>JAAALK010000085.1:23194580-23808244 GCA_019279435.1 Zizania palustris | reverse complement strand
CGAAGTGAAATACTTGTTTGATATAACTAAATGCGATAAAATATTTGATTTGTTCTTGAAGAACTAGCTTCTCAGGTTGCCTAAAGGACAAGTCATTCCATCTACCGACGAGCTAAAGAAACACCCCTACTGTAAGTGTCATGACTCGCATTCACATTATACTAATGATTGCAATGTTTTTGGTCGACAGGTTCAATCGGCCACAGAGGAAGGACGATTGAAAATAGACCCTAGTCCAAAGATGAAGCTAGACAAAGACCCCTTTCCCGTGAACACCGTCGACCTCGATGAGAAGAAGGTACTGATTCGGCCAGAGTAGGCCGAGTCAACTAAAGGGAAAGCGGTCATTATTGGAGAATCGCGCACACGCACACTCATACCGATGAACCCTGAAGTAAGAGTGTGGAAACCGAATGTCAACACGTCTCCTTCAGCTAGGCTCGCAAGAAGCCGTAGGTGACATATCACATGCTGTTGAAGAAACACTAGAAAAAAGCTAAGGAAACAGGCCCCCGTGCAAAAGGGCTAAGACAGTCAAAGGGGCCAAGCCAGCTGAAGGATGGTTTTGGACCACAGTGGCCAAACCCTCCGCACGGTGGCTTCAAACCACAGTGGTCGAACCCTCCGCCTAGTGGCTTCGGACCCTAGTGGCCGAACCCTCCGCACAGCGAGTTCAGGCCTCGGTGGTCGAACCCTTCGCACATCGAGTTCGGACCCTAATGGCCGGGCTCAACTCCACTCTAGGTGAACACTCCGGCAGGAGGCTTCAACCCACAATGGCCGATCATACCTCCAGCTTGGCAGGACCCTTCGCTGATATGGTCCGAAATGCCATCGACCTGGTCAAACCCCCTCCAGGTAATGGGTTCGGCTCACAGTGGGTGAAGCCACTGGAACCACCGATGCCTCCGCCGTACAATTGGGCAGGGAAACCGTCGGCTCCGTACACCACGCTCCTAGAGTACTCTTCGCAAAATAACGTTGTCCCTTGTTTTCCTTCGGAGTATTATAACTGGTAGGGACAAACAGATGCGGTGAAGGGAGACATCGTCCACAGGATGTCCGTAGTACCTCCAAATCGACTCACACAGGATGGAGCCAAGGGAGATGAATGTGAAGAGGCGAAGGATAGAGAGTCCGAAGCCATCACAGTCAATGTAGGGTCTCAGGAGGTCCCGATCCTGAGGGCCCCCTCACCGAAGCCCGATGGAGGTAAGTCCCCTAGCCAAGCCAAGGCCAGCGCTGAAGCCCGGTCCGATCGGCTGAACGAGGCTAGTCCAACCGACAGGGTCCGTATCGAGTCATCCTCCGACTATGAAGCATGCGAGGCCGACCTAGGTGGTACCCCTTCGGCCAGAAATCACAGAAACATGATGTTGGAACCTGGTACCAAGCCACAACCATCTTGGGCGCCTCCGGGCATGTCCAAATCGCAGAAAAGATGCCTACAACGCCTACGGGCATAGGAGATGCACGGGAAAAAGGTCAAGGAGGAATGAGACGCTATCTTTGAAGAAATCCGCCCCTGTCTAGCTGCTAGACAGGTATGGAGGATCAAGCCGGTTGGGATAACCAACACGGCTCCCAGTCCGAGCGATGATGACGACGATATGCTCAACGTTGATTATACACCTATCTCCGAGGGCCCGCACCTCAGGCGATGGAAATCAACGTCATCATGTTGCCCGCCGAGTTCGCCCTACCACATTATGAGGCCGAGGTCGCTCGGTTGAACCACGTTCCACTCAATTCTATTTTTGAGAAACCCGAAGATACGGCTCGCCACCTAAAGCCTCTCTACGTCAGGTGTCACATTGACGGGAAGCCGATCTCAAGAATGCTTATCGCCGGCGGCACCACTGTTAACCTAATTCCTTACATGCTATTGAAGAAACTTGGCAGGGATGAGGAGGACTTAAAGAAAACTAACCTAATGCTGAACGACTTCAACGACGAGAGTTCCGAGGCCAAGGGCGTACTCTCCATGAAGTTGACAGTTGGCAACAAGTCATTGCCAATAGCATTCTTCGTCGTTGATGTGCAAGGTAACTACAACATACTGCTTGGGCGTGACTGGATTCACGCAAATTGTTGTATTCCTTCTACTTTGCACCAATGCCACATAAAGGTCATACCAGCAAACACTTTGGCCTAGGTGGCATTAGCCGATGTGTCCATTGACGCTATCCACAACAAAGTAGAATGTTTATCAGGAAAGGACCTTCCGGATTACGACTTCGTTAGTTGTCTAGAGGATGTTTCGTACCAGTGTCTATAAAGCCGACTGGTGTAGCACATCTATTTCTAAATTCGTAGTCATGCCTAGGCAAAGTAATCTAGATTGGCTAAAGTCTCGTGTAGAACAATGTCGGTTTGTTAAAGATGATATTGCCGAGGCCATCGAAGACTTTAGCGAAGTAGAAAAATTAGGACTAGGTTTTGCATCATTCGACCCTTATAAGAAGTCAACATAGGCGATGGCAGCATCCCAAGGCTGACTTTTGTAAACCAACATTTATAGGCTGATGAGAAGGCTGGAGTAATAAAGTTGCTTCGGTCATATGTCGATTGTTTTGCATGGGAGTGTAGCAAGATGCCTGGATTAAGCCGCGAGCTCGTGGAGCATCGACTACCTATTAAACTCAAGTTTAGGCCTTATAAACATCCTCCTCGTTGCTTTAATTTAGTCGTCTATGACCGGTTCAAAGAGGAGATGGAATGATTACTCAAGGCTGAGTTTATTAGGCCATATAGGTATGCTGAATGGGTCGCTAACATTGTGCCTGTAGAGAAGAAAGGGAGCGGAAAAATACGAGTTTGTATTGATTTTAGGGATCTAAACAAGGCTACTCCAAAGGACGAGTATCCCATGCCAATAGCCGACATGCTAATCAACGATGCTTCGGGACACAAGGTACTAAGTTTTCTTGATGGCAACGCTGGTTATAATCAGATTTTTATGGCCGAAGAGGACGTCTACAAGACAACCTTTCGATGCCCTGGTTTTGTCGGCTTGTTTGAGTGGGTCGTTATGACTTTTGGTTTAAAGAATGCTGGCGCTACATATCAACGTGCTATGAACTTGATCTTTCATGACATGTTAGGAGTTATGTTAGAAGTATACATAGCTGATGTTGTGGTCAAATCGGACGCTATGGATAATCACTTAGCCGATTTGAATGTTGCTTTTGATAGGATGCGACAGTATGGTTTGAAAATAAACCTGCTCAAATGGGCTTTTGGCGTGTCAGTAGGCAAGTTCTTAGTATTCATGATTCATGAAAGAGATATAGAAATTGATCCTAAGAGGCTTGAAAAAATTAGAAACTTTGCAGCACCGACATGCAAGACGGACGTGCAGAAGTTGCTAGGCAAGATGAATTATTTGCGTCGCTTTATATCCGACTTGTCTGGCAAAATCGACGCCTTTGTCCCCATACTCTGGCTAAAGAATGAAGCTGAGTTCACTTGGGGGGCAAGTCAGTAGAACACCTTTGAAAATATTAAAGAGTGCTTGTCATCACCATCCGTGGTGAGAGCACCAAAGGCCGGAATCCCCTTTCGGCTATACATCGCCGCAGAAGATAGCGTGATAGGAGCCGTGCTAACTCAGGAGGTGGAGGGGAAAGAGTACATCATCACATTCCTGAGCCACCGCCTGCTGGACGCCGAAACCAAGTACGTGCTTGTGGAACATTTGTGTTTATCGCTTTATTATGCATGTACCAAATTACATCACTATCTTCTCCCTACTACATGTATTGTCGGTGGCCAAACCGATGTCATAAAATACATGTTACAAAAGCCGATTCTAAGAGGAAGAATCGAAAAGTGGGTTTATGCTTTGGTTGAGTATGATTTGGCCTATGAACCTCTAAGGGCTATGAAAGGCCAAATTGTCGCTAATTTTATAGTTGATCACCATGTGGACATCAATTGGGGTGACGATATTACTCTAATTGAGGTAGTGCTATGGAAACTGTATTTTGATGGTTCAGCTTGCAAGAATGGCCAAGGTATTGGGGTGGTTCTCATATCACCTAGTGCAATGCACTTTGTAACCTCAGCGTGTTTAGAATTTCCCTCTACTAATAACCAAGCTGAATATGAAGCTTTATTGCTAGGAATTGAATTGATAGAATCCATAGGTGCCAAACATGTTCATGCACATGGTGATTCTATGTTAGTAGTATAACAAGTAGCTAAAAATGCTCAATGTTTTAATGGCTTACTAAATATTTACTTGGATAAATGTTTAGACATAGTTGCTACTTTCGACGACTTTAAAATTTCTCACGTGTCAAGACAAGCCAATTAAATTGCAAATGAATTGGCTCAGCAAGCATTTGGCTATCAAGTCAAGAGATGGAAGTTTTCTATACAAGAAAAACCAATGCTTGGTATCACTGCTGAAGCCAGGAACTTCGGGCAGAGGCGAGGTCCGCCGGACCCTCCGGGTCAGACCCCTCCGGCCACCAGAGGGTGTTGCATGTTGGAACCCGCATGCCAGAGCCTTTCATGCAACGAAGGGTCCTACGCACTGGAGTCCTCATGCCGAAGCCTTCTGGACGATGGAGGCCCTCACACGTCGGACCCCTCCGACGGAAGGCTCCGCTCTGATGGGCTCCGCACGACCAATCTAGCTGCCTTCAGTAGGAACATGAAATGCCTGGGGGGCACACCGAAGTTAGCAATTTAGACATCACTCCAGGAAAGGAGTTAGCAAACCCTCCGGATGTCCGTGAAGATTATTGGAGAATTTTAATCGTCCAGTATTTAAGAAATCCTAGTCAAGGAGTTGATCGGAAAGTTCAACGACAAGCGTTTAAATTTGTGTTGCTAGATGATGTACTATATATCACCGAACTATTGATGGAGTACTTTTAAAGTGTTTAAATGATGAACAATCCAAAGTAGCTATGGGAGAAGTCCATGAAAGGCTTTGTGGCACTCATTAGTCGGCCCAGAAAATGAGGTTGATGCTCAAAAAAGCATGTTTCTACTGGCCGACTATGACTGAGGATTGTTTTAGATATTATAGAGGGTGTGAAGCATGTTAGAAGTTTGGTAATATTCAGCTAGCTCCTGCTTCATCACTTAACTCTATTATCAAGTTATGCCCGTTCCGAGGTTGGGGTTTAGACTTCATCGGCCAAATTCATCCTCCTTCAAAAGGGCATCGGTTCGTGTTGATGGCAACAGACTATTTCAACAAATGGACCGAAGCCGTGCCTCTCAAGAATATGACTCATAGACGTTTTCATGTCAACAAGTTGATAAGGCAAGAAGTGCCCCAAACTATATATGGTGTCACAAAGAATAGTCCACCTTGTTTTGTTCGGTTTCCTGAATAATCGCTTTGTTCACCATTTTCTGAAAATTTGCGAAGTCCCCGGAGACCAACTGAAGGGAGAGCTTGTCCTTCAGTCCCCGAAGAAACTTGGGATGGCGGGCTGCGTCCGTGCGCACTTCTTCTGGTGCATATCGGGTCAACCAGTTGAATTCGTGCAGGTACTCCATAACGGTCCTGCTCCCTTGATGCAGGTCCCGAAGTTCCTGCTGCTTCTGGGCTACCACGCCATCTGGGATGTGGGCGGCCCTGAAAGCGATTGTGAACTCAGCCCATGAAATTTCATGGCCCTCGGGCTGGGTCTCGCGAAAATTGTCCCACCATTCCGCGGCGGGTCCTTGGAGCTGGTGAGTGGCAAATGCCACTCGCTCCTTCTCGGAACAAGGCAGAAGGTCTAGCTTCTTGCCAATGGTCCTCAGCCAGTCTCCTGCCTCCATTGGGTTGGTGGTACAGGAGAATATGGGTGGCCGAACATGCAGAAACTCTGAGAGTTGAGAGACTGGTGCTGGTGCATGGATGGCGGGGCGGAGGGGAGGCTCGGGCTGATGTTGTTGGAGATGAAACAACTGCGCCTGCTGCTCTTGCATCTGGTTTTGTTGTTGTTGCATCTGGGTGAGCAGCGTGGCGATCAGTTGGTTTTGGTTTGCCATCATCTCCGCTAGTGTGGGATGATTGGCAACAGGGGCCTGCCGTTGGCCGGTTGCTCCCCACTGAGGCAAGTTGCCCGAGGTGTTTCCATCGCGCGGGGCTTCAGATCCTTGGTCGTTGGCCATCCTGAAGTTGAAAGGTTGAAAAAGAAGGTGCCAATATTTAAGGGTAATTGCTACTTATTTTATTGCCCAAAATGAATATTTTGACTTAGATGCTTACATCTTTTATTTTAATCTCTTATTAAATTTTACACTCATGCCTTATATTCTGACATGAGCGGCACTACAAATAAAACAATCAAATAGAAACAAACAATCGTAAACATTTCCAGTACCTCTAACAAAAAATTGATGGCAGGGAGTCCCAGTCTAGCTTCAAAGAACGCTTCGAAGACTACTACTTCTCCAATCCGCGGCTTCGGGGTCGACTCCGTTCCCGGGACCCGAGTCCTCATTCCGAGGCCTACCTTCTCGGCCACTGCTTCTTCAATGGACTCCGCAGTACTCGTGGACTGGCCGACGAGGAAGCTTTGCAGGATCGGCTTCTTGGATGGAGGGCAGAGCTTCCTAGGATTTTTGGGCCAAGAACCTCCTGGAGCCCCCGCCATGGCCGCTGCTGCTAAAGCCGCCCAAGCCTGCCTTTGCGCCAAGGTGCTCGCTGCCGATGGCACGGTCACGCTGGTCCTCGCCATGAGTTGATCGCTCAAAAGGTTGAGGGGAGATTTGAAGGTTGAAGAAGGAGAGCTTCGGAAATCAGGCTCTGTAAAAATTTTTGGTGGGCTTCGACCCCTCTTTTATAGCCTTTCCGCTAGCTACTGCGCCTCGGTCGCGTTCGCATTGCAGGTTCGACTTCTGTCACTAACAAGTGGGACCAAGAAGTGAAAAGGTATGAACCCACGGTAAAATTTCAACCGTTACCTTTTCTAGGAGCATAACGGCTACTTGAAGGGTAACGACTCAAAATTAACGGCTCTTCACGACGTTCCACCTCCGTAACGGTTCACTTCCATGCGAAGCGTTCACACAGCAGTCCCAACTCAAAGTTTTCATCGAAGATACTTCGATGTCAAATACCCTTCGAATAACTATAACACCTTCAAATTTCTCTAAGTCCCTGAATATGAAAATATTCCTTGTGTATACTGCTTTCCTGCCATACAGGTTAAATCAAAGAAGCGTATTCGAGGGGCTACAATTGGGGGAAAATACTTCATCTTCAAGACTTTAGAAGTCAACAGTCAAAGATAATTCACCATCATCGAAGTTTGAGTTCATCTCTAGAGATGATGAAGTTTCTAAGCCGAAGGATACTTCGGCTTCATGATTCGAAGGCATCCTCCGAAGGCTCCGAATCTACAGTGGAAAATAGCAAGACTGATAAGTCGTGTGTCTTATCTACCTTCTCCGGATAGATTTTACTATTTTAACCCTATTCGGGGTAGCGAATAGTTTCCACTATGTCGGTTGTAATTGAGGGGTAAATAGGTATTTTCCTTAGACTTTTTGCCTATAAATACCCCCTTCCTACCCTGTAATGGGCATCGAATACTCAACTATTCAATACACAATTTTGGACTACTTTGAGCTATTATCCTATTCGGAGGCTCGAAATAGTTCTCAACACAAACTCTCTATTTGTTTGTTCTTAATCTTCGAGAACCTGTTAGCGTAATCTTTTACGCCAACATGCATCTTTCTCCACCGAGCTCCACAAATAAGCCATTGTACAACTGAACACCAGTCATGTATTCGCTTAACCATCACTCTTTTATCACCACACAAAGTACTTTTGTAATCTGTAGGGAACTCATAAGAGTTTTGATCGGCAAGAGAAGGTGAGGTTGTGGGAGCTACCAAACTTTTATAATCCACAAATACCTATTGTTCATATTTGAACTAACCTCACACATGCATATGGAAGATGTCGAGGGAGCAAATTGTGTTACTATGGCACAATTAAACGAACTCCAGCAAAACATCAAAGAAAGGCAAGACCGGTTGACCCAAGATCTTTAGGCTCTTATGGTTAAAATCAGAGGGTGTCATCAATCTCATGATGGTGCAAGCAGCCATGTTGGAGATGGATAAAATAGTAATGGAGGCCCTGTTGCTAGAAGAGAATAAGAAAGAAGGAACCAAGGTGCGGCATATGGTAGAGGAAGAGAATGAGGTCAAAGAAATAATGACAATGAAGAATCTGAAGATACAGATGGAGATAATCATTCCAAAAATTATTTTGGTCGCCGACGTCATAGAGGAGGAAACCATGAGGAGAGGTTTGGCAAACTAAAATTTACCATGCCAAAATTTGAAGGGGGATCTGATCATGAAGCTTACTTCACTTGGGAGTTGAAGGTGGATAAGATATTTTGCTTGCATAATTATTCAGAGGAAAAGAAATTAGCCATGACATCTCTTGAGTTTGATGGATATGCTTTGATATGGTGGGAACAACTTCTCCATGATCGAGAAGAAGATGGACAAAATCCTATTGCAACATGGGATGAGATGAAGCGAGAAATGAGAACTCATTTTGTGCTGAAGCACTATCAGTGTGATCATTTTGACAAATTGCTAAATTTGAAGCAGGGAAGTTTCTCCGTTGAGGAGTCTTATAAAGATATGGAGAAGGATATGATTAGAGCCAATGTGTATGAAGATGAAGAGAAAACTATTGCATGTTTCATGGCTGGATTACATCGCAATATCTAGCGTATTGTTGAGTTTGAACCATATCGTCATCTTATTGATTTGGTACATCAAGCAACCAAAGCTGAACGACAATTGCATCAAGATGCTAAGAACATCAATCCCTTGTCATATGGCGTGAGGACTATGGAAAGACGAGGAAAATAAATCTTGAGGTTTAATGTTGCACCCTCATCGGTGAAAAACTCAAGTGGAGATGTACGTTCTAACGTGCAGGATGTTAAGGGGAAGAATGTTGCTCCAAGCATGAGCTCTAAACCATCCGCATCCACCACTACTTCAGTGGATTCTACCGCCAAGAGTAGTGGGATTCAATGCTTTAAGTGTGGAGGTCGTGGGCATGTAAGTTGGAATTGTCCAAATAATCGTGTGATTATTGTGAAGGCTAGTGAAAAGGAAGTTGAGGAAGAATGTGAAAATGAAGCCCATGAAGATGAGAAACATGCTAGATGTGAATTTGAGCAAGGTGTTTCTCTTGTGGTGACTCAAATTTTGAGTGTTCAAGAGAAGGAAGCTCAGAATGGATAACGACATATTCTTTTTCAAACTAGAGCTAGAGTACAAGATAAAGTAGTCAAGGTGATCATTGATGGCGGGAGCTTCCATAATATTACTAGTCATGAGATGGTTGATAAGCTTGGTTTGAAACTACAACGACACCCTCATCCATATCATGTCTGATGGTTGAATGATTTAGGAGATATTAAGATTGGATATAAAGTAAAGGTTCCATTTAAAATTGGTGAATATGTTGACATAGTGGAGTGTGATGTGACACCGATGTTAGTATGTCAGATGCTGCTTGGAAGACCTTCGCAATATGATCAAAATACTTAGAATTGTGGGAGAACAAACCTGTATACACTATATTTAAAAGGGAAAAAGTTTGTACTCAAGGCTATGACGCCTCAACAAATCATGGCTGAACACTTACAAAAGAGATCTGAAATTAGTCCAGCATGTAAAGAAGGAGAAGAGCAAAGAAATTGAGTGCCATCCACAATTCAGTGAGTGAGTGCCACAAGCTAAATTTGACAGATAAAAAGAAAGGAGAGGGAGATCATCTAGTTATGCTAGCCACAAATCTGAACTACCTCCATTTGTGGAATTGAACATCAAATTGATCTCATTCCAGGGGATACACTTCCTAACCATCCTCCATACCGTACCAATCCTGAAGAAACAAAAGAAATACAAAGGCAAGTACAAGAACTTCTTGATAAAGGTTTTGTTCATGAAATCTTAAGTCCTTGTGTTGTACCTATTGTAGGACCGAAAGTAGCGACCAGAGGGGGGGGTGAATGGGCGCCTAAAAAATTCTTTCGAATCAATGGCCTTTTCCCAACACTCAACGCACCTCGACTAACTACCAGTTGAAACAAGCAGATCTAACCCAAGAAAATAATCTAGCTTAAAAACAACCGGTGTCCTAAGCAAGAAGACACCAACACAGTGTTCAAAGGCAATTCAGTAAAGCATTTAAACCATGCACAAATCAAGCTCTACAGAAAAAGATCATCTCAAATATTTATCATGTGTGCTCGTAAAACGAGGAGTCTTACTATTCAGAGCTGTCTCCTGTTCGGAACTTGACGAAGCCTGATTCGAAGAACACAATGTTGAAGCCTGTAGTGGATGTGCCGAAGCCTGCTTCGAAGTTGACGTGCGAAGGCTGACGGAGTTGAAGCGAGTTCGGAGCGGTCGTGCGAGGTCTGCGTAGTAGCTGCCGAAGCCTATGCGAAGTATGGAGCACCGAAGATTGTTGATGTCGAGCTGAGGTGCTTCGAAGCTATTGTGCGAAGGTGTGTAGGTGCCGAAGCCACCGAAAAGACGCTAGCCAACAGAAACCACTCACAGAGTACTTCGAGCAAAGTCGACGGAGAAACAAACTTCGAATGGACCAAAATTGGAGACTGTTAGCAGCGAAACCAAAACAAGTCACAACCTTCGAAACTGTTCACACTTCGACCCGAAACCTGCAGCTCAGCGAAGTTGAACTTCGGAGCTGAACTCAAGAACAGACACAAATTCGAAGCTCTCCATTCACAGCGAAGTCTCTGCCGAAGATACTACGGAGACAGACAACGTTTTCTAGGTACAAGCAACGTTCGGAAATCTGTGAACGAAATTGTAGAACTTCGTGTGAGCAATCTCCGAAGTGTGCTTCGCACAAGCTTCGCAAAGCCTAGACTCATGTTCAAAGCGTGCAATGGACGAAGTCTGACTTCGCAGGTTACCAACTAGTAACAAACTAAAACACGCTACTCAGCTAACACCTCTGCCAACACATCGATCAAAACGCTAAGGGATAAACAAATCAGAAATCTCATGCGGCTGACAAGGCACTACTAACACAGGCTATGAAATGAATATCCTACAGCAAAAGATAGTAGCTGTACACACTAGCTATGATAGCTCTTGGATAGGAGCCTGCAATCAGAGGGATAAAAATCTGCAGAAAGACCGATCGAGAAACTCTTTTCACCAGATAAAAATCCATGGCCGAAGAAACCAAGAACAATGCCTTGAATAAAAGAACTCTCAATGCATAACACAAAATAGACGCACAGAGAGATCAAAAACAGCAGCACGTTTACCAAGGCCAACTGAGATCACAGCGAAGAGATTAATCACAGGAAAAATATGATTTAAAACATATCTAATCTATCTCTCGGTGTGAGAAAGATTCGAGCAGCGGCGGTAGAACCCATAGAAAACGGAGAAAGAACAGAAGTCTGGCGGCGCACACAAAACATGAGTAGGTGAGGTGAACTCTGATTTTTTAGATTAAAGTGAGTTAACCCTAAACCTAGGGATTGGGGCCCTATTTATAGACAACCTAATAGCCTAGGAATATTCCAACAGACCCTTAGGGTTTTTACAGACGCTAAAATAAATGGAAAAGACCAAACTACCCTTAAGATATTTTTACAGACTCAACTGACTGACTGTGGGCCTGAGGACAAAAAGGTAAACTCCTATTTATAGATGACTTATCTGGTAGCGGAGCTTTCGTAGCGACTACGTCTTTGCCCCAGACCGGTCCAATCCAAGATCAGCGGTCGTCAGTTTTGCGCCGAAACTGACAAAGCGTCCACCGACTTTGCACCAGGTACCCGGATTGGGCTGGCCCGATTCCACAGCTCTCTCAGCCCGGCAATCACTCGCCGCCCGTGTACCTGAGTCAATCCTGGTCAATTTCCCAGTGGATCCTCTGCTACTCCTAGCCAACGTACCCGGATTGGGCTAGCCCGACTTCGTGGCTCCTCTGCCCGACAATCGCTCGCTGCCCATGTACCTGAGTCACAAGCGGCCCAGACGCAGCAGGTCTTTTCTCCTCTTATTGTCCTCTTTGACTTCCGTTGACAATGACTCATCACATCTGGAGCCATGAGGCCCACGCTCTTCATCATGGCTCCTCAATCTCCCCCTTGATGAGTGCATTGTCAACACTTCTCTTCATCAGCTCTCCAGTACTTGCGAGCACATGTGGAAACACGAAAACAAAGCACAAGAAAACAGAGAAGAAGAAAATAAAGTAAAAGTTTAACCCTAATGACCAAAAGCCAAACAAAAGCACGAGAGTGGTCATTATGGTTAACCAAAAGTAAAAGCTCAAAAACGAGTGAAATCTCAGAATTATCAACAAGGATATCAAAAAGAGTAAGGACAAACGGGACAAAAACTCCCCCTGAAACTCTTCTCCCAAAATTTCTACCCCTTTTGACAATTGGACTAATCAAGCGAGACTAAATGCACTCTAAAGAGACACAGACTCCCCCTAAAATGCAACTCCCCCTCAAAATATGCAATGAATGCAACTGGGGTGCAGGTGGAGTGTAGAAAGCATGCTTCTCAGATATGATTGACTGCAATTACAACATCTAGCAGGTAAAGCAAAAGACATACTATCTAAGACATATGCATGATCAGTGCAACAGATGATATCTAAAGAAAGTCATTAGCACACATTTTTCAATTTTTGCAAACAAAAAACATCACCACATTTTCTAGTTGACAAGCAAGGTAAAATATGAGATGGAAAAGCTAACTGATATCTACGAAGATAAGCATTATTGTCCAAAAAAAAGTGCTTCAGCAAACTTGTTATCTTTTTAATTTTCAGGCTTTTCATTTTTATTTTTCATTTTTGCCAGGGGTTATTTGCATGTCAAACCTTATGCTAACCGACCAAGTCAAGCCTAGGCCAGAACTGTACCATCAGAAGCTTAAAACATTGGTCTTGGCATACACTACACTGTACCAAAGTGCTATGGTACGCAGTCCAGAACAATGCAATGCGACAAAGCAAACCCACCTAGATCTTTTCAAATTATGCATAAAAGGCATGGATTTTTCATTTTTCTCATTTTACATCATTTTTATAGCACATTTCCATGTTAAGGCATATAGATGTCCAAGTTGCATATCTACAGCTAAGTAAGGATCTAGCTACAAGGCATTTAACAGATAGCAAAAGCATTCAGCCTACACATGCTAGTTACCAGAAGCAATGGTGATCATTTTTCAATTTTAAAGCATAAAAGCCATGCATATGATAGATATCAGACATATCATGTGAACTGAAGCAAAGCATGATCATCGACGAGTAATCAAAAGCATGTACCAGCTAGAATAAGTAAAGCAGTTCAATCATATAACAGAAGCAAGCTCAAAGTGTGATATGTGAATATGTATGATATGAACACACACAAAAGGACTCAAGAAAAGAGTAAAGAAGAAAGAAAAAACTGACTCAAAATATCCTAAAAAGGATACACAACACCCAAATCCCCTGATAAACGCTCAAAAGTAGACTGGTCTAGGGGTTTAGTGAAAATGTCAGCCAACTGATGATGAGTATCAACATGAACAAGGTCAATGACACCTTTCTAATATTGATCCCCTAGAAAGTGAAAGCGCACATCAATGTGTTTAGTTTTTGAATGGAGACAAGGGTTTTCCCTACACTAATAGCACTTGTACTATCGCAAAATAGAGGAACTCTAGTAGGAAAGAACAACCCAAAGTCTCGCAACATGGAAATCATCCAAACCAACTGTGAGCAGCAGCTAGCAGCAGCTACATACTCACCCTCAGTGGTCGAAAGAGCAACTCCAGACTGCTTTCGAGAAGACCAAGAGACAAGAGACGAACCAAGAAACTGGCAAGTACCAGAAGTCGACTTGCGATCCAACCGGCACACGCCAAAGTCAGCATCCGAAAAGCCAGATAAATCAAGAGATGATGATGTTGAATAGTAAAGACCAAGATCGGGTGCATAGGTAAGATACCTGAAAATGTGCTTGACATCCTGCCGATGAGACGCGCGAGGTGAAGACTAGAAGCGCGCGCACAGTCCCACGGTGAACTGTATGTCTGGCCTCATCACCGTCAAGTACAACAGCGAACCGATCATCCCTTGAAACTCTCTCTCGTTGACCTTGACGCCGCTCTCTTCCTTGTCCATGCCCCCAGATATTCCCATTGGGGTCATTTGAGGCTTCAGCTCTCCACCAAAGTCGAATTTATTAAACATGTCCCGAGTGTACTTACCCTAGAGGATGAAGGCGCCGTCATTGGTCTGCTTTATCTGGAGCCCTAGGAAGTACTTGAGCTCACCCATGAGGCTCATCTCAAACTCACTGTGCATCTGCTCAGAAAACTTAGACACAAGAGCATCAGTAGTAGCGCCAAAGATAATACCATCCACGTAAATCTGAGCGACTAAGAAATCTGAAGCATCTCTGAGCAAGAAAAGAGTAAGAGTTTTATTCACAGAACCCATCACAAAGCCCTTCCCCAACAAAAACTGCTTTAACCGGTCATAACAAGCCCTGGGTGCTTGCTTCAGACCGTATAAAGCTTTCTGCAGCTTAAAAACATGTCGAGGAAACTTAGGGTTCTCAAAATCGGGGGCTTCCTAACATAAACCTCCTCCTCTATGTACTCATTCAGAAAAGCACTCTTGACATCCATTTGAAAAAGCTTAAAACCCTTCGAAGCAGCAAAAGCTAAGAGAATGTGAATGGACTCAAGACGGGCAATAGGGGCGAAAGTTTCTTCAAAATCAATACCTTCCTTCTGGCAAAAACCCTGAGCAACCAGTCGAGCTTTGTTGCACACCACAACCCCATCTTCACCTTGCTGGTTTTTGAACACCCACTTGGTGCCTATGGGGTTGCATCCGGGTGGCTGCTCAACTAGTGTCCAAACCCGATTGCGGACAAAATTCTCAAGCTCTTCTTGCACATCATTAATACAATTCGAATCAGAGAGAGCAAGAGAAATGTCTCTGGGCTCAAAAGATGCAACAAACGCACATTCAGCAAACACGGCAAGAGAGCCAATACAAGAACACAAAGTCCTCTCAGACAAATCACCAATGATGTGCTCTGAGGGGTGATCGCGCTGAACTACTCGAGATCCCTAGTGATCTGAAGTCACCTCACCGGAGTCAGAAGCTGGCACCTCTAGACTCGACTAAGGGGGCTTGATCGAAGTGGAAGAAGTGATCAGAGGTCCGCCCTCGTCCTCAGTTGAAGTCTCATAAGGTGTGGTTTCTGCAGGTTGTGTAGATGGCCCACCCTCATCAACAGCTGGAGTGTCATCATCTTCCTCGAAGATGGATTGTCCGAGCTCACCATCTCCAAATAGCTCAAAAGGAGTCAAAGAAAGCACAGACTCATCAAATGAAACCTCACAAGTATCGACATGCTGCTGGGAGTCGAGGTTCCAAAAACGGAAGCCTCGAGAATGCAACGCATAACCAAGAAAGACTCCATCCCAGCAACGAGACTCAAACTTGTGAAAAACCATGTTGAAGAATATGGTTTTGATATTCCAGATGTGATGAGTGATTGTCAACGGAAGTCAAAGGAAGAGAGATGAAGACCTGCCGAGTCTGAGGCGCATGTGACTCAGGTACACGGGCAGTGAGCGATGGCTGGGCAGAGGAGCCGCGGAGTCGGACCGGCCCAATCCGGGTACATGGCTAGGAGCGGTAGATGATCCACTGGTCTGTTGAATGGGCTTGACTTAGGTACACGAGCGGCGAGCGATTGCCGGGCTGAGGAAGCTGCTGGGTCGGGTCGGCCCAATCCGGGTACCCGGTGCGAAGACGGTGGACGCTTTGTTAGTTTCGGTGTAAAACTGACAACCTATGATTAATTCGTTTTTAGGATATTAATATTTAGTTTTTAAGTTTAGAATATTTTTATTTGAGTCAGGTGATTTTTCTAAGAATATTTTAGTAATTTTCGGAATTTATTTTAGAGTCAGTTTAATTTTACCCGAGGGTAAATTAGTCTTTTCATGTATTAGGATTTGCCTATAAATAGGCCCCTATCCCCTTGGGGATAGATGACTGTTTTTCTTCAATAGATCAATCTACGGTCCAATTTTTAGTTTTTTCATCGCCACAAATTTTTTCGGCGAAATTTTCAACAGCATTGCTCTTGCTTTTCTCCTGCGCAGCAGTGTTGTCATACGGCGGCTGCAGATTCTGCTTCGGCCGGTAGAAAGCTCCAGCCGGCAGCGGGCCCCCAGCTTTATTTCCTGTCAGAGTTGTGCAGCGCATGAGAAAGGAAAGCAAACAGCAGGCGACTGGCTCTCTTAGCCCTTTTTCTCCAACAGCGGAAGGCTCCTTGCGCAGTGCGCGTAGTACAGGACTTCGTGGCCAAATTGCTTAGCGTTTCGGCATGCGGCCAGGCGCCGACTGGATTGTCGCACAGCAGTGGACGGCGGCGACGCATTCACGGGCGGGCCTCCCTACTCGCACAGCGACCGAGGCGCACAGCCCGAGATGACGCAGGTTGTTCAATCTCCTATTTTTTAGTAGATCAATTTTTAGAGATAATCATCCATTAATTAATTAGCTAAAAATCTATTTCAAAATTTTGTTTTTATTGTAATCTGTTAAATTTTAGTAGTTATCTCGTGTTACCTTTTATCTATATAATCTGCTCGTATAAAAAGAAAAGAAAAATTTATCAGTCGCAGTTATATTTTTATACTAGTTTTTACCTGAAATATTAATATCTCGAATTTTTTTAATGTATTTTTATTTACTGCAGTAAGTTTATTTAGTTTATCTTAAATATCATTTATATTAAGATACCGATCAATTCTGGGCTATACAATTTTGGTTCGCATAATTTGCTGTGCAAATATTTTTATCTGTTTAATTTCGTTTGGGTGTTGGGTTTATAATATAGTTTAACAAGAAATTTTTAGGTGCTCATTCACCGCCCCTCTGGTCGCTACTTTCGGTCCTACAAGTGGTATCAGAGCAAGGTTAGGTTTTTCTAGTATCTTAACTGATTCAAAACATAGGTAGTGACCATGACGTCTCCTGGCAAAATCCCGTCCCTAGAGGCTTTTGGCTACACTTATTGGAAGACTCGCATGCGAGCATACCTTATGAGCCAGAGCTCGGACATATGGGAGATTTGTGTTCATCCTAATTTCACCATAACGACTATTGCTGCGGATACTGCTGCTAATGTAATTACCCGACATCAAAATAATAGTAAGGTGGTGAATATTTTATTTTCTGGTTCTAGGACCTAGTGAGTTTGAGCGTGTTAGTCATCTCACCACTGCTCGAGAGATCTGGGCTATCCTCCAGGCACATCATGAGGGGACAGCTCAGGTCAAGGCTAGGCTCTACCAGACCTACTGGCGTGAGTATGGAAATTTCTCACAGAAGCCGGGTGAGACTATTGAGGCTTTCTTTGGTCGTTTTCAATCGATCATTAACAAGCTTCACGTTAACAAGGCCGAGCGTGATCAGCTAGTCTCGGATCATGAGCAGGTGCTTAAGGTACTCCATACATTGGACCCTAAGATCTGGGAGATCAAGGTTTCTTCTATTGTTGAGAGCACGTCCTATGATACCTTGACTGTCGCAGAGCTTTTTAGTAAGCTCAAGGCCTCAGAGGTCGATATTCAGTTGAGATCAAATCTCACTGATTCTGGTTCCAAGACTCTGGCACTTGCGACACCGTCTGCTGATCCTAATGCCATGAGTTGTACTGCCTTTTCCTTGATGTCTATCTCCGAGGAACAACGTGATTCACTAGGAGATGATGATATGTGCTTGTTTAACAACCGGGTGCGACGTGTTTATGATAAGTGAATGTTTAAGAGACACGGCACAAAATCTGGATGCTTTGAGTGTGGTGACCCAGGTCATTTCATCGCCTACTGCCCCAAGCAGAAAAATTACAAGAAGGGAACCGGCGGTAACTCCTACAACTCCGGCAAGTACGACAACTCCACGAAGGGCAAGCCCAAGACAAGATTTTTTCAAAAGGCTCTAAAGGATTACAGGCGTGAGAACAAGAAGCTAGACAAGACCTTCTTCGCTGAGATGGAGAAAAGATACTACAAGAGATCCTCGTCTTCCTCCTCATCTTTGAGCTCAAGTGACGAAGAGATCGTGATCAGGAAGGGGAAGGACAGGGATGATCCGGCGGGCCTCTGTTTCATGACCTTCGGGGACAAGCCGAAAAGTCACTCACATCACAGCCGAAGACCCCACAAGAGCTTCTGCTCAATGGCTCTTGGGGAGAAGAAAGAAAACGACTCCTCCGATGACTCCGACGACGACGACGATGAGAAGGCATCTTCCTATGAACAAGAAGTTGTTAATTTATTAGAACAGAACCGTCAGGAGCTGAAGTATCGGGAGAAACTGCTTAGAGGGGCTAAGAAGAGGATAAATGAGCTTGAGAGTGAGCTTGCCATGGCGAATGATAAGATTGAGAGTCTGTCTTCTTCCCCTTGCTTGGGTGATAGTGGTGAGTGCCCTAACTATGAGGTGCTGTTGTGTGACCTGACGACTCTCAAGTTCAGGTACACAGAGAGAGTAGATGAGAGAGACGATTTGGCCACTAAGCTTGAAAGCGCTCAGCTGGAGCTGAAAGATGCTCAAGCCACTATCGTCGTGCCCTGTGCCGATTGCCCATCTCATCTAGCTAGTTTAGCTAAGCTGAAAGACAAGGGCGATGAGCATTTGGGTGATTTGGAGAGAGTGAGAGCTGAGCTGACACAAACTAGGCTAGAGCTTGAGACACTATCATTTCCACCCACTGTCTATGAGAACTGCTTGTCTCTTAGACTGGAGTTGATTAAGCTGAAAGCGGAGAAGTCTGTCCATGTAGATAGAGAGTGTGAGATCTGCTTGTCTCAGGTGGAGGTACTAGCTTCCTTGAGAGTGGAGCTAGCTGATGCGCAGAATGAAAACTTTTACCTCCGTTCAATCCTGAGTTGGATTAGTGCCAGAGAGCCATAGCTCGACATGATGATCCAGCAGTTTAAGAGGCATGATGGGTTTGGGGTAGGCTACACCTACACCAAGGCTGACTTTGAGAGTGCCATTAGCCGGGCAGTGGAGTGGAGTAAAATGACTCCTGAGCAGAGATACCCCAAGACTTACTCCACTGAGTCTTTCCAGGCTAGTCAGCCCAAGGATGGAGTGTTCCAAGAACAACCCAAAGCTCCACTTAAGAAGCAGATCTGGGTTCCAAAACTTAAAACTCTCCACACTTCTCTTGACTCTTTACCTGGACCCTCTCACACCAAAGATGATACACCAAACACCACCATGCCTAAGATTTCCAATCCTCAACCACATCCTAACAAGCCTACCTATCACTGTGAGTTTTGTCAGAGAGACGGGCATCTTGAGGAGTTTTTCTTCAGGAGAAAGCGGGTTGAGCGAGTAGAGAGAGCTCGAGGTGGGCAGGGGCAGTTCTACCAGTAGGGTGGTAGATAGAGAGTTCCTCGACGTAGAGAGAGGCTAGAGGCCAGGCCACGTCGTGTAGGTGGTGGTAGAGGAGACGATTTTTATGATCGTGCTCCGGAGGGTGGTTTCCGTTCCGGCAGAGTTCCAGATCGTTATGGATACGGTGTTGGACCTCATGACCGTGATTTTAGGAAGAACAGAGGACCGAGCTTTGATCCACGTTTTGGTCTAGATTCATATGACTCCTTCCGCTTTCCTACATACGAGCATATGGCTCGACACTGGTTTAGAACTTTTGCTAAACCTGGCGGTGGACCGTTTGCTCCCACTCATGATTATTGATCTTGATTTGGGAGTTGTGTATCCTTTTTGGGATATTTTGAGTCAGTTTTTTACTTTCTTCTTTATTTTTTATTGAGTCTTTTCGTGTGTGTTCATATCATGCATAATCATCTATCACATTTTGAGCTTGCTTCTGTTATATGATTAATCTGCTTTACTTTCTCTAGCTAGTATATGTTTTTGATTACTTGTCGATGATCATGTTCTGTTTCAGTTCACATGATATATCTAATATTTGTCATATGCATGGCTTTTATGCTTTAAAATTGAAAAATGATCACCATTGCTTCTGGTAACTAGCATGTGTAGGCTGAATGCTTTCGCTATCTTTTACATGCCTTGTAGCTAGATCATTACTTAGCTGCAGATATGCAACTTGGACATCTATATGCTTTAAATATGAAAATGTGCTATAAAAATGATAAAAATTCAGAAAAATGAAAAATTTATGCATTTTTATGATTATCAGAAAAGATCCAGGTGGGTTTGCTTTGTCGCATTGCATTGTTCTGGACTGCTTACCATAGTACTTTGGTATGAACTAGGACGGTGTAATGTATGCCAAGACCAATATTTTAAGCTTCTGATGGTCCAGTTTTGGCCTAGGCTTGACTTGGTCGGTTAGCATATGGTTTGACATGCAAATAACCCCTGGCAGAAATGAAAAAAATAATAATAATAAAAAGTCCGAAAAATTTAAAAAGATGACAAGTTTGCTGAAGCACTTTATTTTGGACAATGCTTATCTTGGTAGATATCAGTTAGCTTTTGCATATCATGTGTTACCTTGCTTGTCAACTAGAAAATGTGGTGATGTTTTTGTTTGCAAAAATCGAAAAATGCATGCTAATGACTCTCTTTAGATATCATCTGTTGCACTAATCATGTCATGTATCTTACACATTATATCTTTTGCTATACCTGTTAGATGTTGTAATTGCAGTTAATCACATCTAAGAAGCATGCTTTTCACACTCCACCTGCACTCCATTTGCATTCATTGCATATTTTGAGGGGGAGCTACATTTCAGGGGGAGTTTGTGTCTCTTTAGAGTGCATTTAGTCTCACTTGATGAGTCCAATTGCCAACAAGGAGGAGAAATTTTGGATATATTTTTGGCTGTCTCTCGGATTTATTTCAGGGGGAGTTTATTCTTGTTGGTAATTCTGAGATTTGCACTTATTTTTGAGGCTTTATTTTTGGTTAACCATAATGACCATTTTTTTCTTGCTTCTGTTTGGCTTTTTGGTCATTAGGGTTAAACTTTTATTTTCTCTCTTCTATTTTCTTTTGTTTTTGTTTTTCTATTTCCACATGTTTTGCAGGTTCTGGAGATAAGCTGAAAAGGGTGTTGACAATGCACTCATCAAGGGGGAGATTGAGAAACCATGTTGAAGAATATGGTTTTGATATTTCAGATGTGATGAGTGATTGTAAACAGAAGTCAAAGGAAGAGAGATGAAGATCTGCCGAGTCTGAGGCGCATGTGACTCAGGTACACGGGCAGTGAGCGACGACTGGGTAGAGGAGCCACGGAGTTGGGCTGGCCCAATCCGGGTACATGGCTAGGAGCGGCAGATGATCCACTGGTCTGTTGACTGGGCTTGACTCAGGTACACGGGCGGCGAGCGATTGTCGGGCTGAGGAAGCTACGGGGTCGGGTCGGCCCAATCCGGGTACCCGGTGCGAAGACGGTGGACGCTTTGTTAGTTTCGGCGCAAAACTGACAACCTATGTTTAATTCGTTTTTAGGATATTAATATTTATTTTTTAAGTTTAGAATATTTTTATTTGAGCCAGGTGAATTTTCTAAGAATATTTAGTAATTTTTGGAATTTATTTTAGAGTCTGTTTAATTTTACCCGAGGGTAAATTAGTCTTTTCATGTATTAGGATTTGCCTATAAATAGGCCCCTATCCACTTGGGGATAGATGACTGTTTTTCTTCAATAGATCAATCTACGGTCTAGTTTTTAGTTTTTTTGTCGCCACAAATTTTTCCGATGAAATTTTCAACAGCATTGCTCTTGCTTTTCTCCTGCGCAACAGTGTTGTCATACGGCGGCTACAAATTCTGCTTCGGTCGACAGAAAGCTCCAGCCGGCAGCGGGCCCCCAGCTTTATTTCCTGTCAGAGTTGTGCAGTGCGTGAGAAAGGAAAGCAAACAATAGGCGGCTGGCTCTCTCAGCCCTTTTTTCTCCAACGGCAGAAGGCTCCTTGCGCAGTGCGCGTAGTACAGGACTTCGTGGCCAAATTGCTTAGTGTTTCGGCGTGCGGCCAGGCGACAGCTGGATTGTCGCACAACAGCGGACGGCGGCGATGCATTCACGGGCGGGCCTCCCCACTCACATAGCGACCGAGGCGCACAACCCGAGATGACGCAGGTTGTTCAATCTCCTATTTTTAGTAGATCAATTTTTAGAGATAATCATCCATTAATTAATTAGCTGAAAATCTATTTCGAAATTTCGTTTTTATTGTAATCTGTTAAATTTTAGCAGTTATCTCGTATTACCTTTTATCTATATAATCTGCTCGTATAAAAAGAAAAGAAAAATTTATTAGTCGTAGTTATATTTTTATACTAGTTTTTACCTGAAATATTAATATCTCGATTTTTTAATGTATTTTTATTTACTGCAGTAAGTTTATTTAGTTTATCTTAAATATCATTTATATTAAGATACCAATCAATTCTAGGCTATACAATTTTGGTTCGCATAATTTGCTATGCAAATATTTTTTATCTGTTTAATTTCGTTTGGGTGTTGGGTTTATAATATAGTTTAACAATAAATTTTTAGGTGCCCATTCACCCCCCTCTGGTCGCTACTTTCGGTCCTACAACTTGTCCAAATGCCCTCCCTTCTTGAGCACAAAGCACTTGCAGTCAAACGCTCGCAAGTGGCTCACCTTGGGCTGTCTGCCAAACCGCAACTCATATGAAGTCTTACGGAGGTAAGCTCTAAGAAAAATGTGGTTGGCCAGATAGCAAGCCGTGTTCATGGCTTCAGCCCAAAAATGCCTAGGAGTCATGTGCTCATCGAGCATTGTCCTGGCCATCTATACTAGCGTGCGGTTCTTTCGTTCCACAACGCCATTCTGTGGGGGAATGTAAGGAGCAAAAAACTGATGGCCAAGACCCTGATCACTACAGAAGCTGATGAACTAAGAGTTCTTGAACTCAGAGCCATTGTCAGAGCGAATCGCTCGCATCCGACCATTGTTATCATTCTTCAGCTTCAAAATCAGGCCATGAACAAAATGAAAAGTCTCATCCTTAGACTCCAAGAAGAAAACCCACGAAAATCGAGAAAAATCGTCAACAATCACAAGCGCGTACCACTTCCACCTGACTAAACGCACCCGAGCTAGACCAACAGTGTCCATGTGTAACAACTCTCCTGGGTACAAAGTCATTACCTGAGTCACAGGTGAGTGAGAAGCGGCAACCATTTTCCCATGATGACAGGGATGGCAAACTAGATCCTTCTCCATTATAAGCTTGGGAATCCTCGGATGAGGTCCATAGAGCTCAACCTGACTAGCAGATCAAAACTCAAATGGCCCAACATCCTATGCCACTTCCTGAGCACAGAGGAGGATCCAGCAATCAAACATCGAGAAGGGCCAAAAGAACTAGAGAAGTCAATCTGAAAAACCTTAACGAAAGGTAAGATCTGGCAAATCAAAGACCCTCTAGAATCAATCACAGAAGAACTGCCATTCTTAAAACGAACCTCCAACCTATCCTCAAGAAGTTGCGAAACAGAAATCAAATTGAAGTTCAAATTTCCAACCAAAGAAACGTTCTTCAAAGAGAAATGGTCAGAGATGCGAATTGAGCCAATGTCGTGTACCTTCCCTTGACCACTGTTCCCGAAGGTGATGTATTCCTTGGAGCTCGGGGGAGAGAGACTAGAGAACCATCTGCGATGTCCCGTCATGTGGCGAGAGCATCCTGAGTCCATGATCCAAACGTTCTCCAGTCCCTGATCCTACACAATCAATGGTTGTAAGGGGAGCAAATGGTCCGGCACCAGGTTTAGCAAAAGAACTAAACCAGTGTCGAGCCATCTGCTCAAAAGAGAGAAAGCAGAAATCATCATAAGAGTCTGGACCAAAGCGCGGCTCAAAGCGTAGTCCTCGGTTCTGCCTAAAACCTCGGTTACGAGGTCCAGGAATGTATCTAGAACGGCTTGGAACTCTGTCGCGAACACCACCAACCGGAGCATGGGCATGAAAACCGCCTCCTCTACCACCACCTACACGACGCGGCCTGGCCTCCAGCTTACCACGAGGAACACTCAGTCTACCGCCCTGTTGGTAGAACTGCTCTTGGCCACCACGAGCTCTCTCTGCTCTCTCAACCTGCTTCCTCCTGAAGCAAAACTCCGCAAGATGCCCGTCTCTCTGACAAAACTCACAGTGATAAGTAGGCTTCTTGGGATCTAGTTGAGGCTTGGGGTTCTTGGGCTTAGTGGTGTTTGGTGTAGTCTTCTTAGTGCGAGAGGGTCCAGGAAGAGAGTCAAGAGAAGTGCAGAGGTGTTTGGGCTTTGGAACCCAGATGGGCTTCTTGGGTGGAGCTTTGGGCTGTTCTTGGAACACTCCATCCTTGGGCTGACTAGCCTGAAAAGACTTAGTGGAGTGAGTCTTGGGGTATCTCTGTTCAGGAGTCATTTTACTCCACTCCACTACCCGGCTAATGGCACTCTCAAAGTCAGCCTTGGTGTACGTGTAGCCTACCCCAAACCCATCCTACCTCTTAAACTGCTGGATCATCATGCCGAACTGTGGCTCTCTAGCACTCACCCAACTTAGGATTGAACGGAGGTAAAAGTTCTCATTTTGGACATCAGCTAGCTCCTCTATCAAAGAAGCTAGTACCTCCACCTGAGACAAGCAGGTCTCACACTCTCTATTAACCTGGACAGACTTCTTGGCTTTCAGCTTAATCAATTCCAATCTAAGAGACAGGCAGTTCTAACAGACAGTGGGTGGAGCTGACAGTGTCTCAAGCTCTAGCCTAGTCTGTCCCAGCTTAGCTCTAACTCTCTCCAACTAGCTCAAATGCTCATCACCCTTGGCTTTCAGCTCAGCTAAAACAGCTAGATGAGATGGGCAATCAACATAGGGCACGAAAACAGTGGCATGAGCATCTTTCAGCTCCAGCTGAGCGCTCTCAAGCTCAGTGGCCAAAGCGTCCCTCTCATCAACCCTCTCTGTGTACCTGGACTTCAGAGTCCTCAGGTCACACAGAAGCACCTCACAATTTGGGCACTCACTGCTATCACCCAAGCAAGGGGAAGAAGATAGACTCTCAATTCTACCATTGGCCACGACAAGCTCACTCTCTAGTTCATCTATCCTCTTCTTAGCCCCTCTAAGCAGTTTTTCCAAATATTTTAACTCCTGACAATTGCTTTCAAGTAAATCAACGATTTCACGTTCATAAGATGATACCTTTTCATTGTCGTCGTCGTCAAAGTCATCGGAGGAGCCCTTTTCTTCCTTATCCCCAAGAGCCATTGAGCAGAAGCTTTTGCGGGATCTTCGGTGTTGATGTGAGCGGCTCTTCGGCCTGTCCCCAAAAGCCATGAAGCAAAGGCCCACCGGATCGTCCTTGTCCTTCCCCTTCCTGATGACAATCTCCTCATCGCTTGAGCTCGATGAAGAGGAAGAAGATGTGGACCGCTTGAGTAAGTCTTCTCCATCTCGGTGAAGAAGGCCTTGTCGCGCTTCTTGTTCTCACGCCGGTAGTCCTTCAGGGCCTTTCTGAAGAATCTGGTCTTTGGCTTGCCGTTTGTGAAGGAAGAGCTGTCGTGCTTGCCGGAGTCGTATAAGCCACCACCGGTGCGCGTCTTGTGACCATTACACTCAAAGCATCCAGTCTTTGTGCCGTGTCTTTTTAACATTCTCTTGTCATAAACACGACGAACCCGGTTGTTAAAAAGACACAGGTCATCATCTCCTAATGACTGGAGCTGGTCCTTAGTGATAGACATCAAAGAGAACCCAGCACAGCTCACAGAAGAGGGGTCAGCAGAAGGTGTAGCAAGGGCTAGGGTCTTTGATCTAGAGCCAGTGAGATTTGATCTCAACTGGGTATCAACCTCAGTGGCCTTCAGCTTGCTAAACAACTCAGAAATTGTCAAGGTATCATAAGATGTGCTCTCAATGATAGAGGATACCTTGATCTCCCAGATCTTAGGGTCCAAGGTATGGAGAACCTTGAGCGCCTTCTCATGATCTGAGACTAACTGAACACCCTCAGCCTTATTGGCCCGAAGCTTGTTTATGATCGATTGAAAACGACCAAACAACGCTTCAACAGATTCACCTGGCTTCTGTGTGAAATTCTCATATTCATGCCGGTAGGTCTAATAGAGCCGAGCCTTGACCTAGGCTGTCCCCTCATGGTGTGCCTGAAGGGTAGCCCAGATCTCTCTCGCAGTGGTGAGATGGCTCACACGCTCAAATTCAATGGGACCTAAACTAGAAAACAAAATATTCACCGCTTTGTTGTTGTTCTGATGCTGGGCAATAATATCTGGAGAATTACGCTCAGCAACAGGCAACACTGTGAAAGTAGCGTGAATACAAATGTCCCAGATGCCCGAGCTTTGGCTCATGAGATAGGCTCGCATGCGAGTCTTCCAATAATTATAGCCATAAGCTTCCAAGGACGGTACCTTTCCAAGAGACGTCATGATAACTACTAGGGTTTAGAACTGGTTAAGATATGTAAAAAACCCTAACCAGGCTCTGATACCACTTGTAGGACCAAAAGTAGCGACCAGAGGGGGGTGAATGGGCGCTTAAATTTTTTTTCGAATCAATGACCTTTTCCCAACACCCAACGCACCTCGACTAACCACCAGTTGAAACAAGCAGATCTAACCCAAGAAAATAATCTAGCTTAAAAACAACCGGTGTCCTAAGCAAGAAGACACCAACACAATGTTCAAAGGCAAATCAGTAAAGCATTTAAACCATGAAAAAATCAAGCTCTACAGAAAAAGATCATCTCAGATATTTATCATGTGTGCTCGTAAAATGAGGAGTCTTACTGTTCAGAGCCGTCTCCTATTCGGAACATGACGAAGCCTGCTTCGAAGAACGCAGTGTTGAAGCCTGTAGTGGATGTGCCGAAGCCTGCTTCGAAGTTGACGTGCGAAGGCTGACGGAGTTGAAGCTAGTTCGGAGCAGTCGTGCGAGGTCTGCGTAGTAGCTGCCGAAGCCTATGCGAAGTATGGAGCACCGAAGATTGTTGATGTCGATCTGAGGTGCTTCGAAGCTGTTGTGCGAAGGTGTGTAGGTGCCGAAGCCACCGAAAAGACGCTAGCCAACAGAAACCACTCACAGAGTACTTCGAGCGAAGTCGACGGAGAAACAAACTTCAAATGGACCAAAATTGGAGACTGTCAGCAGCGAAACCAAAACAAGTCACAACCTTCGAAACTGTTCACACTTCGACCCAAAGCCTGCAGCTCAGCAAAGTTGAACTTCGGAGCTGAACTCAGGAACAGAGACAAATTTGAAGCTCTCCATTCACAGCAAAGTCTCTGCCGAAGATACTATGGAGACAGACAACGTTATCGAGGTACGTGCAACCTTTGGAAATCTGTGAACGAAGTTGTAGAACTTCGTGTGAGCAATCTCCGAAGTGTGCTTCGCACAAGCTTCGCAAAGCCTAGACTCAAGTTCGAAGCGTGCAATGGACGAAGTCTGACTTCGCAGGTTACCAACTAGTAAAAAACTGAAACACGCTACTCAACTAACACCTCTGCCAACATATCGATCAAAACGCCAAGGGATAAACAAATCAGAAATCTCATGCGACTGACAATGCACTACTGACACAGGCTATGAAATGAATATCCTACAGCAAAAGATAGTAGCTGCAAACACTAGCTATGATAGCTATTGGATAGGAGCCTACAATCAGAGGGATAAAAATCTGCAGAAAGACCGATCGAGAAACTCTGTCCACCAGATAAAAATCCATGGCCGAAGAAACCAAGAACAGTGCCTTGAATAAAAGAACTCTCAGCGCATAAAACAAAATAGACGCACATAGAGATCAAAAACAGCAGCACGTTTATCAAGGCCAACTGAGATCACAGCAAAGAGATTAATCACAGGAAAAATATGATTTAAAACATATTTGAACTATCTCTCGATGTGAGAATGATTCGAGCAGCGGCGGCAGAACCCACAGAAAACGGAGAAAGAACAGAAGTCTGGCGGCGCACACAAAACAAGAGTAGGTGAGGTGAACTCTGATTTTTTAGATTAAAGTGAGTTAACCCTAACCCTAGGGATTGGGGCCATATTTATAGGCAGCCCAATAGCCTAGGAATATTCCAACAAACCCTTAGGGTTTTTACAGATGCTGAAATAAATGGAAAAATACCAAACTTCCCTTAGGATATTTTTACAGACTCGACTGACTGACTGTGGGCCTAAGGACAAAAAGGTAAACTCCTATTTATAGATGACTTATCTGGTAGCGGAGCTTTCGTAGCGACTACGGCTTCGCCCTAGACCGGTCCAATCCAAGATCAGCGGTCGTCAGTTTTGCGCCGAAACTGACAAAGTGTCCACCGACTTTGCATTGGGCCAGCCCGACTTCGCGGCCCCTCTGCCCGACAGTCGCTCGCTGCCCGTGTACCTGAGTCACAAGCGGCCCAGACGCAACAGGTCTTCTCTCCTCTTCTTGTCCTCTTTGACTTCCGTTGACAATGACTCATCACATCTGGAGCCATGAGGCCCATGCTCTTCAGCATGGCTCCTCACCTATGATATTCGTGACTACAAAGGATGGTTCTTGTAGGATGTGTGTTGATTGTAGGGCTATAAATAATATCACGGTTCACTATTGCCATCCTATTCCACAACTAGATTATATGATTTATGAATTAAGTGGTTCCATAATATTTACAAAAATTGACTTGAGAAGTGGTTACCATCAAATTAGAATGAAAGCAGGAGATGAATGGAAAACCACATTCAAAACTAAATTTGGTTTGTATGAATGGTTAGTTATGCCTTTTGGTTTGACTAATGTTCCTAGTACTTTCATGAGATTAATGAACCATGTCCTATGAGCTTTCATTGGAAAATTTATTGTTGTCTACTTCGATGATATTCTAATTTACAGCAAGTCTTTTGAAGAACATGTGAAACACATTCAGCAAGTCTTGGATGAGCTTAGAAAGGAGAAATTATTTGCTAATCTCGAGAAGTGCAGTTTTTGCACAGACCATGTTGTATTTCTTAGCCTTGTTGTTTTAAGAAAAGGAATAGAAGTGGATGAATCAAAGGTGAAAGCCATCAAGGATTGGCCTACTCCTACAAATGTAAGTCAAATAAGAAGTTTTCATGGCCTTACTTGTTTTTATAGAAGATTTGTGAGAGATTTCTGTACCATCGCTGCTCCTTTAAATGAATTAACAAAGAAAGGTGTTGATTTTTGTTGGCGGAAAATATTTCATCCTCAAGAGGTCAATGAAGCCTTCACATCAATACAAGCAGAAGAAATAGAGTCTGAAGTGTTGGTCTTTGAAGATCCTGAAAGCATCAAGGCTTCGCTGTATTTGGAGCTCTTCACAGCGAAGGCCTCCGTCAAGGCTTTGGCATGACGAAGCCTTCTGGAGGCTTTTTACCCGAAGGGGTACCGCCAGGAAGGACAAAAGGTTTATTTTCTCACTGATTAGACTAGTCTTTTACTCTTTTAACCCTACGAAGAATATTAAATAGTATCTTCTTAGTCGGTTGTCATTAGAGGGTAAAGGACTCTTTTCCCAATGTATTCTTTCTATAAATAGCCCTCTTCACTCTGTAAAGAGTATCGAATACTCAGATATTCAATACACACTTCGAACTATCTCAAGCTATTATCCTATTCGGAGGCTTGGAATAGTCTTCTTAAACAGACACTCCGTTTGTTAATCTTTTTAGTTCTTTAAACCTATTAGCGTAATCTTTTACACAAACAATTTTAAATGGGGAAACTCACAAGAAAATGCTTTTAAAGAATTAAAGAAACGTTTGACTGAAGCACCATTACTTGTACTTCCCGATTTCAATAAAACTTTTGAAGTAGAATGTGATGCTAGTGGAGTTGGGATAGGAGGAGTTTTAATGCAACAAGGAAAAACAGTAGCATACTTTAGTGAATAATTAGGAGGTGCCAAATTAAATTATGCTGTGTATGACAAAGAGTTGTATGCTTTGGTGCGTGCACTTGAGACATGGCAGCACTACTTATGGCCGAAGGAGTTTGTTATTCATTCCGATCATGAAGCTTTGAAGTACTTTAAAGGACAAGATAAGCTAAACTATCACCATGCCAAGTGGGTTCAATTCATTGAAACATTTCCATACATTGTTAATACAAGAAAGGTAAGGACAATGTAGTTGCCGATGCTTTGTCTCAAAAGAGCGTGTTGTTAAATCAACTCTAGGTCAAAGTATTGGGTCTTGAAAGTTTGAAGGGTTTGTACAATAATGATACTGAATTTTCAGAACCGTATAATCATTGTAAAAATGGAAAAGGTTGGGAAAAATATCACATACATGATGAATTCCTCTTTAGAGCTAACAAGCTCTGTGTTCCAAATTCTTCTGTTAGATTGTTTTTGTTACAGGAATCTATTGACACCAAGATTTAGTAAAGCCCAGGCCCACTAAGGATGTCACACGGTCAATAGAAGTCAAAGGAGTCCGTCAAAGGTGGTCAAAGAAGCCCGTTCATATCGTTACAACATGACCGGATATGACGGAGCCGATGAAGGTGGTAGAAGATAAAGGTGATCTTGAATCGATTACAATGTAGATTACTTGGACGACAAGCCTCCGGACTATAAATATGTATCTAATTAGATAGGTTTAGAGGACACACAATCAACCACAACAAACTACTCTTTCGGCGCATCGCCACCCTTGGGTTCACAAGGTTAAACCCGGTGGGACTTGGCAATTGGAACCAGGCTACATCGTTATGATCTCCGGTGAAGAGGTGAGTCCCACCACCCCGATGATCACATTGACTAGGTCCGTATTCTTCAAGGCTGCATCATATCAATCTCTTGAGGCATGACCTAATTAGTGCGGTCACTGGTTTATCTTGGTATTTTTGTGAGGTCTAAGGATGCATCATTTTGATCTCTTAGATTGATGTGAATTAGGTGTTATAGTTTGAGGCTTCATCGATTAAGTCTGACATCACATTCTATTGTATCTGGTTCATGATGTGTACCATTCATCTAAATAAATTATGCCTGATGCATTTCAGTGTTATTGATTTCTCTTGACTAGCAAATGTCTTGGTTAGGTCTGATCTTGCAGTTACGGTAATTTAATGGTATGGATACGTTGTTTGGTATGCTGAGTTTAGTTTCTATCGGAGTACAAGACGATAGGTTATCTTTATTTCTAATCTATATCACACGCATGTCTGGGGGACACTCATCGGCCTTTATGCACAAGGACTTCACCCTATTGGCCAATAGCATGCTTAGCCTGATAGCGAGGGCATGGTCATCGGCCCTATGGCCGATCGACGAGTTTATTCCTGTTTATTTTATTCTCACCATAGTCATCGGCCTGATAGACAATTGGCATTGCTACTAACGTTATTCTCTCTGGTTCCTTATTAGTTGCATGGTCAAATTGATTGGCACGCTTAGAACCGTCTTTTTTCTAAGATTATAGGACCCGCACTCGAGTTAAGTAGATCGCCCAGGCCACGCGTGTGACCAAAAAAATACTCCAACATGCTTTTTGGCACGCCCGGTAGGACATCCTTCAGACGACTCATCCATGGTGGGTGAAGTTAATGGTAGCAACATCAACCCGATCACTATAGAGGCATTGACCGATGAATAAAGGGTAGAGGTACAAGACCACGTGGAAAACTACAAGAGATTGTGGCTCAACTCTTTCGCATGACTCAATCTGGTCCTGTCCAAAGGAGTCAGTTGCCAAAACCAGCAGTAGCTGGTGAAATCCCTTAGCAGGTCGAGAGCCCACGAGTCACTTTTCAAGAAGCCATCGACAACGCTCTACATCACGCTCTCATCAATTAGTCCGAGGTGTTGGTTAATACCTCGCACGAGTTGATCAAGAATACTGTTGATGGGACGATTGTTCAAGAGCCGACACAATGCCCGGTGTATTTCCTGACTAATCATCCTCGTCTGTTGCAAAACCATCAACATATTCGGCCGGTGCTACCACCACAAGGGCTGATGAGGCATGGTCCGTTGAACACTTCGTTTGCCCGGGAGGCTGACATGGCGGTCCCGTTACCTACCCCCACACTCCAAGGTTAGGTAGATAGGACCCATCCCATAATACGTACCCCTTTGGTTGTTGGGGAATAGGGAAGCTACGCTAGTAGGAAAATTCAAAATTTTACGCCCTAGGCCAAAGAATCATGCGCGTGTGAGATCATGGATCAGTACCTTCTAGCACGAGACATGCTAGGTGCAGCGGAAAAAGATGTTGGAGTAGTGCATCAAGCCTCTCCTCGCTTCATCCTAGCCATCCTTCACCGATCCGATCGATGAAGATGATGTAGTCATTCACATGTAGATGTCCACAAGCGTCGCTATTGGAGCAACGCCTCCACGGAGTCCACATGTACATGGATAGAGTACCTCCCACGGCAGCGTGCTAGCACTGCACATTAGAGACGGGGATCCTTGACCTCAATGTTTGAGATCAAGAAAGGAAGGAGAGAACTTTTGAGTGGCTAGGTCTAATCTAGGCTTATTGTTTGATCCAAGACATCCTCCTACTCTCCTTTTATAGGTCTAAGAGCCCCCTAGTTGTCCTCATCCTAAAACCCTAAAAACCATAACAGATCCAATCTGTTTGCCCACATCAGAACTTTCGATCCTTGATCGGAACTTCTGACAGGGTATTTTAGGCCTTTCGATACAGTACGACACGCTGTAGATCCAATCTATTATTGTCCACCTCGGAACTTCCGATACCACATAGGAACATCCGATCAGTACAAAATTCCCCGATTCCGAATCGGAACTTCTGGCTCGTCGGAACATCCGATACCATGTAGGAACTTCCAAAGCAACATTTGCTCTCTATATCGAGACACCACCCTTCTAGCCTTTGGCCGCGCCGCAAGGGCCGATCTGGCAAGAGGTACCCTAACCTACATATGGAATTGCTAGGAACATGCTGCCTGACCTTGTGCCGCCAAGGGGGCACCCGATGGCATCCCTCATGGATACCACTAGATCGCATACTACGGTATGCCATCCTATTCCAATGAAGAACAAGGATACAATGTTGTTCAGCTGGATCAGTATTAGTAGCCTGCAACGACTGATTGATACCCCACACTTAACTAGCTAGAAGACGATTGGGTGAACCAAATCGCTGAGATGATTCGAGACTAGTCTGGGCTCAAGCCTAAAGATTAGACCTACATGTATAAACGACCGTATCCGGAGTGGTTCGATCGAGTGCCGCTGCTGACTCAATACAAGATCCTTGACTTAACCAAGTTCTCGGGACATGACTCGGTCTCCATGATCGAGCACATTAGTTGTTTTCTCGCCCAGTGCGGTGAGGCATCGGCCAAGGAAGCACTCAAAGTCAAGTTCTTCCCGCTATAATTATCAGGATTAGCTTTCGCCTGGTTCTCATCACTGTCAGTGAACTCTGTCAGGGGATGGGAAGATATAGAGAAGAAGTTTCACAAGTATTTCTTTGCCGGCCTACACGAGATGAAGCTTACCGACTTGACGGTAATAAAGCAGAAGATGGATGATACAGTGCAAGATTATGCACAGAGATTCTCTAACGTGAGAAGCAGGTTCTATAGCTTGAACCTCAGTGACATGCATCTGGCTAAGTTAGTGTTCCAGGGGCTCCTAAATCCGATAAAGGAATGGTTTTCATCACAAGAATTCGAGAGCCTCTCACACCTGGTACAACAGGTATCGACCCATGAGAGCCAATTCCAGGAGGCAAAAAGGGACAGGTATCAGAATAAGGTGGCTTATGCTCAAGCATTCCATTCGGACTATGATGAGGACGGTGGGTCTGATGCAGAGTTTGGCTTGGCCGAATGGACACAAATTAAGAAGCAGATCACATGTCCATGGATAATACCAGTGATAAAGAAGAGAAGTATGATTTTGACATCAGTCAGGCCGACAGGATATTTGACCTATTGCTAAAAAAGCAGATCCAGTTGTCACCTAATCACATGATACCACCTGTGGATGAATTGAGGAAGAAAAAATATTGTAAGTGGCATAACTCCCCTTCTCACCACACTAACGAATGCAATGTGTTTAGGCAGTGGATCCAATCGGCCATGTAGCAAGGCCGAATCAAGTTCGATGATGGGAAGAAGCCGATGAACATCGACGGCTACCCTTTTCCAATCAACATGGTGCATGCACACCATGCTGATGATCGGCACTCGAAAAAGAGCATGCGAGCCAATAGTAGCGTCACCTCCTCGACTCTAATCGGAGAATATGAAAGAAAGTAAAGAGAAAGAATGGACAACGAGGATGATCATGATTACTCATGATTCAACCCCCATTGGAATTGTGATTTCTTCATATTCTACTGGAATGAAGGGCTACGTTTGCCGTCAATGGATGACTGCCCTGAGTGTGGTAGCGAAGGCAGGTGATAGGGCAGACATGATCCACGATCTAACAGGGTGAGGTCACATAGTAAGGAGAGGTTGGCCATCCATCAAAGGTTATCTCCGCCAAGGGTGTCGATACTTGAAAGGCTTGGACATGTCAACACCAAGGAAAAAGGTCAATTGACAGACGACAACGTCACCTCAAGAAAGCCAGAGTGGTGCCACAGCGGGATCTTCACAAAGAATCAAAAGAGGAGAGTACCACGACTGCGGCAGAGAGAACTTAAGGTACAAAGACACAAGAATTAAACTGATCGGCCCCGAAGGATTAAGAGTGAATTGCTAGTCAAGGATAAGGCCGATCACAACAACAAGAAAGATACTGGGATAAACATGGTTTTCTTCCTCCCGACGGAGTATCGTGCTACTCCCGAATACGATGCCGGGCAAACCGATACAATGGCCCAGCTAGTACTAACCCCATAGTCGGCAGTATTCGACAAGCCATAAGATCACGAACATCGGCACCTGAGACCTCTCTACATCAAGGGCGTGGTCAATGGGAAGCCGATGTCCAAGATGATGATAGAAGGATATGCGGATGCAACTTGATGCCATATGCCACTTTCCGAAAGCTAGGGAAAGGGCTGGAGGACCTCGTCAAAACCAATATGGTACAAAGAGACTTTGGCGGCAATTCATCAGAAATAATGTGGGGGTGCTAAACATAGGGTTGACGGTTGGGAGCAAGACCATGCCGACCACCTTCTTTGTCATAGAGGGAAAATGATACTATAGGCTATTATTGGGGCACGATTGGATTCATGCGAATTGTTGCGTCCCATCGACAATGCATCAAAGCCTCATGCAGTGGGTCGGTGATCAGGTAGAGATTGTTCCCACCGATAAATCGGTTAACATAGCAATAGCCGATTTATTGGTATAAGAGATGGACAAAGTCGTCTGCTTGTCCGGTAGAGCTTGGGATGGTGATTTTCTTGAAGTATCAAATAACGGAATCAAACCAATCAACAATGAACAACCTAAGCTTACCCTTTGAAGATGACACAGATGAAGCATACGGTAAACTCGGTCAAGGCTTCGCCACAATCGATGAGCTGCAGGAAGTAGACATCGGACTTGATGACAGACCGAGGGAAACCTTAGTAAGTGCTCAACTTCTCGATGAAATAAAGAATGAATTAATTGCATTATTATGGGAGTATCGGGACTGCTTCACATGGGAATACCATGAAATGCCAGGTATAAGCCGATCAGTTGTAGAACATTGGCTCACAATAAGACAAGAGTATCGCCCATTCAAGCAGTCACCTCGGTGGTTGAAGGAAGAAATATATCCAGACATATGCCGAGGTAACAAGATTATATGATGCAGGATTTATAAGGTCATGTCGATACGCAGAGTGGGTATCGAACATTGTACCAGTATGGAAGAAATGTGGGAAGCTTAGAATAGGTGTTGACTTCAGAGATCTGAATAAGGAAACCCTAAATGATGAATACCCAATGTCGATCACAGATTTGCTGGTGGATGCTGCATCAGGCCACAAGATTATAAGTTTCATGGATAGGAATGCAGGTTATAATCAGATTTCAAGGCTGACGAAGACATCCACAAGACGGTCTTCCGGTGCCCACATGCTATCAGATTTTATGAGAGGGTGGTGATGACCTTCAGCTTGAAGAATGCCGGAGCAACCTACCAGAGGGCCATAAACTACATTTTCCATTTCTTGATTAGCCTGTTGTTGGAAATATATATAGACGACATTGTGGTAAAATCTAAAGGAAGTATGCCCAAGAAAATTCCGGTTAGATCAGAAATTATGATTTGGAATCGGAAGTTCCGATTATTTTCTGAATTGGAAACCGAGAGCTCAAATCAGAAGTTCCGATATGGTATCGGAAGTTCCGATATGGTATCGGAAGTTCCGATAATTTCAAATTTTAGACAGAGAGTTGACACTGGAAGTTCTGATTTGGAATCGGGAAATTTGTATTGATCAGAAGTTCTGTTAGGTGTATCGGAAGTTCCGAAGTGGGTGAAAATAGATTGGATCTGTTACAATAATGTGTTGGAATGAGACACCAAAAGTACCCGATCAAAAGTTCTGATCCAAGATCGGAAGTTTCGACATGGGTAAAATAGATTGGATCTGTTAGAGCACAAATTAGTTGTAACTGATTTGTTGTTTTCGAGATGCTAGCGACCAGAGGCTCTTGTGCCAATATAAAGGGAGGGGGAGGAGGTCTTGGAGAACAAGCAATTGATAGATTGGACCTAGTCACTAAGAACTCCTCTCCTCTCTTTCTTGATCTCAAAAGATGAGATTGAGGATCACCCGTTTTCTCACGAGCAGTGCTAGCACGTCGACGTGGGAAGCATCCCATTTGTAGACATGTGGATACCATGAAGGATTTGCTCTAATAGCGATGCTCATGGACTTCATCACGTGAATAACTACGTCGTATTCATCAATTGGATTGGCGAGGAACGGTCGGGACGAAGCGAGGATAAGCAAGGACGTGCTTCCTCAACATTTTCTTCTGCTGCACCTAGCGCATCTTGTGCTATAAGGTACGGATCTATGATATCACACGCACATGCTTCTTGGGCTTTGGGGCGAATTTTTGAAATTTCCGGCTAGCGTAGTTTGACCTTTCCCGTATAGTGGTATCAGAGCCTACATGAGTAGTGTTCAATATGGATCCCACATGTATGGAGATACATGGTGGAAAAATCGATTAGATCTGTTTCGATCCATGGCAAATCAGAAGTTCCGATGGCGAATTGGAAGTTCCGATATTGATCGGAAATTCCGATATCGAATAATGATTCGATACATAGAGAAATTATTTCTACCAGGAATTCCATACTGATCTAAAGTTCTGGTAGATCGGAAGTTACGATGGTAGATCGGAATTTTTGACCCACCCGAATTTGAAATTCCAATCCTGTTGAGCTGGGTTTTTTAGATCCATATTTCAGTCACTTCTAGATTCTTCGCCTAACTTTGTTTTGTAGAGAGTGTTGTGACTGGCATGGCCTTGGATTAATGTGATGTATGAGATGCATGCAACGAATGCAAAATAAATATGGCGTGCGTATTTGTTGATAGCAAAAAATGGCACTAATGGCTAGATTATCAAAATATCAATTTTTGATGATTTGGGTCGAAAATACACATGTCCAGGGTCTGTCCAAAGCCCTACAGGGCCAAACCCATCAAGCTATGGGCTCCGAAAGCCTCCAGCCAGCCCATGGGCTTCGGCCAGGAAGCCTTCGGAGGCCCACGCTGCCGAAGCTTCAGAAGCCTTCAGAGGCCCACGTCGCCGAAGCTTCGGAAGCCCACGCTGTCAAAGCTTCGGCCCGAGAGCAAGCCTCGACGGGCCAGGCCGAAGCCCACACTGTCGAAGCTTCGGCCCAAGGAACAAGCCTCAACGGGCCTGGCCGAAGCCCATGCTACCGAAGCTTCGGCCCGAGGAGCAGGCCTCGATGGGCCAGGCCGAAGCCCACCTCGGCAGAGATAAGGTTGGTTGCAACGCCAGCTCAATCTCTATCTCTATCCGGCCAGATTAATAGTAGATTAGATTAGGTGTTAACCTCCTATAAATATAGAGGCCTGGCCGGCGTGGAGAGCCCCCCAACTCAAACCAAACCAAAGCCATGCTTTGATCGTACCATTACTTTTACCTTTACTTTTCTGTACCTCTTCGTGGGTTTGCTTGGAAGCCCTCCATCCGCCACTACAGAACAGTGGTAAGCCTTGGTACTTCTCCTGTGAAGTCCCCGTTAATCTACGTAACAGATTGCTTTCGCCTTGTTACTTCGCCTATGAAGTATCCGCTAATCTGCGTAATAGATTGCTACATTCGCCCACACGTGCAACACCTCGCAAATTCGGTCCTAAGGCCAAATTTGTACTTCGCATCATCTCTGTTGCAAGTTCACACGTTCGGACACCCTTCACCAGAGGTGTTCGGAGCTGAGAGATCGGTTCCGGAGGTCCCTAGGACACCCTTCGATAGGATCACAGGCTTCGACAAGAGGCTTCACCAACATACTTCATCGTGACAGGCTTCGCCACGACTACACTCCGCACCAGACAAAGTTGCACCCCCGTGTGGCCTTCGCGTCACTACTCTGTAATTCGCTGCATCGGAGATCGCACGCCGAACCTCACTGTTTGGAGGTGATCACCATGCTCAGATCTGTTCAGAGTCTACCTTCGGCCGGATCTGTCCGAACGCCGAAGCACCCTTCAGCGCACCCTTCGCATCAGACTACGAACCAAGAGGGCTCCGACTGGTTTGCTGATTTTAACCTGTTTAACTTATTTCTTTTGGCTAATTGGATTATTTTGTGTAATCTGGTTGCCTGGTGACTCCACCCCCTTATCACTATTAAGGGTAGTCAGAACGCGACGTCGGTGCTACGTCACGCTTAGGCCTGTCCCTAAGTATCCATGCACTTTTGGATCACCGGACTGACCCAAGTGCGGGGGCACGTTTTCGTGTCAACACACTTTTTGGCGACTCCGCTGGGGACAAGCTACGCCAAAATGATGAGTACGTCTACACCGACCGCTGGTACATCTACTTTGACTACTACGTCTACACCGCCGATGGACACAATAGGAGGCGTGGATATCGACAACCGCAACATAATGTCACCCACACTTGAAGATATCCCCACAGAGGACCGAGCAGAGATCGAGGTGAGGCTAAAGGCGCTCCATGACATGATGCTTGGGGGCTACATCAAGACACGCGCAGGCTTGGTCAAGCGCGATATCGTCACCCCCGACCCCGCTCAGGTCCAGGTAACACCGGTATCGCCTCATTTATCTTCTTTAGAAATTGAGAAAAAGATAGCCACTTCAGTAGATCAGGCCGTTAGCGCTTCGCTAGCCAACTGTTTAGATTCGGCAGTCAGCTCCCAAGTAGAGGCGACTCTTAGAAGGTTCGGCTTCACTGAGGCCGTACCCCCGGTTCCTATAGCTAGTGCACCTCTGACGAACATATCTCTGGCCTCACCACTTATGGCCGAGACCAATCATTATACCTATGGACAAATTAACACTACATACCACACAACACCCGCGCCAATACCCGCGCTACCCGCACCACACACGCAGGCGCCCGGACACGAGCACGTTTTACAGATAGCGCGTAGGGAAGAAGCTCATGGCCAACACGCCGATATCCCACCGCGTGTCGTGCCCCCACATGAGAGGCGCATGCAAACAAATTACCAAGATGATATAGATGAGCGAGTCCGCGCACTGTTTAGGGAGTGTGCCGGCTTTGTGCCCAAGGGACGGGTTAGGGTTTATCGCAAACTATACCCCGATCATCTTGATACAGTTCCCTACCCCCGCGGCTATAGGAGCCCTGAGTTCGCTAAATTCAATGGCGAGGGTAGTAGGACCACACCTGAGCATGTTAGTCAATTTTTGGCGCAGTGTGGAGAGGTTAGCGGGATAGATGCCCTAAAGGTTAGACTATTCTCTCTCTCGCTATCCGGCACAGCTTTAACTTGGTTTTCGGCGCTCCCGCCGAACTCCATCCACACGTGGGACAATTTAGAGCGGAAATTCCATGATTATTTCTACACGGGTGAAACAGAACTTTGGCTTTCGCATTTGACATCGGTTAAGCAAAAATCTAGTGAGAGCGCCTCTAAGTATATCAAGTGTTTAAGGGATACTAGAAACCGATGCTTTAGTCTTAATATTTCAGAAAGGGACTTGGCGGAATTAGCTTTTAACGGGTTGCGTTCCGAACTTAAAGAAATGTTAGATAACCAAAACATTTTAAAAGTTAGCCAAGTTCTACAGCACGCTCTGGTCCAAGAAGGCCGAAACAAAAGATAAGAAATTTATTAAGACGTTTAGCAAGCCTAGGGCTAAAATCCACATCATGGAACGCTCTGATGAGGAGGAGTCAGAGGAGGAGGATTCAGCCAACATGTATGTGGCCGAATGGGTTACAAACACTAAAAACAAACCTGTCACTTGCTCTGAACTACGGCCATCCCCCACAAAGAACAGACTTAATGAGGTCAAGTACTCATTCGATGTGACTAAATGTGATAAAATACTTGATTTCCTCTTAAAGAGTCAGCTTCTCAGGCTACCTAAGGGTCAAGTTATCCCACCTGCCGACGAGTTAAAGAAGCATCGATAATGTAAGTGGCATGATTCACACTCTCATAATACTAATGATTGCAATGTTTTTCGACGGCAGATACAATCAGCCATAGAAGAAGGACGATTGAAGATAGACCATGATACAAAAATGAAGCTGGATAAAGATCCTTTTCTAGTAAACGCCGTGGACCTTGGCGAGAAGAAGGTGTTGATTTGGCCAGAACAGGCCAAGTCTGCTAAAGGAAAAGATGTGATTGTTGGAGAACCGCGTACTCACACACTCGTGCCAAAAAACCCCGAGGTAGGAGTGTGGAAACAGAATGTCAATACCCCTTCGGCTAAGGCTCGCAAGAGGCCGAAGGTAACATATAACATGCTGTTGAACAAGCATCAGAAGAGGGCCAAAGAAGCAGGTCCGCACGCCAAGTTAAAATGGCCGAAGGGTCCAAGACCTTCAAAGGGTGGCTTTGGACCGAGGGTTGCGAACTCTCCGCACAAAGGCTTCAGACCGAAGGTTGCGAACCCTACGCACGACAACTTCGAACCCCAGTGGTCGGGTCCCCCATGCGACAGCTTCGGCCCCCAATGGCTGAACCCCGCACCATGGTGGACTTCTCCGATGTGAGGCTTCGACCCGCACTGACCGAACATACCTCCGGCCTGGCGGGATCCTTCGCTGGTGTGGTTGGAGACACCTTCGACCTGGCCGAACCCCCCTCTAGGTGACTGGTTCGGCTCGCAGTGGCCAAGGCCGCTAGAGCCTCCGATGCCTCCACCGTATGACTAGGCAGGAACCCTATGGGCTCCATACGTAGCTGGGTCGGGGTACCCTTCGTAGACTAACCCTATGCCTTGTTTTCCCTCGGAGTATTGTGGATGGAAGGGGCAAATAGACGCAGCGGATGGGGGCATCGTCCACAGACTGTCTGTGGTACCTCCGAATCAGACCTTGCAGAGCGAAGCCGAAGGGTGCGAGCACGCGGAGGCCGAAGTCAGAGAGTCCGAAGCCATAACTATAAGGGTTGGGTCTCAGGAAGTCCCAATCCCGAGGACTTTGTCGCCGAAAGCTGACGAAGGTAAGCCGCATGCTTCGGCCGGGCTCCGCGCCGAAACTTGGTTCGATCGGCCGAACGAGGCCGATCCGTTCAACGGGGTTCGCAGCAAAGCCCCCTTCGAACACAGGACGCCCGAGGCCGAAGGGCACACTTTTGCCAGAATTAACAGGAGTTGGACAGTAGCTCCAGGCACCAAGCCACAACCGTCTTGGGCTCCTCCGGGCATGTCCAAATCACAGAAAAGACGCCTACAAAGGCTGCGAGCACAGGAGATGTGCGAGAAGGTAGCTGAGACCAAGCGCGATGCCATCTTCGAAGAGATCTTCCCTCGGCCAGCTACCAAACAGGTATGGAGGGAGAAGCCGGTTGAGATAACCAACCCGGCTCCTAGTCCGAGCGACGACGAAGACGACTTGCTTGACGATGATTACTCGCCCGTCTCTGAGGGGCCCGCACCTAAGGCGGTGGACATCAACATCGTCACATTACCCGCCGAGTTTGCACCACCACGGGACGAGGCCGAGGTTGCTCAATTAAACCTCGGTCCACGCAACGCCTTCTTTGAGAAGCCCGAGGACTCGGCCCGCCATCTTAAGCCCCTCTATGTCAGGGGTCACATCGATGGGAAGCTGATTTCCCGGATGCTCGTCGACGGCGGCGCCACTGTTAACCTAATGCCTTATTCATTGTTGAAGAAACTTGGCAGGGACGAAGATGACATGAAGAAGACTAACTTGATGCTCAACGGCTTCAACGGCGAGAGCTCCGAGGCCATGGGAGTACTCTCTATGGAGTTGACGGTAGGCAACAAGACTTTGCCAACAGCGTTCTTCGTCGTCGACATACAAGGTAACTATAGCGTGTTACTCGAACGCGACTGGATCCATGCGAACTATTGCATCCCCTCTACCCTACACCAGTGCATGGTACAGTGGGACGGCGATGAGGTGGAGGTCATCCCCGCGGATACTTCGGCCCAAGTAGCTTTGGCCGATGTGTCGGTTGATGCCGTCCATAACAAAGTAGAGTGTCTATCAGGTAAAGATCTTTCGGATTATGACTTTGCTAGTGTATCCAGAGGACAGTTTGTACTAGTTTCTGTAAAGCCGACTCGAGTAGCACAGCTATTTCTGTATTAGTAGTCATGTCTAGTAGAAATAATCTAGATTGGCTAAAGTCTCGAGTAGAGCAGTATCGGTCTAATAAAGACGGTATTGCCGAGGCCATCGAGGACTTTAGCGAAGTAGAAAAATTAGGGCAAGGTTTTGCGTCGGCCGATCCGTTGGAGTAAGTTGATATAGGCAATGGTAGCATCCCAAGGCCAACTTTTGTAACCCAACATTTATAGCCCGATGTAAAGGCTAAAGTAATAAAGTTACTTCGGTCGTATGTCGATTGTTTCACATGGGAGTATAGCGAAATGCCAGGGCTAAGCTGCGAGCTCATGGAGCATCGGCTACCCATCAAGTCTAGGTTTAGGCCTTATAAACAGCCTCCCCGTCGCTTTAATTAGGCCATGCAGGTACGCAGAATGGGTTGCTAACATTGTACCTGTAGAGAAGAAAGGGAGCGGCAAGATACGAGTATGCATTGATTTCAGAGATCTGAACAGAGCCACCCCAAAAGACGAGTATCCAATGCCAATAGACGACATGCTGATCAACGATGCTTCAGGACATAAGGTACTACATTTTCTTGATGGCAATGCCGGTTATAATCAAATCTTTATGGCCGAAGAGGACGTCTATAAGACTGCCTTTCGATGCCCTAATTTTATTGGTTTATTAGAATGGGTCATCATGACTTTTGGGCTGAAAAATGCCGGCGCCACGTATCAGCGCGCTATGAACTTGATCTTTCACGACTTGTTAGGAGTCATGTTAGAGGTTTACATCGATGATGTCGTGGTCAAATCGAACGCTATGGGAAACCATTTAGCCAATTTGAAGGTTGCTTTCGATAGGATGCGGTAGTATGGGTTGAAAATGAACCCACTCAAGTGTGCTTTTGGCGTGTCGGCAGGTAAGTTCTTAGGTTTCATGATTCATGAGAGAGGTATAGAGATTGATCCTAAGAGACTTGTGTAGGACCGAAAGTAGCGACCAGAGGGGGGGGATGAATGGGCGCCTAACAATTCTTTCGAATCAATGGCCTGCTCCCAACACCCAACGCACCTCAAAAGACTTAGGAGGAAAACGCGAACAGGTCGTCAAAGCCTAAAAGTATCTAGCCTATAAACGACCGGTGTCCTAGATAAAGAAACAGCAACACAGTGCTAATAGGCAAAATAACAAAGCATTTAGAACATGGGCAGATCAAGGTTCACAGAAATAAATCATCACAACAGTTAATCTGAAAGCACGCAAAAGGGAGATGAAGGGTTATTCTTCTAAGTTTGTCTCCTGTTCGAAACTCGACGAAGCCTGTCCTGTGCGAAGCTTGGAGTTGTCGAAGCCGGCTTCGAAGTACGCAGTGTCGAAGTCTGTAGTGAACGTGCCGAAGCCTGCTTCGAAGCAGTTGTGTCGAAGCCTGCTACGAAGTTGACACACGAAGGCTGATGTAGTCGAAGCTGGTTCAGAGTAGTCGTGTGAATGTTGTAGATGTAAACTCCGAACCCTTCAAGTTCGAAGTTATGCAGAAGAGAGTTCTATGACTGGTGCGAAGCTATGCATCAGCGAAGCACGTAGCTATCGAAGCCTACTCCGAAAATTTCAGTATCGAAGCTACAAAACAGACTCCGAACCTAACACATAAAATCGAAGCCAGGACACGCATACTTCACTTGTACAGTAAACAACCAGGAACCATGTGTGGGGCTTCGGAGTACATAATGCAAGGCAAGGCAACAGCGAGAAAACTCCAAAGTATGCAACGGAAGATCATGTCAAGGCCAACTTCGAAGAAGCCGAAGTCTGTTAGAGCTTGGTTCAAGGAAAGGCTTCGGCTTCGAAGTACCTTCGAATTGGACTTCGAATGAGACAAACATAGAACCAAAATAAGCAATACTACGAAGCTATGCCTCGAACTGCATGACCCTCAAAAGTATCCACGAAGCCATTAAGTTTAATTCCAGAGATAGCGAAGTCTTCTGCACGACGAAGGTCACACAACTATGTCGAAGCAATAGCCTTCGCTCAGCTAGAGAGATAAAATATTCGAAGCTTCAAAACACAAATCCTGTGAAGCCTATACTCCAAACAGAAATAGCTTCAACCAAAAGGCAGGACTTCAAACAAGATGCTGACAGAGGCTACAGTCACACAACGGAACCCGAGAGGGGAAATCCTATCCTGACACCAGCAGGAGCTAGGCAAGAAAACTAGCACCTATATGCCAAACAAGAACCAACCATAGCTTCAAGAAACATGGCCCAGAATAAAATAGACTAGTTCACAACACAAAAGCCAAGGCAACTAGAGATAAAAATCACTCGTAGAGAGAGGAAATTGCAAGGCACGCAACACGATTTAATTAGTTCGATGAGTAACCTGCTAGATGCCGATGGCTGAGAACCAAAGATCAAAACCAGAGAAGGCAAAAATCTAGGTGTGCACTCGATGAGAGTAACGGCGGCTGAGAGGAAAGAGATACCAGGAGGAAGAACAAAAAGTGACCCAATCTCTTCATTAGTAAAGTGATTTCTGAAAGGGTGACCTAACCCTAGGGTTGGGGCCCTATTTATAGGCAGCCCAATAGCCTAGGAATATTCCACCAGACCCTTAGGGTTTTTTACAGACGCTAAAATAGATGGAAAAGACCAAACTGCCCTTAGGATATTTTTATAGACTCGACTGACTGACTGTGGGCCTAAGGACAAAATAGTAAACTCCTATTTACAGATGACTTATCCAGAAGCGAAGCTTTCGTAGCGACTACAGCTTCGCCTCTGAACAGTCCGATCTAAGATCTGCGGTCGTTAGTTTTGCATCGAAACTGACAAAGCGTCCACCGACATTGCACCAGGTACCCGGATTGGGCTAGCCCGATTCCGCAGCTTTCTCAGCCCGGCAATCGCTCGCCGCCCGTGTACCTGAGTCAATCCTAGTCAGCAGCCCAGTGGATCCTCTGCTGCTCCTAGCCCAGGTACCCGAATTGGTCCAGCCTGACTTCGCGGCCCCTCTGCCCGACAGTCACTTGCTGCCCGTGTACCTGAGTCACACACGGCCCAGACACAGCAGGTCTTCTCTCTCTTTTCATTCCTCTTTGACTACCGTTGACAATGACTCATCACATCTGGAGCCATGAGGCCCACACTCTTTAGCATGGCTCCTCAATCTCCCCCTTGATGAGTGCATTGTCAACACTTCTCTTCATCAGCTCCTCAGTACCTGTGAACAACTATGGAAACACGAAAACAAAACACAAGAAAACAAAAAAGAAGAAAAATAAAGTAAAAGTTTAACCCTAATGACCAAAAGCCGAACAAAAGCAAGAAACGTTCATTATGGTTTACCAAAAGTAAAAGCTCATAACGAGTGCAATCTCAGAATTATCAACAAGGATATCCAAATAGTAAGGACAGTTGGGACAAAAACTCCCCCTGAAACTCTTTTCCCAAAATTTCTCCACCTTGTTGACAATTGGACTCATCAAGCGATACTAAATGCACTATAAGAGACACAGACTCCCCCTAAAATGCAACTCCCCCTCAAAATGTGCAATGAATGCAACTGGGGTGCAGGTGGAGTGAAGAGAGCATGCTTCTCAGATATGATTGACTGCAATTTATAAAATCTAGCAGGTATAGAAAAAGACATACTGTCTAAGACACATGGCATGATCAGTGCAACAGATGATATCCAAAGAAAGTCATTAGCACACATTTTTCAATTTTTGCAAACAAAAACATCACCACATTTTCTAGTTGACAAGCAAGGTAAAGCATGAGATGCAGAAACTAACTGATATCTATCAAGATAAGCATTATCCAAAACAAAGTGCTTCAGCAAACTTGTTGTCTTTTTAACTTTCAAGCTTTTTCATTTTCCTTTTTCATTTTTGCCAGGGGTTTTTGCATGTCAAACCTTATGCTGACCGACCAAGTCAAGCCTAGGCCAGAACTGGACCATGAGAAGCTTAAGACATTGGTCTTGGCATACACTACATTGTCCTAGTTCATACCAAAGTGCTATGGTAAGCAGTCCAGAACAATGCAATGCGACAAAGCAAACCCACCTGGATCTTTTCAACTCAAGCATAAAAGGCATGGAATTTTTATTTTTCTTATTTTTCATCATTTTTGTAGCACATTTCCATGTTTAAAGCATAAAGATGTCCAATTTGCATATTTGCATCTTAGTAAGGAGTTAGCTACAAGGCATGTAACAGATATCAAAAGCATTCAGCCTACACATGCTAGTTACCAGAAGCAATGGTGATCATTTTTCAATTTTAAAGCATAAAAGCCATGCATATGATAGATATCAGACATATCAAATGAACTGAACCAAAGCATGATCATCGACAAGTAATCAAAAGCATGTACCAGCTAAAATAAGTAAAGCAGTAAAATGATATAACAGAAGCAGGCTCAAAGTGTGATATGTGACTATGCATGATATGAACACACACAAAAAGACTCAAGAAAAGAGTAAAGAAGAAAGACAATTGACTCAAAATATCCTAAAAAGGATACACAACACCCAAATCCCCTCGTAAACGCTCAAAGGTAGACTGATCTAGGGGTTTGGTGAAAATGTCAGTCAACTGATGATGAGTATCAACATGAACAAGGTCAATGACACCTTTCTCATATTGATCCCTCAGAAAGTGAAAGCGCACATCAATGTGTTTGGTTTTTGAATGGAGATAATGGTTTTTCCCTACACTAATTGCACTAGTGCTGTCACAAAACAGAGGAATTCTGGTAGGAAAGAACAAGACAAAATCTCGCAAAGTGGAAATCATCCAAACCAACTATGAGCAGCAACTATATACTTAGCCTCAGTGGTCGAAAGTGCTACTCCAGACTGCTTTCGAGAAGACCAAGAAACAAGAGACGAACCAAGAAACTGGCAAGTACCGGAAGTCGACTTGCGATCCAACCGGCACCCACCAAAGTCAGCGTCTGAAAAGCCAGATAAATCAAGAGATGATGATGCTGAATAATGAAGACCAAGATCAGGCGCATAGGTAAGATACCTGAAAATGCGCTTGACAGCCTACCGGTGAGACGCGCGTGGTGAAGACTAGAAGTGCGGGCACAGTCCCACGACGAACTGTATGTCTGGCCTCGTCGCCGTCAAGTACAACAGCGAACCGATCATCCCTCGAAACTCTCTCTCGTTGACCTTGACGCCGCTCTCGTCCTTGTCTAGGCCCCTAGATGTGCCCATTGGGGTCATCTGAGGCTTCAGCTCTCCACCAAAGTCGAACTTCTTCAACATGTCTCGAGTGTACTTACCCTGGTGGTTGAAGGTGCCATCCTTGGTCTGCTTGATCTGGAGCCCTAGGAAGTACTTGAGCTCACCCATGAGGCTCATCTCAAACTCAGTGTGCGTCTACTCAGAAAACTTGGACACAAGAGCATAAGTAGTACCACCAAATATAATATCGTCCACGTAAAACCGAGCGACTAAGAAATCTGAAGCATCTCTGAGCAAGAAGAGAGTTTTATCCACAGAACCCATCACAAAGCCCTTCCCCAACAAAAACAACTTTAACAGGTCATACCAAGCCCGGGGAGCTTGCTTCAGACCGTATAAAGCTTTCTGCAGCTTAAAAACATGTTGAGGAAACTTAGGGTTCTCAAAATCGGGGGCTGCCTAACATAAACCTCCTCCTCTATGTACCCGTTCAAAAAAGCACTCTTGACGTCCATTTGAAAAAGCTTAAAACCCTTCGAAGCGACAAAAGCTAAAAGAATGCGAATGGACTCAAGACAAGCAACAGGGGCGAAAGTTTCTTCAAAGTCAATACCCTCTTTCTAGCAAAAAACCTGGGCAACTAGTCGAGCTTTGTTGTGCACCACAACCCCATCTTTACCTTGCTTGTTCTTGAACACCCACTTGGTGCCTATGGGGTTGCATCCTGATGGCAGCTCAACCAGTGTCCAAACCCGATTGCGGACAAAATTCTCAAGCTCTTCTTGCATAGCCTTAATCCAATTCGAATCAGAAAGAGCATGAGAAACATCTCTGGGCTCAAAAGATGCAACAAAAGCAGATTCAGCAAACACAACAAGAGAGTCAACAGAAGAATTCAAAGTGCTCTCAGACAAATCACCGATGATGAGCTCTGAGGGGTGATCACGCTGAACTGCTCGAGATCACTGGTGATCTGAAGTCACCTCACCGGAATCAGTAGCTGGCACCTCTGGACTCGACTGAGGGGGCTCGATCGAAGTGGAATAAGTGATCAGAGGTCCACCCTCGTCCTCAGTCGAAGTCTTAGAAGGTGTGGGTTCTGCAGCTGTGCAGAAGGCCCACCCTCATCAGCAGCTGGAGTGTCATCATCTTCTTCGAAGATGGACTCTTCGAGCTCACCATCTCCAGATAGCTCAAAAGAAGGAGTCAAAGAAGGCAAAGACTCATCAAATGAAACCTCACAAGTCTCGACAAGCTGCTGGGAGTCGAGGTTCCAAACATGGAAGCCTCGAGAATGCAACGCATAACCAGGAAAGACTCCATCCCAGCAACGAGACTCAAACTTGTCCAAATGCCCTCCCTTCTTGAGCACAAAGCACTTGCAGCCAAACACTCGCAAGTGGCTCACCTTGGGCTATCTGCCAAACCGCAACTCGTATGAAGTCTTTCCTGGGTAAGCTCTAAGAAAAATGCGGTTGGCCAGATAGCAAGCCGTGTTCATGGCTTCAGCCCAAAAATGCCTAGGAGTCCTGTGCTCATCCAGCATCGTCCTGGCCATCTCGACTAGCGTGCGGTTTTTCGTTCCACAACGCCATTCTGTGGGGGAGTGTAAGGAGCAGAAAACTAATGATCAAGACCCTGATCACTACAGAAGCTGACGAACTGAGAGTTCTTGAACTCAGATCCGTTGTCGGAGCGAATCGCTCGCATCCGACCATTGTTCTCATTCTTCAGCTTCAAAATCAGGTCATGAATGAAATGAAAAGTCTCATCCTTAGACTCCAAGAAGAAAACCCACGAGAATCAAGAAAAATCATCAACAATCACAAGCGCGTACCACTTCCCACCGACTGAGCGTACCCGAGCTGGACCAACAGTGTCCATGTGTAACAGCTCGCCAGGATACGAAGTCATCACCTGAGTCACAGGTGAGTGAGAAGCGGCAACCATTTTCCCGTGATGACAGGGATGGCAAACTATATCCATCTCCATCTTAAGCTTGGGCAATCCTCAGATGAGGTCCATAGAGCTCAACCTGACTAGCAGATCAAAACTCAAATGGCCCAACCTCCTATGCCACTTCCAGAGCTCAGAGGAGGATCCAACAATCAAACATTGAGAAGGGCCAAAAGAACTAGAGATGTCAATCCAAAAAACCATACCAAAAGGTAAGATCTGGCAAATCAAAGACCCTCTAGAATCAACCACAGAAGAACAACACTTCTTAAAACGGACCTCCAAACCATCCTCAAGAAGTTGCGAAACAGAAATCAAATTAAAGTTCAAATTCCCAACCAAAGCAACATTCTTCAAAGAGAAATGGTCTGAGATGCGAATTGAGCCAATGTCGTGTACCTTCCCTTGACCACTATTCCCGAATGTGATGTACTCTTTGGAGCTCGGGGGAGAGAGACTGGAGAACCATCTGCGATGTCCCGTCATGTGGCGAGAGCATCCTGAGTCGGTGATCCAAACGTCCTCCAGTCCCCGATCCTGCACAATCAGTGGTTGTAAGGGGGAGAAAATGGTCCGACACTAGGTTTAGCAAAAGATCTAAACCAGTGTCGAGCCATCTGCTCAAAAGACAGAAAGCAAAAACCATTTGTTGGGGGAAAATATTTCATCCTCAAAGCCATTATGGTGACAAGGAAAAGGCAGATTATTGAATCAAAGGCTTCTAGCATATAACTCCGGAATCACCGTGGATCAAGTTCGAAGTATGGAGGCGAACTCTAGTTCGGAGTATATCTTCGAATTAGGACTCTTCCGAGAGCTTCTTTGCCAGCTAGGATGGAAGATTTATCTTCCTTCTCATTAGATTAGTCTTTTACCATTTTAGCCCTATTAAGGGTACTGAATAGTTTCCACTATGTCGGTTGTAATAGAGGGGTAAAAAGGTCTTTTCCTTAATGTTTGGGACTATAAATACCCCCCTTTTTACTCTGTAAGGGGGATCGAATACAAGTTATTCAATACACATCTTCAAACTGTTTTAAGCTATTATCCTTTTGGAGGCTTGAAATAGTTTACTTCGCAAACACTTCGTTTGTTAGCTTCTAACCTTCAGAAACCTGTTAGCGTAATCTTTTACGCCAACAGTTGGCGCCGTCCGTGGGGAACCTAGTCCAAAAAACTTCATTCTCTACCAAGTTCTCAAACCATGCCTCCCAAGCTGAGTGCAGGTGGTAGTCCTATTCGGAGGTCTCCTCGGACCTCCGGAGCAAGATCTTCAAACACAGTTGAGGTCGAAGGGCCTTCGACGTTTCCTCCACCTCAAAGTCCGGAAGTGATTTCCCTTTCTCGAGCATACGGAGTTCCTTCCCCAACTCCATCTATACTTCGGCCAGCCGGAGTCCCACTTCCACCTCAAGTTCCACTTCGAACTAATGCTTACAGTTCTCAAGACCCGGAAGGTCCTTCCGGAGGAGATGAAGATGGTCTTGGTGATATGGCCGCTCAAATGGCCAGTCTCTAAGTTGAAGTAGCAAGGTGGCGGCAAGAAGCCGCAGATAGGCTTCGTTCTCAGGCCACCCCAGTCATCCCCGAAGTGCCCAAAGACGACGACCCTCCTTATCCCGAAGCCCCAGAGAACGCTTCCTTCGACACCGAATCTCCGCTGCATCCTGAGTTGCAGAAAGTGCGCTTTGACCCTAAGTTCAAAACTTCGAAGCTTTGCAAATATTCCGGAGATGAAGATCCTGGAGAGTTCGCCCGTTCTTATGCATTAGCAATTGAAGCCAGCGGGGGAGTGCGACTGCGGTGGTTCTGGTCTTTGAAGCCAGGATCAATCAAATCATGCGGGGAGTTGAGGCAAAAGTTTGTGAGCAACTTTCAGGGTACCTTCGTACCCCCAATGTCAATAGGAAGTCTTTTCCAGGTGAAGCAGCTCCCCGGAGAGACTTTAAGGCAGTATTTCAAGAGCTTCGCTCATACGAAGTCGCAAATTCGAGGGTTAACTACGTCTTCGGTAGTTCACGCAGCTCGAGAGGGAGTTATTCATGTGGTCCTCCTTGATAAACTTGACAGGAAAAAGATATCTACTGTTGCTCAGTTGATATCTTATTTCGAAGAATATGCAAGGTCAGAAGAGTGGTGGCTTCAGAGAACTGCTGCAACTCCATCGATACTGCAGAAGTTAAGGTGGAAGTAAAAACTTCAACACAGCCGCAAGGGCCTAGCTTCGAAGTTCAGCACGACAAGCGTCGGGGGCAAAAGCATCCTCGTTCAGAAGTTTTGAACATTGCACCCCCGCAGAAGTTTGCCCCAAGGGCTCCGCAGCATTCAGGAAGCAAGACCAGCGGCTGGAGGCTGCCAGGGAAACCGGCTGGCAAAGCCTAGGCCTTTTTCTGCTGTGTCCATGGTGAAAATCGGAGTCACGCAACTGATGTGTGCAAATCTATACTTGCTTTAAGAGGAGAATACTGGGAAAGAACTTCGGGTCGAGGCACTACTGACCGAGTTCCGACCGAAGTGCGTCCGGAGCCTGTCCAGGCTGTGGCACGAATAGAGAACTTCGACCCTGCAAGACGGCCTCCGGTGGTCAATGTTTTGCCACCTCCGAAGCAAGAAGAGGGACAAGATGGAGGGAAAAGAGTAGTCCTCCCCATCTCCGGAGGAGGGACCCTTGGAAGTATGTCGAAGAGGCAGAGAAGGGAATATGTTAGAGAAGTGGGCCATATTGGAACCTCTTCGTCTGCAGCTGCTATGCCCGAATGGTCCCATGTGCCGATATCCTTTTCTGCAGATGATGCAGCTGGTATTAAGTTTCCACATGCAGACCCACTCGTCATCACTACCGACATAGCAGGGACTGAGGTCCAGAGAGTGCTAATCGACGGAGGGAGTTCGGCAGATATTATCTTTGTCCAAGCTTTTGATCAACTCTGCATCTCCAGAAAGCATCTTCTCCCAGCAACCCGTCCTTTACAAGGCCTCGCAGGACCCCCTCTCGATGCCCTCGGTCAAATTGTCCTGGAAGTCACTTTTGGAGAGGGGCTACTGGCCAGGACAGAAGAAGTGATTTTCGATGTTGTGGATGCTCCATATGCATACATTGTCATCTTCGGAAGGGGCATGCTGAATCAATTCGGAGCGGTGGCGCATCATAATTACATGTGTATGAAGATGCCCACACAGGCGGGAGTGCTCACTGTTTTTGGAGATCAGGCCACTGCGCGAAGAGCGGAGTATGGTCATGGCCCTCCTCTTGATCCGAGACAAGTGAACAGCGTGCAAGATAACCCGGAAGATTTCACTGCTCCCAATGAATCTTTGAAGAAATCCTTCCCAAGGCCAAGCCCCGAAGGAGAGATTGCAACAAAGGTTATTGTCAAATATGGCAAGGAATATTCATTTTAATTTGGCAAATACATGCCCCTAGAAGTCGCTACTTCGTTAGAGAAAGTAGTTGAGGAGAATTTAGATGTCTTTGCTTGGTCTGACGAAGACATCACTAGAGTCAGTCGGGATATTATTGAACACAATTTACTTTTGAATCCGAAGGCTCGGCCTGTTCAACAAGGACTCTGGAAGTTGTCCACGGAGAGAGCTATCCTTGCCAAAGATGAAGTGGAAAAGCTGCTGAAGGCTAGGATTATTAGAGAAGTGGCTCATACGGAGTGGTTAGCCAACCCAGTCTTCGTTAGGAAGAAATCTCCAGGGAAGTGGCGCATGTGTATTGATTTTACATCTCTGAATAAAGCATGCCCCCGTGACCCCTACCCCATGCCTCGAATTGATCAATTGGTCGACTCTACTGCCGGTTCGGAGTTATTAAGCTTCCTTGACGCGTACTCCGGCTATCATCAAATCTGGCTAAAGCGCGAAGATGAAATCAAGACAAGCTTCGTAACTCCTTCAGGAGTCTTCTGTTATGTAAGAATGCCTTTTGGCTTAAGAAATGTCATGGCTACTTTTTCAAGGTTAATTGCTAAGGCTCTAGGTCATCAATTAGGTCGCAATGTAGAGGCCTATATGGATGATATTGTAATAAAGAGTGCTTTAAAGCACCAACATAGCCTAGACTTAGCAGAAACATTCAATAGCCTTCGGGCATGTGGGATCCATCTTAACCCCGAAAAATGTATCTTCGGGGCGTAGGCTGGAAAATTGTTAGGGTATCTAGTTTCAAGTAGAGGGATCGAAGCTAGCCCCACTCAGATAACTGCGTTGCAAAGGATGGCTCCCTCAGAGAATTTAAAGCAAGTGCAAAAGCTGACTGGCCGTCTTGCAGCACTTAGCAGTTTTTTGGCAAGGTCTACGGAGAGAAGTTTGCCCATCTTTAAAGCATTGAAAGGGTGCGAAGATTTTGCATGGACACCGGAGTGTCAAAAGAGCTTCGAAGATATTAAGAATTATCTCAGTAACCTTATTACACTCACGGTGCCTATTGCGGACGAAACCCTACTCCTCTACCTTACAGCTATTGGCTCTGCTGTTAGTGCAGTCCTTGTTAGAGAGGTTGATTTCAACGGGAAGTTGGTACAGAATCCAGTTTATTTGTGTCTGAAGCATTGTCTGGAGCAAAAACAAGATATTCCGAGCTTGAGAAATTCACTTATGCTCTGATAATGGCTTCGAGGAAGCTAAGGCATTATTTCTTGGCACATAATGTAATTGTACCAACTTCATATCCTTTGGGAGATATGCTCTGAAGTAAGGATTCTACAGGAAGAATCAGGAAGTGGGCCGTTGAGTTAGCACCCTTTGGCATATCCTTTGTGGCAAGAACATCAATTAAGTCACAAGTGTTGGCGGACTTCGTGGCAGAATGGACTCCACCTGCAGCATGGGCTCCGGAAAAGCCAAGTGAAGGGATTTGGACTATTTATTCTGATGGAGCTTTCCAAGCATCTGGAGCAGGTGTCGGAGCCGTGATAATTTCGCCTTCAGGGCAAAAGGCAATGTACTCTGCAAGACTCAACTTTAAGTCTACCAATAATACAACGGAGTATGAGGGAATTTTATTGGGACTTCGAAAGGCACGCGCCCTAGGGGCTACAAGAGTTGTTATTAAGACAGACTCTCAGATTGTAGCAGGGCACATAGACAAGAGCTTTCAAGTTCGGCATCCACAGCTTGCAAAATACTTGGAAGAAATCCGTAAGATTGAAGCAGCATTTAAAGGGATTTCCATTTGGAGTATACCTAGAGCAGAAAATGTGCAAGCTGACATCTTAGCAAAAGCTGCAGCCGGAGCTATGGACATACCAGAAGAGGTTTTTTATGAAGAACTCAGTACACCTTCGGTGCCACAAATCCCTGCTGTGGAAGTCCTTTGCATTCCAAGTGCAGATTGGCGAAGTTCAATTATGGAATTGTTGCAAGGAGAAGCAAATATGTCTGAAGGGCCGCAACTTTCGAGGTTGAAACTCAGAATTCGGAGTTATCATATAATCAACGGTATTTTGTACAAGGCCGGAGTATGTTCCCCTTTGCTCCGATGTATATCTCAAGCCGAAGGTCAAGAAATTCTTCGAGAAATTCATGAAGGACTCTGCGGTAGCCATTTAGCCCCTCGAGCTTTGGCAGGAAAGACTCTTCGCCAGGGGCTTTATTGGCCTACAATAGTAGCTGATGCAGAGAGCTTAGTCCGCACTTGCCAAGGATGTTAGTGGATGGGACGAAGAAGTCATCGCCCAGCAACAACTCTCCAAGTCATTGCTCCAGTATGGCACATGGCCAAATGGGGCATGGATCTTATTGGCCCCTTACCAGTAGAAAAAGGAAATTTGAAGTTCGCAGTGGTAGCAATCGAATACTTTTCAAAGTGGGTCGAAGCAGAGCCCCTAACAGCTATCACTTCGAATAATGTTCGAAAATTTTTCTGGAAGAATATTATATGCCGGTTCGGAGTACCTCGGCAGTTGACAGTGGATAATGGAACACAGTTTGATGCAGAACCCTTCAGGAAATTCTGTGAAGACCTAGGCATCCAACTATGTTTTGCTGCAGTAAGACATCCTCAGTCTAATGGACCTGTTGAAAGAGCCAATGGTAATATCTTGTCAGGGCTGAATCGAAGATTAGTGGGATTGGCAAAAGGATTGTGGACCGAAGAGCTCCCAAAGATCCTATGGTCCATCCGGACAACTCAGACAAGGTCTACCGGTTTCAGTCCTTTCAGACTATTATTCGGAGATGAAGCTATGACACCAACGGAGCTTAAAGGAGGATCCCTTCGCAGCACCGAACCGGAAATAGAAGCAGGAAGACAAACTTCGCTTGATTTAACAGAAGAGACAAGGCTTCGAGCTGTTACAAATTTGTCAAAGTATCAGCAGCATACGAAGACTTGGTTCGACCCGAAGGTCAAGATTAATTAACTTAGGCCGGGTCATCTCGTTTTGCGAAGTATCATAGCGCCAGGGAAATTAGGAAATAAGTGGGAAGGTCCATACATAATTGTTCGCTCAGGGCGTCCTAGTTCTTTTAAGTTAACTAATTTGGAAGGTGAAGAGTTAGCACATACATGGCATGCGGAGCACCTAAAGCAATATTTCGCATAGGGGCTCCTTGTAATCATTTGTAAACACCTTCCGAATTAATAAAGCTTATGGTTCAGATAATTCCTACCCCCCATAAACTTCCCACTTCTAGTGGACGCACTGGAATAGCGAAGTTGACCGTGAGGGAAGTGCCATTAATTTGAATCATATTTTTCGGACATCGGCCCACTGGTCCGAAGCTTCCGACGAGGTGGGAAAGTCACTGAAAAAAGGATTCCAAGCCACCGTCTTGAAAGCATCCGTAAAAAGAGTCCAAGGAGACCAAATAATGCGGATTCCAAGTTTCGGCTTGAAAGCATCCGTAAAAAGAGTCCAAGGAGAGCACTGCGAATTCCAAACCACCGGTTTGATAGAATTCGCAAAAAGAACCGAAGGAGGCCAAAACAAACAGAGTTTGAGCTCTTGAGCTTCGAATATCTGTGAAAAAAGTCCAAAGTGACCAATCGTTTGGGACACTAAAGAGTCCGGAAAGTTGTCCAAAGTGATTTCTTTCAAAACACAAGGTACTAAGTTACCAATCTTCAGACTCCAAGTAGTCGAAGACATTTTATAAGATTTTAATCAATCTTTAAATTGCTAAGGGGCTCCGAGCCCCCAAAATTGTACTCCTATGTTTTTCTTTGCACCTAACCATCTTTGAATATAGTTCGAAGTTGCTTACGCCCAAAGAGGGGCTGGGAAATAGGGAGACAATTTTAAATCGATATTTATTATTCGAACAAATTATGATTACATCATGAAAAATCGGTATCTATACCGAGAAGGAATCGAAGACCTCTTCGATCTCTAGAGCTAAGGTTGGAACGACTAGTCCCAGAGCCGGGAGTTCTAACAACTTTGCATTTAACTCTCCTACCTCCCTTCGAAGCTCTAAAGTCTTTCTGTTCTTGTTGAAGCTCGGCCCATGTTCGGAGTCGTTCGGGGCTCCTTTCCCAGCTTCCAAGTTCTTCAGGCTTTTTACCCTGAGCTTCATCTTCATCTTCAGACCATGCAATGTCTTCGGAAGATGAAGTTTCCAAGTTAACTTCTTTTTCTTCCTCTTTAATATAAGATAGTATATCTTTGCTTACTTCGGGCGTAATTACACCAGAGCTATCTCGAGGAACTAAAAATCGAGGTCGCTTGTGAAGTTTTAAAAGATCGAAGGTAGCCCATAATAGGAGGAGTTCTTCGTTAACGTTTAACACTTCGACATCATCCATATGAGGTGAAGCCTAAAAACATGAGAAGCAAATTTTCATTCATAATATATGAAAAACATGATGCTTTACATTGTCTGGATCCTAAGGTAAATCTAGACCTGTGGGTTTGGCGGAGGCTGGATGCTCGAAGCTTGCAAAAGAAGCTTGCTTTTGGCGTTGCCCTTCATCAATCCAAGCCTTGATCGCAGTGCGACCTTCGACTCTCCGTATCGAATGCCTGCCGTCTTCATCGTCTTCGTAGCTCCTTGGATCATTTTTAGCCACCGAAGCAAGGAGACGTTGTCATTTGAAGGAAGTGTCCTAGTAGTACCGAAGTACTCTAGAACACCTAGGAGTTGGTTCATGACCTCCGCAACTACCTTCTTCGACTTCAGCTTGTCTTCAAGTAAAGCGTCCTTCGCCGAAGTTAGCTCCTCTACCACGGCGGAGAGCCTAGCTGCCTCCGTAGCTAGAAGTTCAGCCCCCGCCATAGCATGCTCCCCCGCATCTTTTCTATTTCCGCCCGAAGCACAATTTGTTCTGCTTCAAGCTCCTTATTCGCAGTCTCCAAGCTTTGCCTGGCCCTCCGTTCTGCTGAGACCATGTTATCTAAATGGGAAACTCGACCTTCGGAAATGTTAAGATTTCTCTAAAGAGTGGTGATTTCCTCTCGAAGGCGAAGGCTTCCGCGTTCATTTGAAACGTTCGCAGCTTGGGCCAAGACTATTTGCTGCAAAGGGAAAAAACCAAGGTGAGAAATTATTTGTATATAAGATTAATTTTGTTTTGCAGATACTTCGTACCTGGTACGCTGCATGCTCCATAGCAGCGTTGAGCTCCGAACCCTCAGCCTCGCTCAAGATGGCTATCAAGTCTCTCTCCCCGACTTCGCGGCTAGCTCGATCCAAAGGCTCGAGCAAAGCCCGAAGTCCGGTTCTTCGCTCCAAGAAAGGAGCTAGAAGAAGGAACATAGACAAGGCCCTCTGGTCGTCTTCGTTCGGCGAGGGGCCAGAGCGCTGGGCCGTATCTTTTGGAACTTCGGAAGACTAGCCCCCTCTATAGATTGCCTTCTGTCTATCGATTCAGACGGAGTTAATCCTGAGCTCGGAGCAGGGAGGGGGTCCACCTTGCCTTTACCTTTTCCAGGTCCCATTTGAGCGACTTCTGGAATTGGCTCCGGAGTAGTCGATGTCCCAGGATTGGTATCTTCGGGAAGGTCCTCTTCCATAAGAGCAGATCCTGTTGAAGCAAAGGTATTATATATTGTATAATTTCGCAGGAAAAAAGGACAAAAGAATTATGTGAAGTTTACCTCCGAAGTCTTGTCGATGGGTGAGCATTGGACTGATTGGCGGGTCGAAGGCTACCCCAAAGTCTTCGTCGGAGTCAGAATTCACAGTTAAATCTTCGACTGTTGGAGCCTCTTCGGGAGCTGCCATCGTTGCTTCACTCGGAATCGAAGTTGATTCTACAGCAACTTCGACTCCACCTTCGTCCATAGGGGCTTCATCTCACGATAAGTCTTCTTGAACAGCCAAAGTCCCAACTTGCCCAAGGTTGCCTTGAAACTCCGGCACGCTCGCAGCATCCCCAATGTTCGCATCTGTTTGGGCTCCATCCTTGTCAATCAAGTCAACAAGCATCCTACCTTCATCCTCCGAAGAATCGGAGACCGAAGCTATTGGGCATGGAGGCGCCACAGTTTTCGGCTTTCGGGCTACTTTCTTCGATGGAGTCTTGGCAGAGGTCAAGGCTTCAACTTCGGCCTTCCTTTTCTTAGGCCCTTGTTCCGAAGGCACCCAATCCAAAAGAGGAGGAGGAACAACTTCGAGTAGCCCCCATACTCGGTTGGACCGCTCCCAAGTACCTACCAACTTAATCCTCCATTCTTTCTCGACCGGAGTCGGGACTCCCAGAATTTTCTCCATTGTACCACGCATACTTCACACAGCTATGTCGAAGCAAGAGCCTTCGCTCAGCTAGAGGGATAAAATATTCGAAGCTTCAAAACACAAATCCTGCGAAGCCTATACTCCGAACAGAAATAGCTTCGACCAAAAGGCAGGACTTCGAACAAGATGCTAACAGAGGCTACAGTCACACAACGGGACCCGAGAGGGGAAATCCTATCCTGACACCAGCAGGAGCTAGGCAAGAAAACTAGCACCTATACGCCGAACAAGAACCAGCCATAGCTTCAAGAAACATGGCCCATAATAAAATAGACTAGTTCACAGCACAAAAGCCAAGGCAACTAGAGATAAAAATCACTCGTACAGAGAGGAAATTGCCAGGCACGCAACATGATTTAATTAGTTCGATGAGTAACCTGCTAGATGCCGATGGCTAAGAACCAAAGATCAAAACCAGAGAAGGAAAAAATCTCGGTGTGCGCTGGATGAGAGTAACGGCGGCTGAGAGGAAAGAGATACCAGGAGGAAGAACAAAACGTGACCCAATCTCTTGATTAGTAAAGTGATTTCTGAAAGGGTGACCTAACCCTAGGGATTGGGGCCCTATTTATAGGCAGCCCAATAGCCTAGGAATATTCCACCAGACCCTTAGGGTTTTTTATAGACGCTGAAATAGATGGAAAAGACCAAACTGACCTTAGGATATTTTTACAGACTCGACTGACTGACTGTGGGCCTAAGGACAAAATAGTAAACTCCTATTTACAGATGACTTATCCGGAAGCGAAGCTTTCGTAGTGACTACGACTTCGCCTCTGAACAGTCCGATCTGAGATCAGCGGTCGTCAGTTTTCCATCGAAACTGACAAATCGTCCACCGACTTTGCACCAGGTACCCAGATTGGGCCAGCCCGATTCCGCAGCTCTCTCAGCCCAGCAATCGCTCGTAGCCCTTGTACTTGAGTCAATCCTGGTCAGCAGCCCAGTGGATCCTCTGCTGCTCCTAGCCCAGGTACCTAGATTGGGCTAGCCCAACTTCGCGGCCCCTCTGCCCGACAGTCACTTGCTGCCCGTGTACCTAAGTCACACACGACCCAGACGCAACATGTCTTCTCTCTCTTTTCAGTCCTCTTTGACTACCGTTGACAATGACTCATCACATCTGGAGCCATGAGGCCCACGCTCTTCAGCATGGCTCCTCAATCTCCCCCTTGATGAGTGCATTGTCAACACTCCTCTTCATCAGCTCCTCAGTACCTGCGAACAACTGTGGAAACATGAAAACAAAACACAAGAAAACAGAAAAGAAGAAAAAATAAAGTAAAAGTTTAACCCTAATGACCAAAATCCGAACAAAAGCAAGAAACGTTCATTATGGTTTACCAAAAGTAAAAGCTCAAAACGAGTGCAATCTCAGAATTATCAACAAGGATATCCAAAGAGTAAGGACAATCGGGACAAAAAATCCCCCTGAAACTCTTTTCCCAAAATTTCTCCACCTTGTTGACAATTGGACTCATCAAGCGAGACTAAATGCACTCTAAGAGACACAAACTCCCCCTAAAATGCAACTCCCCCTCAAAATATGCAATGAATGCAACTGGGCTGCAGGTGAAGTGAAGAGAGCATGCTTCTCAGATATGATTGACTGCAATTTATAAAATCTAGCAGGTATAGCAAAAGACATATTGTCTAAGACACATGACATGATCAGTGCAACAGATGATATCTAAAGAAAGTCATTAGCACACATTTTTCAATTTTTGCAAACAAAAACATCACCACATTTTCCACTTGACAAGCAAGGTAAAGCATGAGATGTAGAAACTAACTGATATCTATCAAGATATGCATTATCCAAAACAAAGTGCTTAAGCAAACTTGTTGTCTTTTTAACTTTCAAGCTTTTTCATTTTCCTTTTTCATTTTTGCCAGGGGTTATTTGCATGTCAAACCTTATGCTGACCGACCAAGTCAAGCCTAGGCTAGAACTGGACCATCAGAAGCTTAAGACATTGGTCTTGGCATACACTATATTTTCCTAGTTCATACCAAAGTGCTATGGTAAGCAGTCCAGAACAATGCAATGCGACAAAGCAAACCCACCTGGATCTTTTCAACTGAAGCATAAAAGGCATGGAATTTTCATTTTTCTGATTTTTCATCATTTTTATAGCACATTTCCATGTTTAAAGCATAAAGATGTCCAAGTTGCATATTTTCATCTGAGTAAGGAGCTAGCTACAAGGCATGTAACAGATAGCAAAAGCATTCAGCCTACACATGCTAGTTACCAGAAGCAATGGTGATCATTTTTCAATTTTAAAGCATAAAAGCCATGCATATGATAGATATCAGACATATCAAATGAACTGAACCAAAGCATGATCATCGACAAGTAATCAAAAGCATGTACCAGCTAAAATAAGTAAAGCAGTAAAATGATATAACAGAAGCAGGCTCAAAGTGTGATATGTGACTATGCATGATATGAACACACACAAAAAGACTCAAGAAAAGAGTAAAGAAGAAAGAAAACTGACTCAAAATATCCTAAAAAGGATACACAACACCCAAATCCCCTCATAAACGCTCAAAGGTAGACTGATCTTGGGGTTTGGTGAAAATGCCAGCCAACTGATGATGAGTATCAACATGAAAAAGGTCAATGACACCTTTCTCATATTGATCCCTCAGAAAGTGAAAGCGCACATCAATGTGTTTGGTTTTTGAATGGAGATAAGGGTTTTTCCCTACACTAATTGCACTAGTGCTGTCACAAAACAGAGGAATTCTGGTAGGAAAGAACAAGACAAAATCTCGCAAAGTGGAAATCATCCAAACCAACTGTGAGCAGTAGCTACATACTCAGCCTCAGTGGTCGAAAGTGCTACTCCAGACTGCTTTCGAGAAGACCAAGAAACAAGAGACGAACCAAGAAACTGGCAAGTACCCGAAGTTGACTTGCGATCCAACCGACACCCACCAAAGTCAGCGTCTGAAAAGTCAGATAAATCAAGAGATGATGATGCTGAATAATAAAGACCAAGATCAGGCGCATAGGTAAGATACCTGAAGATGCGCTTGACAGCCTGCCGATGAGACGCGCGTGGTGAAGACTGAAAGCGTGCGCAAAGTCCCACGACGAACTTTATATCTGGCCTCGTCACCGTTAAGTAGAACAGCGAACCGATCATCCCTCGAAACTCTCTCTCATTGACCTTGACACCGCTCTCATCCTTGTCCAGGCCCCCAGATGTGCCCATTGGGGTCATCTGAGGCTTCAGTTCTCCACCAAAGTCAAATTTCTTCAACATGTCTCGAGTGTACTTACCCTGGTAGATGATGGTGTCGTCCCGTCCTTAGTCTGCTCGATCAGGAGCCCTAAGAAGTAGTTGAGCTCACCCATGAGGATCATCTCAAACTCACTGTGCATCTGCTCAGAAAACTTGGACACAAGAGCGTCAGTAGTACCGCCAAAAATAATATCGTCCACGTAAATCTGAGCGACTAAAAAATCTGAAGCATCTTTGAGCAAGAACAGAGTTTTATCCACCGAACCCATCACAAAGCCCTTCCCCAACAAAAACTGCTTCAACCGGTCATACCAAGCTCTAGGGTCTAAATTCAACTGTATAAAGCCTTTTGCAACTTAAAAACATGTCGAGGAAACTTGGGGTTCTCAAAACCGGGGGCTGCCTAACATAAACATCCTCCTCTATGTGCCCGTTCAGAAAAGCACTCTTGACGTCCATTTGAAAAAGCTTAAAACCCTTTGAAGCGGCAAAAGCTAAGAGAACGCGAATGGACTCAAGACGGGCAACAGGGGCGAAAGTTTCTTCAAAATCAATACCTTCCTTCTGGCAAAAACCCTGGGCAACCAGTCAAGCTTTGTTGCGCACCACAACCCCATCTTCAACTTGCTTGTTCTTGAACACCCACTTGGTGCCTATGGGGTTGCATCCGGGTGGTAGCTCAACCAGTGTCCAAACCCGATTGCGGACAAAATTCTCAAGCTCTTCTTGCATTGCATTAATCTAGTTAGAATCAGAAAGAGCATGAGAAACGTCTCTGGGCTCAAAAGATGCAACAAAAGCAGATTCAGCAAACACAGCAAGAGAGTCAACAGAAAAACGCAAAGTCCTCGTAGACAAATCACCGATGATGAGCTCTGAGGGGTGATCGCGCTGAACTGCTCGGGATCCCTGGTGATCTGAAGTCACCTCACCGGAGTCAGCAGCTGGCTCCTCTGGACTCGACTGAGGGGGCTCGATCGAAGTGGAAGAAGTGATCAGAGGTCCGCCCTCGTCCTCAGTCGAAGTCTCAGAAGGTGTGGGTTCCGCAGGCTGTGCAGAAGGCCACGCCTCATTAGCAGCTGGAGTGTCAACATCTTCTTCGAAGATGGACTCTGCGAGCTCACCATGTCGAGAAGGCTGAAAAGAAGGGGTCAAAGAAGGCAAGGACTCATCAAATGATACCTCACAAGTATCGACAAGCTGCTGGGAGTCGAGGTTCCAAACACAGAAGCCTCGAGAATGCAAAGCATATCGAAGAAAAACTCCATCCCAGCAACGAGACTCAAACTTGTCCAAATGCCCTCCCTTCTTGAGCACAAAGCACTTGCAGCCAAACGCTTGCAAGTGGCTCACCTTGGGTTGTCTGCCAAACCGCAACTCATATGAAGTCTTACCAAGATAAGCTCTAGGAAAAATGCGGTTGGCCAGATAGCAAGCCATGTTCATGGCTTCAGCCCAAAAACGCCTAGGAGCCCTGTGCTCATCGAGCATCGTCCTGGCCATCTCGACTAGCGTGCGGTTCTTTCGTTCCACAACGCCGTTCTGCGGGGAGTGTAAGGAGTAGAAAACTGATGGTCAAGACCCTGATCACTACAAAAGCTGACGAACTAAGAGTTCTTGAACTCAGAGCCGTTGTCGGAGCGAATTGCTCGCATCCGACCATTGTTCTCATTCTTCAGCTTCAAAATCAGGTCATGAACAAAATGAAAAGTCTCATCCTTAGACTCCAAAAAGAAAACCCACGAGAATCGAGAAAAATCATCAACGATCACAAGCGCGTACCACTTCCCACCGACTGAGCATACCCGAGCTGGACCGACAGTGTCCATGTGTAACAGCTCACCCAGATACGAAGTCATCACGTGAGTCACAGGTGAGTGAGAAGCGGCAACCATTTTCCCGTGACGACGGGGATGACAAACTAGATCCTTCTCCATTTTAAGCTTGGGCAATCATCGGATGAGGTCCATAGAGCTCAACCTGACTAGCAGATCAAAACTCAAATGACCTAACCTCCTATGCCACTTCCAGAGCTCAGAAGAGGATCCAGCAATCAAACAGCGAGAAGGGCCAAAAGAACTAGAGAAGTCAATCCAAAAAACCTTACCAAAAGGTAAGATATGGCAAATCAAAGACCCTCTAGAATCAATGACAGAAGTACTGCCCTTCTTAAAACGAACCTCCAACGCATCCTCAAGAAGTTGCGAAACCGAAATCAAATTGAAGTTCAAATTTCCAATGAAAGCAACGTTCTTCAAAGAGAAATGGTTAGGGATGAAAATTGAGCCAATGCCGTGTACCTTCCCTTGACCACTGTTCCCGAATGTGATGTACTCTTTGGAGCTCGGGGGAGAGAGACTGGAGAACCATCTGTGATGTCCCGTCATGTGGCGAGAGCATCCTGAGTCCATGATCCAAACGTCCTCCTGTCCCCGATCCTGCAAAATCAGTGGTTGTAAGGGGGAGCAAATGGTCCGGCACCAGGTTTAGCAAAAGAACTAAACCAGTGTCGAGCCATCTGCTCAAAAGACAGAAAGCAAAAACCATTAGAAGAGTTTGGACCAAAACGCGGCTCAAAGCGCGGTCCATAGTTCTGCCTAAAACCTCGGCCACGAGGTCCAGGACCGTAACCAAAATGGCCTGGAGCTCTACCGGAATGAACACCACCATCTGGAGCACGGGCATGAAAGCCGTCTCCTCTACCACCACCTACATGACGCGGCTTGGCCTCCAGCCTCTCCCTGCGTCGAGGAACTCTCAGTCTACCACCCTGCTGGTAGAACTGCTCCTGACCACCATGAGCTCTCTCTGCTCTCTCAACCCGCTTCCTCCTGAAGCAAAACTCCGCAAGATGCCCGTCTCTCTGACAATACTCACAATGATAGGTGGGCTTCTTGGGATGTGGTTGAGGCTTGGGGTTTTTGGGCTTAGTGGTGTTTGGTGTAGTCTTCTTGGTGTGAGAGGGTCCAGGAAGAGAGTCTAGAGAAGTGCAGAGGTGTTTGGGCTTGGGAACCTAGATGAGCTTCTTGGGTGGAGCTTTAGACTGTTCTTGGAACACTCCATCATTGGGCTGACTAGCCTGAAAAGACTCTGTGGAGTGAGTCTTGTGGTATCTTTGCTCAGGAGTCATTTTACTCCACTCCACTGCCCGGCTAATAGCACTCTCAATGTCAGCCTTGGTGTAGGTGTAGCCGACTCCAAACCCATCCTGCCTCTTAAACTGTTGGATCATCATGCCGAGTTGTGGCTCTCTGGCACTGATCCAACTCAGGATTGAACGGAGGTAAAAGTTCTCATTTTGGGCATCAGCTAGCTCCTCTCTCAAGGAAGCTAGTACCTCCACCCGAGACAAGCAGGTCTCGCACTCTCTATAAATCTAGATAGACTTCTCGGCTTTCAGCTTAATTAATTCCAATGTAAGAGACAGACAGTTCTCACAGACAGTGGGTGAGACTGACAGTGTCTCAAGCTCTAGCCTAGTCTGCCCCAGCTCAGCTCTAACTCTCTCCAACTCACTCAAATGCTCATCACCCTTGGCTTTTAGCTCAGCTAGACTAGCTAGTTGAGATGGGCAATCAGCACAAGGCATGACGACAGTGGCATGAGCATCTTTCAGCTCCAGCTGAGCGCTCTCAAGCTCAGTGGCCAAAGCGTCCCTCTCATCAACCCTTTCTGTGTACCTGGACTTCAGAGTTGACATGTCACACAGAAGCACCTCGCACTTTGGGCACTCACTGCTATCACCCAAGAAAGGGGAAGAAGATAGACTCTCAATTCTATCATTGGCCATGGCAAGCTCACTCTCTAGTTCATCTATCATCTTCTTAGCCCCCCTAAGCAGTTTGTCCCGATATTTTAACTCCTGATGATTTCTTTCAAGTAAATCAATGATTTCACGTTCATAAGATGATACCTTCTCATTTTTGTCGTCGTCGGAGTCATCGGAGGAGCCCTTCTCTTCCTTATCCCCAAGAGCCATTGAGCAGAAGCTCTTGCGAGATCTTCGGCGTTGATGTGAGCGGATCTTCGGTCTGTCCCAGAAAGCCAGGAAGCAAAGGCCCGCCGGATCATCCTTTTCCTTCCCCTTCCTGATGACAATCTCCTCATCGCTTGAGCTCGATGAAGAGGAAGAAGACGTGGACCGCTTGGAGTAGCTCTTCTCTATCTCAGCGAAGAAGGCCTTGTCACGCTTCTTATTCTCACACCGATAGTCCTTCAGGGCCTTTCTGAAGAATCTGGTCTTTGGCTTGCCCTTTGTGAAGTAGGAGTTGTTGTGCTTGCCAGAGTCATGGAAACCACCACCGGCGCCCTTCATGTGACTAGTGTGCTGGGGGCAGTCGGTGATAAAGTGACCTGGATCACCACACTCAAAGCATACGGTCTTTGTGCCGTGTATTTTGAACATTCTCTTGTCATAAACACGACGCACCCGGTTGTTAAAAAGACACAGGTCATCATCTCCTAACGACTCGAGCTAGTCCTCAGTGATAGACATCAAAGAGAACCCATCACAGCTCATAGAGGAGGGGTCAGTACAAGGTGTAGCAAGAGCCAAGGTCTTTGATCCAGAGCCAGTGAGATTTGATCTCAACTGGGTATCAACCTCAGTGGCCTTCAGCTTGCTAAACAACTCAGAAATGGTCAAGGTATCATAAGATGTGCTCTCAATGATAGAGGATACCTTGATCTCCGAGATCTTAGGGTCCAAGGTATGGAGAACCTTGAGAGCCTGCTCATGATCTGAGACTAACTGAACACCCTCAGCCTTGTTGGCCCGAAGCTTGTTTATGATCAATTGAAAACGACCAAACAACACTTCAACAGATTCACCCGGCTTCTGTGTGAAATTCTCATATTCACGCCGGTAGGTCTGATAGAGCCGAGCCTTGACCTGGTTTGTCCCCTCATGGTGTGCCTAGAGGGTAGCCCAGATCTCTCTCACAGTGGTGAGATGGCTCACACGCTCAAATTCAGTGGGACCTAAACCAGAAAACAAAATATTCACCGCTTTGTTGTTGTTCTAATGTTGGGCAACAATATCTGGAGTAGTGCGCTCAGCAACAGGCAACACTGTGAAAGTAGCGTGAATACAAATGTCCCAAATGTCCGAGCTTTGGCTCATGAGATAGGCTCGCAAGTGAGTCTTCCAATAATTATAGCCATAAGCTTCCAAGGACGGGACCTTTCCAGGAGACGTCATGATCACTACTGGGGTTTAGAACCAGTTAAGGTATGCAAGGGAAGATCAAGTCGAGGCCAACTTCGGAGAAGCCGAAGTCTGTTAGAGCTTGGTTCAAGGAAAGGCTTCGGCTTTGAAGTACCTTCGAATTGGACTTCGAATGAGACAAACACAGAACCAAAATAAGCAATACTACGAGCTATGCCTCGAACTGCATGACCCTCAAAAGCATTCGCGAAGCCGTTAAGTTTAATTCTAGAGACAGCGAAGTCTGCTGCACGACGTATATCACACAGCTATGTCGAAGCAATAGCCTTCGCTCAGCTAGAGGGATAAAATATTCCAAGCTTCAAAACACAAATCCTGTGAAGCCTATACTCTGAACAGAAATACCTTCGACCAAAAGGCAGGACTTGGAACAAGATGCTGACAGAGGCTACAGTCATACAACGAAACCCGAGAGGGGAAATCCTATCCTAACACCAGCAGGAGCTAGGCAAGAAAACTAGCACCTATACGCCAAACAAGAACCAACCATAGCTTCAAGAAACATGGCCCAGAATAAAATAGACTAGTTCACAGCACAAAAGCCAAGGCAACTAGAGATAAAAATCACTCGAATAGAGAGGAAATTGCAAGGCACACAACAAGATTTAATTAGTTCGATGACTAACTTGCTAGATGCCGATGGCTGAGAACCAAAGATCAAAACCAGAGAAGGCAAAAATCTCGCTGTGCGCTCGATGAGATTAACAGCGGCTGAGAGGAAAGAGATACCAGGAGGAAGAACAAAAAGTGACCCAATCTCTTGATTAGTAAAGTGATTTCTGAAAGGGTGACCTAAACCTAGGGATTGGGGCCCTATTTATAGGCAGCCCAATAGCCTAGGAATATTCCACCAGACCCTTAGGGTTTTTTATAGATGCTGGAATCGATGGAAAAGACCAAACTGCCCTTAGGATATTTTTACAGACTCGACTGACTAGTGTGGGCCTAAGGACAAAATAGTAAACTCCTATTTACAGATGACTTATTCGGAAGCGAAGCTTTCATAGCAACTACGGCTTCGCCTCTGAACAGTCCGATCTGAGATCAGTAGTCGTCAGTTTTGCGCCAAACTAACAAAGCGTCCACCGACTTTGCACCAGGTACCCGGATTGGGCCGGCCCGATTCCGCAGCTCTCTCAGCCCGGCAATCGCTCGATGCCCGTGTACCCGAGTTAATCCTAGTCAACAGCCTAGTGGATCCTCTGCTGCTCCTAGCCCATGTACACGGAGTGGGCCAGCCCGACTTCACGGACCCTCCGCCCGACAGTCACTTGCTGCCCGTGTACCTGAGTCACACGCGGCCCAGACGCAGCAGGTCTTCTCTCTCTTTTCAGTCCTCTTTGACTACCATTGACAATGACTCATCACATCTGGAGCCATGAGGCCCACGCTCTTCAACATGCCTCCTCAACTTGAGAATATTAGAAACGTTGCAGTGCCGGCATGCAAGAAGGATGTGCAAAAGTTGCTAGGCAAGTTGAACTATTTGCGTCACTTTATATCCAACTTGTCCGGCAAGATTGATGCCTCTGTTCCCATACTCCGGCTGAAAAATGAAGCCGAGTTCACTTGGGGGGCAAGCCAGCAAAATGCTTTTGAGAAGATCAAGGAGTGCTTGTCATCACCACCCGTGGTGAGAGCAGCCAAGGCCGGGATTCCATTCTAGCTATACATCGCCGCTGAAGACAGCGTGATTGGAGCCGTGCTAACACAGGTGGAGGGGAAGGAGTACATCATCACATTCTTGAGCTGCCGCCTGCTGGACGCCGAAACCAGGTACGCATTTGTAGAGCAATTATGTTTATCACTTTATTACGCGTGCACCAAGTTACACCATTATCTTCTCCTCACCACATGTGTTGTCGTTTGCCAAACCGATGTTATAAAACACATGTTACAGAAGCTGATTCTAAGTGGAAGAATTGGAAAGTGGGCTTATGCGTTAATTGAGTACGATTTGGCCTACGAGCCCCTAAGAGCGATGAAAGGCCAAGTCATAGAAAACTTCATAGTTGATCATCACATAGATGATAGCTGGAGTGATGCTATTGCTATAGTTGAAGTAGTGCCATGGAAAATCTATTTTGATGGTTCGGCTTGCAAAAATGGCCAGGGTATTGGAGTGGTTCTCATATCACCTAATGATATATGCTTTGAAACCTTGGGCCGACTAGAGTTTTCTTCCACTAATAACCAAGCCGAATACGAAGCTTTATTGCTAGGTCTTTAACTACTAGAGTCTATAGGCGCTAAGCATGTTCACACGTACGGTGATTCATTATTAGTAGTACAACAAGTGGCCAAGAATGGTCAATTTTTTAATGGCTAGCTGAATAGCTACTTGGACAAATGCCTAGACATAGTTGATACTTTTGATTATTTCAAAGTATCTCACGTGTCAAGAGAAGCCAATTCAATCGCTAATGATTTGGCTCAGCAAGCATATGGCTACCAAGTCAGGAGAGGGAAATTTTCTGTTTTGAAAAAGCCGATGTTTGGTCTCATTGCCGAAGCCAGTAAAGCTGGACAGGCGCAACCTTCGGGTCGAAGCCCTCGGGTCGCCGAAGGCCACCGCATGCCGGAGCCCCTGGATCGGAGTGCTCCACCCACCGAGGGGTCTGGCACGCCAAAGCCTATAGTCCGAAGCCTCTTGGATGTGGAAGGCTCCCCAGAGTCCGAACCCTCCGAAGGGCTTTGTCCCAACACACTGCGAGCGGCCACTTCGGCCGAGCTTCGGCAGGAGCTGGAATGGCTCGGGGGGCACTCCGAAGTCAGTGTTTTAGAAGTTCATTCAGATGGTGGACCAGCGAAGCCCTCTGAAATCTGTGAGGGCGATTGGAGAATCCCAATCGTCCAGTATTTGAAAGACCCTAGCCGAAGGGTTGATCGGAAGGTTCGGCGACAAGCGTTCAAATTCGTGTTGGTAGACAACACATTGTATCGCCGAACCATTGACGGAGTGCTATTGAAGTGTTTAGACCATGAGCAGTCCCAGGTGGCTACAGGAGAAGTCCATGAGGGGCTTTGTGGTACTCATCAGTCAGCCCAAAAGATGAGTTGGATGCTCAAAAGAGCGGGTTTTTATTGGCCGACTATGACTGAAGATTGCTTCAAGTACTACAGAGGGTGTGAGGCATGTCAGAAGTTTGGAAACATCCAGTTAGCTCGTGCCTCATTACTCAATCCTATTGTCAAGCCATGACCGTTTCGAGGTTGGGGTTTAGACTTCATCGGCCAAATCTACCCTCCTTCCTCAAAAGGGCACCAGTTCGTGTTAATGGCGACAGATTACTTCACCAAATGGACCGAGGCCGTACCTCTCAAGAACATGACCCATAATGAGGTACACGATTTTATTTTAAAACACATCATACATAGATTCGGCATCCCTCAAACTCTTACTACGGATCAAGGTAGTTCATTTGTTTCTAAAGAAGTAAGGGACTTCGCCGAATGCTATGGCATTAAGTTGATAAACTCTTCACCTTACTATGCTCAGGACAATGGTCAGGCCGAGTCTAGTAATAAAACCGTGATTAAGCTTATTAAGAAGAAAATCGAAGAGTTTCCTAAAAGGTGGCATGAAGTGCTTTCCGAGGCACTATGGGCTTGTAGGATTGCAAAGCACGGTGCCACCAAGGTCAGTCCATATGAGTTGGTATATGGACAAGAGGCCGTTCTGCCTGTAGAGGTAGATCTTGGCTCCTTAAGAGTGTTGAAGCAAGACGGCTTATCAGTCAATGAATATGAAGCTCTTCTGAAGGATAATCTGGAGGAAGTGACCAATAAGAGACTAAGAGCTTTAGAAGTCATAGAGGTAGACAAGAAGAGAGTAGCTAGAGCCTACAATAAGAAGGTTAAACCAAAATCGTTTCAAATAGGAGACAGTATAGAAGACGATTTTGCCTTTAGGCACGAAAAGTCCCAAATTCGTCAAATGGTCGCCTAGTTGGGAAGGTCCTTTTAAGATAGCCAAAATCGCTCCCGGCAACGCATACGTGTTGGAATCCCTGCAGGGAGAGCGGTTTTGAAGGGCTTTGAATGGTAGGTACTTGAAAGGGTATTTCCCGAGTGTGTGGCAAACATCATAAAAGTGTTGAAAAGACGATATGAACAGTATCGTCTCAAGCTCGTTGTGCTTTTAGTTCACTAGTTCACTAAAAGGCAGGGGGCATGTGTTGATAGCAAAAAATGGCACTAATGGCTAGATTATCAAAATATCAATTTTTGGTGATTTGGGCCGAAAATACACATGTCTAGGGTATGTCCGAAGCCCTACAGGGCCAAAGCCCATCAAGCTATGGGCTCCGAAAGCCTCCAGCTAGCCCATGGGCTTCGGCCAGGAAGCCTTCGGAGGCCCACGCTGCCGATGCTTCGAAAGCCTTCGGAGGCCCATGCTACCGAAGCTTCAGAAGACCACGCTATCGAAGCTTTGGCCCGAGAGCAAGCCTCGACGGGCCTGGCCGAATCCCACACTGTCGAAGCTTCGGCCCTAGGAACAAGCCTCAACGGGCATGGCCGAAGCCCACGCTATCGAAGCTTCGGCTCGAGGAGCAGAGATAAGGTTGGTTGCAATGCCAGCTCAATCTCTATCTCTATCCGGCCAGATTAATAGTAGATTAGATTAGGTGTTAACCCCCTATAAATATAGAGGCCTGGCCGGCGTGGAGAGCCCCCCCAACACAAACCAAACCAAAGCCATGCTTTGATTGTACCTTTACTTTTACCTTTACTTTTCTGTACCTCTTCATGGGTTTGCCTGGAAGCCCTTCGTCCGCCACTACGGAATAGTGGTAAGACTTGGTACTTCGCCCGTGAAGTCCCCGTTAATCTACGTAACAGATTCCTATCGCCTTGTTACTTCGCCTATGAAGTATCCGCTAATCTGCGTAATAGATTGCTACCTTCGCCACCCGTGCAACACCTCACAAATTCGGTCCTAAGGCTGAATTGGTACTTTGCATCATCTCTGTTGCAGGTTCGCACATTCGGAGCCCCTTCGTCGGAGGTGTTCGGAGCTGAGAGATCAGTTCCGGAGGTTCCTAGGACACCCTTCGACAGGATCGCAGGCTTCGACAAGAGGCTTCGCCAGCAAACTTCGTCGTGACAGGCTTCGCCACGACTACACTCCACACCAGACGAAGTTGCACCCGCGTGTGGCCTTCGCATCACTACTCTGTAATTCACTGCATCGGAGATCGCACGCCGAACCCCGTTGTTCGGAGGTGATCACCGTGCTCATATCCGTTCGGAGTCTACCTTCGGCCGGATCTGTCCGAACGCCGGAGAACCCTTCGGTGGAGCACTTCGCACCAGACACCGAAGGTACCCTTCAGCGCACCCTTCGCATTAGACTTCGAACCAGGAGGGCTCCGACTGGTTTGCTGATTTTAACCTGTTTAACTTATTTCTTTCGGCTAATTGGATTATTTTGTGTAATCTGGTTGCCTGGCGACTCCACCCCCTTATCACTATTAAGGGTAGTCGGAACGCGGCGTCGGTGCTACGTCACGCTTAGGCCCGTCCCTAAGTATCCGTGCACTTTTGGATCACCGGACTGACCCAAGTGCGGGGGCACATTTTCGTGTCAACAGTATCATGGTTGTCTACAGCCCAAGGCTGATGTAAATTAAATATGACTTGCATTATGTTTCCATGGTGCTTCGGCCCATGTAACTAGTATAGGCTATGCGAGATAGACTAGTACATTTCATGGAGGCCGGGAGCACATACTCAATGATAGAAGCCATGGAGATGGAGATAACCATGTGAAGAGGGCCATGCTATGTCATAGTTAATATGATTGCCTGTGATGCTTTCTTATGTTTTTGTTATACTATTCTTGCATGTTTGAAGTGCGCTAGGGATGTTACCATGCTAGAATAGTTTTCCCTCAGAAAATTAAGTATTGATTTGCTTTCCAATAGATGGACCCACCAAGGATCTCGATCATCGATAGTGGGTCTGCTAAAGCATGATGCTATCTTTTATCGTGACTAGTTGGGGCAGAAGTCGGACTTCTGCATGCATAGTATTGATTTGCTTAACGGGGCTATCAAAAAGGTTTTGGGCCTTGGAGCATAGAGTTTGCGTAGAGCCTAGGATGCTTCTCCAATGAGAAGAGTCACATACGATGTGATTAGCAAAGCGTTGCTTGCCTATGTCACCTAGCTTCTAGAAGTGATGCCAAAGCTCACGAGGAGTTAGAATGGATATGGATCTTGCGCCACTATTATTCATTAGAGGGAAAGTGACTATTTTAAAATAGTGGAACATCTTTTATTGGATAGAAGACAAACATTTCATAGTGCTAAAACCTTGCATTTAATATTTTTTAGATCCTGGCACCTACTACTCCTTCTGTGAAGAGCGCTCTAGTTTTTAATTTGCGATCTATTCTTGAACGTGGGAAATTATTTGGAACAAACTTTATGGATTGGTACCGAAATCTAGAAATTATTCTTAAACAAGAGAAAAATGATTATATTCCAGAGAAACCCCACCCCGATGAGCCAGGAGAGGATGCTTTTGTAGCACACAAGCGTGCTTAGGAGAAGCATGGTAGTGATTCCATAGATGTTAGCTATCTGATGCTTGCCTGCATGTCCTCTGAGTTTCAGAAACAATATGAGGAACGTGATGCTTATGATATGATCGTAGGTTTTAAAGTCATGTTTCAGAACCAGGCAAGGGCTGAGAGATACAATGTGTCTAAAGCCTTTTTTTGGAGTAGGTTGGCTAAAGGGAACCTAGTGAGTCCCCATGTGATTAGGATGATTGGTTATATTGAAACTCTAGAGAGACTGGGTTCTCCACTGGATCCATACTTAGCTATTGATGTCATTCTCCAATCGCTCCCACTGAGCTTTGAGCCATTCATCATGAATTACGACATAGTTGGACTAGAGAAGACATTAGCTGAGTTGCTTGGGATGCTAAAGATTGCTGAAGAGAGTATCAAGAAATCTCCAAATCATGTGATGTTGGTTCAGAAGGAGAGCAAAAAATAGAAAGAGGAAGGGCAATGCTAAGGCTATAGATTCGATCTCTAGTGCTAAGTCTAAACTGACTGGAAAGTCTAAGTCGGGTCCTGCTAGCTCTGATGTGTGCCACCACTACCATAAGCATAGGCATTAGAAGCTCAATTGCAAGGTGTACCTAGAAGAGAAGAAGAAGAAAGAAGGGAAGTGTGACTTCCACTTCAGGTATTAATGTTATTGAAATTAATCTTGCTACTCGTCCAAATGATTCATGGGTATTTGATACCGGATCAATGATTCATACTTGCAAATCATTGCAGGGGCTAAGTAGAGTGAGAAAGTGTGCAAGTGGCGAGATGGATGTCCGTGTCAGGAATAGTGCAAAATTTGCAGCATTTGTCATCAACATTTATTCACTTTCACTACCTTTAGGACTAGTTTTGGAGTTGAATAATTGTTATTTCATTCCTGCCTTAGGTAGAAACATTATTTGTTCATGTTTAAAGGAATCGAAGATGGTTTTGAATTCGTAATAAAGAACAAGTGTTGTTCAATATTCTCGAATGGCATGCTCTATTGTGTTTGTCCATTAGTGAATGGATTATATATTCTGATTCTTGAACATGCACTCATTTATAACATTAGTACTAAGTAACAATGACTCAATCATTTAAATCCTACCTACGTCTAGCATTGTCGTTTGGGTCATATAAATGAGAAGCGGTGCAGAAGCTCCATAGTGATGGAATTTTGGAGTCATTTGATTTTGAATCATATGACACATGCGAGGCTTGCTTACTTAGCAAAATGACTAATACGCCTTTCATTGGACAGAGTGAGAGGGTGAGTGAGCTATTGGCCATAATACATAGTGATGTGTGTGGTCCAATGTAGGACCGAAAGTAGCGACCAGAGGGGGGTGAATGGGCGCCTAAAAATTCATTCGAATCAATGGCCTGCTCCCAACACCCAACGCACCTCAAAAGACTTAGCAGCAAAACGCTAGCAGATCGTCAAAGCCTAAAAGTATCTAGCCTATAAACGATCGGTGTCCTAGACATAGAACACCAACACAATGCTAATAGGCAGATAAACAAAACGTTCAAAACATGGGCAGATCAAAGTTCATAGAAACAAATCATCACAACAATTTAAACTGGGGGCACATAAATATTGATGAAGGGTTACTGTTCAAAGTTGTCTCCTGTTCAAAACTTGACGAAGCCTGTTCGAAGTGAGAGAATTGCGTAGCTGCCGAAGCCTGCTTTGAAGAACACAGTACCAAAGCCGAAGACTAGACTTCGAACCGTGCGGTGTGCAGTGCTAGCTGTCGAAGTCTGTCCTAACTGACAAAGTGTATCATGCGAAGCATACTCCGAATAACCGAAGTCTAATCAACCAGAAGATACAAACAGAAGAACTTCGCACTCTTACTAGCATACTTCGCTGTACAGAAATGAGCCACGGGCGAAGTCTCTGAGCTGGCTTCGAACGGTGAAGCTAGTGCAGTACAGAAACCTCCGAACGTGGCGAAGCACACAACTAAAATACAAACGAGATCACTTTTTCAGAAAACGTGCATACTTTGATTTACTGCCATGAAAACCACGCTCAGAACTCTGAGAGACAGCAAAGTGAGCCTCGACACTTCGAATAAGAAGAAACTCTGAAGGTTGCAAAAGTCGAAGCCTGAAAACTTGAGCTACGCAGATACCTTCGAAGAAAAACTTCGCATGAAATCAACGAAGCCTGCAACACAACGAGGATGGACTTCGGAGCTTTGAAACTCCTGACCGAAGCCTACTTCCTAGCTTCACAACTAGACTACTTCGCACAGGAAATATTTTAGATGCCAGGAAGCCAGCACCAAGACCAAGAGTCGAGCAAAAACTGTGTCAGGCAGCTACCAAGAGTAGCCTGTGACTCTACACAGAAAACTGCAGTAGTAAACGTCAAGAAAACTTTGCTAGCTTCTGCCTCTATAACAACTAGCACTAGATAGCCCTGCCACACTAGACTGAACAGCAAATCAGTACTAGCTGTCTAGGCAGCCAGTAGTTGTGCAACCATGCTGCAGCTAGTTGTGTGTGTAGATGAGACAATTAGAGAAGAACACTCCAGCAACATGCAAAACTAAATAAAAACAGTGACCCGCAGTAAAATACAACAGAATAACCACAATCAAGACACAAAATCGCGGCTTTCAAAAGCCGAGACGCTTAGAAGAGTCTAGGCACTGCAAATCTAGCACCCGAACAGGTCATTGCTTGAACAAGCAGGCGACTAAAAACACACAGACATAGTTGCAGTTGATCGAAACGCAACATGCAGTCTATTTCCTAGCCACAGTATAGGTGCCAGCTAGCTATTCTATCTATTCAATAAACAAGAACACCAATCCGGAGAAAGAACTGTAGCAACAACTATGGCTAACGTACTCAGGAAATCACGACACGCAAAAACGAAACAATAGAACCAGAATCACAGCGAGACGTCAGGGATTTAATAACAGAAGAATAAACCTGATGAAGTGATTCCTTGACGTGTGCTCGATGAACAGTGGCGACCGAGAGACATGGCGGTGCACACATGAACAGGGGATGAACAGGAGCAAATCGTGGGGAAAGTGAACTATGATTTTTTAGATTAAAGGGAGTTAACCATAACACTAGGGATTGGGGCCCTTTTTATAGGCAACCCAATAGCCTAGGAATATTCCACCAGACCCTTAGGGTTTTTTATAGACGCTGAAATAAAAATAAAAGGAAAAGACCAAACTGCCCTTAGGATATTTTTACAGACTCGACTGACAGACTGTAAATCCTGGTCAATCCTGGTCAATAGTCCAGTGGATCCTCTGCTGCTCCTAGCCCATGTACCCGGATAGGGCCAGCCCGACTTCGCAGCCCCTCTGCCCGACAGTCGCTTGCTGCCCATGTACCTGAGACACACGTGGCCCAGACACAGCAGGTCTTCTCTCTCTCTTCAGTCCTCTTTGACTACCGTTGACAATGACTCATCACATCTGGAGCCATGAGCCCCACGCTCTTCAGCATGACTCCTTAATGTCCCCCTTGATGAGTGCATTGTCAACACTTCTCTTCATCTGCTCTTCAGTACCTGCGAACACATGTGGTAACACGAAAACAAAGCACAAGAAAAACAGAGAAGAAGAAAATAAAATAAAAGTTTAACCCTAATGACCAAAAGTCGGACAAAAACAAGAAGCAGTCATTATGGTTAACCAAAAGTAAAAGCTCAAAACGAGTGCAATCTCAGAATCATCAGCAAGGATATCAAAAGAGTAAGACCAAACGGGACAAAAACTCCCCCTGAAACAAATCCCAGAGAAATCCAAAACTCCTCCTTAAAATCTTCTCCCAAAATTTCTCCCCTTTGTTGACAACTGAACTCATCAAGCGAGACTAAAAGCACTCTAAAGAGACATAGACTCCATCTTTTTCGTGCTAACAAGTTATGTGTGCCGGCTAGCTCTCTTCGCTTGTTGTTATTGCAGGAAGCACATGGTGGTGGTTTGATGGGTCATTTTGGATCAAAGAAAACTGAAGATGTGCTGTCCACCCACTTCTATTGGCCTAAGATGAGACGAGATGTTGAGCGCTATGTGGCACGATGCACTACTTGCAATAAAGCTAAGTCCCGACTAAACCCACATGGTCTTTATATGCCTCTGCCCGTTCCTAGTGTACCTTGGGAGGATATTTCTATGGATTTTGTGTTAGGGTTACCTAGAACTAGGAGGGGGAGAGATAGTATTTTTGTGGTGGTAGATCGTTTCTCTAAAATGGCGCATTTTATACCTTGTCACAAGAGCGACGATGCTACAAATGTTGCTGATTTGTTTTTCAGAGAGGTCGTACGCTTGCATGGAGTTCCCAATACCATCGTTTCAGATCGTGATGCCAAATTCTTAAGTCATTTTTGGAGGACGTTGTGGCATAAGTTGGGGACGAAGCTGCTGTTTTCTACTACTTGCCACCCCCAAACGGATGGACAAACGGAGGTCGTCAACCGCACATTGTCCACCATGTTGAGGGCTGTTTTGAAGACCAACTTGAAGCTTTGGGAAGAGTGTCTACCTCATATTGAGTTTGCATATAATAGGTCAGTACACTCCACTACTAAGGTAAGTCCGTTTCAAGTGGTCTATGGTTTTAATCCGCGTGCTCCTATTGATTTGCTACCATTACCACCATCTGAAAACTTGAATTTTGATGCTACTACACGTGCTGAATTATTGCTTAAGATGCATGAAACTACTAAAGCAAACATAGAGAAAATGAATGAGAAATATCGTGCTTATGGTAGTAAGGGTAGAAAAGAGATAACATTTGAACCGGGTGATCTTGTTTGGTTGCACTTGCGCAAGGATCGTTTTCCTGATTTGAGGAAGTCTAAGTTGATGCCCCGTGCTGATGGTCCTTTCCGTGTGCTTGAGAAGATAAATGATAATGCATATAAACTTGAGTTGCCTGCAACTTTTGGGGTTAGCCCCACATTTAACATTTCAGATTTAAAGCCCTATTTGGGAGATGACGATGACCTTGAGTCGAGGACGACTCCAATTCAAGAAGGGGAGGATGATGAGGACATCACTTCACAGGATACACACATGGAGCCTCCACCTACAATTCAATTACAAGGACCAATCACACGCGCCCGTGCCCGTCGCTTGAACCATGAGGTTAATTCGTTCCTTAGCAACTATGTTAATATTTGTTTGGACGGAATGCTACTGAATACGGGTGATATTTTGTTGCTTAGGAACATGGGAGATGGAATAGAAGAGTTGGAGTTGAAGACGGAGTCGCACGGATGACTTCAAGTCAAGAATTCGCTGGTTCGGACTACATCGACCACCATTCACCAAAATGGGCATAACTTCCTCATACGAAGTCCGATTGGCGCGTTCTTGGACTTTTTGGAAAGCTGAGGAGAAGACGGATCTTTTGCCGTTGGTTTCACATCATTTGGAGTCTCGAGTCGACCTGTGTATTTAAAACAGTACTGCGTGACAGAACTGGGCCATGTTGGCCATAATCTGAGTCTGTACGTCTTCTAGCCCACAGCCCAAGTCTGTTCCCCTTCCCCCTGGCCGCCGCCCTATATATTCTCACGCCAGCCACTTCTAGGGTTAGGTTTTGCTTTGTTGCATCTACACTGTTGTGTTTAGATCCCGCCTCTTGCGCCGGACCGATTGGCTGCCGCATTGGCGTTTGTGAAACCTCAACTTATCTTCGTTTGTCTGTGATTTGGCATTCGATTTGTATCCTTCCTGTTCTTGCTTGTGTTCTTGGGTTCGCTTGCAGGAATTAGCCTTCGTGGCGAGGTCAATCGCGTTCTGCGTGGTTGATAACCAACGGAGACAGTGGTGTAACGATTGCGAGGTTTTGATCCGCCGGACCGGAGCCTTGGATCGCCAACGTCGAGATTCTCCACCAACCCAAGTTTATCCCTTACCTAGCGGAAGATCGGGACCACTCCCCCATCAGCTGGTATCAGAGCTCAGATTTCCCGTTAGGTAATCTCGATCTACTTTTGTTTTTACCCAGAGTCCAGAAAACCGCACCAAAAAATTCCCCACCGAGAACCCCTTTGTGCCTGCGATTTTAATTTCAGTTTTAACTTTGTTGAGTTCGTGTTCTTGGTCGAGTCTTGTTGCTGGTTTAGTCATCCCTCTGTGTCATTTGAGTAGTAGTTGTTCTTGTGTCTCAGAAAAAAATCCCCACCGAAAAACCCCCCCTTCCGCAACCTTTCTTTGTTTTCCACATCCAGTCTTTTGACCCCTCTTCAGTAAAACAGGCATAACTTTTCGCTCGTTTGGCAGAAAAATCTGAAATTTTTTGAGCGTGTTCCTGACTCAATTTGGAGGGTCCCCTAACCGACAAAGGTCGGTTAGCCCTCACCAAAATCGCCAAAAAAAATCGGGAAGATAGAGAAAAAAATTGAAGAAAGTTTTTGCTCGCCGGACAGCAAACTTGTTTGAATTTTGTGAGCCACATCCCACCTTAGTTGTAGGTGCCAATTTTTGTGGTTACTCCTCTTGTCATCCTTGTTTCAAAAAAAAATAGAGTGAAAAAAAAAGAAGAAAAAAAAAATAAAAAAAAAAGAGAAACAGTCCTGTTATTTTGCTTGTCCGAACTCTTGTCCAAACTCTTGTCCGAACTCTTGTCCAATCTGAGGCAGCCTTTGGCTGTTTGTTGCTTGTCCGATCTCTTGTCCGAACTCTTGTCCGAACTCTTGTCCGATCCGAACAGCAGCAAAAAAAAAAAAAAGAGAGAAAAAAAAAAAAAATTGCACATACCCTTGTCCGATCACTTGTCCGATCTCTTGTCCAATCCCTTGTCCGATCTATAGAGAGCTGATTTTGACCTGTTTTTGCTTCCTTTTGATTTTTGGGCACATAGTTTCCCTCTATTACTTGAACTTTCACTTTGGGAGCACTACGGTCAGCAACTTTGACGAGTACTTGGGAATACTTATTGAACTTGGTTTAACTGTTATTATTATCGCTAATCCTTGCTACTCACTTGCCTTCCAAGCTACACATTTCTCTTGGTCAGGACAGGATCATTTCTTGCAATTGTACACCACCCTCCACTTGGTTCATCACCTGTAGGCCGGTGACCTCCCTGCGGCGTGGTAAGAACACTTGCAAGCGTGGGTAAGGTGCTTGACGAATTGCTTCCACCACACAGCCACCACCCCACCTAGCTGTTTTCCATCAGGATTATTCTTTGTTGTTTTGTCTTTCACTAACATGGCAGATAACAGCGGCACCCCTCCATCTGATTTTAATGAATGTGTCTCACGACGTGCTCTACTAGAGTCTCAGCGGCAGACCCAACATTCCATCGAACGTCTCGCACGTACTGTGGCTGACCTAGTAGACCGGATGACTGCCTTGGAAACACGATTGCCTGCTGCACAAGCCAACAATGACCATGTTGAAGAGGAAGACGACCATATTGAAGAAGAAGACGACCTATCCTATGCCGGAAACAATGCCATTGACCCTGACGAGGCTGCACGCCATCGCTTTCAATTCAACCGTCAAGGTATGGGCGGCCACCGCAACCGCCCTCCACGAGGTAACAATGACAACCACAGGAACAATGATCCCTACTCCAAGGTAAAATTTTCAGTACCTCCTTTTGCTGGCACCTATGATCCAGATGCATATTTAGATTGGGAGATGTCAGTCGAACAAAAATTTAATGCTCACATGGTTCCTGCTATCCACCGCGTGCGTTTAGCTACTAGTGACTTCACTGGATATGCTCTTCTTTGGTGGACTGAAATAGTTCAGGTTGGCAATGAACCACAAACTTGGGATATGTTAAAACGGCAAATGCGTGGTAGATGGGTCCCTCCTTCATATAAACGTGATTTGAGAAAAAAATTGCAGCGCCTAAACCAAGGAAATAAATCGGTAGAGGAGTATTATCAGGAGTTGCAAATAGGTTGCATGCGTGCTGAAATTGAGGAGGACAATGAGGATAAAATGGCCCGTTTTTATGGTGGTTTAAGACGTGAAATTCAGGATATCATTGATTATAAAGAATACAATACTATCACTCGTCTTTTTCACCTTGCTATGCTTGCAGAAAAAGAATTGCAGGGTCGCCAACAACCACAACGCAGCATGAGGACCAACATTGGTGGTGCTACTTCACGCTCAAGTGGGCAGCAGCAACGACCACCCGCACCCCCTTCTCGACCGGCGGCTACATCAGCACCCTCTACATCTACAGCCCAGGTTGAGAGTTCCAAGACTGCGGCAACCAAGGCGCCAGCCAAGCCCACCTCCTCGGCAGCCTCTACTGCACGTTCTGCAGCGATCCAGTGTCACAGATGCAAAGGACTTGGACATGTTATGAAAGACTGCCCTAGTCAGCGGGCTTATATTGCTACGGAAGACGGTGGCTATGTAAGTGCTAGTGATGTTGAAGATGAATATGCACTTGCTGCTAACATTGCAGGAGATGATGATACATTCGACGATGACGATGTTCTTGCGTCGGATGCCACTGCCGACCTTGAAGCACTTATTGTACAACGCGTCTTGAGCACTCACATGGAGCAGGACGACAGGGCACAACGGAACAATCTGTTTCAGACCTTCTTCGGCGTCAATAACCGTCGTGTACGTGTCATCATCGACAGCGGTAGTTGCAACAATTTGGTGAGCCACGACATGGTAACGAAGCTTCAACTTCCCACACGCGCGCATCCACACCCTTACCATGTGCAATGGTTCAACAATAGTGGTAAGGTCAAGGTAACACAAACTGCTCACATCAAATTTTCCATTGGTACCTACGTCGGAGCTGCTGATTTTGATGTAGTACCAATGCAAGCATGTTCTCTGTTACTTGGTAGACCTTGGGAGTATGATACTGATGCTACACACCATGGTAGGAGCAATACGTACACATTTATGTATAAAGGAAAGAAAGTTACATTGCTTCCTATGACTCCTGCTGAAATTGTAAAATTTGAACAAGAAAAACATGCTAGGGATGCACAAAACAGCAAACAACCTTCTGAAAATCAGCAAGTAGCTAAAATGCTTTTGAGGCAACAGAAAGATAAAATTGCTTCTCCTTCTTCATCACAAGTTATAAATCTGAAAGGGCGTGTCATGCTTGCAACTAAAACTGACCTTGCTGAAATTTGTGATGATACCCCCTTGCTATATGGCTTGATTTGCACAAACATGTTGTTTTCACTTGCGAACATTCCTAGCTCTGTTCCTGTTGCAGTCACTAACCTTTTGCAGGAGTTTAAAGATGTTTTTCCAGCTGAGATACCACCCGGGCTGCCACCGATACGCGGCATCGAGCACCAAATTGATTTGGTCCCGGGGGCGTCTCTTCCTAATCGTGCAGCGTACCGCACCAATCCGGAGGAGACAAAAGAAATTGAGCGCCAAGTACAGGACCTTCTTGATCGTGGGTACGTCCGTGAAAGCCTTAGTCCTTGTGCAGTACCCGTTCTTTTGGTACCTAAGAAAGATGGTAGTTGGCGCATGTGTGTTGATTGTCGTGCTATTAATAATATCACCATTCGATATCGACACCCTATTCCTAGATTGGATGACATGCTTGATGAGCTTAGTGGTGCCATTATCTTTTCTAAGATCGATCTCCGTAGTGGCTACCACCAAATTCGCATGAAACTAGGTGATGAATGGAAAACTGCTTTTAAAACAAAGTTTGGATTATATGAGTGGCTTGTCATGCCTTTTGGACTTACTAATGCACCTAGTACCTTCATGCGCTTGATGAATGAAGTCCTACGGCACTTTATAGGACGCTTTGTGGTTGTATACTTTGATGATATCTTGGTTTATAGCAAGTCTCTCACTGAACATGTTGAACACCTACGTGCTGTTTTTGTTGCCCTCCGTGAAGCTAGAATGTTTGGTAACCTTGAGAAGTGCACGTTTTGCACGGATCGAGTTGTGTTTCTTGGCTATGTTGTCACTTCACAGGGTATTGAGGTCGACGCGGCAAAGGTAGAAGCAATCAACAGCTGGCCGCAACCCCAAACTATCACACAGGTACGTAGTTTTCTTGGTCTTGCAGGTTTCTACCGGCGTTTTGTGAAAGATTTCAGCACCATAGCCGGTCCTTTGCATGAGTTGACCAAGAAGGGAATTACTTTTGCGTGGGAGCCAGCACATGAACAAGCTTTTGCCACACTCAAAGATCGTCTTACACATGCACCTCTACTTCAGCTACCTGATTTCAGTAAGCCTTTCGAGTTAGAATGTGATGCTAGTGGGTTTGGATTAGGAGGTGTGCTGCTGCAAGGAGGTAAACCCGTGGCCTATTTTAGTGAGAAATTACATGGCCCACAGTTGAATTATTCTACCTATGATAAGGAATTATATGCCTTAGTGCGTGTGCTTGAAACTTGGCAACATTACCTTTTGCCTAAGGAGTTTATTATTCATTCCGATCATGAAGCATTGAAGCATATACGTAGTCAAGCAAATCTGAATAAACGACATGCTAAATGGGTAGAATTTATTGAGACTTTTCCATATATCATTAAGCATAAGAAAGGGAAAGATAATGTGATTGCCGATGCTTTATCTAGACGTTATACTTTGCTTTATCAACTTGATTATAAGATCTTTGGTTTAGAAACATTGAAGGACATGTATGCTACTGATTTGGACTTCAAAGATGCTTTTGCAAATTGTACCGATGTCCGTGCTTGGAACAAATATGTGCTGAATAATGGATATCTTTTTCGTGCTAACAAGTTATGTGTGCCGGCTAGCTCTCTTCGCTTGTTGTTATTGCAGGAAGCACATGGTGGTGGTTTGATGGGTCATTTTGGATCAAAGAAAACTGAAGATGTGCTGTCCACCCACTTCTATTGGCCTAAGATGAGACGAGATGTTGAGCGCTATGTGGCACGATGCACTACTTGCAATAAAGCTAAGTCCCGACTAAACCCACATGGTCTTTATATGCCTCTGCCCGTTCCTAGTGTACCTTGGGAGGATATTTCTATGGATTTTGTGTTAGGGTTACCTAGAACTAGGAGGGGGAGAGATAGTATTTTTGTGGTGGTAGATCGTTTCTCTAAAATGGCGCATTTTATACCTTGTCACAAGAGCGACGATGCTACAAATGTTGCTGATTTGTTTTTCAGAGAGGTCGTACGCTTGCATGGAGTTCCCAATACCATCGTTTCAGATCGTGATGCCAAATTCTTAAGTCATTTTTGGAGGACGTTGTGGCATAAGTTGGGGACGAAGCTGCTGTTTTCTACTACTTGCCACCCCCAAACGGATGGACAAACGGAGGTCGTCAACCGCACATTGTCCACCATGTTGAGGGCTGTTTTGAAGACCAACTTGAAGCTTTGGGAAGAGTGTCTACCTCATATTGAGTTTGCATATAATAGGTCAGTACACTCCACTACTAAGGTAAGTCCGTTTCAAGTGGTCTATGGTTTTAATCCGCGTGCTCCTATTGATTTGCTACCATTACCACCATCTGAAAACTTGAATTTTGATGCTACTACACGTGCTGAATTATTGCTTAAGATGCATGAAACTACTAAAGCAAACATAGAGAAAATGAATGAGAAATATCGTGCTTATGGTAGTAAGGGTAGAAAAGAGATAACATTTGAACCGGGTGATCTTGTTTGGTTGCACTTGCGCAAGGATCGTTTTCCTGATTTGAGGAAGTCTAAGTTGATGCCCCGTGCTGATGGTCCTTTCCGTGTGCTTGAGAAGATAAATGATAATGCATATAAACTTGAGTTGCCTGCAACTTTTGGGGTTAGCCCCACATTTAACATTTCAGATTTAAAGCCCTATTTGGGAGATGACGATGACCTTGAGTCGAGGACGACTCCAATTCAAGAAGGGGAGGATGATGAGGACATCACTTCACAGGATACACACATGGAGCCTCCACCTACAATTCAATTACAAGGACCAATCACACGCGCCCGTGCCCGTCGCTTGAACCATGAGGTTAATTCGTTCCTTAGCAACTATGTTAATATTTGTTTGGACGGAATGCTACTGAATACGGGTGATATTTTGTTGCTTAGGAACATGGGAGATGGAATAGAAGAGTTGGAGTTGAAGACGGAGTCGCACGGATGACTTCAAGTCAAGAATTCGCTGGTTCGGACTACATCGACCACCATTCACCAAAATGGGCATAACTTCCTCATACGAAGTCCGATTGGCGCGTTCTTGGACTTTTTGGAAAGCTGAGGAGAAGACGGATCTTTTGCCGTTGGTTTCACATCATTTGGAGTCTCGAGTCGACCTGTGTATTTAAAACAGTACTGCGTGACAGAACTGGGCCATGTTGGCCATAATCTGAGTCTGTACGTCTTCTAGCCCACAGCCCAAGTCTGTTCCCCTTCCCCCTGGCCGCCGCCCTATATATTCTCACGCCAGCCACTTCTAGGGTTAGGTTTTGCTTTGTTGCATCTACACTGTTGTGTTTAGATCCCGCCTCTTGCGCCGGACCGATTGGCTGCCGCATTGGCGTTTGTGAAACCTCAACTTATCTTCGTTTGTCTGTGATTTGGCATTCGATTTGTATCCTTCCTGTTCTTGCTTGTGTTCTTGGGTTCGCTTGCAGGAATTAGCCTTCGTGGCGAGGTCAATCGCGTTCTGCGTGGTTGATAACCAACGGAGACAGTGGTGTAACGATTGCGAGGTTTTGATCCGCCGGACCGGAGCCTTGGATCGCCAACGTCGAGATTCTCCACCAACCCAAGTTTATCCCTTACCTAGCGGAAGATCGGGACCACTCCCCCATCATGGAGCATAGAGTTTGCGTAGAGCCTAGGATGCTTCTCCAATGAGAAGAGTCACATACGATGTGATTAGCAAAGCGTTGCTTGCCTATGTCACCTAGCTTCTAGAAGTGATGCCAAAGCTCACGAGGAGTTAGAATGGATATGGATCTTGCGCCACTATTATTCATTAGAGGGAAAGTGACTATTTTAAAATAGTGGAACATCTTTTATTGGATAGAAGACAAACATTTCATAGTGCTAAAACCTTGCATTTAATATTTTTTAGATCCTGGCACCTACTACTCCTTCTGTGAAGAGCGCTCTAGTTTTTAATTTGCGATCTATTCTTGAACGTGGGAAATTATTTGGAACAAACTTTATGGATTGGTACCGAAATCTAGAAATTATTCTTAAACAAGAGAAAAATGATTATATTCCAGAGAAACCCCACCCCGATGAGCCAGGAGAGGATGCTTTTGTAGCACACAAGCGTGCTTAGGAGAAGCATGGTAGTGATTCCATAGATGTTAGCTATCTGATGCTTGCCTGCATGTCCTCTGAGTTTCAGAAACAATATGAGGAACGTGATGCTTATGATATGATCGTAGGTTTTAAAGTCATGTTTCAGAACCAGGCAAGGGCTGAGAGATACAATGTGTCTAAAGCCTTTTTTTGGAGTAGGTTGGCTAAAGGGAACCTAGTGAGTCCCCATGTGATTAGGATGATTGGTTATATTGAAACTCTAGAGAGACTGGGTTCTCCACTGGATCCATACTTAGCTATTGATGTCATTCTCCAATCGCTCCCACTGAGCTTTGAGCCATTCATCATGAATTACGACATAGTTGGACTAGAGAAGACATTAGCTGAGTTGCTTGGGATGCTAAAGATTGCTGAAGAGAGTATCAAGAAATCTCCAAATCATGTGATGTTGGTTCAGAAGGAGAGCAAAAAATAGAAAGAGGAAGGGCAATGCTAAGGCTATAGATTCGATCTCTAGTGCTAAGTCTAAACTGACTGGAAAGTCTAAGTCGGGTCCTGCTAGCTCTGATGTGTGCCACCACTACCATAAGCATAGGCATTAGAAGCTCAATTGCAAGGTGTACCTAGAAGAGCAGAAGAAGAAAGAAGGGAAGTGTGACTTCCACTTCAGGTATTAATGTTATTGAAATTAATCTTGCTACTCGTCCAAATGATTCATGGGTATTTGATACCGGATCAATGATTCATACTTGCAAATCATTGCAGGGGCTAAGTAGAGTGAGAAAGTGTGCAAGTGGCGAGATGGATGTCCGTGTCAGGAATAGTGCAAAATTTGCAGCATTTGTCATCAACATTTATTCACTTTCACTACCTTTAGGACTAGTTTTGGAGTTGAATAATTGTTATTTCATTCCTGCCTTAGGTAGAAACATTATTTGTTCATGTTTAAAGGAATCGAAGATGGTTTTGAATTCGTAATAAAGAACAAGTGTTGTTCAATATTCTCGAATGGCATGCTCTATTGTGTTTGTCCATTAGTGAATGGATTATATATTCTGATTCTTGAACATGCACTCATTTATAACATTAGTACTAAGTAACAATGACTCAATCATTTAAATCCTACCTACGTCTAGCATTGTCGTTTGGGTCATATAAATGAGAAGCGGTGCAGAAGCTCCATAGTGATGGAATTTTGGAGTCATTTGATTTTGAATCATATGACACATGCGAGGCTTGCTTACTTAGCAAAATGACTAATACGCCTTTCATTGGACAGAGTGAGAGGGTGAGTGAGCTATTGGCCATAATACATAGTGATGTGTGTGGTCCAATGTAGGACCGAAAGTAGCGACCAGAGGGGGGTGAATGGGCGCCTAAAAATTCATTCGAATCAATGGCCTGCTCCCAACACCCAACGCACCTCAAAAGACTTAGCAGCAAAACGCTAGCAGATCGTCAAAGCCTAAAAGTATCTAGCCTATAAACGATCGGTGTCCTAGACATAGAACACCAACACAATGCTAATAGGCAGATAAACAAAACGTTCAAAACATGGGCAGATCAAAGTTCATAGAAACAAATCATCACAACAATTTAAACTGGGGGCACATAAATATTGATGAAGGGTTACTGTTCAAAGTTGTCTCCTGTTCAAAACTTGACGAAGCCTGTTCGAAGTGAGAGAATTGCGTAGCTGCCGAAGCCTGCTTTGAAGAACACAGTACCAAAGCCGAAGACTAGACTTCGAACCGTGCGGTGTGCAGTGCTAGCTGTCGAAGTCTGTCCTAACTGACAAAGTGTATCATGCGAAGCATACTCCGAATAACCGAAGTCTAATCAACCAGAAGATACAAACAGAAGAACTTCGCACTCTTACTAGCATACTTCGCTGTACAGAAATGAGCCACGGGCGAAGTCTCTGAGCTGGCTTCGAACGGTGAAGCTAGTGCAGTACAGAAACCTCCGAACGTGGCGAAGCACACAACTAAAATACAAACGAGATCACTTTTTCAGAAAACGTGCATACTTTGATTTACTGCCATGAAAACCACGCTCAGAACTCTGAGAGACAGCAAAGTGAGCCTCGACACTTCGAATAAGAAGAAACTCTGAAGGTTGCAAAAGTCGAAGCCTGAAAACTTGAGCTACGCAGATACCTTCGAAGAAAAACTTCGCATGAAATCAACGAAACCTGCAACACAACGAGGATGGACTTCGGAGCTTTGAAACTCCTGACCGAAGCCTACTTCCTAGCTTCACAACTAGACTACTTCGCACAGGAAATATTTTAGATGCCAGGAAGCCAGCACCAAGACCAAGAGTCGAGCAAAAACTGTGTCAGGCAGCTACCAAGAGTAGCCTGTGACTCTACACAGAAAACTGCAGTAGTAAACGTCAAGAAAACTTTGCTAGCTTCTGCCTCTATAACAACTAGCACTAGATAGCCCTGCCACACTAGACTGAACAGCAAATCAGTACTAGCTGTCTAGGCAGCCAGTAGTTGTGCAACCATGCTGCAGCTAGTTGTGTGTGTAGATGAGACAATTAGAGAAGAACACTCCAGCAACATGCAAAACTAAATAAAAACAGTGACCCGCAGTAAAATACAACAGAATAACCACAATCAAGACACAAAATCGCGGCTTTCAAAAGCCGAGACGCTTAGAAGAGTCTAGGCACTGCAAATCTAGCACCCGAACAGGTCATTGCTTGAACAAGCAGGCGACTAAAAACACACAGACATAGTTGCAGTTGATCGAAACGCAACATGCAGTCTATTTCCTAGCCACAGTATAGGTGCCAGCTAGCTATTCTATCTATTCAATAAACAAGAACACCAATCCGGAGAAAGAACTGTAGCAACAACTATGGCTAACGTACTCAGGAAATCACGACACGCAAAAACGAAACAATAGAACCAGAATCACAGCGAGACGTCAGGGATTTAATAACAGAAGAATAAACCTGATGAAGTGATTCCTTGACGTGTGCTCGATGAACAGTGGCGACCGAGAGACATGGCGGTGCACACATGAACAGGGGATGAACAGGAGCAAATCGTGGGGAAAGTGAACTATGATTTTTTAGATTAAAGGGAGTTAACCATAACACTAGGGATTGGGGCCCTTTTTATAGGCAACCCAATAGCCTAGGAATATTCCACCAGACCCTTAGGGTTTTTTATAGACGCTGAAATAAAAATAAAAGGAAAAGACCAAACTGCCCTTAGGATATTTTTACAGACTCGACTGACAGACTGTAAATCCTGGTCAATCCTGGTCAATAGTCCAGTGGATCCTCTGCTGCTCCTAGCCCATGTACCCGGATAGGGCCAGCCCGACTTCGCAGCCCCTCTGCCCGACAGTCGCTTGCTGCCCATGTACCTGAGACACACGTGGCCCAGACACAGCAGGTCTTCTCTCTCTCTTCAGTCCTCTTTGACTACCGTTGACAATGACTCATCACATCTGGAGCCATGAGCCCCACGCTCTTCAGCATGACTCCTTAATGTCCCCCTTGATGAGTGCATTGTCAACACTTCTCTTCATCTGCTCTTCAGTACCTGCGAACACATGTGGTAACACGAAAACAAAGCACAAGAAAAACAGAGAAGAAGAAAATAAAATAAAAGTTTAACCCTAATGACCAAAAGTCGGACAAAAACAAGAAGCAGTCATTATGGTTAACCAAAAGTAAAAGCTCAAAACGAGTGCAATCTCAGAATCATCAGCAAGGATATCAAAAGAGTAAGACCAAACGGGACAAAAACTCCCCCTGAAACAAATCCCAGAGAAATCCAAAACTCCTCCTTAAAATCTTCTCCCAAAATTTCTCCCCTTTGTTGACAACTGAACTCATCAAGCGAGACTAAAAGCACTCTAAAGAGACATAGACTCCACCTGAAATGCGACTTCCCCTCAAAATATGCAATGAATGCAACTGGGGTGCAGGTGGAGTGTAGAAAGCATGCTTCTCATATATGATTGACTCCAATTTACAAAATCTAGCAGGTATAGCAAAATACACTTTCTAAGACACATGGCATGATCAGTGCAACAAATGATATCTAAAGAAAGTCATTAGCACGCATTTTTCAATTTTTGCAAACAAAAGCATCACCACATTTTCCAGTTGACAAGCAAGGTAAAGCATGAGATGCAGAAGCTAACTGATATCTACCAAGATAAGCATTGTCCAAAACAAAGTGCTTCAGCAAACTTGTTATCTTTTTAATATTCAGGCTTTTTCTCTTTCCTTTTTCATTTGTGCTAGGGGTTATTTGCATGTCAAACCTTATGCTGACTGACCACGTCAAGCCTAGGCCAGAACTGGACCATCAGAAGCTTAAGACATTGGTCTTGGCATACACTACATTTTCCTAGTTCATACCAAAGTGCTATGGTAAGCAGTCCAGAACAATGTAATGCGACAAAGCAAACCCGCCTAGATCTTTTCAACTCAAGCATAAAAAGGCATGAAATTTTCATTCATTTTTGATTTTTATCATTTTTATAGCACATTTTCCATGTTAAAGCATATAGATGTCCAAGTTGCATATCTGCATCTAAGTGAGGAACTAGCTACAAGGCATGTAACAGATAGCAAAAGCATTCAACCTACACATGATAGTTACCAGAAGCAATGGTGATCATTTTTCAATTTTAAAGCATAAAAGCCATGCATATGATAGATATCAGACATATCAAGTGAACTGAAACAAAGCATGATCATTGACAAGTAATCAAAAGCATGTACCAGCTAGAATAAGTAAAGCAGTTCAATCATATAACAGAAGCAAGCTCAAAAGTGTGATATGTGAGTATGTATGATATGAACACACACAAAAAGACTCAAGAAAAGAGTAAAGAAGAAAGAAAACTGACTCAAAATATCCTAGAAAGGATATACAACACCCAAATCCCCTCGTAAACGCTCAAAAGTAGACTGATCTAGGGGTTTGGTGAAAATGTCAGCCAACTGATGATGGGTATCAACATGAACAAGGTCATATTGATCCCTGAGAAAGTGAAAGCGCACATCAATGTGTTTGGTTTTTGAATGGAGACAAGGGTTTTCCCCTACACTAATTGCACTGGTGCTATCACAAAAAAGAGGAACTCTAGTAGAAAAGAACAACCCAAAGTCTCACAAAGTGAAAATCATCCAAACTAGCTGTGAGCAGCAGCTAGCATCAGCTACATACTTAGCCTCAGTGGTCGAAAGAGCAACTCCAGATTGCTTTCGAGAAGACCAATAAACAAGAGACGAACCAAGAAAATGGCAAGTACCGGAAGTCGACTTGCGATCCAACCGGCACCCACCAAAGTCAGCGTCCGAAAAGCCAGATAAATCAAGAGATGATGATGCTGAATAATAAAGACTAAGATCAGGCGCATAGGTGAGATACCTAAAGATGCGCTTGACAGTCTGCCGATGAGACGCGCGTGGTGAAGACTGAAAGCGTGCGCAAAGTCCCACGACGAACTGTATATCTGGCCTCATTGCCGTTAAGTACAACAGTGAACCGATCATCCCTCGAAACTCTCTCTCCTTGACCTTGACGCCGCTCTCGTCCTTGTCCAGGCCCCCAGATGTGCCCATTGGGGTCATCTGAGGCTTCAGCTCTCCACCAAAGTCAAATTTCTTCAACATGTCCCGAGTGTACTTACCCTGGTGGATGAAGGTGCCGTCATTAGTCTGCTTGATCTGGAGCCCTAAGAAGTACTTGAGCTCACCCATGAGGCTCAACTCAAACTCACTATGCATCTGCTCAGAAAACTTGGACACAAGAGCGTTAGTAGTACCGCCAAAAATAATATCGTCCACGTAAATCTGAGCGATTAAAAAACCTGAAGCATCTCTAAGCAAGAAAAGAGTTTTATCCACAAAACCCATCACAAAGCCCTTCCCCAACAAAAACTGCTTCAACTGTTCATACCAAGCCCTAGGGGCTTGCTTCAACCGTATAAAGCCTTTTGCAACTTAAAAACATGTCGAGGAAACTTGGGGTTCTCAAAACCAGGGGGTGCCTAACATAAACCTCCTCCTCTATGTACCCATTCAAAAAAGCACTCTTGACGTCCATTTGAAAAAGCTTAAAACCCTTTGAAGCGGCAAAAGCTAAGAGAATGCGAATGGACTCAAGACGGGCAACAGGGGCGAAAGTTTCTTCAAAATCAATACCTTCCTTCTGGCAAAAACCCTGGGCAACCAGTCGAGCTTTGTTGCGCACCACAACCCCATCTTCACCTTGCTTGTTCTTGAACACCCACTTGGTGCCTATGGGGTTGCATCCAGGTGGCAGCTCAACCAGTGTCCAAACCCGATTGCTGATAAAATTCTCGAGCTCTTCTTGCATTGCATTAATCCAGTTAGAATCAGAAAGAGCATGAGAAACGTCTCTTGGCTCAAAAGATGCAACAAAAGCAGATTCAGCAAACACAGCAACAGAGTCAACAGAAGAACGCAAAGTCCTCGCAGAGAAATCACCGATGATGAGCTTTGAGGGGTGATCGCGCTGAACTGCTCGGGATCCCTGGTGATCTAAAGTCACCTCACCGGAGTCAGCAGCTGGCACCTCTGGACTCGACTGAGGGGGATCGATCGAAGTGGAAGAAGTGATCAGAGGTCCACCCTCATCCTCAGTCGAAGTCTCAGAAGGTGTGGGTTCTGCAGGCTATGCAGAAGGCCCACCCTCATCAGCAGCTGGAGTGTCATCATCTTCTTCGAAGATGGACTCTCCGAGCTCACCATCTCCAGAAGGCTGAAAAGAAGGGGTCAAAGAAGGCAAGGACTCATCAAATGATACCTCACAAGTCTCGACAAGCTGCTGGGAGTCGAGGTTCCAAACACAGAAGCCTCGAGAATGCAAAGCATATCCAAGAAAAACTCCATCCCAGCAATGAGACTCAAACTTGTCCAAATGCCCTCCCTTCTTGAGCACAAAGCACTTGCAGCCAAACGCTCGCAAGTGGCTCACCTTGGGTTGTCTGCCAAACCGCAACTCATATGAAGTCTTACCAAGATAAGCTCTAAGAAAAATGCGGTTGGCCAGATAGCAAGCCGTGTTCATGGCTTCAGCCAAAAAATGCCTAGGAGTCATGTGCTCATCGAGCATCGTCCTGGCCATCTCGACTAGCGTGCGGTTCTTTCGTTCCACAACGCCGTTCTGTGGGGAGTGTAAGGAGCAGAAAACTGATGGTCAAGACCCTGATCACTACAGAAGCTGACGAACTGAGAGTTCTTGAACTCACAGCCGTTTTTGGAGCGAATTGCTCGCATCCGACCATTGTTCTCGTTCTTCAGCTTCAAAATCAGGTCATGAACAAAATGAAAAGTCTCATCCTTAGACTCCAAAAAGAAAACTCACGAAAATCGAGAAAAATCGTCAACGATCACAAGCGCATACCACTTCCCACTGACTGAGCGTACCCGAGCTGGACCGATAGTGTCCATGTGTAACAGCTCGCCCAGATACGAAGTCATCACGTGAGTCACAGGTGAGTGTGAAGCGGCAACCATTTTCCCGTGACGACAGGGATGATAAACTAGATCCTTCTCCATTTTAAGCTTGGGCAATCATCGGATGAGGTCCATAGAGCTCAACCTGACTAGCAGATCAAAACTCAAATGACTTGACCTCCTATGCCACTTCCAGAGCTCAGAAGAGGATCCAGCAATCAAACAGCGAGAAGGGCCAAAAGAACTAGAGAATTCAGTCCGAAAAACCCTACCAAAAGGTAAGATCTGGCAAATCAAAGACCCTCTAGAATCAATCACAGAAGAACTGCCCTTCTTAAAACGAACCTCCAACGCATCCTCAAGAAGTTGCGAAACAGAAATCAATTTTAAGTTCAAATTTCCAACCAAAGCAACGTTCTTCAAAGAGAAATGGTTAGGGATGCGAATTGAGCCAATGCCGTGTACCTTCCCTTGACCAATGTTCCCGAAGATGATGTACTCTTTGGAGCTTGGGGAAGTGAGACTGGAGAACCATCTGCGATGTCATGTCATGTGGCGAGAGCATCCTGAGTCCATGATCCAAACGTCCTCCAGTCCCCGATCCTACACAATCAGTGGTTGTAAGGGGGAGCAAATGGTCCAGCACCAGGTTTAGCAAAAGAACTAAACCAGTGTTAAGCCATCTACTCAAAAGACGGAAAGCAAAAACCATCAAAAGAGTTTGGACCAAAGCGTGGCTCAAAGCGCGGTCCTCGGTCCTGCCTAAAACCTTGGCCACGAGGCCCAGGACCGTAGCCAAAACGTCTTGGAGCTCTGCCGAAATGAACACCACCATATGGAGCACGGGCATGAAAGCTGTCTCCCCTACCACCACCTACACGATGTGGCCTGGCCTCCAGCCTCTCCCAGCATCGATGAACTCTCAGTCTACCACCCTGCTGGTAGAACTGCTCCTGGCCACCACGAGCACGCTCTGCTCTCACAACCCGCTTCCTCCTGAAGCAAAACTCCGCAAGTTGCCCGTCTCTCTGACAATACTCACAATGGTAGGTGGGCTTCTTGGGATATGGTTGAGGTTTGGGGTTATTGGGCTTAGTGGTGTTTGGTGTAGTCTTCTTGGTGTGAGAGGGTCCAGGAAGAGAGTCAAGAGAAGTGTGGAGGTGTTTGGGCTTTGGAACCCAGCTAGGCTTCTTGGGTGGAGCTTTGGGTTGTTCTTGGAACACACCATCCTTGGGCTAACTAGCCTAGAAATACTCAGTGGAGTGAGTCTTGGGATATCTCTGCACTGGAGTCATTTTACTCCACTCCACTGCCCGGCTAATGGCACTCTCAAAGTCAGCCTTGGTGTAGGTGTAGCCTACCCAAAACCCATCCTGTCTCTTAAACTGCTAGATCATCATGCTGAGTTGTGGCTCTCTGCACTGATCCAACTCAGGATAGAACGGAGACAAGCAGGTCTCACACTCTCTATCTACTTGGACAGACTTCTTGACTTTCAGCTTAATCAACTCCAGTCTAAGAGACAAGCAGTTCTCATAGACAGTGGGTGGAACTGATAGTGTCTCAAGCTCTAGCCTAGTCTACGCCAGCTCAGCTCTCACTCTCTCCAAATCACCCAAATGCTCATCACCCTTGGCTTTCAGCTCAGCTAAACTAACTAGATGAAATGGGCAATCAGCACAGGGCACAACGACAGTGGCTTGAGCATCTTTTAGCTCCAACTGAGCGCTTTCAAGCTCAGTGGCCAAAGCGTCCCTCTCATCAACCCTTTCTGTGTACCTGGACTTCAGATTCGATAGGTCACACAGAAGCACCTCACACTTTCGGCACTCACTGCTATCACCCAAGCAAGGGGAAGAAGATAGACTCTCAATTTTGCCGTTGGCCACGACAAGCTCACTCTCTAATTCATCTATCCTCTTCTTAGCCCCCCCTAAGCAGTTTTTCCCGATATTTTAACTCTTGACGATTGCTTTCAAGTAAATCAATGATTTCACGTTCATAAGATGATACCTTCTCATTTTCGTCGTCGTCAGAGTCATCAGAGGAGCCCTTCTCTTCCTTATCCCCAAGAGCCATTGAGCAGAAGCTCTTGTGGCATCTTCGGCGTTGATGTGAGTGGCTCTTCGGTCTGTCCCCGAAAGCCATAAAGCATAGGCCCGCCGGATCATCCTTGTCCTTCCCCTTCCTGATGACGATCTCCTCATCGCTTGAGCTCGATAAAGAGGAAGAAGATGTGGACCGCTTGGAGTAGCTCTTCTTCATCTCGGCGAAGAAGGCCTTGTCGCGCTTCTTGTTCTCTCGCCGGTAGTCCTTCAGGGCCTTTCTGAAGAATCTAGTCTTTGGCTTGCCCTTGTTGAAGGAGGAGCTGTCGTGCTTGCCGGAGTCGTGGAAGACACCACCGGTACCCTTCTTGTGGCCATTGTGCTTGGGGCAGTCGGCGATGAAGTGTCCTGGATCACCACACTCAAAGCACCCAGATTTCGTGCCGTGTCTTTTGAACATTCTCTTTTCATAAACACGACGCACCCGATTATTAAAGGGACACAGGTCATCATCTCCTAACGACTCAAGCTGGTCCTCAGTGATAGACATCAAGGAGAACCCAGCACAGCTCACAGAGGAGGGGTCAACAGATGGTGTAGCTAGGGCCAGGGACTTTGATCCAGAGCCAGTGAGATTTGATATCAACTGGGTATCAACCTCAGTGGCCTTCAGCTTGCTAAACAACTCAGAAATGATCAAGGTATCATAAGATGTGCTCTCAATGATAGAGGATACTTTGATCTCCCAGATCTTAGGGTCCAAGGTATGGAGAACCTTGAGCGCCTGCTAATGATCTGAGACTAACTGAACACCCTCAGCCTTGTTGGCCCGAAGCTTGTTTATGATCAATTGAAAACGACCAAACAACGCTTCAACAGATTCACCCGGCTTCTGTGTGAAATTCTCATATTCACGCCGGTAGGTCTGATAGAGCCGAGCCTAGACCTGAGCTTTCCCCTCATGGTGTGCCTGAAGGGTAGCCCAGATCTCTCTCGTAGTGGTGAGATGGCTCACACGCTCAAATTCAGAGGGACCTAATCCAGAAAACAAAATGTTCACCGCTTTGTTGTTGTTCAGATGCTGGGCGATAATATCAGGAGAATTACGCTCAGCAGCGGGCAATATGGTGAAGGTAGCGTGAACATAAATGTCCTAGATGTCCGAGCTTTGGCTCATGAGATAGGCTCGCATGCGAGTCTTCCAATAATTATAGCCATAAGCTTCCAAGGATGGGACCTTTCCAGGAGAAGTCATGATCACTACTAGGGTTTAGAACCGGTTAAGGTATGGAAAAAAACCTAACCAGGCTCTAATACCACTTGTAGGACCGAAAGTAGCGACCATAGGGGGGTGAATGGGCGCCTAAAAATTAATTTGAATCAATGGCCTGCTCCCAACACCCAACGCACCTCAAAAGACTTAGCAGGAAAATGCTAGCAGATCGTCAAAGCCTAAAAGTATCTAGGCTATAAACGACCGGTGTCCTAGACATAGAACACCAACACAATGCTAATAGGCAGATAAACAAAACGTTCAAAACATGGGCAGATCAAAGTTCACACAAACAAATCATCACAGAAATTTAAACTGGGGGCACATAAATATTGATGAAGGGTTACTGTTCAAAGTTGTCTCCTATTCGAAACTTGACGAAGCCTGTTCGAAGTGAGCGAAGTGCGTAGCTACGAAAGCCTGCTTCGAAGAACACAGTTCCGAAGCCGAAGACTAGACTTCGAACCGTGCGGTGTGCAGTGCTAGCTATCGAAGTCTGTCTTGACTGACAAAGTGTATCATGCGAAGCATACTCCGAATAACCAAAGTCTAATCAAACAGAAGATACAAACAGAAGAACTTCGCACTCTTACTAGCAGACTTCGCTATACAGAAATGAGCCATGGGCTAAGTCTCTGAGCTGGCTTCGAACGGCGAAGCTAGTCTAGTACAGAAACCTCCGAACGTGGCGAAGCACACAACTAAAATACAAACGAGATCACTATTTCAAGAAAACATGCATACTTCGATTTACTGCCTTGAAAACCACGCACAGAACTCTGAGAGACAGCGAAGTGAGCCTCGGCACTTCGAATAAGCAGAAACTCCGAAGGTTGCAAAAGTTGCAAAAGTCGAAATCAACGAAGCCTACAACACAGAGAGGATGGACTTCAGAGCTTCGAAACTCCTGACCAAAGCCTACTACCTAGCTTCGCAACTAGACTACTTCGCACATGAAATATTTTAGTTGCCAGGAAGGCAGCACCAAGACCAAGAGACGAGCAAAAACTGTGTCAGACAGCTACAAAGAGTAGCCTCTAACTCTACACAGAAAACTGCAGTAGTAAACTGTTGGGGGAAAATATCTCATCTTCGGGGTTATTGCCGCCACAGCATGACAGCAGATAGTGGATTCGAAGGTTTCCAGACGTCCATCTTCAAAGATACCCTGAATCAAGCTTGAAGCACGAAGATAGGCATTGGTTCGAAGTACATCTTCGAACTAAGGCAATTCAAGATCTTTATTGCCAGCTAAGATGGAAGATTTATCTTTATATTATTAGATTAGTCTTTTACCATTTTAGCCCTATCAAGGGTACCGAATAGTTTCCACTATGTCGGTTGTAATAGAGGGGTAAATAGGTCTTTTCCTTAATATTTGGGCCTATAAATACCCCCCATTTCACCCTGTAATAGGGACCGAATACAAGTTATTCAATACACACATTCGAACTATTCTACAGAAACCTGTTAGCGTAATCTTTTACGCCAACATAAACGTCAAGAAAACTTTGCTAGCTTCCACCTCTATAACAACTAGCACTAGATAGCCCTACCACACTAGACTGAACAGCAAATCAGTACTAGCTGTCTAGGCAGCTAGTAGCTGTGCAGCCATGCTGCAGCTAGTTGTGTGTGTAGATGAGACAATTAGAAAAGAACACACCAGCAACATGCAAAACTAAATAAAAACAGTGACCCGCAGTAAAATGCAACAGAATAACCACGATCAAGACACAAAATCGCAGCTTTCAAAAGCCGGGACGCTTAGCAGAGTCTAGGCACTACAAAGCTAGCACCCGAACATGTCATTTCTTGAACAAGCAGGCGACTGAAAACACACAGACATAGTTGCAGTTGATCGAAACGCAACATGTAGGCTATTTCCTAGCCACAGTACAGGTGCCAGCTAGCTGTTCTATCTATTCAATAAACAAGAACATCAATCCGGAGAAAGAACTGTAGCAACAACTGTGGCTAACGTACCCAGGAAATCACGACACGCAAAAACGAAACAATAGAACCAGAATCGCAGCGAGTCGTCAGGGACTTAATATCAGAAGAATAAACCTGATGAAGTGATTCCTTGACGTGTGCTCGATGAACAGTGGCGACCGAGAGACATGGCGGCTCACACATGAACAGGGGATGAGCAGGAGCAAATCGTGTGGAAAGTGAACTCTGATTTTTTAGATTAAAGTGAGTTAACCCTAACCCTAGGGATTGGGGCCTTTTTTATAGGCAGCCCAATAGCCTAGGAATATTCCACCAGACCCTTAGGGTTTTTTACAGACGCTGAAATAAAAATAAAAGGAAAAGACCAAACTGCCCTTAGGATATTTTTACAGACTCGACTGACTGACTGTGGGCCTAAGGACAAAATAGTAAACTCCTATTTACAGATGACTTATCTGGAAGCGGAGCTTTCATAGCGACTACGGCTTCTCCTCTGAACAGTCCGATGCGAGATCAGCGGTTGTCAGTTTTGCGCCGAAACTGACAAAGCGTCCACCGACTTTGCACCAGGTACTCGGATTGGGCCGGCCCGATTCTGCTGCTCTCTTAGCCCGGCAATCGCTCGCCGCCCGTGTACCTGAGTCAATCCTGGTCAATAGCCCAGTTGATCCTCTGCTGCTCCTAGCCCATGTACCCGGATTGGGCCAGCCCGACTTCGCGGCCCCTCTACCCGACAGTTGCTTGCTGCCCGTGTACCTCAGTCACACGCGGCCCAGACACAGCAGGTCTTCTCTCTCTCTTTAGTCCTCTTTGGCTACCGTTGACAATCACTCATCACATCTGGAGCCATGAGGCCCACATTCTTTAGCATGGCTCCTCATCCAAAGACAGTATTGCCAAAGCCATTGAAGATTTTACCGACGTAGAAAAGTTAAGTCAAGATTTTGCATTGGCCGATCCTTTAGAAGAGGTTGATATAGGCAATGGTAGCTGAGAAACCAAGGGTTGGTTTTGGAGTCTATGATGAGTGATTGACAGATTTTATCATCTTGTTTCGAGGGGTACCTCCGAAGGGGTTTGGAGGTTGTTTCACCGAAGGATTCAGTGGGTCTGATTGCTATAGTTGTTGCAGTGGATTGTGACAGTCGGAGGGGTCTGACAGTACAAGATGATTTGGGTGTACCAAAGGGTTCGGTACTTTGGGCAGTACACTGGAGTGTGTACCAGAGGTTGTCTACCTGGATAGGTCTCTGGGGTACTAGATACACTTGTCTGTCTGTGGTGCGCAGGTGAATTCGGAGGCGACGGACGGTTCGCACCAAGTGAAACTGGGTCAAGCGGGAGGCTTGATGCCAGGTGAGCGGGGAGCTCGGTCACATAGGCTGCGTGGGGTCGAGGTTGGTCCTCAGGTCATGGTGCGCTAGGCGAAGGCAGAGAGTGTGGAGCGTTGCTTCGGCTGAAGGTACCCCGAGACGAAGTCCTCGGAGGCAAGGCACTTCGAAGTGTACTCCGAATGGAGTTACTTTGGAGTATGTTGGACAAAGTCCTCAGCAATGTGGCAAGGCGTTCGAAGTGTGCTATGGATGGAGGCACTCGAATGTTCACCCAACGGAGGTCTCAGAAGTCGAAGGTGCATCGAAGACATGGTTCGGGTGAGGTTCGTCGAGGAGTGTGCTCAGGGAGAGACACTGTGACGATGTGCTCATAGAATGCTTCATGTGGGGGCCTTGGACGAAGAAGGGACTTTGAAGGGTGGTACTCCGAAGGTGGGGCTTTGGAGTGTGGCTGACTTGAGATACTTCGGCCATGCATGGCTTCAGTACACGGACTAACGGAGTTCCAGCTGGGATTAGTTGCGAAGCCATGGTGGTCCACTCCGGAGGTGATGGCGTGAAGGCTCATGGGCTTTGATGTCTTCGGCTCAAAACCGTCACTGTATCGAAGGATGACTTTGGTGAAGCAAAGGCCGTCAGGCTCAAGGCTTCTCGCCGAAGCTACCGCACCCCTCGCGTGCGAAGGGGGGCTTCAGAAGAATCCAAAACTGCAAAGGTTGACCGTGTCTACTCTGCAAAAGCTGATGATGTCTCCTCTGCGAAGCTGACAAAAGAAGCCTCCAAATAAAGTAGAACACCATTTGTACCCCCTGTTCTGATGAGACAAAATCAGTGTAAACCCTAGGGGTAAAGTAGTCTATTCACAGGGCTGAATAGTGCCTATAAATAGTGGAGGCTAGCTAGGCAACAGTAACACTTTGAGCAGCCATTTTAGAACTCCTGTGCTAGCTGCCATCTCTTATATTCAGTCCGTGAGTTCATTTTGTGTTCCCTGTTCAAGAATGAAATTTTGATTCTGTTTTCATTTTCTACTTGAACTTGTATGCCTGCCTTGCACTACATGTTTTTATTTCATTGTGCTCCACTTCTTCCTGGATTGGGTTTGTTCACTAGGGTGGTTTTCGGAGAAGTGTGCTAGAGATCAGTGCGTGTGTAGTGTGTTTTTCAGTGTTCATTCACTCTGTGTAAACTGGATGCTAGTCCTCTCTGATTACTAGCGCAGTGTCCATGGCTTAACTCGAAGCCTGATTTCTTCCCTATCAAAGTCCTCAGAGCAGTGTGTTCAGTGTGCGTTCAGACCTCCAAAATACGAAGCCTAGTACCAGTTGCTAGTGCAGACTATCTGGTCCAAGTCTGAGAGGGTAAATCACACCTTCGAAGGGTGAAGTGCGAAGTCTTCTCGATGGCACCTAGTGTGTGGAGCTTGCACTGACTTAGCAGAGTTGAGTTTTTGGTGTTGTGGGTGGAGCGAAGTCTTCTTGACTTCAAACTTTTGCTCCTTGCGAAGCCTGGTTCCGGAGCTGTGAAATACCTCCGAACCAGAACTTAGAAGGGTGTGTTCGAAGCATGTTCCACAGGGGACTAAGTTAAAACAGAAGGCTATTTTTAGCCTGAAATTTTAAAAGCTCCCATTCACCCCCCTCTGGTTGCCGTTTCCGGTCCAACAGTAGCATTCCAAGGCTGAATTTTGTAAAGAAAAATCTACAAGCCAGCGAAAAGGCCGACATAATAAAGTTGCTTCAGTCGTATGTTGATTGTTTCACATGGGAATATAGTGAGATGCCCGGACTAAGCCGCGAGCTCATAGAGCATCGGCTGCCGATCAAACCTAGGTTTAGGCCTTATAAAAAACCCCCTCGTCATTTTAATTTGGCCGTATATGACTGAGTTAAAGAGAATATAGAATGATTGCTCAAGGCTAAATTTACTAGGCCATGCAGGTATGTTGAATGGCTGTTAACATCGTGCCTGTAGATAAGAAGGGGAGCGGGAAAATACGAGTTTGTATTGATTTTAGGGATCTGAACAAGGCCACTCCGAAGGATGAGTATCCCATGCCGATAGCCGATATGTTGATCAACAATGCTTCAGGACATAAGGTACTAAGTTTTCTTGATGGCAACGTTGGTTATAATAAAATGTTTATGTCCAAAGAGGACGTCTACAAGACAGCCTTTCGAAGCCCTGGTTTTGTCGGCTAGTTTGAGTGGGTCGTTATGACTTTTGGTGTAATGAATGCTGGCGCTACGTATCAACGTGATATGAACCTAATCTTTCATGACTTGCTAGGAGTTATGCTAGAGTTCTATATAGACGATGTTGTAGTCAAATCGGATGCTATGGGCAACCATTTAGCCAATTTGAGAGTTGCTTTTGATAGAATGCATCAGTATGGATTAAAAATGAACCCACTCAAGTGTATGTTTGGCATGTCGGTTGGCAAGTTCTTAGGATTCATGATTCACGAAAGAGGTATTGAGATTGATCCTAAGAGGCTTGAAAAGATTAGGAACTTTGAAGCACCGACATGCAAAAGGGATGTGCAAAAGTTGCTAGGCAAGATGAATTATTTGTGTCGCTTTATATCTAACTTGTCTGGCAAGATCGATGCTTTTGTCCTCATACACCGGTTAAAGAACGAGGCCGAGTTCATTTGGGGGCAAGTCAGCAAAACGCCTTTGAGAAGATTAAAAAGTGCTTGTCATCACCGCCCGTGGTAAGAGCACCAAAAGTCATGATTCCGTTTTGGCTAGACATTGGTGCAGAAGATAGCGTGATAGGAGCCGTGCTAACTCAAGTGGTGGAGGGAAAAGAATACATCATCACATTCTTGAGCTGCCGCTTGCTAGACGCTGAGACAAGGTACATGTTTGTGGAGTGTTTGTGTTTATCACTTTATTATGCATGTACCAAATTACGTCACTATCTTCTCCCTAGCACATGTATTGTTGCTTGTCAAACCGATGTCGTGAAATACATGTTACAAAAGGCAATTCTAAGTGGTAGAATCAGAAAGTGGGCCTATGCTTTGATTGAATATGATTTGTCTTATGAAACTCTAAGATCTATGAAAGGCCAAATCGTCGCTAACTTTATAGTTGATCACCACGTAGATGTCAATTGGGGTAGAAACGTTGCTCTAGTTGATGTAGTGCCATGGAAACTTTATTTTTATGGTTCGGCTTGTAAGAGTGGTCAAGGTATTGGAGTGGTTATCATATCCCCTAATGGTATGCACTTTGAGACCACGACCTATTTAGAATTTCCTTCTACTAATAATCAAGCCGAGTATGAAGCTTTATTGCTAGGACTTGAATTTCTAGGTTCGATGGGTGTTAAACATGTTCATGCATATGGTGATTCTCTATTAGTTGTACGACAAGTAGCTAAAATTGATAAATGTTTTAATGGTTTGCTAAATAGCTACTTGGATAAATGTTTAGACATAATTGCGACTTTTGTTGACTTCAAAATTTCTCAGGTGTCTAGAGAAGCCAATTCAATTGCAAATGATTTGGCTCAGCAAGCATTTGGCTATCAAGTCAGGAAAGGTAGATTTTTTGTACAAGGAAAGCCGATACTTGAACTCTCTATGTCAGCCAAAGCTAGAGACTTCAGATTGATGCATTGCCCATCAGACCCTCCGGATCGGACCCCTTAGCCCACTGAAGGGTGTTGCATGTCGGAGCCCCCATGCCGGAGCCCTTCATCTACCGAGGGGCTCTGCGCACCGGGCTCCTCACACCGAAGCCTTACGAGCATCAGGAGCCTTCACGCGCCAGACCCCTCCATCATAGGGCTTCGGTCTGATCAGCTCCACATGGCCAATCCGACTAACCTTCGGCAGAAACAAGAAGGGCTCGAGGGGCACTTGGAAATTCACAAATTAGTTGCCACTTCGGAAAAGGAATTGGCAAACCCTCCAAGAATTCATAAGGATGATTGGAGAATTCCAATCGTCCAGTATTTAAAAGATCCCAGTCGAAAGGTTGATCAGAATGTTCAGCGACAAGCATTTAAATTTATGTTGCTTGAAGATGTGTTGTACTGCTGAACTATTGATGGAGTACTTCTAAAGTACTTAGACGCCGATCAATCTAAAGTGTCTACAGGAGAAGTTCATTAGGGATTTTGTGGCACTCATCAGTCGGCCTAGAAAATGAGTTGGATGCTCACAATAGCAGGTTTTTATTGCCTGACTATGACTAAGGATTGTTTGAAGTATTATAGAGGGTGTGAAGCATGTCAAAAGTTTGGTAACATTCAGTTGGCTCCTGCATCGCTACTTAACACTATTATCAAACCATGGTCGTTCCGAGGTTGGGGCTTGGACTTCATCGGCCAGATTCATCCTCCCTCCTCAAAGGGGCATCGGTTCGTGTTGATGGCAAAAGATTAATTCACCAAGTGGACCGAGGCCGTGCCTCTCAAGAACATGACTCAAATTGAGGTAACTAATTTCATCTTGAATCACATTATACATAGATTTAGTATTACCCAAACTCTCACTATAGATCAAGGTACTTCATTTATTGCTAAAGAAGTAAGAGATTTTGCGGAATTTTATGGTATTAAGTTGATAAACTCTTCACCATACTATGCTCAGGCCAACGATCAGGCCAAGTCTAGTAATAAAACTGTAATTAAGCTCATTAAGAAGAAAACTGAAGAGTTCCCTAAAAGGTGGCATCAAGTGCTTTTTGAGGCGTTATGGGCTTGTAGAGTTGCAAAGCATGGTGCTACCAAAGTTAGTCAATATGAGTTAGTTTATGCACAAAAAGCCGTTCTACGAGTGGAGGTAGATCTTATCTCTTTAAGATTTCTTAAACAAAATGGTTTATCGGTCAATGAATATGAAACTATTTTGAAGGATAATTTGGAAAAGTGACCGATAAGAGGTTAAGGGCTCTAGAAGCTATAGAGAAATGTAAAAGGAGAGTAGCTATAGCCTACAAAAAAAGAGTCAAAACAAAATCGTTTCAAGTTGGTGACTTGATTTGGAAGATGATTTTTCCCTTAGGCACTAAAAGCCCTAAATTTGGTAAATGGTCATCTAGCTGGGAAGGTCCTTTTAAGGTAGTTGAAATTGCTCTAGGTAATGCGTACTTGTTAGAGTCTATATAAGGAGAGCGATTTCAAAGAGCTTTAAATGTCAAGTATTTGAAAAAGTACTTCCCAAGTGTGTGGCAAAGCGCTTAAAGTGTCAAAAGGCCGATATGGAGTATATCGTCTTTAGCCCATTGTGCTTTTAGCTCACTTAGTTTGATAAATGGCAAGGGGCATGTGTTGATAGCAAAAAATGGGATTAATGGTTGAAATTGTCAAAATATCAATTTTGGTAATTTTGGGCTAAAAATATACAACTCCTGGTACAGGACGAAGCCCGAAAGTGCTGGAGGCCCACCTGCTTGGCGCCTCTGGGGCCTTCTAGAGGCCTACTTCACAGGCTAGCTTCAGCCCAGAGGCCCCTTTAGCGGTCTGCTTCACCGAAGCTTCGGCCTAAGGAGCATAATTCGGCAAGCCTACCAAAGGCCCACTTCGGGTAGGATTCATATCTAAATCTGATAAGGATTCAGGTTGTTTTTATCTCTAGTAAAGTCTTATCTTGATTAGGCCGAATTTTATCAGATTATAGTTAGAGATAGGAATACTAGCTCCTATAAATATAGGGGTGAGGCCAGATCATAAGCCCACCCAAAAACAGATCAACTCTTCAAACCATAGTTTGAACCGTACCCTTACTTTTATTTACTTTCTGCATTAGATCAATACCCGTTCGTGGCAAGCCTTGTTGATTCGCCTGTGAATCATCCATTAATCTATGTAACAGATTTCTATCACCTTGTTGGCTCCCTTGTGAACCATCCGTTAATCTACGTAACAGATTGTTACCCTTCGTTTTGTATACCGCTACACTTGGTAATTCGGTCTCCTGGCCAAATTGGCAATTGATCTTCATTTTGCTATAGGTTTCACGTTTGGAGCCCCCTTCGCCGAAGGTTTCCGAAGTTAGGAAGTAGGTTTTGGAGGTTGCCGGAGTACACTTCGACAAGCCTTCGCTTCGTACGTCTATGTTGAATATGTCACACTGTTGTCGGTCTGGTCAAGTCCCGCGCACCAGAGCTACATTGTGTTAGAGCTATTTCGCATCAGACTTCGTCGCGCTAGAATGCTCTGCACCAGACTTTGTCGCACCAGAATGCTCCGTATCGGATTTCGTCACGCCAGAGGCTTCGCACCGAACCCTCTCGTTTGTAGTCAAAGGCTACCTTCGGCGCATACTTCACACCAAACGCCGAAGGCCCCCTTCGGTGACCCTTCGCACGGTACTCTCGAACCAATAAGGTTCCATTCGTCCGATTGGTTTATTTTATCTATATATTTCGGCTAATTGGATTATTTCATTATTATATGATTACCTGGCGACTCCATTCCCCTTGCCACTATTAGGTGGCATTTGGTTTAGGAGTATGATGGAACGGAATGGCTCCGTTCCAGATTCTAAGAATGGAACGGCTCCACTCCGCGTTTGGAAGTAAGAACGGAGCCGTTCTGTTTTTTTGTTTGGTTATGGAATCTGATAGAACGAAACGATTCTATCCCCTGTTTGGTTCTAATAAGTTCATCCAAAAAATCTGCATAGCCTCAGACAGAATTAAAAAATAAAAATAAAAGACCTGCATAGCCTTAGGAATCACACGCAAAGAAGTGTTTCTGGAATCACACGCAAAGAAATGTTTCTAGAATCACATGCCATAGGAATCCAGCGTGCGGCCACCAAGTGCGAGGCCAGCAACCAGCCCGCGAGGCGCGCAGCCGCTAGGCTCTTCGATGTCCGCCGCCAGCGCGCGAGGCCAGCAGCCAACGGACGATGCCCGCAGCCATGCGCAAGGCCAGCAACTAGCCCACGAGGCTCGCAACCGACAGGCTCGAGACGTCCGCCGCCAGCGCGCAAGGCTAGCAGCCAACGCACGACGCCCGCAGGGAGGGAGAAGGAAGGCGACGGGAGGTAGAGAGAAGGAGGGTGGCGGCGGGAGGCAGGGAGATGACCTGGAGGCGAAGGCTGGAGTCGGTTGTGAAGCAGAACCGAGCCATTCGGTTCGGGTATTTTTGGGGGAACAGATGGTTCCGAATCTATAGGGAATATTCTCTTTTTGGAGCCGTTCCGTTCCACCTAATTCCAAGCCAAACAGATCTAAAATGGAATGGAGTCGCTCGCTTCCACCTAACTCCTGAACCAAACGCCACCTTAAGGGTAGTCGGAACACGATGTCAGTGTTGTGTTATGCTTAGGCTTATCCCTAAGTATCCACATGCTTTTGGATCGTCGAACCAGCCCAAGTGAGGGGGCACGTTTTCATGTCAACAGAAGCTTTTCGGCGGAAAGAGTACGACGAGTACGGAGGACACCCTATTCCATGTAGTATTGTTTCATCAAGTAGGCATCAAGAGCTGCTGAACAATCGCATTTCAAAGAGATGAGGTAACCTTCAAATTCATTTTTGTACTAATTATAAACTATTACTAATTGTTTTTCGTACCATTTTACAGGATGAAGAGAATTTGGGGCGGGAAAAGGACACTGAGGGTGCTGGACGGGATGACTTGGAGGGTGCTAGTTAGGAGGATGACCCGAACGGTGCGGAGTAGGAGGACGAGTTACAGGGTGCAAGGCAAGATGATATGGATAGTGCGGGTCAGGTCAATGTGGAGGTTCCAGGCTACACATCATCCTCACATCGTTTCAGGATGAGCCACCTGGTCGGCCCACCTTTGGCCCATCAGGTTCGAAACAAGATCGAGATCACACCTGTAGGTAATGGGTATATCTCATACTCTAGTGTTGTGCTTTACTGCCAAAAATTTATTTTAGTTTATTGACTTTATTTATTATGTATTTCTAGATCTTGGATTGATTCTAGGTTTGATGACACATCAAGGGTCACACAGGTTAAGCAGATATTGGGTAACTTGTGTCATCTTCACTACCCAGGGGTGCTAACACTACCGACCGGTGAGCAGAAACTCTGCACAACTTGGGACCAATACCGGTTTTCTCCTGACGGAGACTACAGAACTGCCCAAGATGCAATGTCGCTTGACTTCTGGGTATTATTTCTTTCATGCGTTGTTTTGTTTTAACGCAAAACTTTTGGAGTTACAATAGTTCACTAATATTAATGCATTTCTTATTTTATATTTTTTCCAGTTACGTTTTTGCTTCCGAAAAATGGGGAATTACCATAATCATGCCCTTGTTGTCTTTAACAACATTGCACATAAGGTTGTGAAGGACGCAATTTCATATGCTCGGATTCAGGCAAACAATCAGTACCACAAGGAGAAATTAGGGCAACGAATGAACAAGGGGATGGGTTCTTCAATAATATACTTGACTAAGGAGCAATATTGTTCGGTAAATAATTCTAACTCTTTTGATCTTCGGTTTTTTAGATTTAGTTTCATGTATGCAGAAGCTTTACATCTGTTCGGGTGAGGATTTCATGGTTTATAAACCTTGAAGAGGACTACTTTGAATTTTGCAAGCTTTGGTCTTCAAGTGATTTCAAGAACGTTTCCAAGAAAAAAAGACTTTGTCATGGAACAGATCCAAAGCACAGATATGGGGCTAATGGAAATATCCGCTTAGCTAAATGCATGCTAAGACCTACACTTGTCACTTTATCTATATATACATTGTAATGTGACTAACTCATATCTACAGGACGCTAAAACTTGTGTTGTGCCAAGTGATGTCGATGTTTATATAGGTGGTCATAAAGGACTAGATCCTTCAAATCCAGATACATTGTGTAGTTAGTCAGCCACAAATCATTTGGTGAGATGTTAACAATTTTAAGAGTTTGCATCATTTTTCTCTTTCTAATCGACATTGTTTGTTTGATACAGATGCAATATGGTTAACAAATGGTTCAACTCCATGGAGAGGAGTATGATTAGCGGAGGCAACCTGTCGACCCAATTTCCATGTACTCTAGTAGAGGTGGAAGGAGTCATGGATGGCGAGATGATGTTTCTCAATGTTTTATGTGTGGTACTATAATAGTAAATAATTTGCTTGCCCGTCGCAGGTATTATATGTTCAATGGAATAATTGACACAAGGGAGGTGAGAGCTTAGAAGTCAACTCGGTCGTCATAGTGCTCCTCAAGAGTTAGCTCTAGCCATCGCTGCTCAGAAGAAAACCCGCAAGTGCTTCAACTAGCAGAGGAATTGAGGGAGTCACGCGAGGCAATGAGGCAGCAAGACGAGTATTATGCTGCCTTCTTAGCACAATAGTAGGCAATGATGCAAGTAAGTTATGTTTGCTGCATTACAACTATATAGCATTTATCAATAGGTTTAAAACTAACTGATTGCATTACAACATGTATAGAAATTTACCCAACAACATGGATTTGACATGTCGCAGTTCAAACCGTTACCTCCCCACCACCATTATTCCTATTTGGTACTCCTCCTGCAGCTGAAGTACGTCTTGACATGTTTTTGAGTTACTTGAGTTAGCGTTTAGATGATTATTTGAGTTGGTTTGTTATTTTATAATGTTTCCCTAATTTTATATATTGTGTTAGATTGTTCGTACTCCTAGTCAGGATAGACCACCGGGCTCAAATGTTAATGATCTAAGAGGCAATGGTGGCGCCAACAATTCGAACCAACTAAGTGAGGGTTGAGTGAGTATGATTTGTCACTTTATGCATTTGAAAGCGATTTGTGAATTTGAACACAAATTTGAATGACTTGAGCCTTTAAATATGATTTGTCTTTGAATGGTTAAGTTTGTGAATGTGGAGAATGTTAATGTTGCTTAATTTGTGAATGTGTTTATTGGAGGCGAAGATTGTGGATGTGAATGTGTGATTATGGATGTGTGATTGTGGATGTGTGATTATGGATGTGAATGTGAATATTGTGAATGTGTGATTGTGGACATGAATGTGAATGTGTGATTAAGTTTTGGATATGTGAGTGTGAATGTGTGATTTTGTGGTTGGATGTGAATGTGAATGACAGAACTAGAAAAATTATAAAATCCAAGTAACTTCCATCGTCTATGGTAAGCCGACGGAAGTTTGTTGAATTATTATTGTTGTAGCAATTGTGTTAGCTACAGCACAGGTTTGTATGTGTGTATATGGTTTGTAAAATGAACCTCGAAGGGTTCTCTCAGAGGGAGAAAGGATTTATACTGGTTCGGACCTCCCCTAAGGGATAATAGCCCTATGTCCAGTTTGTGGTGGATTTGGCATAGTATGCCTTGATGTGGTGTAGTGAACTCTAGGGTTTCATGGACCTGGAGAAGCTATCCTGTTACAAGGGCTTGGCCCTACTTTTATAGGCACGCAGGCCAAAGGAAAAGACCAAAATGCCCTCTATAAGTCCTAGGCTCATAGGGGCAAAAAGGGGAAAAGGAGCTAGCTACTGTACAAAAGTGCTTTACAGACATGTTAGACAACGTCACTTCTTGACCAGCTAAATGACATAGTAGGGGCAGAGGGGCCCCTGGTATGGCTCCTACACTGTAGCAGGGTGCAGATATCTTCTGGATTCGGAATTGGGGCCAAAGATCTTCATGCGGAGGCTGCAAGGTAGGCTTCGAAGTACACTCCGAAGTGGGCTTCGAAGTATACTCTGAACGGGGCTCCGAACAGGGCTCCGAATTGGGTTCTCGGAGACTTAGCTTTGAATTGGCTGGAGAGGGTCCGGAGACCGGCTCTGAGGAGCTCCGAAGGGAGCTCGAAGGTTAACTCCGAACAGAGCCCGAAGGTTAACTCCGAATAGAACTTCGAATGTTAACTCCGAGCAAGGCTCGAAGGTTAACTTCGAAGTTAGCGTGAGACTTAGCTTCTGGCAGACTTCAAAAAGATCTTGAGGGCTTCGCTTTGGAGGGCCCCAAAGGGGTTCGGGGGCCTCGCTCCAGAGGACTTCAAGGAGGACCTTGGGACTTGGAAACAACTTCTTCAGAAGGAACAGGCTTCGAAAGTGTTGGGCTCCGGGCCGAAGGCTGTCGGAGGCTGACGTCATTTGGCCCCTGTTCAAGGGAAACTTATACCCCCAAAAGTAGCCCCTCGCTTACAGGCCTTTGGGATGAAGGGGTGCGTGCGCCCTTGGGACAAATGACTGAAAATTACAACTTCAAGGAAAAAAGGCCTTCGGAGCTTCGACCGTAGGTGGCTTCGAAATACACAGGTAATAACTGTCTGCGTCAACTGTCAGAATGACCTCGAGGAGATCAACTGACTCCGCAACGGCTATAAAATTGACTGTTACTATGCGCCGGGCCACTTCGCCTTCACTGGAGGCCCACCTGCCAGTGGGTTCGGCCCACGAACCATCTGGATTTTTACCGCCTATAAATAGGGGTTTACCACGCACGGCTTCGACACGCCTCTCATTTTCTTTCTTCTCAGCGCCTTGCATCCTTCTCTCTCTTCTCGTCCTTAGCTTCGTGCGAAGCACCCTCCACAAGCTTTAGAGCCCTTCACAAGTTTTAGCATATTTCGCTCCAAAGCTCCACAGAATGCCGAAGAAGGTTTCTTCGAAGGCCTTGGCCTTGGGCTCGAGCTCGACCTCCGCCCAAGCACAGGCAGCGGCAACAGTGACAGCGAAGCCTGCACCGAGGCGGTTGGGGTCAAAGGATCTTCGGTCACCATCCGACAAGTTCGAGCAGACACTGGAGATGAGGGCCTCGATCTCCACAAAGGAATCCGTCCGGAGGGCTTGCGAGGGGAAGATTGCTGCGAAGATTCAACTTAGAGTGCCGGAGAAGTCAGAGGGTATACCGAGGCCTCGGGCTGATGAAGTGGTGTTGTTCGAAGCCTTCTTTGAAGCCGGCCTCAGACTACCGGCGGTGGGGATGTTGAGCGAAGTCCTGAGGGCTTACAACCTCGAGCTTCCTCAACTTTTGCCCAACGCTGTGGCGAGGCTTGCTGTGTTTGAGTGGGCCATGAGGGCCGAAGGTTGCGAGGGCCACGCTGACGTCTTCGTCACCCTTCATGATGCCAACTGCCAACCGAAGCCAAGGGAGGGCGCAGACTGTGTCAAAAGGGCTTTGGCCTTCAGAAGCGCCAACTTCCAGCTTTGGAAGGAGTACCAAGATGCCTTCCCGGCGAGGGCCACCAACAGCAAATGGTACTCGAAGTGGGATCAAGAGTGGTTCTACGCCTCCGTCGGCGCGAACTCTCCCCTTCGGAGTACCAATGCACTTATCTCTTATCGACGCGAAAGCGTGGTGAAGACCAGCTCTGACACCCTTCGCTCGAGGATCCTTCTGCTTCGGAGGGTGGCCGCGAAGATGAGCATGAGGGACCTCACGGAGGAGTTCATCACCCTCCGGCTCAGCCCCCTTGTGCGTTCTTAGCCGAAGGGGCTCTTCCAACCTTCGGGCCGAGGGGGCATAAATGAAGTGGCATTTGAACGCCTCGGTAAGACTTCGAAGCCTTTCCACTTTCATACTTCGCTAAGAACATTACTCTGACTTGGGTCTTCATGAAGCCACTCTTGAAGTGAGGACTCCGGAGGAGGCCATCGCGGCGGCGGAGCGTGTTATTGGGGCCCCGACACCGGAGGAGCAAGCCCAACGGCTTGCTTTGGTCGGGACTTGGGAGCATTGGAACAGGGTGTGGACCCTACTTGGCTACGAAGACGTCCAGGCTCTACCAGACTTCTCCCATCTTGTGCCTTCGACAACCAGCTCCAAGAGGAAAAGGGGGACGACGACGAGCCCGAAACTTTGAGGGCTCGGCCGGAGGTCCCCGCGACCGAAGCCCCTACTCCGGAGGAGGCAACGGCCTCGAACCCTCAAACAGAAGCGTAGCCAAAGAGGGCTCCGGCGATAGATACCGAGGTGGTAGCGAAGACATCGATGGTGACGGCTTCGAGCGCGGAGGTCGACGCGCCAGCTTCGCAGCGAAGGGATTGGGGGGCACACATTGACCCCTCTACCTTCAAAGAAATCTCCAACGAAGGTAAACACTTCAAACATACTTCTCTTTTATATGAGGATTTTTACTTGAACTTTTTTGCAAAAGATGATGCCGATTCGAGGCCCACCGTTCCAAAGCCAACGGAGGCCTCCAGCAGCAGCAATAGCAGCGATAGCAACAACAATAGCTCGGAGTCCGACAACTCCTCGTCTGAAGAAGACGGAGGCAATGGTCGCGATGAAGGGGATCCCCGAGGCGACGAGGACTTCGAGGTGGTGGATCAAAGCCCACCTCTGCCGAAGCCTGTGCAGGCTGTTGCGGCGGAGGAAATTGTCCGGCCTCTACAGCCGAAGGGAGTCGTGATGGAGGCGGCCATCAACAACTTCCGTGAGAACTGCGCAGCTACAGAGTCAGGAGGCTTGGTGGCTCAACTCAGCCACTCGAACCCCATGGACCTCTTCATCAACGCGAACGAAGCCCTCATCTAGGTGAGCGAAGTCCTACACAACCTTCGAGTTATAATATATCTTTGATCAACACTTATGATTTTCTTGAATTCTTTCAGGCCTTCGCACTGAATGCAGCAGCATCAACTTCTGCGGATAGGCGGATGACGTGCTTGACGGAGGAGAAGGAGGCCCTCTGACGCGAAGTCTCGGTGGAAGCCGAGAAGCGAAGGTGGGCCGAAGCTTCAACGGAGGCGGCGAGGGCCAAGGCCGACAAGGCTAGAGAAGCCTTGGCCTCGGAGACTGACTGGCTCCGAGCAGAGCTTCAAGCTGCGAAGGACGCCGAAGCCCGGCTGGTTAGGGAGAACTCCGAGCTTCACCAAAGAGCTCACTTCCTTGAAAACTTTGTCATTGGCAACATCGACGAAGCTACTCTGAGCCTGACCGAGGTCCTAGAACAAATAGGGACCGAGTGTCGGGCTCCAGACTTCGGCAGCCAGGACCCAATTGGGGACCACGCCACATTCTTGAAGGTAGTGGCTGCGACGGCGGAGCAATCCTTGAAGGGCTTCGCCTTGATGGCCGGCCGAGTGGCGGGTCAAGGGGTGTTGCAAATGCTTCACGACGCGGGGTGCAACCACCTCGAAGCAGCAACCTCGGTGACCCCTGTGGCCTTCGGAGGCCAACACTTGGTGACGCCTCCGGCCGGCGTCCGCGGAGCCTGGAGGTGACTTCAGGAGCCTTGGAAGGCCCAAAGCTGCAAGGCAGTCCTTGAACTTCAGAAGGCCATCTGCCTTCACCGAGCTAGGGCGCATGCCTCGCCAGCTCAGCCTTCGACGTTGGCACCTCCGCCTCCGAAGCTGTAGATCTCCTTAGGCTCCTTGTAATTCTTAGCTGTAGGCTTGTAAAAACTTATCAATTTATTAGTATAAATGCGGGGGTGCTTTATACCTGCCCAGGCTTAGTCTTCGATTGTTGACTTCGAAGTACTTGAGGACTCTGAAGAACTTCGCCAATTATGGGCGGTCCTCGAGGTAGCTAGGTCTGAAGGCCCCCCTCGGTTTAAACTTTCGAGGGGGCCTAACGGCGAAGCCATCCCCGAAGTAGTCTAGGATCTGCTGGCTACCGTGAAGACGGAGTCCCTTCGGATTTCTTCATCCATGCCAGACTTAAGTTGCTTCGCAGTAAACTCACGTAGCGAGGGGGTACAGGCTTCGCGAACGGTCTTGGCAGGCGATGAAGCCTTAGACTTCTCTGCCTTCGACACGGCACCACTTGCCTCGCAGACTTGGAGCGACCTACAAAGTAGAAGACGAGGTCTACGGGCTTTGGGGCTTGGACGAACTGGACGTGGGAGAGCAGGCTCCGACGAGGCTTCATCCAGTCGAAAGGGCCCTGGCCGAAAGAAAGGAAAGTGAGGGTTGGGGCCTCGAACTCGCTTTTTCTTAGGCTTAGATACAGACTACTCATAATTTTGTTTCTGAAGCATATTTGTAACATACTTTTCACTTATCATTCAATGAATGGAATTTGTTATATTTGCATACTTCGTTTGCATGCTTCGCATAGTTTGATGGCTTCGAACATTTTAGCTTGTCACGCTCGTACTGCGTATTACATTCGCACACTTCGCATACATGCTTCCCCCCTTGCTCGTCGCAGCTAGGGACTTAGTCATTGCTGGTGCGGGCAGTTAAAATTCGAAGGGGTGCGCCTTTTTGGCGGCTTCGGACGCTTATAACACATCGAACAAATGCCTCTTTTAGGCTTCGAACTCGTTAATTTAGAGCGAAGCAAGGCTTCAGCGTAGCCAAATTAAGCGAAGCATGCTTCGGCATGCTCGGATTTGGATGTTGTGCGTGAGCAAGGCTCCGAAACGCACTTAGATTTTAAGCGAAGCATGACTTCGAGATGCTTAATTTTTAGATTAGATCACGTCACCCGAAGCGAGGTCTCGGTGCATTTTCAGATAAAGAAGCAAGGCTTCTTGAGCTTGATCCTGTAGTGAAAAGGATATTTGGTGTGGATTCAACGAACCTGTGACTTTGAGCTGCCTTCGCTCTGAGCCACCTTCGACTCTGAATACTGAGAACAGATCTCACTATCCTGGGATACGTTAAGCCGGTGGCCTTCGTATCTCGGACGCATCAGGTCGATGACCTTGAGTCCTTGGACGCATCGGGCCGGTGGCCCGGAGTCCTTCTAGCCCACTGCTGTGGGCCCGGAGGCACTGTGTAACCTTCGGAGGGGTACTCTGGATTTTTAAAGTGAAGAAAGGCTTCGAGTTTTAAATAAGGCGAAGCAAAGCTTTGGGTTTTTGATAAGGAGAAGCAAGGCTTCAAATTTTTGAAAGGAAACAAGGATTCAATTTCAAAACGCGAAGCATAGCTTCGGTTTTAAAATGAAAAGCGAGGCTTCGACTTTTAACGAGATGAAGAAAAAGTTTGCTTTAAAGGCGAAGCAGGGCTTCGGCTTTAAGGGGAAGTAGAGCTTAGATTTTATATTAATGTAATTGCAGATTGGTACATCGAAGGGATGCTTCGGTAGTGTACATACCTCATAGCCCCTGGGGCTTTGACGGCCTTCGACATATGAAGCGGAGCCCCTTACCGGACGGTGAGCTCCGAAACGCGAAGGATGGTGGAAGGCGAAGAAAGCCTTCGAACTGCATCCGAAGCCCCTTGCCGTAGGGTGCGCGAAGCTAGAAAACTTCGAAGCTCCACCCTCAAGCGCACTTCGAATTGCAGACAGTGGCAGAGAACTTAGCTTTTAGGACTAAGATCCCCACGGACGGCGCCAACAATTCTAGCAATTGTGTTAGCTACAACACAGTTTTGTATGTGTGTATATGGTGTGTAAAATGAACCTCGAAGGGTTCTCTCAGAGGGAGAAAGGATTTATACAGGTTCGGACCTCCCCTAAGGGATAATAGCCCTACGTCCAGTTTGTGGTGGATTTGGCATAGTATGCCTTGATGTGGTGTAGTGAACTCTAGGGTTTCATGGACCTGGAGAAGCTATCCTGTTACAAGGGCTTGGCCCTGCTTTTATAGGCACGCAGGCCAAAGGAAAAGACCAAAATGCCCTCTATAAGTCCTAGGCTCATAGGGGCAAAAAGGGGTAAAGGAGCTAGCTACGTACAAAAGTGCTTTACAGCTTTACAGACGTGTCAGACAACGTCACTTCTTGACCAGCTAAACGACATACTAGGGGCAGAGAGGCCCCTAGTATGGCTCCTACACTGTAGCAGGATGCAGATATCTTCTGGATTCGGAGTTGGGGCCGAAGCTCTTCATGCGGAGGCTGCAAGGGAGGCTTCGAAGTACACTCCGAAGTGGGCTTCAAAGTATACTCCGAACGAGGCTCCGAACAGGGCTCCGAATTGGGTTCTCGGAGACTTAGCTTTGAATTGGCTGGAGAGGGTCCGGAGACCGGCTCTGAGGAGCTCCGAAGGGAGCTCGAAGGTTAACTCCGAACAGAGCTCGAAGGTTAACTCCGAACAGAACTTCGAATGTTAACTCCGAGCAAGGCTCGAAGGTTAACTTCGAAGTTATCCTAAGACTTAGCTTCCGGCAGACTTCAACAAGATCTTGAGGGCTTCGCTCCGGAGGGCCCCGAAGGGGTTCGGGGCCTCGCTCCAGAGGACTTTGAGGAGGACCTTGGGACTTGCAAACAACTTCTTCAGAAGTAACAGGCTTCAACAGTGTTGGGCTCCGGGTCGAAGGCTGTCGGAGGCCGACGTCATTTGGCCCCTGTTTAAGGGAAACTTATTCCCCCAACAGTTATAGTGTAAATCGTGCACGTTGTTGTTGCTTAGGTTTGTTGATGCTAAAATTTGTCGATCAAAGTACCAACCCACTAATGCCTATTCGACGATCCAAAATCACGTGGATACTTAGAGATAACCCTAGGCGTGACATGACGCCGTTGTCGTGTTCCAATGACCCTTGATAGTGACAAGATAGGTGGGAGTCGCCAGACAATTAAACAATATAAAAATATTATTCAATTAACCGAGTTGTAGATGAAAATACCCAATCGACCAATTTAGGGCCGGTTGGATTGATGCTAAGTTGGTGGTCAGACCGGCCAAGACAGGACAATCTAACCAATGCTATAATGTCAGTCAGACCAGCGGTGCGGAATGTTTGGCCGAAGGGGGCTCCGACATACCGTGCGAATGTGTGGCCAAAGGGGTCCATCCGGCCTTTGGTCGGTCGGACCAAAGGTGGTACTACGGTCAGACGGGGCAGTGGCCGAAGGGGGTGTCCGGAGGTTGTTCCGGTGCCGATGCGAAAACAACCGAAGGGGGCTTCAATAACTGGCCGGTCAAACTGACACCCAAGCTTCGGTCAGACCGAGGGTTGCGAAGGAAACTCTGGAGGGTAGCTCTGGTATCTACTGTGAGGTATTCCTAAAGCCCTGCGTGAGGCCGGTCAGACCAGGATAGTGCCACCAGTCAGACCGATGACTCCTAGAAAGTTGATTCTCGGGCTCCGATTATCTCCTTGACGGTGATGAAAGGATCTAAAACTTCTTGGTGATGGAAGGATGTAAAATTATCCTTCAAAAGAGTTTAATACTCATTGACTGATAAGCCATCTTGCTTAAGTAACCTAAAAGAGCCCAGATTCACCTCTATGGGTAAAATGTCTTCTTGTCCATACACCAACTCATATGTAGTTACCTTGGTGGTGCCATGCTTTGTAATCCTACATGCCCATAATACTTCAAAAAACACTTCATGCCACCTTATAGGAAACTCTTCGATCTTTTTCTTAATAAGCTTGATCACAGTTTTATTACTAGACTCGTCCTGACCATTGGCCCGAGCGTAGTATGGTGAAGAGTTTATCAACTCTATGCCATGAGATTCGGCAAAATCACGCACTTATTTAGAAACATATGAAGCACCCTGATTTGTAGTAAGAGTTTGAGGAATACCGAATCTATGTATAATATGCTTCAAGATGAAATCGATTTCCACTTCCACGTCATATTCTTGAGAGGCACGAACTCGGTCCACTTGGTGTAGTAATCCGTAGCCATCAACACGAACTGATGCCCTTTTGAAGACGAAGGATAAATTTGCCCGATGAAGTCCACGGCTCAACCTCGAAATGGCCATGGTTTTATAATAGGATTAAGCAAAGACGCAAGAACAAGCTGAATATTACCAAACCTTTGACATGCTTCACATCCTCTATAATACCTAAAACAGTCCTTAGTCATAGTTAGACAATATAAACCCGCTCTTTTGAGCATCCAACTCATCTTTTGAGTCGACTGATGAGTACCACAAAGACCTTCATGTACATCACCCACAGAAAGCCTAGACTGATCGACATTTAAAGTTTTTAAAAGTACGCCATCAATTGTTCAGCAATACAACTCATCATCAAGCAATACAAATTTAAACGCTTGTCGCCGAACTTTCCGATCAACCCACTTACTAGGATCTCTCAAATATTGAATAATTGGAGTCCTCCAATCATCCTCGTGATTTCATGAAGTACTCGCCAAATTCACACTTGAATTGGCGTTTAAATTACTACTTTCAACTTGCTCCCCGTGTCCCAAACCATCCTGACACAGGGCGGTCAGACCGGCCATAGTGGGCCGGTCAGACCAGCTGTAGTCAGTTAGCCGGCACGGGGTGGTCATACCATCTTGGCATAGCCGGTTCGACTGACCGGACACCTTTGGTCCGATCGGCCATGTCAGGCCGGTCAGACCGATGTGTTCTGACTCGCGTGGTAAAAATAAGTCAAGCATCAGTTTTTCTTGTGCGAAAATTTTACCTCTTTTAATTTGGTAACCAGATACTTGCTGATCCAAGTCATTTGCTAGTGAGTTGGCTTCTCTAGACACATGAGAAATCTCAAAATCGTCAAAAGTAGAAATTATGTCTAGACATTTATCTAAGTAGCTATTCAATAAACCATTAAAGCATTGAGCATCCTTAGCTACTTGTTGAACAACAAATAGTGAATCACCATATGCATGAACATATTTAACACCCATGGAGCTTAACAATTCTTGTCCTAGCAATAACGCTTAATATTCGGCTTGATTATTGGTACAAGGAAATTGTAATCGAGCCAAGGTCTCGAAACTCATACCATTAGGTAATATGAGCACAACTCCAATACCTTGGCCATTGTTGCAAGCCGAACCATCAAAGTAAAGTTTCCATGGCGCTACCTCAACCAAAGCAGCATCACTACTCCAATTGACATCTACATGGTGATCAACTATAAACTTTGCGATGACTTGGCCTTTCATAGCTTTCAAAGGTTCGTAAGGCAAATCATACTCAATTAAAGTATAAGCCCACTTTCTGATTCTCCCACATAGAACCGGCTTTTGCAACATGTACTTTATAACATCGGTTTGACAAGTAACAATACATGTGCTAGATAGAAGATAGTGGTGAAGTTTGGTACATACATAATATAATGATAAACATAAATGCTCTATAAACACGTACCTCATCTAGGCATCTAATAGGTGGTGGCTCAAGAACGTGATGATGTACTCCTTTCCCTCCACCTCCTGAGTCAACACAGCTCCTACCACACTATCTTCTACAGCAAGGTATAGCCGAATCAGAATCCTGAATTTTGGTGCTCTTACCAAAGGTGGTGATAACAAGCACTCTTTAATTTGCTCAAAAGCACGTTGCTGACTTGCCCCCAAGTGAATTAAGCTTCGTTCTTTAGCCGAAGTAGGGGGACAAAAGAATCAATCTTGCCAAACAGGTTAGATATAAAGCGACACCAATAGTTTACCTTGCCTAGCAACTTTTGCACATCTCTCTTGCATGTCGACTCTTCATAGTTCTTAATCTTCTCCAGCCTCTTAGGATCAATCTCAATACCTCTTTCATGAGTCATGAATCCGAAGAACTTGCCCGCTGACACGCCAAAAGCACACTTTAGCGGGTTCATTTTTAAGCCATACTGACACATTCTTTCAAAAGCAACTCTCAAGTTGGCTAAATGTTTTCCAATAGTGTCCGATTTGACTACAACATCATCTATATAGACCTCTAGTATAACTCCTAGCAAGTCATGAAAGATCAAGTTCATAGCATGTTGATATGTAGCGCCAACATTCTTTAAGCCAAAAGTCATCACAACCCACTCAAACAAGCCGACAAAACCAGGACAATGAAAGGACATTTTGTAAACTTCCTATTGTGCCATAAAGATTTCATTATAACCAGCATTGCCATCAAGAAAACTTAGTACCTTGTGTCCTAAAGCATCGTTGATTAACATGTCATCTATAGGCATGGGATACACGTCCTTTGGAGTGGCCTTGTTCAAATCCCTGAAATCAATGTATACATGAATCTTGCCACTCCTTTTTTTCAACAAGCACAATGTTGAGGAGCCATGTTGAATATCATGGGCCTCATGGCTCCAGAAGTGATGAGTGATTGTCAATGGAAGTCAACAGAGAGATGTGAAGAAGAGAAGAGATCTATCGTGTCTTGGGCCTCGTGTGACTCAAGTACACGAGCAGCGAGCGACTGCCGGGCAGAGGGTCTGCGAAGTCAGGCTAGCCCAATTCGGGTACATTGACCAAGAATGATAGAGGATCTATTGATCTGTTGACCGGGTTTGACTCAGGTAAATGGGCGGTGAGCGATTGCCGGGTTAAGGGAGCCACGGAATTGGGTCTACCCAATCTGGGTACCCGGTGTGAAGACAGCGGACGCTTTTTCGGTGTCAGCGCAAAAGTGACGCCCCAATCTAGAATGCCCATCGGAGATCCGTCGGTCCTAAAGCGAAGCCGTAGATGCTATAGATAGGATTTTAGTATTTTTCCCATTGGGCCCGTGGTTTTATTTTTGCATCAGTGTGTATTTTACCCTAGGGGTATTTTCGTCATTTCCAATTTTTGAACTCCGTATAAAAGGGCTTGTGTACCCTAGGATTTCACCAACTCACAAAAATTGAAAATCGGAGTTCTACACAACAAGGTCTCCCTGTTGATTTTATTTCACCCCATCTCTCATGGCTCTTTAAAATTGGTCGCCGACATCATAGCGTCTGTAATCTCGGTTGTTCCGCCCGTACTATGCTCTTAGTGAGTAGCGCACAGAAGTCGACGTTGTTGGTGAGGTGCGGCGCTAGCACTCAGCTAGGTGCAGTGGTGTTCTGTGGAAGCCCATGGTGGAAACTCTATCCGGTTTTTTCTTAGCTCTGTTTTGCGTGAAAAAATAGAGTTCTTTATTTTTATTTGGCCTTGCTATTTTTTTTCACCAGAGTAAAAAAAGAAACCACCGCTGTTTTGGTTTGTTTTTTTACTGCGTCTAGATTCAAGCCATTTCCGCTAGGCATTTTCTATGTAGCAGAGCCTGTAGGTGCAGTGCATGTTGTTCCGTGCAAGCAATGCTATCGGCAATTTGGCTAGGGTAGTGGCTAGCTCGTGAGGCAAAGCAGACAGGCACCGAAGCATTTTGATGGAGGCGCGTGTGAAACTTTGGTGGGAGCAGGACATCAAGCGGAACGAGCGAGGAAAAGGTGTTGAGTCATCAAATAGAACACTAATATTCTTCTTGATTCTCATGCACTGCTGTTTTTATTTATGAATATTCTGGAATAGATTAATTAATGGCTAGCACATTTTATTTACTGCATTTATTTGGTCTAGATTAAATGTGTTGAATATTGTGCTTACACATATTTGTGAACTTCATGTAATTTCTGGAATGTTCTGTAGATGCTTGATGAATTATCTGTGTTTCAATGAGATTTATGTGGAGATGACATTTTAATATACCTTTAAGCAATTTGGTGGTGTATTTTCTATTAGGACACCGATCGTTTTTAGGCTAGATTATTTTTAGTGCTTATGATCTCTGAGACTGTCACATCACATCATATTTGATAGGAGAGTGATAGCGCTATTTTCATCTGTGTTTTTGGTCTGAGTTTTTGGTTAACTCTTGAGGTGAGTTGGGTGTTGGGAGAATGCCATTGATTCGAAATAATTTTTGAGGCGCCCATTCACCACCCTCTGGTCGGTACTCTCGGTCCTACAAGTAGTATTAGAGCAAGGTTAGGGTTTTTCCATATCTTAACTGGTTCTAATCCAAAGTAGCGATCATAACTTCTGCGGGAAAGGTCCCATTTCTTTAGGTTTTTGGCTATAACTGTTAGAAGACTCACATGTGAGCCTATCTATTGAGCCAAATCTAAGGAATATGGGACATGTGTGTTCATGCCACTTTCACTGTGCTTCCGGCTATTGAGCGTACTACTCCTGAGATAGTTGTTCAGCATGACTTGAACAACAAGGTAGTGAACATTCTGTTTTCTGGTTTAGATCCCAGTTAGTTTGAGCGTGTTAGCCATTTCTACACTACTCAAGAGATCTGGGCTACCCTCTAGGCACACCATGAGGGGACAGCTCAGGTCAAGGCTAGGATCTATCAGATCTACCGGTGAAAATATGAAAATTTTACACAGAAGCCGAGAGAGACTATTGAGGCTTTGTTTGCTCACTTTCAGTCGATCATTAACAAGCTTCGGGACAAAAAGGCCGATCGAGATCAGCTGGTCTCAGATCAAGAACATGCGTTAGGGTTCTTCATTCCTTAGACCCTAAGATCTAGGAGATCAAGGTATCATCCATTGTTGATAGTGCTTCTTATGATACCTTGATTATCGCAGAACTTTTCAGTAAGCTCAAGGCCTCAAATGTTGATAACCAGTTTTGATCAAATCTCACTGGTTCTAGCTCAAAAACCATGGCCCTTGTGACACCTTCTGCTGATCCTACTTATTTTAGTTCTGCTTTGTACTCTTTGATGTCTATCACTAAGGACACATTGAATCTCTTAGGAGATGATGAACTGTGTCTGTTCAATAGCTGGTTTCATCGTGTCTATGATAAGAGGATGTTCAAATGACATGGCACAAAACATGGCTGTTTTGAGTATGGTGATCAAGGTCATTTCATCACCGACTGCCGCAAGTGGAGCTCACACAAGAAGGGCACCAGCGGTGGCTCCTATGGCTCCAACAAGCACGATAGCTCCTCCTTCACCAAGAGTAAGCCCAAGACGATGTTCTTTCGAAAGGCCCTGAAGGACGACCGGCATGAGAATAAGAAGCGAGGCAAGGCCTTATTCGCTGAGATGGAGAGAAGATACTCCAAGCGGTCATCATCTTGTTCCTCTTCATCACGCTCAAACAATGAGGAGATCATGATCAAGAAGGGAAAGGATAAGGACAAGGATGATTCGGCGGGCCTCTGCTTCATGGCTTTCGGGGACAAGCCAAAGACTCGATCGCACCACATCCAAAGATCCCTCTAGAGTGTCTACTCAATGGCTCTTGGGATAAAGAAGACAAGGGCTCCTCTGATGACTCCGACAATGATGATGAAGAGAAGGTATCTTCCTATGAACGTGAAGTCCTTGAATTACTAGAAGAGAATTGTCAGGAGGTGAAATATCAAGAGAAACTGCTTGGAAGGGTTAAGAAGAGGGTAGGTGAGCGGGAGAGTGAGCTTGCTATGGCCAATAGCAAGATTGAGAATCTATCTTATTTCCCTTGCTTGGGTGAGAGTAGTGAGTTCCCTAACTGCGAGGTGTTGCTATGTGACCTGACTACTCTAAAGTCTAGGTACATCGAGAGGGTGGATGAGAGAGACGCTTTGGCCACCCAGCTTGAAAGTGCTCAGCTAGAGCCGAAATATGCTAATGCCACTATCATCGTGCCCTGTAGAGACTGCCCACCCCATTTAGCTGACCTAGCTGAGCTGATAGCAAAGAGTGATGAGCAATCGGGTGAGCTAGAGAGAGTTTGTGCTGAGTTAGAGCAGACTAAGCTTGAGCTTGAGACATTGTCAATTGCACCCACTGTCTGTGAGAACTGCTTGTCCCTGAGGATGGAGATCATCAAGATGAAAGTTGAGAAGTCTGTCTAGATTGATGGAGATTGTGATATCTGCTTGTTTCAAGTGGAGGTGCTAGCTTCCTTGAGAGAAGAACTAGCTGATGCTCAGAACGAGAACTCTTACCTCCGCCAGATCCTAAGTTGGGTGAGTGCTAGAGAGCCTCAGCTCGGCACGATGATCCAACAGTTCAAGAGGCAGGATGGTTTTGGAATAGGTTACACCTACACCCAAGATGATTTTGAGAGTGTTGTGAGTAGGGTTTTAGAGTGGAGTAAGATGACCCTGAGTAGAGATATCCTAAGACCCACTCCACTTAGTACTTTCATGCCAGTCAGCCTAAGGATGGTATCTTTCAAGAGAAACCTATAGCTCCACAAAGAAACCTGTCTGGATCACAAAACCCAAGCATCTCCACACTTCTCTTGACTCTCTACCTAGACCCTATCATACCAAAGAGCCAACACCCAACGCACAACACGACCAAGCCCAAGAAACCAAAGACTCAACAAGATCCCAAGAAGCCTACCTATCATTATGAGTTCTATCGGAGAGTAAGGCATATTGTGGAGTTTTGCTTCAAGAGGAAGCGGGTTGAGAGAGTAGAGAGATCTAGGTGGGCAGGAGCAGTTCTACCAGCAGGGTGATAAACAGAGAGTTCCTCGACGCGAAGAGAGGCTAGATGCCAAGGCACGTCATGTAGGTGGTGGTAGAGGAGATGACATTCATGCCCGTGCTCCAAAGGGTGGTTTTCGCTCCGGCAGAGTTCGAAGTCATTTTGGATATGATTTTGGACCTCGTCGCCATGACTTTAGGCAAGATAGAGGACCATGCTTTGAGCCGCGCTTTGGTCTAGACTCTTACGATTCGTTCTACTTTCCTACTTTTGAGTAGTTAGCTCGACACTGGTTTAGCTCTTTTGCTAAACTTGGTGTCGGACCATTTGTTCCCCTTATGACCATAGATTTTATAGGATCTAGGCTTGGAGGACATATGGATCATGGATTCGAGATGCTCTCGCCACATTACGGGACATCGCAGATGGTTCTCAAGCCTCACTTCCATGAGCTCCAAGGTGTACATCACTTTTGGGAACAATGGTCAAGGGAAGGTACACAATTTTGGTTCAGTTCGAATTTTTGAGCATTTCTATTTTGCAACTACTAGAGGAGGGCTTAGAGGTTCGTTTTAAGAAGGGCATGTTTTTTTATTGTTGATTCTAAAGGATCTTTGGTTTGATAGATCTTACCCTTTGGTAAGGTTTTTCGGATTGATTTCTATAGTTCTTTTGGGACTTCTCGTTGTTTGATCCGTGGATCCTCCTCTGGCCTCTGGAGGTGGCATAGGAGGTTAGGTCATCTGAGCTTTGATTTGCTAGTCAGATTGAGTAATATGGACCTCATCCGAGGATTGCCCAAGCTTAAGGTGGAGAAGGATCTAGTTTTCCATCCCTATCATCATGGTAAGATGCTTGCCGCTTCTCCCGCACCTGTGACTTAGGTGATGACTTCGTACCCGGGAGAGCTGTTACACATGGATACTGTTGGTCCAGCTCGGGTACGTTCAGTCAGTGGAAAGTGGTACATGCTTGTGATTGTTGATGACTTTTCTCGATTCTTGTGGGTTTTATTTTTGGAGTCTAAGGTTGAGGCTTTTCATTTTGTTCATGACCTAATTCTAAAGCTGAAGAATGAGAACAATGGTAGGATGCAAGAAATTCGCTCTGACAACGGTTCTGAGTTCAAGTATTCTCAGTTCATCAGCTTCTGTAGTGATCAGGGTCTTGAGCACTAGTTTTCTGCCCTTACACTCCACCACAAAATGACGTTGTGGAATGAAATAACTGCACACTAGTTGAGATGCCCGGGATGATGCTCGATGAGCATAGGACTCCTAGGAACTATTGGGCTAAAGCTATGAAAACAGCTTGCTATTTGGTCAACCACATTTTTCTTAGAGCTTACCTAGGTAATACATCATATGAGTTGTGGTTTGGTAGACAACCTAAGGTGAGCCACTTGCGAGCGTTTTGCTGCAAGTACTTTTTGCTCAAGAAGGGAGGACATTTGAACAAGTTTGAGTCTCGTTGCTAGGATGGAGTCTTTCTTGGTTATGCTTTGCATTCTCGAGGCTTCCGAGTCTGGAACCTCGACTCTCAACGGCTTGTCGAGGCATGTGAGATTTCTTTTGATGAGTCTGTGCCTTTGCTTACACCTTATTTTAAGCTTTTTGGTGATGATGATCTTGGAGAGTCGATATTCGAGAAAGATGATGACACTCCCACTATTGATGAGAGTGGGCTTTCTGCATAGCCTGTAGACCCCACACCTTCTGAGACTTCGATTGAGGACAAAGGAAGAACTCTTATCACTACTTCCACTTTGATCTAGCCCCCTCATTCGAGTCTAGAGGTGCCAACTGCTGACTTTGGTGAGGTGACATATGATCACCAAGGATCCTATTGGGACAATTGCGTTAGTTCCAGCAGGTTTTGGCGTGGTGGAGTATGATGTGGAGAATGAACCTCGAGGGGCTCTAACAGAGGGAGAAAAAGGCTTATACTGGTTCGGGCCTCTCCTGGGAGATAATAACCCTACGTCCAGTTGTGGTGAATTTGGCATGGTATGCCCTAGTATGGAGCAATAATTCCAGGGTCTCTTGGCCCCCTGGAGCGTGTCCCCCTGTTACAAGGGCTTGGCCCTACTTTTTTAGGCGCGCAGGCCAAAGGAAAAGACCAGGATGCCCCCTATGGGCCCTAGGCTCACAGGGGCAGAGAGGGGGAAAAGGGCTAGCTACGGTACAAAGGTACTTTGCAGCTTTACAGCTTTGCAGGCGTGTCAGACTGCGCCAGGCTTTGACCAGCTAAACGACATACCAGGGGCGGCGGGGCCCCCGGTACGGCCTATACTTAGATATTTCTTGAGCTTTGAAGTAGGGGCCGGAGCTTTTCTGGCAGAGGCTACGAAGAGGGCTCCGAAGTGCACTCCGAAGGGGGCTTCGAAGCATGCCCCGAGCAAGGCTCCGAACAAGGCTCCGAGCTGGAGGCCTCCGAACCGGGTCCACCGAACCGGCAGCCTTCGCCCTAAGAGTGGCCTCCGGCATCCTTCGCCCGGAGGGTGGCCTCTGGTATCCCGCGCCCGGAGGGTGGCCTCCGGCGTCCTTCGCCCGGAGGGTGGCCTTCGGCATCTTGCGCCCGGAGGGTGGCCTCCGGCGTCCTTTGCCAGGACGGTGGCCTTCGGCATCTTGCGCTCAGAGGGTGGCCTCCGGCATCCTTCGCCCGGAGGGCGGCCTCCGGCATCCTGCGCCCGGAGGGTGGCCTCTGGCATCCTGCGCCTGGAGGGTGGGCCCGAACTGGGGGCTCCGAGCCGGACCCCCCGATCTGAGGGCTCCGAAGCTACAGGCTCCGAAGGGCACCTTGGGACCTGAAAACAACACTTAGAGAGAAAACAGGCTCCGACAGTGCCAGGCTCTGGGCCGAAGGCTGTCGGAGGCTGACGTCATTTGGTCCCTGTTCAAGGGAAATATATTCCCCAACAGTAGCCCCTCGCGTGTAGGCCTTCGGGATGAAGGGGTACCCGCGCCCTTAGGACAAATGACCTGCAAAATACAACCTCGGATAAAACATGCCTTCGGAGCTTGGACCGAAGGTGACCTCGAAAGCTGCAGGAAATAAATGCCTGCGCTAGCTTGTCAGAAAGACCTCGGGAGCCCAAACGGCTCCGCAACAGCTAGAAAGTTACCGTTACCCTGCGCTGGGCCGCTTCGCCTTCGCTGGAGGCCCACTTGGCGGTGGGTTCGGCCCACGACTGTTAGAATTCTTACCGCGCCTATAAATAGAGGTTTACCGTGCGCAGCTTCGGTACGCTCTCATTTGCTTCCTTCTCACTACCTTACAGCCTTCGCTCTCTTCTTCTTCCTAGCTTCGCGTAGAGCACCCTTCGCTTAGCTTTAGCCCTTCGCTAGCTTTAGCCCTTCGCGCCAAAGCTCCACCGAGATGCCGAAGAAAGCCGTGGAGAAGTCTTTGGCTTTGGGCCCGAGCTCGAGCTCCGCCCAACTGCAAGCGATAGTGGCTACAGCGGCGAAGCCTCCGCCCAGGCGGCTGGGGCCGAGGGACCTTCGGACGCCCTCCGACAAGTTCGAGCAGACCCTGGAGATGAGGGCTTCGATCTCCACGGAGGAGTCGGTCCAGAGAGCCTGCGAAGGGAGGATCGCAACGAAGATCCAGCTCCGGGTCCCGGAGAAGTCGGAGGCCATGCCGACGCCTCGGGCTGACGAAGTGGTGGTATTCGAAGCCTTCTTCGAAGCCGGCCTTGGGCTGCCAGCAGTGGGGATGCTGAGCGAAGTCCTCAAGGCTTACAACCTTGAGCTTCCTCAACTTTCGCCTAACACAGTGGCGAGGTTGGCTGTCTTCGAATGGGCCATGAGGGCCGAGGGCTGCGAGGGCCGCGCGGATGTCTTCGTGCCCTCCATGATGCCAACTGCCAGCCGAAGCCGAGGGAGGGGACAGACCGCGTCAAGAGGGCGCTGGCCTTCGATAGCGCCAACTTCCAGCTCCGGAAGGAGTTCCAGGATGCCTTCCTAGCGAGGGCCGTAAACAAGTGGTACTCGAGGTGGGATCAGGAGTGGTTCTACGCCTCCGTCGGCGCGAATTCCCCCCTTCGGAGTACTAACGCCCACATCTTGTACCGGCGCGAAGGGGTGGTGAAGACCAGCGAAGACATCCTTCGCTCGAGGATCTTGCTGCTCCGGAGAGTGGCGGCGAAGATGAGTATGAGGGACCTCGCGGAGGAGTTCATCACCCTCCGGCTCAGCCCTCTTGCGCGTTCCTGGCCGAAGGGGCTCTTCCAGGCTTCGGGTCGAGGGGAACTTAGCGAGTTGGCCTTCGACCGTTTCTGCAAGGCTTCGCAATCTCTTTGCCTTTAACACTTCACAAATTTTCACTTCTAACTCAAACTTTTCATGAAGCCAACCTCGAAATGACGACCCCGGAGGAGGCCATCGCGGCGGCGGATTGAGTCATCGGGACCCCGACCACCGAGGAGCAGGCCCAGCGCCTCGACTGGAGGTCCTCGCGGCTGAAGTCTCTAACTCGGGGGAGGTTGTGGCAAAGCCCGCAACTACTCCGACCTCCAAGAAGGCAGCGAAGCCCTTGGCGGCGAAGCCTTCAGCGGCGGAGGCCGACGCGCATACTCCCGCCGCCAAGGAGGCCACGGGTGCCCCAGCGGCAACAACTTCGGGCGCGGAGGTGGATGCGCCGGCTTCGCAGCGAAGGAGTTGGAGGGTACTCTTAGCCCCACCTTCCTTCTAAGAAATCTCCGACGATGGTACACCCTTTTTTGCATGCTTCGCTTCAATATGCGGATCTTGACTTGGCTCCCTGCAGAGGATGAAGATGATGCGAGGCCCGCCGTGGTGAAGCCGGTAGGCGGAGGTGGATCGAAGCCCGCCGATGCGAAGCCCACGGAAGCTTCGAGCAGCAGCGGCAGCAGCAGCGACAGCGGCAGTGATTCGGAGTCCGAGAGTACTTCGTCCGACGACGAAGGCAGCGGAGGCCGTGAGGTCCCTCGAAGCGAAGAAGATGTCGACGTTGTGGGCTTGAGCCCCGCCTCGCCGAAGCCCGCGCAGGTGACCGTGGCAGTGGTTCACCCCTTCAAGACGAGGGAGGGCGTGACGGCGGCGGCGATCCACGGTTTCCGCGAGGCTTGTGCTTCTGCGGAGGCAGGGGACTTGGTGGCCCAACTTAGCCACCTGGACCCCACGGATCTCTTCGTCAGCTCGAACGAAGTCCTTATACGGGTGAGCGAAGCCCCTTGGAACTTCGAACTATATTTTAGCCCTTGGTTAATACTTATGACTTCTTGACTTTACGCAGGCCTTTGCACTGAACGCAGCAGCTTCAACTTCTGCCGACAGGCGGATGGAGCGCCTCGTAGAGGAGAAGGAGGCCCTTCACCGCGAAGTCTCGGAGGAAACCGAGAAACGGATGCGGGCCGAGGCTTCGGCTGCTGAGGCGAAGGCTGAGGCCGACAAGGCTAAGGAAGCCTTGAACTCGGAGATGGCTCGGCTCCGCGCGGAGCTCCAGGCTTCGAAGGACGCCGAAGCTCGGCAGGCGAAGGAGAATGCTTCGCTCCGCCAACGGGCCCGGGGTCTTGAAGACTTTGTCGTGGCCAATCTTGGCGAAGCCACCCAGAGCCTGACCGAGGTCCTTGAGTTAATAGGGACCGAGTGCCGGGCTTCGGACTTTGGCGATCAGGACCCGATTGGGGACCGCGTCGATTTCTTGAAGACTGCGGCTTCGATAGCGGAGGAAGCGCTGACGGGCTTTGCTCTTATGGCCGGTCGAGTCGCGGGCCAAGGGGTGTTGCAGATGCTCCATGACGTCGGGTGTGACCACCTTCGGGCAGCAACCTCCGTGACCCCAGTGGCCTTCGGGGGTCCACACTTGGTGACACCTCCGGCCGAAGTTCGTGGAGCCTGGCGGCGGCTGCAGGAACCCTGGAAGGAGCAAGGCTGCGAAGCAGTCCTCAACCTCCAGAAGGCCCTTCGACACCGCCGATCCAAAGCGCTTGCTGCGCCTGATCAGCCTTCGACTTCGACACCTCCGCCTCCGAAGGTGTAGATCTCCTTAGGCCTTTTGTAATACTTAGCTGCAGGCTTGTAAAAACTCTATCAGCTTATTAATATGAATGCGGGGGTTCTTTTATACCTGCCCAGGCTCAGCCTCCGAGTGTAGACCTCAAAGTGCTCGAGGACTCCAAAGACCTTCGACAGTTGTGGGCAGTCCTCGAAGTAGCTAGGTCCGAAGGTCCCCCTCGGTTTAAGCTTCTGAGGGGGCCTAACAGCGAAGCCATCTCCGAAGTAGCTCAGGATTTACTAGCCGCTGTGAAGACGGAGTACCTTCCAGGTTCTTTGTTTTTACCTTCGCGGACGGCCTTAGCGGGTGACGAAGCATTAGACTTCTCTGCCTTCGATACGGCACCGCCTGCTTCGCTAACTTGGAGCGACCTGCAAAGTGGAAGACGAGGTCCACGGGCTTCAGAGCCTGGACGAGCCGGACGTGGGAGAGCGGGCTCCGACGAGGCTTCGTCCAACCGACGGGGCCTTGGCCGAAAGAGAGGCAAGCGAGGGTTGGGGCCTCGCACACGGTTCTTCTTAGGTTTAGATACAGACTATACGTAGTTTTGTTTTCAAAGTATATTTGTAACATACTCCTCAATTATCATTCAATGAATGAAGTTTATTGTATTTGCATACTTTGTTCGTATGCTTCGCATTGTTTGGCTTTGAACGTTTTAGCTTGTCATGCTTGTACTGCGTATTCGTGCACCTCGCATACATGATTCCCCCCTTTGCTCGTGGCAGCTAGGGACTTAGCCGTTGCTGGTGCGGGCAAAAAATAAAGGATGCGAAGGGTGCGCTTTTCGGCGGCTTCGACGCATGAAGCTTTATTTGAGTGAGGGCCCCTTCTGGGCTTCGAGCGCTTTAGTTTGGTGTGAAGCAGGGCTTCGGCTACTCGGAATTTCATCGAGCGAAGTCCTCCTTTGGGCTTCGAACGTGCTAACTTGGTGCGAAGCAAGGCTTCAGCATAACCAAATTTAGCGAGGCATGCTTCGGCATGCTAGGATTTGGATGCTGTGCGTGAGCGAGGCTCTGAAACGCACTTAGATTCTAGCGAAGTATGACCTCAAGACGCTTAGGCGTATATATGAACACGTGAAGCAAGGCTTTAGAGCGTGTTTGGATAATGAAGCAAGGCTTCGGAACTTGGTCCTGCAATGAGAAGGATATTTGGTGTGGATTCACCGAACCTGTGATAGTGTGAGTCACCTTCGACTCTGAGCCACCTTCGACTCTGGGCCACCTACGACCCTGGGCCACCTTCGACCCGGGGATGCATCAGGCCGGAGCCTGGAATCCCGGACTTGCCGAGCCGTCGCTCGGAAGTGTCAAAGCCCACTGCTACGGGCCCGGAGGCACTGTGTAGCCTTTGGAGGGGTGCTCCGGATTTTGTAAGGCGAAGCGAGGCTTCGGGTTTTAAGTAAGGCGAAGCAAGGCTTTGGGTTTTTGATTGTGCGAAGCAATGCTTCGAATTTTTCTCAATAAGATGGGGCAGACATTTGCTTTGAAGGCGAAGCAGGGCTTCGAACTTCAAGGGGAAGCTGGGCTTCGAATGTATATCAAGTGATCGCGACATCGTACATCAAAGTAGTACTTCGGATAGCAGACATACCTCGCAAAGTAGTTGAAGGATGGCTTCGTAGCCCTTGGGGCTTTGGCGACCTCCGACATGTGCAGCGGAGCCCCTTGCTGGAGGGTGGGCTCCGGTATGTGAAGGATGGGGGAAGGCGAAGATGGCCTTCGAACTGCACCCGAAGCCCCTTGCTGGAGGGTGGGCTCCGGTATATGAAGGATGGAGGAAGGCGAAGATGGCCTTCGAGCTGCTCCCGAAGCCCCTTGCTGGAGGGTGCGCGAAGCAAGAAAGCTTCGAAGCTCCCCCCTCAAGCATACTTCGAGTTACAGGCAGTGGTAGAGAACTTAGCTTCTAGTACTAAGATCCCCACGGATGGCGCCAACTGTTGGGACAATTGCGTTAGTTCCAGCAGGTTTTGGTGTGGTGGAGTATGATGTGGAGAATGAACCTCGAGGGGCTCTAACAGAGGGAGAAAAAGGCTTATACTGGTTCGGGCCTCTCGTGGGAGATAATAACCCTACGTCCAGTTGTGGTGGATTTGGCATGGTATGCCCTAGTATGGAGCAATAATTCCAGGGTCTCTTGGCCCCCTGGAGCGTGTCCCCCTGTTACAAGGGCTTGGCCCTGCTTTTTTAGGCGCGCAGGCCAAAGGAAAAGACCGGGATGCCCCCTATGGGCCCTAGGCTCATAGGGGCAGAGAGGGGGAAAAGGGCTAGCTACGGTACAAAGGTACTTTGCAGCTTTACAGCTTTGCAGGCGTGTCAGACTGCGCCAGGCTTTGACCAGCTAAACGACATACCAGGGGCGGCGGGGCCCCCGGTACGGCCTATACTTAGATATTTCTTGAGCTTTGAAGTAGGGGCCGGAGCTTTTCTGGCAGAGGCTGCAAAGAGGGCTCCGAAGTGCACTCCGAAGGGGGCTTCGAAGCATGCCCCGAGCAAGGCTCCGAACAAGGCTCCGAACTGGAGGCCTCCGAACCGGGTCCGCCGAACCGGGGCCTCGAACTGGGCTCCCAGAGGGCGGCCTCCGGTAGCCTTCGCCCTAAGGGTGGCCTCCGGCATCCTTCGCCCGGAGGGTGGCCTCTGGTATCCTACGCCCGGAGGGTGGCCTCCGGCGTCCTTTGCCCGGAGGGTGGCCTCCAGCATCTTGCGCTCTGGGCTCTGGGCCGAAGGCTATCGGAGGCTAACGTCATTTGGTCCCTGTTCAAGGGAAATATATTCCCCCAACAGATCTCGAGCAGTTCAGCGTGATCACCCCTCAGAGCTCATCATCATTGATCTCACTATGAGATCTTTGCATTCTTAGGCTGGTTCACTCGCTATGTTTGCTGAGTCTTCTTTTGTTGCCACCTTTGAGCCTAGAGATGTTGCTCACACTTTATCTGATGCAAATTGGATAAATGCCATGCAAGAAGAACTTGGAAATTTTGATCGTAATCGGGTTTGGACACTAGTTGAGCTGCCACCTAGATGTAACCCCATAGGCACCAAGTTGGTGTTTATGAACAAGCAAGGTGAAGATGGGGTTTTGGCGCGCAACAAAGATCGATTAGTCGCCCAAGGTTTTTTGCTATAAAAAGGGTATTGATTTTGAGGAGACTTTTGCACCTGTTTCCCGTCTTGAGTCCATTCGCATACTTTTGGCATTCACTGCTTCTAATGGTTTTAAGCTTTTTCAAATGGATGTCAAGAGTGATTTTATGAACGGGTATATAGAGGAGGAGGTCTATTAGGCACCCACTGGTTTTGAAAACCCCAAGTTTCCTTGACATGTTTTTAAGCTATAGAAAGCTTTATATGGTCTGAAGTAAGTTCCTAGGGCTTGGTATAATCATTTAAAGAAGATTTTGTTGGGGAATGGGTTTGTGATGGGTTCTGTTGACAAGACTCTTTTCTTGCTCAGAGTTGGCTTTGATTTTTTGATTGCTCAGATTTACGTGGACGGCATTATTTTTGGTGGTTCTACTAATGAGCTTGTTTCCAATTTTTCTTAGCAGATGTATAGCGAGTTTGAGGTCTGCCTCATGGGTGAGCTCAAGTACTTCTTAGGGATCCAGATCAAGCAGACCAAGGACGACATTTTCATCCACTAGAGCAAGTACATGTAGGACATGCTGAAGAAGATCAACTTCGGTGGAGAGCTGAAGCCTCAGATGACCCCCATGGGCACATCTAGGTCTTGGTCAAGGATGAGACCGGCATCAAGGTCAGCGAGATAGTATCAAGGGATGATCGGTTCCCTTTTGTACCTAATGGCGATGTGACCAGACGTTCAGTTTGTCGTGGGCGTATGCGCGCGCTTCTAGTCTTTACCAAGCGCATCTCTCCGGCAGGCTGTTAAGCGCATTTTCAGGTACCTTACCTATGCACCTGATCTTGGTCTTTACTATTCAACATCATCATCTCTTGAGTTATCCAGCTTTTCTGACGCTGATTTTGGTGGGTGCCGGCTGTATCACAAGTCGTCTTTTGGTACTTGCCAGTTTCTCGGTTCTTCGATTGTTTCTTGGTATTCACATAAGCAATCTGGAGTTGTGCTTTCTACCACAGAGGCTGAGTACATAGCTGCCGCTAGCTGCTGCTTATAGTTGGTTTGGATGATTTCCATTTTGAAAGATTTTGGGTTGTCTTTCCCTACTAGAGTGCCTTTATTTTGTGATAGCAACATCACGATTAGTGTAGGTAAAAACCCATGTCTTAATTTAAAAACCAAACATATTGATGTGCACTTTCTATTTTTTAGGGATCAATATGAGAAAGGTATCATTGACCTTGTTCATGTTGATACCCATCATCAGTTGGCAGGCATTCTTACCAAACCTCTAGATCAGTCTATGTGTGGGCGTTTGCGTGGGGATATGGAAGTTGTGTATCCTTTTTATGATATTTTGAGTCTTTTCTTCCTTCTTTACTCTTTTATTTGTGTCTTTTTGTGTGAGTTCATATCATGCATACACATATATCACACTTTGAGCTTTCTTCTATTATATGATTAAACTATTTTACTCATTCTTGCTAGTATATGTGTTTGAATACCTATCGATGATCATGCTTTGATTCAGTTCACATGATATATCTGATATATGTCATATGCATGGCTTTTATGCTTTAAAATTGAAAAATGATCACAATTGCTTCTGGTAACTAGCATGTGTAGGCTGAATGATTTTGCTATCTTTTACATGCCTAGTAGCTCAGTCCTTTACTTAGATGTTGATATGCAACTTGGACATCTATATGCTTTAACATGGAAAGTATGCTATAAAATGATAAAAATCATAAGAATAAAAAATCCAAGCCTTTTATGCTTAAGTGAAAAGATCCATATGGGTTTGTTGTGTCGCATTGCATTGTTCTAGACTGCTTACCATAGCACTTTGGTATGAACTAGGACATTGTAATATATGCCAAGACCAATGTCTTAAGCTTCTGATGGTCCTGTTCTGGCCTAGGATTGACTTGGTCGGTTATTGTAACTTGTCGTAGCCTAACAATTTTGATGGCCAAAAGAACAAGAACAACAATTTCCTGTACTTTGAATGAAGTCTTTGATTTCAGTAATCAGAGCACAAGCTTATAGCTAAAAAGATGAACTCAGAAGTATCAAAACAGTACTGAAATTTTTTCTTCAGCAGCTACACTGAAGTTTGCTGAAGACTACTTTCAGCAAAGAGTTAACAAGGACCACTTGCAGAACACTCTACGCATTCCAGTTCTTCAGGTGTTATATACCATCCAGCAAACAGAATATGTGCATGGAACAGCTCATGGCCGAAAAACCTGTAGATCAACCGACAAAAAGCTTGGGTGCTGGAAGACTAGTTCTAGAGAACCAATCTCCTGTTTTCCATCTGAAAACCAAACAGTGTAGCTCTACAAAGTTTTGAAGAGATGAACAGTACACCCAGAAGAAAACAATAGAAAAAATTTGTAGAATGAATAATCTGAAAATAACTCACAACCACCAAATATTCATACCAAAAGTTTGAGGCAAAAGATTCACCTTTTAGAAATTTTTCAGCACATAGATGAACAAAAAACTCTATGAAGAAATGACCAAATACTTTTGCAGATTTCAAAAATGGAATCCTGGAATCATGAACACCAAGAGCTATGAAGAAATCAGATGTGAAAAATGTATCAAGATTAATCTAGCAAGCAATCAAACATGTACTTCAAATGACGAACAGTGCATGACGATGAATAGGAACCTGGCGTGAGTTTTGCTTTCCTGTAGCCGATCCACACTTCTGTCGCTGCTTGTAGTAGCACTTCTCTATAGGAAATCCAACAAATACTGAAGAACCAAACAAGCTATAGGAAATACTCAACAAAAATCAGTGAAAAGGAACGAAGGAAATCTGAAAAGAGGTTTCTGTCAAAAGTGTTCAACCACCACAAAATTACATCCACTTGTTCACCGAATCCCCTAGGCATGGGGTTTTTTATATAGGCAAGTCCATCAAGCTATTTCCCAAAATGCCACTAGGGTTTAATGACCAAATATTTACCTATATACCCTTATGTATTTTCAGAATTATTAATTATGAAAAATACACAAAAGTATACTCCTAAATTATTACATCATTGACCCTATTCTTTTAATATTTTTTCTAATTAAGAAATCTGAAAAATACTAAAAGATTATACTTAATCTAGACGACTAAACATAAAAATAAACTCCTATTTATTGGAATTTAAAAACAATTTCTGATACAACGATTTTCAGCCAAAACCAACAAAGCCTTCCCGATTGCTGACACGTGACACCAATCCATGAACTCGACCGCTAGCAAGTCTCTCCCGCTCTCGATCCCCTCGAGCTGCTTGATCACTTGCATCTGCTTCATTTTCGCTGACTTGGTCGATACGCTGTCATGATCATCTATCTGTCCATGTCTTGCTCTATCTCCATGTGTACTCTTGAGATCATCCCCAGCTTCACCCGGGTTCCTTTATCCTCTGCATCAAGGTCCCCACTTGACCCTTAATCACCCTGCACACATGAGACAAGCCAAAACATGAAACGCGACGTACACCGATCCCCTCATCACACAATCTCCATTCAGACATTGATCCCACCGATGCAAGCAAACCACCACTCACTCATCACTCCAGATCGAGCAACGTTGTCAATCACTCATCACCAAGACAAAAACCATAGTACGATCTCACTTAGTTTTACAATCTCCCCCTTGATGAGTGCACTGACAACTCAAAAAGAACCATGATGAAGTTTCATGTTCAGCGCACAAGTGACCATAAAAACTCAGAACAGAGCCGAAACATGTCACTTGACAAAAGATCTCCCCTTTGGCAAAAACATGTAAAAAACATAAACATTCTCCCCCTTTGACAAAAACATCAAGTAAACCATTCTCCCCCTTTAGCAATGCAAGCATCAAGGTGATAAAAATGATTCAAAGAGGGGTATGAGGGTAGAGTGTAAATGCAAGCTTTTGAAACTTGATTAAGTCAAATTACAGTACAAAAAACATTTGCCTTGAGTATTGTCCAAATGTACTACATGACAAACTCAAATAAATACAGTCCAAACAACATTATGAGTAAGCATTTTCATGTTTTAGCAAATAAAAGCATCACTATTCAGGCTAGCATACTAGACATGGAAATTCATGAGATGCAAAAGCTAACTAATATTAACCAGATAAGCATATCCACTACAAGAAGCTTCAGCAAACTTGATATGCAATTAATTCAAGCTTTATGATGATTTTTTTATTTTTCATTTTAGTGCCAAGGGTTATTTGCATGTCAACCTTATGCTAACTAACCAAGCTAAGCCTAGGTTGAGACCATCAGAAGCTTAAAGCAATGGTCATGGTATACACTTCAATGCCCCAATTTATACCAAAGTGCTATGGTAAGCAATCTATAACAAAGTAGTGCGACAAAGAAAGCCCAACTGGATCTTTTCAATTTTATGTGAACACAACATGAATATCAATCATTTTCATTTCATTTTTATTCATTATTTTTAAAAAGTTTCAGCACAATATTTTTGATATGATCATGTTGCGTATTAGCATCTAAGTGAAAAAGATCTAGCTACCAGGTATGTAAAAGATAGCAAATGCACTATGCTTATTCATGCTAGTTTCTAGACTAAGCAGTGATCATTTTCAAATTTTCACAAATAAAAGCCATGCTCATAACAGATATCAAATGTATTCAAGTAAAGTATAATCAATAGTATTAAAGACAATACTTCAAAGACATATTAAAGCATGTACTTGTAAAAGAAATTAATCATATTACAGAAGCTCATGCAGTGCTACACAACTCCCCCTCAAAATATGCCAGAAAATCTCGAGTGCTTAGTGTTAGGGTGAGTGAAAAACTATTTAGGAATCTAGCATTGTAAAACTCGAGAGCCAGGCAAAGCAGTAGATGGTTTGTGCACATGATATGAATCATGAAAAAAAGTGTGCGGTCTACCTACAAAGCGTGATCCTAGAAAACAATGAGGTCTCCTAATCTGTTGAGAATCAAAACTTCTTATATGTGTTCTAGCACCATATGAAGCATGGTGAACACCACGATGGGAAAAATCTCTCATGTGACCATGGGGAGCCTCAAAATCAGAATAAGAAAGAAAAACAACCTCATGCATACCTAAAGATGGCTAATGCATGTCCTGAAAGCTCATCGCATGAGAACGTATTTCATCCTTGATACGACGAAAGAAAAACCCAACCAAGTGACCCACCTGCTTACAATAATAACAATGATACACTCTCTTGGGGGTATAAGTATGGGTCTCAGGTGCAACTCTCACAGTTTTCTTGGGTTTTTGCTGAAGAGTTTCCTTTGGTGGAGGTAGGGCTGTCTTAGTAGGTTGAGTAGAATTCTCGGCTTTTTGTGTGGTGTCTAACTGAGCTCTTTCTTTCTCAAGTGTCGTGGGTGGAGTGAACATAGTTTCGCTTGAAGTGTTTGGAAGGGTTCTCTCATAGCACAACCCTAGAGCTAACCCTACCCTATCAGCATACATTGTTGTTTTAGCCAAAAGCGAATCCATCCTGCCCTTTCCTTCAGTGCATTTTTCAACCACGGAGAGAAGATAATCATTTTCACATTTTAGTTTTTCGACTTGCTCTCTAGAAAAGTTGAGTTAGTACTTAAGGGTGATGTAGGTGGGACAAGCCGGCTGCACATCCTTAGAACACTCAGCACTCAACAATCTAACTTTAAGTTCATCAACATGCCTATCTCTCATATCAATGCTTTCAACAAGTAAAGGATAGTTCATGCATTCGTTGATGACAACAGGATTAGACTCCACCTCCAAAAGCTACTTCTAAGCAATTTCAAGTTTTTCAACAATTTGAGCATGTCTGGAACGCAGCTGAGCAAGTTCACTCATAACAAGAGATGAGTCACATTCAGCATCATCAGACATAGATTTTAAAATTGCAAGTTCAGTGGAAATAGGTTCATGTCTAAATTTTAGTTCTTTTCGTTCTTTAGAAGCAAGTTTGAGTAATCTATCCTGAGAACAGACAGCATCATGTAATTCATCATTTTTAACAAGAAGCTAGTCACGAGATAGATATACCTCAGATTTATCGAGCTCGTCACTGCTATGGATGTTGTCGGCCATGAAGCAAAGGCCGGTGAAGTGCATTTTCTTTTTCTCCTTCTTCTACTCTTTCTTTTAGAGGCTCCTCCTCCTCTGAGCTTAGCTCCTCACATATTGATGTGTCGACATCACTGAGTGTGTCCACAAAAGCTCTGGCTACCTTTTTAGCCATTTTGCCACACCTCCCATTAAAGAAGGGTTTCTTGTTCCACTCCTGGTACTTGTGCTCATTTTCATTTTTCAATTTTAATTTAGGACAATTGGCTTTAATGTGAGAAGGATACCCACACTCAAAACATCCCTGTGACTTTCCTTTTCTCTGATCTCGTCTATTATTGTAGAAGCGGGTGAAATTCTTGATAATGAGACCTAGCTCGTCATCATCTAGAGTGTCCACCTATTCTTTTGTGACAGAGACCAGGGAGGACAAGACAAAACCACCAGAAAAAGCACAAACTCCAGAACCACCAGAAAATTACCTCCTGATGAGGTACCACTACCAGGACCGGAAACTAAAGAAATAGATGGCAACAAAGAGTTTTCAAATCATGGACGATATGCCTAGGAAATCTCAGTGGACTTGAGCTTACTAAAGAGCTCGTCGCAAGTCAACATGTGGTTTCTTGCCGACTCCTCGATACTAGAGATCTTCACCTCCCATATGGTACGATCGAGAGCATAGAGAAGTTTGATTGCTCTATCATGATCAGAGTAAGCTAAAGTCCCAGTGGAGCGCAAGTTGCTCACAATCCCATCAAATCAAGCAAATGTGGCATCTACAGATTCATTAGGGCCTTGCACAAATATTTGATATTCTTGATTATATGTACTTTGATGCCTAGCCTTAATCTGAGTAGTGCCCTCATGAAAAGTTTTCAAAGCCATACAAAGTTCACGTGCAGTTCATAGATGCTGGAGCCTATCAAACTCATGCCGACTCAATCTCATGAACAATATATTTCTTACCTTGCTGTTACAATCGTACTATTCCTTTTCAGCCTGAGTGGTGCATGTTTCAGGGATCACATATCAGGAATCAACAATGTCCCAAATAGCACTTCCTTGGATTAGTAAATACGCCTCCATGCGCACCTTTCAATAGGCAAAATCACGACTATCAAATATAGAAATCTTGGTATTCTTGTCCATGTCGCCAAAGGATCACAAACCAGTTAAGGTCAACTGGTGATCTAACCGGCTTTGATACTAATTGTGGGATCGGAATGGCGACTAGAGGGTGCGTGAATAGGTGCCTTGACAAATTCTTGTGAATATGATGGCCTCACTAGATTACCCAATGCACCTCTAAAAATTGCAGAAGCAAAACTGATGATCAAAGTTAAGAATTCAGACAGAGAACAATACAATTTGAATTCTTTCTCTTAATTGAACATTGAAACTCCGAAATGGCTGTCGGAGATAGGTTTGTCGATCTGCAAATTATTGATCATTAATTGAAATGCCGATATAGCTCAGTCGGCAATTGGGACTCCGATAGTATTCAGAAAATTCAGAGAAACAAATTGCTTCAGAGTGAGTTTTGTTTAAATTTCAGAATAACAAAAACCATGTTTTAGAAATCAGAGAACTTTATCAAAACGTGTTTGAACAGATGATTTCTGACATGCAACAGTACATGGCATTTTGAAGATAAACAGAGATGATGAAGTGATTCTTCAAGCTTCAGTACAGAAGTTGATCAGTGAGATTTCAGAAATATTTTACTGCTGTGATCTCATATATATGTAGTAAACTCACTCCAGCAGAAAATGCAATAAGCTCATGAATAATACAGATGAATCAGTAGTGCACATGATAAACTTGTTATTATAACTTCCTATAGCCTAACAATACCGATGGCCAAAAGAACAAGAACAACAGGTTTCTGTACTTTGAATGAAGTCTTTGATTCAGTAATCAGAGCACAATCTTATAGCTAAAAAGGTGAACTTAGAAGTATCAAAACAGTACTGAAATTTTTTCTTCAGTAGCTGCACTGAAGTTTGCTGAACACTACTTTCAGCAGAGAGTTAACAAGGATTTCAGTTTCAATATTCATGTGCTTGGATAGCAAATCTGAAACAACAGTTCTGGAGGAATTTTCAGGAAGCAATAGAATGAGGAACTAAGCATCTTTTGTGCTTGAGGTGATGTAGAGCATCCAGTAAAACATACTAATGCAGAAGAACACTCAACCACTGCAACTATTCAGGTGATTGAAAGCAGCATGAAACAATTGAACATCTGATATTCTGAAGTACCAGATCATATGGCTGAGACAGAAAGAAATAAAACTGAATACAGCATATTCATTCACTGAATAAAACCAGAACTGAAGAACTGATGCATACAACAAATTTCAATTAAATCAAAACAGCAAACAATTAGAGGTGGCAAAAAAACTGAATTCAACATGAGTAAACAAAAGCACTAAGAACCACTTGCAGAACACTCTACGCAGTCCAGTTCTTTAGGTGTTGTAGACTATCCAGCAAACAGATTAGGTGCATGGAACAACTCATGGCCGAAAAACCGGTAGATCAACCGACAAAAAGCTTGGGTGCTGGAAGACTAGTTCCGGAGAACCAATCTCCTGTTTCCCATCCAAAAACCAAACAGTGCAGCTCTACAATGTTTTGAAGAGATGAACAGTACACCCAGAAGAAAACAGCAGAAAAACATTGTAGAAAGAATAATCTGAAAGTAACTCATGGACACCAAATATTCACACCAAAAGTTTGAGGCAAAAGGTTCACCTTCCAGAAAATTTTCAGCACGTAGATGAACAAAAAACTCCAAGAAGAAATGACCAAAAACTTTTGCAGATTTCAAAAATAGAATCCTAAAATCATAAACACCAAGAGCTATGAAGAAATCAAATGTGAAAAATGTATCAAAATTAATCTAGCAAGCAATCAAACATGTACTTCAGATGATGAACAGTGCATGACGATGAAGAGGAACCTGGCGTGGGATTTGCTTTCCTGTAGCCGATCCACACTTCTGTCGCTGCTTGCAGTAGCACTTCTCTATAGGAAATCCAGCAAATACTAAAGAACCAAACAAGCTACAGGAAATGCTCAACAAAAATCAGAGAAAAGGAATGAAGGAAATCTGAAAAGAGGTTTCTTTTAAAAGTGTTCAGCCACCACAAAATTACAGCCACTTGTTCACCTAATCCCCTCGGCATGGGGTCCTTTATATAGGCAAGCCCATTGTTGGGGGAAATTGCTTCACTTTCAAGACTTCGAGATTAATAACTCAAAGGTTCCCTAAGCTTTGGAGCTGATAGGCTCTTGCTCGAAGGTGGAGGCGTCGAGCCAAAGGATGCCTCGATATGAAGTACTGAGAAGCCCTCCGCAAGATGTGAAGGCTCCGAAGCAGAGCGACAAGATTGATAAGATGTTTGTCTTATCCATCCGCCTTGAGGAGTTTTACCCTCTTTACCCTTGCCCCGGGTACCGAATAGTTTCCGCTATGTCGGTTGTAATCTAGGGGTAGTTAGGTCTTTTCCTTAGACATTTTTTTGCCTATAAATAGCCCCATCTCTACCCTGTAACGGGGACCGAAGACCCAGCCATTTAATACACATATTCGAACTACTTGAGTTATTATCCAATACGGAGGCTCGAGTAAGTTCTTAAGCACGAGCTCACTGTTTGTCTGTTCTTGATCAAGAGAGAACCTGTTGGCGTAATCTTTTATGCCAATAGTTGGCGCCGTCCGTGGGGAACCATGTTCTAAAAGCTTGTTTTCTACTATTGACCGCACTTCGAAGAGCACTTACGAAGGGAGCCTCGGAGTCCCAAGATTCCGCCCACCCTTCAGTAATGGGCTTCTTAGTGTGGTTCGAAGGCCCCCGCTCACCTTCCCAGATCAATCGAAGTCCCCGATCTTCGGACCTCTCCATGACCAGCTATGCCTCCGAAGCGAAGCCAAGCCTCGGGTCCCCTCCGAAGGTCCCCTCGGACTGCAGGAGGTGGGCCCTCTACCGCTCCAACGATTCCTGAAGATGCCACTGGGCGTCGAGTGCCCAGGGGTCCCCGAGCTCCTCCTACGGTGCTTCGGACTGATCATGTCAGCTCCCAAGACCCGGAGCTACCCTCCGATGAAGACGAAGACCTTCCTGGAACTGAGGCTACTCAACTAGCCAGGCTTCAGGAGGAAGTAGCTAGGTGGAGGCAAGAGGCTGCCGATCGCCTCCGCACTCAAGCCTCCACCGAGACTCCAGAAGGGCCTCAAGACGGTGGTGCTCACAACCTCCCAGAAGCTATCCAAGTCCCGGAGGAGGCCAAAAATGCATCTTTCGATGATGAGTCTCCGCTACATTCGGACTTGCAAAGAGTGCCCTTTGATCCCAGGTTCAAGGCCTCAAAGTTGCCCAAGTACTCCGGTGGGTCAGACCCCGGAGAGTTTGCTCGCTCATATGCCCTTGCAATAGAAGCAAGCGGAGGGGTGCGCAACACGATGGCGAAGTGTTTCCCCCTCACTGTCGATGGTGTGGCACTCCGATGGTTTTGGTCCATGAATCCAGGATCGATCAAGTCTTGGGAGCAGCTAAAGAAGAAGTTTGTGAGCAACTTCCAGGGTACCTTTGTGGCCCCGATGTCCATAGGAAGTTTGTTCCAGGTGAAGCAGCGGGCGGGAGAAACACTCCGAGAATACTTCATGCACTTCGCCCACACCAAGTCACGGATTAAGGGCATGTCTAGATCTTCGGTAGTCGACGCCGCCCGCGAAGGGGTGCTAAACCCCGACCTCCTCAGCAAACTCCATAGGAAGCCGGTGACGTCTGTGGCACAGCTGATGGCGTACTTCGAACAGTATGCCAAGGCGGAGGAAGGCTATCTCCGGCGAGCCGGAGCACCCGCACCTACCCTCCGAGAAGTCAAGACTGATCCTGAAGACTCGGCTCCTCCACAACCCTCTCAAGATAACAGCTTCAACGAGCACAGACGAGGGAAGAAGCATTTCCGTTCAGAGGTGCTGAACATTGCGCCTTCTGCCCCGAAGGCACCTGCCAATTTTCAGCAGGTGCAGAACTTCAAGGCTGGAGCCCCGAAGCCTCAAGAGAGGGTGCCGGGCAGGCGCCGGAGTTTTTTTCTGTTGCGTGCATGGCGACAATAGGAGCCATGACACGAAAGATTGCAAAGCAATGTTGGCCCTTCGGGGCGACTACCTGGGGTGAAGTACCGGTCGGAGTACTTCGGATCGAGCCCCACCAGCGGCATGGTCGGAGCCTGTGCTGATCGTGGCCCGAGCCGGTGTCCCAGAAACCCCCATGCGACTTCCGGTGGCTAATATTATGCCACCACCGAAGCAAGAATACCCACAAGACCGTGGCAAGAGAGTGGCCTGCCCATCTCCGGAGGGGGGACCCTCGGGATCATGTCAAAAAGGCAGCGGCGTGAGTACGTCCGCGAGGTTGGGCACATTGGGACTTCGAGTTCCGCGGAAGGAATGCCAGAGTGGTCCCATGTGCCCATCTCGTTTACTGCCAGTGATGCCGCAGGGGTAAAATTCCCTCATGCCAACCCCTTGGTCATTTCCGCAGACATAGCAGGGGTGGAGGTCTGAACGATCCTGGTGGACGGCGGGAGCTCCACAGACATACTCTTCATCCAGGCCTTCGATCAAATGTGCATCTCCCGGAAGCATCTGCTTCCAGTGGCCCGGCCACTTCAAGGGTTCTCAGGACCGCCTCTCGATGCCCTCGGCCAGATAGGCCTCGAGGTTGCCTTTGGAGAGGGGCCTCTGGCCAGGGTAGAAGAGGTGATCTTCGATGTTGTCGACGCCCCCTATGCTTACAATGCAATCTTCGGCAGAGGGATGCTGAACCAGTTCGGGGCTATAGCGCACCACAATTATCTTTGTCTCAAAATGCCCACGCAAGGTGGAGTGCTTACTATTATAGGAGACCAAGCTATAGCTTGGAGAACGGAGTATCGGCACAGACAACCGTTTGATCCCCGGCAAGTGCACAACATAGCGGAAGGCACCGAAGAAGTAACGGAGGTCGCTGGAGAGGCACCGGAGGTATCGAACCTTTCAAAGGGGCTCTCTCTCAAGCCAAGCCCAGAAGGTGAAGTCGAGACAAGGATAATTTCAAAAGATGGCAAAGTATATCCAGTGCAGTTCGGCAAAGGGCTATCCCCGGAGATAGCCGCCTCACTGGAAGAAGTCGTCAAGCAAAATCTGGATGTCTTTGCCTGGACCGATGAAGACATCACCGGGGTTGATCGAAGCATCATTGAGCATAGCCTACTTGTCAACCCGAAGGCGAGGCCAGTGCGCCAGGGGCTCCGCAAGTTGTCTGCAGAAAGAGCAAGCCTCGCTAAAGCCGAAGTAGAGAAATTGTTAAGGGCTGGCATCATTAGGGAGGTAGCCCATACCGAGTGGTTGGCTAACCCTGCTTTTGTGAGGAAGAAGGACTCGAACAAATGGCGCATGTGTATTGACTTCACTTCATTAAATAAAGCATGCCCGCGAGACCCCTACCCGATGCCCCGAATAGATCAACTGGTGGATTCCACAGCCGACTCTGAATTGCTAAGTTTCCTCAATGCTTACTCCGGGTATCATCAAGTCTGGCTGAAACGCGAAGACTAAGCCAAGACAAGCTTCATAACTCCTTCTGGAGTATTTTGCTATGTAAGAATGCCTTTTAGCCTTCGGAATGCCGGAGCCACCTTTTCACGTTTAATAGCTAAGGCTCTAGGTCATGAAATAGGCCGGAATGTCGAAGCCTACATGGATGATATTGTAATAAAAAGTGCTCAAAAGCACCAGCATAGCCTAGACCTAGCTGAAACATTTGAGATCCTCCGAGCTTGTGGAGTACGCCTCAACCCAGAAAAATGTATATTCGGAGCCCAAGTAGGGAAGCTACTAGGGTACTTAGTTTCGGCCAGAGGAATCGAAGCTAGCCCAATGCAAATAAGTGCACTACAAAGAATGGCTCCGCTAGGAAATTTGAAGCAGGTCCAGAAGCTAGCAGGAAGGCTCGCAGCCCTAAGCAGATTCCTGGCCAAGTCAGCAGAGCGAAGCCTCCTAATTTTCAAAGCCCTAAAGGGGTCCGAGAGCTTCAGTTGGACACCGGAATGGCAGAAAAGCTTTGATGACATAAAAGCGTACCTCGGAAGCTTGTCAACACTTACTGTGCCCCTTCCAGAAGAAACACTTCTCCTTTATCTTGCAGCAACAGGCTCCGCAGTAAGTGCAGTGTTGGTCCGGGAAGTTGAGCTTAAGGGAAAGCTGGTGCAGAACCCAGTTTATTTTGTGTCAGAAGCTTTGTCCGGAGCTAAGATAAGATACTCCGAGCTCGAGAAATTTGCTTATGCCCTGGTAATGGCCTCGCGAAAGCTAAGACATTATTTTTTGGCGCATAACCTAATCGTTCCAACCTCGTATCCTCTTGGGGATATGCTTCAGAGCAAAGACTCTATAGGAAGGATTGGAAAGTGGGCCGTCGAGCTAGCGCCCTTCGGAATCTCCTTCATGGCAAGAACAGCTATCAAATCCCAGATCATAGCTGACTTCGTAGCAGAGTGGACTCCATCTGCAGTTTGGGCTCCGGAGGAGCCCTCCGAAGGTTTATGGATGATATTTTCTGATGGAGCTTATCAGGCATCTGGTGCCGGAGCGGGGGCATTCATCATATCACCATCAGGGCAGAAGGCCATGTATTCTGTGAGGCTCAACTTTAAAACCACCAATAACATCGCAGAGTACGAAGGGGTTCTGCTAGGCCTCCGAAAGGCTAAGGCACTTGGAGCTGCAAGGGTAATGATTAAGACAGATTCCCAAGTCGTCGCATGGCATGTTGATAAGAGCTTTCAAGCAAAGAACCCGCATCTAGCACAATACCTTGAAGAAATCTGCAAGGCTGAAGCAGCATTCAAAGGATTCACTGTTCGGAGTATCCCTCGAGTAGATAATCAGCTCGCAGATATTCTGGCAAAAGCTGCAGCTGGAGCGGTGGACCTCCCGGAGGGTGCTTTCTATGAAGAACTAATGCAGCCCGCAGCTAGCCAGTTACCCTCTGCAGATATACTATGCATTCCGACTATAGATTGGCGGGCTCCGATTATGAGCATATTGCAAGGTGGCATAGATCCTTCAGAAGGTCCGAATGCCCGAAGATTGCAAGCAAGAGCCTGAAATTACAAGCTTGTCAACGAAGTATTGTACAAAGCTGGCGTGTGTTCCCCTCTACTTCGATGCATCTCCCAACCCGAAGGTCAAGACATACTTCGGGACATTCATGAAGGTTTGTGCGGAAGTCATCTGGCCCCTCGTGCTCTAGCTGCCAAGACACTTCGGCAGGGGCTTTACTGGCCAACAATAGTGAGAGATGCAGAGGAGCTGGTTCGAACATGCCAGGGCTGCCAATGAATGGACAGACGAAGCCATCGTCCGCCAGTTCAACTTCAAGTTATTGCCACGGTATGGCCAATGGCTCGATGGGGCATGGACCTCATAGGCCCTTTTCCAATGGCAAAAGGCGGCTTGAAGTTTGCAGTAGTAGCAAACGAATATTTTTCGAAGTGGGTTGAAGCGGAGCCATTGACTGCTATCACCTCGAGGAACGTGCAAAAATATTTCTGGCAGAACATTATATGCAGTTTAGGAGTGCCAAGGGAGTTGACAGTGGATAATGGAACCTAGTTCGAAGTTGACACATTCCAAGCATTTTGTGAAGAGCTGGGCATTAAGTTGTGCTTCGCCGCGGTACGCCATCCACAGTCTAGCGGAGCTGTCGAGAGAGCCAATGGGAACATCCTATCTGGTTTAAATCGAAGGATTGTGGGGCTGGCCAAGGGGCTGTGGGTGGAAGAGCTCCCCAAGATCTTGTGGTCCATTCGAACCACTCAAACCAGATCCACAGGCTTTACCCCATTCAGACTACTCTTCAGAGATGAAGCCATGACTCCTACAGAGCTCAGGGGGCATCCCTTCGTACAATGCAGCCCAGAGATGAAGATGACAGAAACACTTCGCTGGACTTATCAGAAGAAACAAGGCTTCGAGCTATTGCCAACCTGACGAAGTACCAGGGACAAACAAAAACATGGTATGACCCAAAGATAAAGTCGAACGAGCTTAGACCAGGTCATCTAGTTTTGCGAAGTGTAATAGCGCCGGGGAAGCTAGGGAATAAATGGGAAGGACCATATATTATCCTACGCTCAGGACATCCCGGATCGTTTAAATTAGCTAATTTAGAAGGAGAAGAATTGAAACATGCATGGCATGCGGAGCACCTTAAGCGTTATTACGCTTAGGGGCTCCTTGTAATCACTTGTAAAACTTCCTTTTCTAAATAAAAGCGGGGGGATCGAATTTTGTTTACTCTTCGAGTATCCCTTACTCCGGATGGATGCATCAGGAGGACGGAGATGCTTGCAGAGTCAAGCATCTTTCCCAAGAAACGGACAGTAGTTTGCGAACCGTGGGTTCAAGGGCTCCGCTGCCACCCTACGGATTCTAGGCTCCGGCTTGTTAGGATCCGTAGAAGAGTCTAAGGACTTTAAAAGAGCAGATTTTCGCCCTCCAGGTTCGAATTATCTGTAAAAGAGCCGAAGGTGGCCAGCCTACGGATTCCAGGATCCGGCTTGTTAGGATCCGTAGAAGAGTCTATGGACTTTAAAAGAGCAGATTTCCGGCCTCCGGGTTCGAAGTATCTGTAAAAGAGCCGAAGGTGGCCAGCCTACGGATTCCAGGCTCCGACTTGTTAGGATCCGTAGAAGAGTCTAAGGACTTTAAAAGAACAGATGTCCGGCCTACGGGTTCGAAGCATCTGTAATAGAGACGAAGGTGACCAAGTAATAAAGTTTCGAGGCCCAGGCTAACGAGACACTTTAAAAAAAAGAATCAAAGGTCCTAAGCGACAGATCTAACTTCGAAATTTACAAGGTAATAATACGGGAGTATGTTATAAGAAGCCTCTAAAAAGGTGAAGTACGAATATTAAGTGTGATACGAAGCATCAAGTTATCCGGCGTATCATTGTGACTAGCGAACCCATTTGCACAGCAAAGGATCCCCCACCCACAAGGAGGGGTAGGAGGGTAAAAAGCAAACAAGATACTTTCGAAACAATTCACATTAATCCATCGTACTTGTACATCAGGAGAAGTTTTGGTCCAAGCCAAGGAAAAATCGAAGACCCTGTCGGCCTCTGGAGCTACCCCTCCGACTACTCTGTCCTTCGGAGCTCGAAGCTGCTGGTTTAGTCCTTTTCGTCCGCACACCTCTCTTCTTCTTCGAGGCTCACAGTTTCTCTTGCTCCTCTTGGAGCTCGGCCCAGGTCAGAAGCCTTTTAGAGTTAACCTCTGTAGGGTTTTCGGCCTGATACTCTGAGTCAGACCAATTCATGTGTTCAGAAGACGAGGATGCCTTCTCTTTCTCCTCTTCCTTGATATACGCTAAGACCTCGTGAAAAACTTCGGGGGGTATCTCCCCTTTGTCTCCACGAGGAACAGAGAAGCGAGATCGATGGTAGGGCCTTAAGCTCTCGAGGCTTGTCCACTCCTTCCGGAGCCCTTCGGTAAACTCCAGTATTTCGAGGTCAGGGTTCGAAGGGCACGACAAAAGCTAAAAAAGAAAGCAGAACACCCACACGAGCTTCTTGATTATAACTTTTTCATTGATTAAAGGGGCTTTACAATAGTTTGCATACATGATGGCCCTAAGAGCTAGACCTGTGGGTTGGTTGGCGGAGTGGGGATCGCATGAGCTAGCGACGTAGGAAGTGGTGGCCTTGTTTGTGCCTGCTTCTGCCGTTGGGCCTCGTCAATCCAAGCTTTGGCCACAGCCTTATGGTCCGACTTCCAAGTTGACCGGAAAGCTTCCCAGGCCAAGGCTACGTCCGAAGAAGGGCGCAGCAGGTCTTCAGAGGCAAAGCTTCCAGGCATCGAACCCCCGACTGAACCGAGGGGGATCTGAAGGGACTTGAGGTGGTTAAGAACTCCGATGCCGGTGCACTGCCCGGAGATCTCTCCATACCGGACACCGGAGCTCTTCATCAGCGACGCTGCCACATGGATCCTCTTTAGCTTCCGATCGAGGGATTCACTGGTTACCGCAGAAGACGAAGGGCACATAGTGCTGAAGTATTCCAAGGTACCCTGAAGGGCATCCAAGGTACATTCTGCCGCACTAGCGTTCTTCTTCTCCGTTGCCTCCAGCCCCGCAGCAGTAGCAGACACCTCGGCCACCTGGAGCATTAAAGAACTCTTTTGGGCCATCACTTGGTTAAGAGCTCCTTGGAGCTCCACCAACTGGGCGCTCGAAGTGGCCGCCGATTGACGGAGCCTTTCAACCTCCGCCCGAAGAACTACGCGTTCGGCTTCAACCTCTTGGGCCGAAGTGCGGAGCACGTCGTTGTCTTCCCTCGCCGTTCGGAGAGCTTCGTCGGCCGCAGCCCTAGCCCTCCGTTCTGCTAGGGCTTCCTCCTCCAACCTAAGGGATCTTTCGTTGGAGTCGTTGAGGGCGGTTTGGAGGGTGGTAACCTTCCTTTTGACTCGATTAGTTTCGACCTCGTTGGAAGTCGCTGCCGCTCTAGCAAGGACGAATTGCTGCAAAGGAAAAAGAACAAGTAAGTACCAAAGTGTTTATAACCATTGATTCTAATTAGCTATGGTGTTTTCATACCTGAAGGGCAGCCCTTTCGAGGGCCATGTTGGGCGTCGGAGCCCTAGCTTCGCTCAGAGCGGAGACCAGGTCCGAATTGGCGATGTCCTGGATCTTCTCTGCCAGGGGCTCCAGGAGCGCTCGGAGACTTACCCGGTGCTCTAGGAACGGAGCTAGCAACGGAAGCCAAGACGAAGCTTGGCGGTCGTCTGCCATGGCCTCCTCCTCCGAGTTGCTGACCGAGGTCGTCGCGAGGCCGGGGGAAAGGCCGAGGCTAGACATGCTTTTGCCCCTCCCCGGCACGAAGGCAGGCGCAGCAGCTGAAGCAGAAGTGGCCCTTTCTTCAGCGGCTCCCCTTCGACCAGAGCTACATTAATAGGGGCGACTTCGGTCGTCAGAGCCGCCACAGAGGGGGCGACCTCAGTTACCGAATCCACTCTAGCGGGCACGACTTCCGCTACTAGGCATGGAGCATCCAAAGGAGTAGGAGGGTCCACCTGGGCCACGACCCTTGAAGACGTTGGGACTTCGGGTGCAGCCGGGGCTTCGTCACCCTTCGAGGTACCTATCTTGTCAAGAAATTTGATAAGTATTTACAAGAAAAGATTGTTGTAGGTATCAACAAAAGTAGGGGATTCAAGATGTACCTTCGGAGGCCCCGTGAGGCAGGATCGTTGGATCCTCCAGAACTTTGTACAACTGGAGGATATCCGCGAAGTCCTCTCCCGAAGTCCTCTCCGCCACGTTTTCTACCGGAGCTGTGACTCCCACCGTGACAATTTGACAGAAAATACTGAAAAATACTAAAAAATGGTATTTTTGACCGAAAATGTGTCAAACCTGGCAAAGGCCGATCTGACCGGCTATGATAAGCTGGTCCAACCAGCTAGGTCCAGTCAGACCAGCCCCATGGGCTCGGTTAAATCGGCCAGGGTCTAGAATATGGATCTGAGGAGGATTCAAGGTATTTTTTCCCAAAACTTATCTTAACAGGGTTTTTGCCGCATCTAACTCTACCTGTAGAAAGGGATAACCAGCGCACCCCCTATAAATACCAGGGGCAAGGCCGATTCAAGCCACTCTATCCAATCCAAAAATCCAAAGCCCTCGCTTTGAATCACATTTATTTTCTTTACTTTCTGCGTCTTCGTAGGTTTACTTGAAAGCCCTCCGTCTGCCACGTCCGTAATCACGGTAACCCTTGCTGGTTCGCTTGTTAACCTCCCATTAATCCACGTAACGGATTGCTATCCTTTTTATCGGTTTTATTGCCTTACTGGGCAATTTGGCCCTCTAGCCGAATTGTGTTTAATCCCTTATTATCTTTGCAGATCAATTGCCTCCCTGAAAACCCCTGCAAAATTTGGAGGCGATTGGATCTCGTTTGCTAGGCCGTTTGGGTTCTAACAGATCAGATCTGCCGTCGCTGGTCCGACCGGGGGTACATGGCCGGTCTGACCGGAGCCCCTTCGTCACGCTGTTTTCGGAAACAGCCAGTCTGACCGATGGAACCCCGCCGGTCTGACCGAAGTCCTCCGTACCGCGCCGAAGCCATTCGCCGAAGCCCGTCTGCCAGAGTAATATGAGCCGGAGCCCGCACACTTCGAAGCCTGCCTCGCCGGTCCGACCGGGAGGACTTTGCCGGTATGACCGGAACCCTCCGCACCGCGCCGGAGCCTACCTCGCAGATACCTTTGGGACACGCCCCGAAGCCCCTCCACACGTCCGGTCTGACAGAGGGCATACCTCCAGTCCGACCAAGCCTTAGGCCGAAGGTGCCCTAGGGACCCTTCGGACCAGTCTCCGCTGTAACTCCGAATCGGCCTCTGAATTGGCCGATTCTAGGTATTTTGATCATTTTGTTACTGTTTACATTGTTACTAGTACTTTTCGGCCAATTGGATAGAAATATCAATTATTTATCTGATTGCCTAGCGACTCCAAATCCCTTATCACTATCCAGGGTAGTCGGAACGTGACGTCGGTATCATTGCGATACTTTTGGACGTCAAACCGGCCCAAGTGTGGGGGCGTATTTCTGCACCAACAGGTACACTAGCAATCGGAGTTGGAGAAGCGGCCTCGGAAAAGCCGAATCTCCTAAACATCTCCTCCATCATAGAATTGACCTCAGGCCTTAGATGGTTTGTGAAAGTGGCGCTAATGGCTTGATCTACTGTGGAGGCTATCTTTTGCTTGATGTCTAGGTAGGATAGTGGAGAAGACGATGGTGTTACCTTGCGCTCGGAGAGGTTGGGAATGTCGATGTCGCACTAGACGAAGCCCTTGTGGGTCTTGGTGAAGTGCCCAAGTACAGGAGCATGCAACTCCTTTGTCTTGGTCTCGATCTCTGCCCTGTCCATCTCGGAGAGGTCGTCGAGGGTGGGGAGGATGATGTTACTATTGTAAATCTCTACACTCCTCACCGGGTCCATCGGCATCGAGGGTCGCATTGATGTATATGTAATATACGTACCCATCGCCGATGTAGTAGTATTTGGCATGTTTGTCCCTAGCGGAGTTGCCAAAAAGTGTGTTGACACTAAAATCTGTCGATCAAACTACCAAACCACTAATGCTAATTCGATGATCTAAAAGCGCGTGGATACCTAGAGATAACCCTAGGCGTACAAAATGACAACGTTGCGTTGCGATGTCGCCAGACAATTAAACAATATAAAAATATTATTCAATTAACCGAGATGTAGATGAAAATACCCAACCAGCCAATTTAGGGTCGGTTGGATCGAAGCTAAGTTGACAGTCAGACCAGCCAAGATAGGCCAGTCAGATCGACGCTATAACGCCAGTTAGACCAGTGGTGTGGAATGATTGGCCGAAGGGGGCTCTGACGTACCGTGCGAAATGGTGGCCGAAGGGGTCCCTCTGGCCTTCAGTCAGTTGGGCCGAAGGTGGTCCTCCGTGTTGGGGAATAGGGAGCTACGCTAGCTAGCAAATTCAAAATTTCCACCCTATGGCCCTAGGCTCATGCGCATGTGAGATCATAGATCGGTACCTTCAAGCACATTACGCGCTAGGGGCAGTAAAAGCAGAGCTTGATGAATCCCATCAAGCCTATCCTCGCTTTGTCCCGGCCGTTCCTCGCCGATCCAATCGATGAAGAAGTCTCCTTTCCTTGTGGTGACGGCCACGAGCGTTGCTTATGGAGCAATGCCTCCACGGAGTATACACATGTAGGGATGGAGTTCCTCCCATGACAGCATGCTAGCACTGCACGTGAGAGACGGGAAATTCTCGATCTCAATGGTTGAGATCAATAAAGGGAGGAGAGGACTCTTGGGTGGCTAGGTCTAATCTAGGCTTATTCCTTTTCCCAAGACCTCCTCCTCCTCTCCTTATATAGGGTTGAAAGCCCCCTAGATCATGCACATCTTGGAACCAACAAATTAGTTACAACTAATTCGTATTCGTGACAGGTCCAATTTGATACCCCACATCAGAACTTCCGATCCTGGATCAGAACTTCTGACAAGGTATTTTTTAGGTCTCCAAATTCAGCACGACACGCAACAGATCCAATCTGTTTTCGACCACTTCAGAACTTCCGATACCATATCAGAACTTCCGATCAGTACAAAAATTCCCCGATTCCGAATCGGATCTTCCGGCTCATCAGAACTTCAGATACCATATCGGAACTTCTTAAGCAACAATTGCTCTCTGTATCGAGAATAGATATTAACTAGAACTTCTGATACTCACTATCGGAACTTCCGATCCACGGAATTTTCTTGGGCATATCCTTCAATCTCCCACTTGCACAAGAACCAATTCTTTGCATGTTTTAATCCATCCCCTTAAGTGTGTGACCCGATAGGTTCATACACTAACGACTTTTTACCGGAAACCATTTCCGACTCACTGATCAATAGTGGTACCTAACAACACATATTGACCCCCAAAAGCGTACAAAATCAAATTTTCATGAACCTTGATATATGCATGCACTAGTCCCTTCACCATATGCCGTTAGTCAAGTCCAAGGCAAGATTTGTGCCACCCTTGTTGGTTAACTTAACATGTTCACTCAATCAAGTATCGAATTCAAATCATGACTAACTCCTTAGTCATAGTGGCATGGCCATGCACTTTTCAAATTTAATACCTCGAGGGGCCCAAAGACGACTCTCCCATTATTAGGAGGGGCGAATTCCATCTTGACCACTCACATCGCAAGACATGTTTCACAACACACCTGAAAATAACCCTTATTACTACCTTGTTGCGGAATAGTGTTAGGAAGCATCTAAGTGTGTCACAACGCATTCTGGAATCAAATGATGATATCAGGTCCAAGTACTCTTGTAGGACCGAACGTAGCGACCAGAGGAGGGGTGAATGGGTGCCTAAAAATTCTTGCGAATCAATGGCCTACTCCCAACACCCAACGCACCTGAACAAAACAATAAACAGAAAACAAAAAAAAGTTCTAAAGGGCTAAAAATAATCTAGCCTAAAAATGACCGGTGTCCTAATCAAAAAGACACCAACATAGTGCTTAAAGACAGATTAACAGATTAATTAACTCACAGGCATTTAATCAGACCAAAGTACATGTAGATGATAAACCGTGATTACAGATGGTCCAACATATGTATATAAAAACCTCAAGTATTTAATACAAAATAATGCAGATCCTAATCAAGACTTGAAATAGGACATTAAGTTCATGCTACAAGATGAACAAAACTAAGCTCGTTTCTTGTGCCTGGATGTTGCGTGAAGAGGAGCCGATGCAAGCCTCTGATGCCTTGCGCTATTGCTTCTCTCCTGGCTTTCAGCGACCCACGTGCAGGCTGCCCGAGATGATGACGCCACGCGTGGCCTCTTTGAGACGGAAGCTTCACGCTGTGTGCTAGAGATTTCTACGCCATCACGTCTCGCGAGCGCACCCTATGCTGCCATGCGCTATCTGCTGCTCTAGCTGTCGTGCGTAGCTGCTGCCCTGCGCTGCTTGTCACGACGACCACGCGTAGCTGCTGCTACCGATAGGCGCTAGCGCTAGCCTATAGCTGCTGTGCTAGGCGCTAGGATCTAGGACCTAGTGGCTAGGCTCGAGCTACCGGAGAAAAACACGCCAAGGAGAAGAAAAACAAATGCGGTGGCGGTGATTTCAGAGCGAAAGGAATAAACACGATGGCAGCGGAGAAACGAGAAACTTAGAGGAAAAAGTGACCCACAATTTCTGAAATTGGGAAAGTGTTTTTCAAAATGGGTAACCCTAACCCTAGGTATTGGGGCCTTTGTATAGGCAGCCCAATAAACGAGAAAAATCAAAAATACCCCTAGGGTTTTTATAGACGCTGAAATAAAAATGAAAGAGACCGAAATGCCCTTAGGGTTTTTTACAGACTCGACTAACAGACTATGGGTCTAAAGGCAAAATAGTAAAAACCTAAATAAAGATAACTTGTCCTGATGTGGAGCTTTTGTAGCAGCTACGACTTCACCTCAGAATGATCAGATCCGAGATCAGCGGCCGTCAGTTTTGCACCGAAACTGACAAAGCGTCCACCGACTTCGCACCGGGTACCCGGATTTGGCCGGCCCGACTCTGCAGCTCCCTCAGCCCGGCAATCGCTCAACAGACAAGTGGATCCTCTGCTGCTCCTAGCCCATGTACTCGGATTGGGCCAGCCCGACTTCGCGGCCCCTCTGCCCGACAGTCGCTCACTGCCCATGTACCTGAGTCACATGTGGCCCAGACGCAGTAGGTCTTCTCTTTTCTTCATGTCGTCTTGACTTCCGTTGACAATCACTCATCACATCTGGAGCCATGAGGCCCATGCTTTTCAACATGGCTCCTCAACTCTATAGGTACACTATTTGAGATGACAACTATTAGGACATTACAATCTCAGCAGTATCTCAAGTGGGTCTGTCCAACATCATGTTCACCAACATGTGTCCACATCACTGATTTGACATCTCTATGTCTATGATCTGTGAAATACAATCATCAATCAGTCGGATGTGCTAATCCATGTATCATCATTGTGCCACATGATAACAAGATTAGGGACCCTTTCGAACAACATCATCGTAATTAAAAAAAGTTTCACATAACAAGTCGTACTAATTAATTAAATGCAAATGATATTTATTCAAGGAACAAGATAAAAATTATCCTCATACATTAACATAGACTCTACTAGCATCTTCCACAAACACATGACTCACTCACGCAAGTATCTAATGCCCATGGAGCTCATATGCGCCTCATGCTTGGGCTGTGGAAGAGGCTTCGTCAATGGATCCGCCATGTTCAAATCCGTGTGCACCTCGCAAATCTTCACATCACCTCTCTCAATGATCTCATGAATCAGGTGATATCGCCGAATTATATGTTTGGATTTCTAGTGCGATCTAGGCTCCTTGGGTTGCGCAATGGCACCACTATTATCACAATAGAGGTCCATTGGACTGGACGCACTATGAACAACACCTAGCTCAAACACAAACTTCCTGATCCAAACGGCCTCCTTCGCCACTTCTGAAGCAGCGATATACTCAGCTTCTATTGTAGAACTAGCCACCGTCTCTTTCTTGGAAATTTTCCAACTCACTGCGCCTCCATTGAGGCAGAACACAAAACTAGATTGCGATTGAGAATCATCTTTATCGGTCTAAAAGCTAGCATCCGTGTAACCACTTACAACGATCTCCTCTCCACCACCATAAACCAGGAACATTTCCTCAGTCCTTCACAAGTACTTGAGGATACTCTTTACTACAGTCCAGTGACTTTCACCTAGGATCGATTGGTACCTGCTCATGACACTTAGAACATATGACACATCTGAGCGTGTACATATCATGGAATACATGATGGATCAATTGCGGAGGCATATGAGATCACACTCATCTTCTCTAGCTCATTAGGTGTCACAACATACTGAGTCTTACTAAGAGAAATACCATGTGACATTGGCAGGAATCCCTTCTTAGAATTCTGCATTTTCAACCGTTTCAAAACCTTGTCAATATACATACTTCGGCTTAATCCAATTAACCGTTTTGATCTATCTCTATAGATCTTTATGCCCAAAATGTATGCTACCTCTCCAAGATCTTTCATCGAAAAACTATTTTTCAGTAAAGTCTTGGCAGTATTCAACAAAGGAATGTCGTTTCTCATAACATTATGTCATCCACATACAAGACCAAAAACACAAGTTAGCTCCCACTAGCCTTTTTGTAAACACAAGACTATTCTTCGTTCTTGATGAAGCCAAACCCTTTGACTACCTCATCGAAATGAAGATTCCAACTCTGAGAAGCTTGCTTCAATCCAAAAATGGACTTTAGCAACTTACAAACTTTCCCAGCATTCCTCGGACCGTCAAGACCTTCAGGTTGTGTCATGTAAACATCCTCACTTAGGATTACATTTAGGAAAGTCGTCTTGACATCCATTTGCCAATATCTCATAATCACAAAATGCGGCAATAGCTAGGATGATCCGAATAGACTTAGGCATAGAGACGGGCGAAAATGTTTCATCATAATCAACACCTTGAATCTGACTAAAACCTTTCACCACCAATCATGCCTTATAGATGTGAACATTTCCATCAATGTCTATCTTTTTCTTGAAGATCCATTTACACTCAATAGTTTTTACACCATCGGGTGGATCAACCAAGTTCCAAACTTCATTAACACGCATGCACTCCAACTCAGATCTAATGGCTCCAAGCCATTTCTGAGAGTCTAGTCCCATCACTGCTTCCTCATAGGTCTTGGGATCATTGTTGTCCAACAACAACACATCGCGATGCTAAGTTGTCAAGAACATGACCTCTCTGGTGCATGGACTACTCTCCCAGACTACCGTAGGGATGGTGCATCAACAATAGGATCTGCAATAGCTTGCGCTTCCTAGTGGCTCTTGAACCTCTTCGAGATGCATAGTCCTCCCACTAACTCATTTTGAGAGGAACTCTTTCTCAAGGAACACACCATTTCGAGCGACAAACACTTTGCCCTTCTCTCTATTATAGAAGTAGTATCCTTTGGTTTCCCTAGGATACTCCACAAAGAAGCACTTGTCAGACTTAGGACCGAGCTTGTTAGACGTCATACGTTTAACATACGCCTCACATCCCCAAATCTTTAGAAAAGACAAACTGGGACGCCTCCCAGACCACATCTCATATGGCGTCACCCCAAAAGAACAATAGAAGATCAATGTGACTCATCATGGACTGCACCATGTCCAACAAAGTGCGGTTTCTCCGCTCGGACACCCCATTCCATTGAGGCATGTCGGGTGGAGTCAGTTGTAGAACAATTCCACACTGATTCAGATGATCACTAAACTCATGGCTCAAATATTCACCCCACGATCCGATCGTAGAAATTTAATTATCTTGCCCGTATGATTTTGTACCTCATTCTGGAACTCCTTGAACTTTTCTAAGGATTCCCACTTATGCCTCATCAAGTAGACATAGCCATATCTACTAAAGTCGCCTGTAAAAATAATAAAGTTGTGGGATTGGAATTGCGACTAGAGGGAGGGTGAATAGGGACCTCAACAAATTCTCGTGAATTAGATGGCCTGACTAGATTACCCAACGCACCTCTAAAACTCAAGAGTCATGGTTCAGAATAATCAAAACAATGTCAAGAGTGAAAACATCCTTAAAAGCAATCTCAGGTCTACATCGGAGTTTCAATTGTCGATTTAGTCAGTCGGTATTTGATACACCGAAAATTACTGCCTAGATCGGCAATTGGTTTGCTGACAGGAAGATATCGATGAATGGTTGGTCGACAAGGATCAGAACACTCAAAAATGAATTTTACAGATTCATTTTGCAAAACTTAGTTCATTCTGTGGGCATTTGAACAAAGGTTCAATCAATTCAACATAATGAATCACACTGAACACTATGCTGGTTCTAAAACTGAATCTGAAAAAGAATGAAGTTTATGAGAAACAAATGTTCAGATCACTAATGAAAACAGACCCAGAACTTCTGAAATTTTCTTGATGATGAATAGTACCAAATAGACTCAATTCAGTCTTGCCAAACCAATTCAGATTAACTAAAGCAAATCTCAGTTGAAAATACAAGTTCTGAAAATGGCTTGATGTTGAATAGTATTAACAGATTCAAAAACAGAAAACTGATTGCATCAACTTGAATATGAACAGTATTTTCAGATAGCCTCTAAACCAAATTCAGTCTACAATTTTTAGTGAGAAACAATACCAGAAAGAACTCCAATCTTCAGCAAAAACAGCTAAAACAATCTAACTCTATTTTGCAACCAAAACAGATTACAAAATTTAATTGAACCACTCACAAAACAGTGAATCTAAATTTTCAGACCAAACTTTTAGAACTATTATCTTAACAAAGAATCACAGTAGGTAACTAGACAGTTTGCACTCAATCAATCAGGCTCAAAATAGAATTTCAGAGATAATCAGACTAGTGCATTCTCACCAGATTAAAACAGTGCAGATTTCTGATTTCAGGACAATTATTAGTACTTTCAATGATATCTAGCCAGGAGTTTAAGGTAAACAAGCACTTCTATTAACATAATGAAGATAATGGATTAATTCAGTACCAAAACAACCAGCCAAATGAAATTAATCACTTCATAATCTGTTCAGGAGAACAAACAAAGAACCTGACAACTGCCTGATGAAAAATAGTGAGTACAACAGTAAATTTCAATCAATCCATAACAGAGTACTGTAATTGATAATTCAAAAACAGTACAATGTCATTTTAAATTACGCTTAGCTCTGAAAATTTAATTTACTTTGATAGGTTCAGTTTCAGACAAATACACTCCAAAGTGATCCAAACTAACAACAACTGAAAGATTTAGCAATGTATCAGGAAGAAACTAAATCCTCAAGATTCAAGTGATTTCACAATTTTAAAGTTGGAACAACCTCAAGTGACTAGATGAACACTTTTTCAGAGATTCAAGGTGTTGGGGGAAAATACTTCATCCTCAGGGTCACCGCTGTAACAAGACAAAGGCAGGCTATTTAGCCGAAGGTTTCTAGCATCTAACTCTGACTCAGTACTGGGACAAGTTCGAATAATAGAGGCGAACTCTAGTTCGGAGTATATCTTCGAATGTAGACTTTTCAGAGATCCTTCTTGACAGCTAAGATGGAAGACTTATCTTCTTTCTCATTAGATTAGTCTTTTACCATTTTAGCCCTATTAAGGGTACCGAATAGTTTCCACTATGTCGGTTGTAACAGAGGGGTAAAAAGGTCATTTCCTTAAGGTTTTGGCCTATAAATACCCCCCGTTTTACCCTGTAATGATCATCGAATACTGAGTTATTCAATACATATCTTCGAACTATTTTGATCTATTATCCACTTCGGAGGCTTGAAATAGTTTACTTCGCAAACACTTCGTTTGTTAGGTTCTAATCTTTAGAAACCTGTTAGCGTAATCTTTTACGCCAACAGTTGGCACCGTCCGTGAGGAACTTAGTCCAAAAAACTTCATTCTCTACCAAGTTCTCAAACCAGGCCTCCCAAGCAGAGTTCAGGTGGTAGTCCTACTCGAAGGTCCCCTCGGACCTTCGGAGTAAGATCTTCGAACAGAGTCGAGGTCGGAGGATCTTCGGCAATTCCTCCACAGACTCCCGAAGGGATTCCCCTTCCTCGAGCATATGGAGTTCCTCCCCCAACTCCATCCATACTTCGGCCAACCGGAGTCCCTCTTCCACCTCAGATTTTGCTTCGGACTGACGCGAACAGTTCTCAAGACCTGGAAGGTCCTTCCGGAGGATATGAAGATGGTCTTGGCGATATGGCCACCCAAATGGCCAGTCTCCAAGCTGAAGTGGCGAGGTGGAGGCAAGAAGCCGCAGATAGGCTTCATTCTCAGGCCACCCCGGTCATTCCCCAAGTGCCCAAAGACGACGAACTTCCTTATCCCGAAGCCCCGGAGAACGCTTCATTCGATAGCGAGTCTCCACTGCATCCCGAGCTACAGAAAGTGCGCTTCGATCCTAAGTTTAAAACTTCGAAGCTCTGCAAATATTCTAGAGACGAGGACCCTGGGAGTTCTCCCGTTCTTATGCATTGGCAATTGAGGCCAGTGGAGGAGTGCGAGACACCATGGCCAAATGTTTCCCTCTAGCCCTTGAAGGGGTGGCTCTGCGGTGGTTTTGGTCCCTAAAGCCAGGGACAATTAGAACCTGGGAGCAATTAAGGAAGAAGTTCATAAGTAACTTCCAGGGTACCTTCGTACCTCCAATGTCTACAGGAAGTCTTTTCCATGTGAAGCAGCTGCCCGGAGAGACTTTAAGACAATTTTTCAAGCGCTTCGCCCATACGAAGTTGCAAATTCGAGGGCTGACTACATCCTCCGTAGTTGATGCAGCTCGAGAGGGAGTTACCCATGTGGGCCTCCTTGATAAACTTCCTCGGAAACAGATATCTTCTGTTGCTCAGTTGATGTCTTATTTTGAAGATTATTCAATGTCAGAAGAAGGGTGGCTTCGGAGAACTACTTCAACTCCGCCAATCCTACAAGAAGTCAAGTTGAAAGTAAGACTTCAACACCTTCGCAGGGGCCTAACTTTGAAGTTCAGCATGACAGTCGTCGGGGGCAAAAGCATCCTCGTTCAGAAGTCTTGAACATTGCACCTCCACATAAATTTGCCCCTAAGACTTCGCAAGCTTTGGGAAGCAAGACCAGCGGCTGGAGGCCGTCAGGGAAGCCGGCTGGCAAAACCCAGGCCTTCTTCTGCTGCGTCCATGGTGAGAATCGAAGTCACACAATTGATGCGTGCAAGTCTATACTCGCTTTAAGAGGCGAGTACCTTGAAAGAACCTCGGGTCGAGGCACTACTGACCGAGTTCCTTCCGAGGTGCGTCCGGAGCCTGTACAGGTTGTGGCACGTATAGACAATTTCGACCCTGCAAGGCAACCTCCTGTGGTCAATATTATGCCACCTCCAAAGCAGGAAGATGGTCAAGATCGAGGGAAAAGAGTAGTCCTCCCCATTTCCAGAGGAGGGACTCTTGGTAGTTTGTCGAAGAGGTAGAGAAGAGAATATGTCCGAGAAGTGGGCCATATTGGAACTTCTTCATCCGCAACTGCCATGCCTGAATGGTCCCATGTGCCGATATCATTTTCAACAGATGATGTAGTTGGCATAATGTTTCCACATGCAGATCCACTTGTCATCACTGCCAACATTGCAGGGACTGAAGTCCGGAGAGTACTGATTGACGGAGGGAGTTCAGCAGATATTATCTTCGTCCAAGCCTTCGATCAGCTCTGTATCTCCAGAAAGCATCTTCTCCCAGCAGCTCGTCCTTTGCAAGGCTTTGCAGGACCCCCTCTCGATGCCCTCGTCCAAATAGGTCTGGAGGTCACTTTCGGAGAGGGGCTACTGGCTAGGACGGAGGAAGTGATTTTTGATGTTGTGGATGCCCCGTATGCATATAATGTTATCTTCGGGAGAGGCATGTTGAATCAGTTCGGAGTTGTGGCGCATCATAATTATTTGTGTATGAAAATGCCCACACAAGCGGGAGTGCTCACTGTTTTCGGAGATCAGGCCACTGCGCGAAGAGCGAAATATGGTCATGGGCCCCCTCTTGACCCGAGACAAGTGAACAACGTGCGAGGCAACCCGGAGGATATCTCTGCTTTAGGTGAACCTTTGAAGAAGTCCTTCCTAAGGACAAGCCCCAAAGGAGAGATTGTAACGAAGGTTATTGTCAAAGACGGCAAATACTATTCATTTCAGTTTGGCAAGGATTTGCCCCCAGAAGTCGCTACTTCGTTAGAAAAAGTAGTTGAAGAAAATTTAGATGTCTTTGCATGGTCTGATGAGGACAATACCGGAGTCAGTCGGGATATTATTGAGCATAGTGTACTTGTGAATCCGAGGGTTCGGCCTGTCCGACAAGGACTCTAGAAGTTATCTGCGGAGAGGGCCATCCTTGCTAAAGCTAAAGTGGAAAAGTTGCAGAAGGCTGGGATTATCAGAGAAGTAGCTCATACGGAGTGGCTAGCCAACCCAGTCTTCGTCAGGAAGAAATCTTCCGGGAAATGGCGCATGTGTATTGACTTTACATCTTTGAATAAAGCATGCCCCCGTGACCCCTATCCCATGCCCTGAATTGATCAATTGGTTGACTACACTACTGGTTCGGAGTTATTAAGCTTCCTTGATGCGTATTCCGGTTATCATCTAATCTGGCTAAAGCGCAAAGATGAAATCAAAACAAGCTTTGTAACTCCTTCGGGAGTCTTCTTCTATGTAAGAATGCCTTTTGGCTTAAGAAATGCCGGGGCAACTTTTTCGAGGTTAATTGCTAAGGCTCTAGGTCATCAAATGGGCCGCAATGTAGAAGATTATATGGATGCCATTGTAATAAAAAGTGCTCTAAAGCACCAACATAGCCGAGCCGTAGCAGAAACGTTCAATAGCCTTCGGGCATGTGGAGTCCGTCTTAACCCCGAAAAATGTATCTTCAGGGCTCAGGCTGAAAAATTGTTAAGGTATCTAGTTTCAAGCAGAGGGATCGAAGCTAGCCCTACTCAAATAACTTCATTGCAAAGGATGGCTCCTCCGAAAAATTTGAAGCAAGTGCAAAAGTTAACTGGCCGCCTTGCAGCACTTAGCGGATTCCTAGCAAGGTCCGCGGAGAGAAGTTTGCCCATTTTCAAAGCATTGAAAGGGTCCGAAGATTTTGCATGGACACCGGAGTGTCAAAAGAGCTTTGATGGTATTAAGAATTATCTTAGTAACCTTGCTACACTCATGGTGCCTGTTGCAGATGAAACCCTACTCTTTTACCTTGCGGCTACTAGCTTCGCTGTCAGTGCAGTCCTTGTCAGAGAAGTTGATTTCAATGGGAAGTTGGTACAGAATCTAGTCTATTTTGTATCTGAAGCATTGTCTGGAGCATAAACAAGATATTCTGAGCTTGAGAAGTTCACCTATGCTAAATGGCTTCGAGGAAGTTAAGGCAATATTTCCTAGCACATAATGTGGTTGTACCAACTTCGTATCCCTTAGGAGATATGCTCCGAAGTAAGGATTCTACAGGAAGAATTGGGAAATGGGCTGTTGAATTAGCACCGTTCGGCATCTCCTTCGTGGCAAGGACAACGATTAAGTCACATGTGTTGGTAGACTTAGTGGCAGAATGGACTCCCCCTGCAGTATGGGCTCCGTAGAAGCCAAGTGAAGGAATTTGGACCATATACTCCGATGGAGCTTTCCAAGCATCTAGGGCAGGTGTCGGAGCGGTAATAATTTCGCCTTCAGGGCAAAGAGCAATGTACTCCGCAAGGCTCAACTTTAAGAACACCAATAATACAGCGGAGTATGAAGGAATTTTGTTAGAACTTCGAAAGGCACGTGCTTTGGGGGCTACAAGAGTTGTTATTAAAACATATTCTCAAATTGTAGCAGGGCACGTGGATAAGAGTTTTCAAGTTCGTCATCCATAGCTTGCAAAATATTTAGAAGAGATCCGTAAGATTGAAGTAGCATTTAAAGGGATTTCCATTCGATGTATACCAAGAGCTGAAAATATGCAAGCTGATACCTTGGCAAAAGCTGCAGCCGGAGCTATGGACATTCCAGAAGAAGCTATTTACACGAAGAGCTCAATTCACCTTCGGTAACACAGATCCCTTATGCGGAAGTTCTTTGCATTCCAAGTACAGATTGGTGGAGTTCAATTATAGAATTGCTGCAAGGAGAAGCAAATTTGCCTGAAGGGCCACAACTTTCGAGGTTAAAGCTCAGAATGCGAAATTATCATATAATCAACGGTATTCTGTACAAGGCGGGAGTATGTTCCCCTCTGCTCTGATGTATATCTCAAGCCGAAGGTCAGGATATTCTCCGAGAAATTCATGAAGGACTTTGTGGTAGCCATCTGCCCCCCCCCGAGCTTTGGCAGGAAAAACACTTCGCCAGGGATATTATTGGCCTACAATAGTAGCTGATGCGGAGAGCCTAGTCCGCACGTGCCAAGGTTGTCAATGGATGGGAAGAAGTCATCGTCTGCCAACAACTCTTCAAGTAATTTCCCTAGTGTGGCCCATGGCCAGATGGGGCATGGACCTTATTGGCCCCTTCCCAGTAGCAAAAGGAAATTTAAAATTCGTAGTGGTAGCAATCAAGTATTTTTCCAAGTGGGTCGAAGTAGATCCCCTCACAGCTATCACTTCGCATAGGGGCTCCTTGTAATCATATGTAAACACCTTCTGAATTAATAAAGATCATGGTTCAGATAATGCCTACCTCTCAAACACTTCCTACTTCTAGTGGACGCACTGGAAGAACGAAGTTGGTTGTGAGGGAAGTGTCATTCATTTGAATCAACTTTTCGGACTTCGAACAACTGGTTCGAAGCTTCTGACGAGGTGGGAAAGTCACTGAAAAATGGATTCCAAGCCACCGGCTTGAAAGCATCCGTAAAAAGAGTCGAAGGAGACCAAATAACGCAGATTCCAAGCTCCGGCTTGAAAGCATCCGTGTCGCGCCCCGATTTAATAAATCAGGACCTTTATTGAAATTCCAAAGAAAATCAATAAACCAAGACGTTCATAAAGCGACCGCGTACAATACGGGCAATCATTCACGGTTCGTAGACCGCATTAATACAAAAGTGAATGAAAGTGAAGAGAAACTAATAAAATAAGGGGTCCTAGATGAACGCCTCCTTCCAGTCTCGCCTTGACTGGGTCGCTACTCCAGACCTTCATCCTCCTCGTAGTAGACTGGCTCTGATGTTGTAAGTCAACGGGGTGAGTACAGATGTACTCAGCAAGCCACCGAATGCAAATATAATGCAAGATAATAACAAGGGGGATAGTGGCTAATTTTGCGGAAGCAGCATAATTGTAAAGCTTTAAATGTGAGCAATTTATTAGTATGGAAAAATAAACATGTGCATGTGTATCATCATCTTCTAACTCGAGGGGTACAGTCAGCCCCACCTCGCTCAACAGTCCTTACGTGCCATGAATAACTTGTTCATTCAAACAATTGTAAACTAACTGCGAGTAGTCACACAACCCGCCCTTGACCGTGGGCTCGGCTTTTCGAAAAGATTAAATTACTCTGATCAGAGATGTACCACTGTACCCACAAGGCACGCACTCATCACCTACACCGAAGTGTAACGAGATGACCCATCACACGGGAACTCGTGCCAAAACCTTCCATATAGTCCTCCCCGACTCAATAGCACCCTCTTATGGGTTTCATATGGTGTCCCGACGCATCGGAGCCCCACCATACCCCCCCTTGAGCCTCGTCGGTACAAGTCGCCCGCAGGCTAGCCCCTTGCCCCCTCCTCTATGGTGCATCAAGCCGGGGTATTCCATACTTCCAGTTAGGACTTACCCATTAGACTTGTGGTTGGTACGGAAGTGCTTTGCAACAGATCCCGCAGACCGGTCCTTATAGTGCCCCGGGTGCGACAAACCAGTGCCCGAGCTTGCACCCGGAACCCACCATACTTATAACCTAGCCAACTCCAACAGAGTCCAGAGACGAGAATAACAGGGAAATTCATATACAGAATCCAGCTATCTACGACTCGTTCTTTTTATCCTATAGCAGTTGTGCCGGTACATTGGGCACTAGCTAATATTTTTATAGTAGAGTGACAAGGAGTTGAGGCTCAATAAGCATGGCTTGGGTTTGCACACAAGGACGGGGATCTAATAAATATAAGTGTAAGGCTTGAATATTTGACTAATGCAATATTAACCTATGGGTTATAGCGATAATTTATTGAAACGTGGGCTCAATTATGATCAACTGTTTCCACAGAGATGGTCGATGACTTGCCTTGATCAGCAAAGGGGGATGGAGGAACCTCGGGGTAGAACTCCTGCTCCTCGACGAACTCGTAGTCTTCTCGATACGGAAAATAAACAATACATTTAATAAACAGATAAAATTCACCAAATATTAAACTTACACATTTGTAGGTTTTATTATGTGAAGTAATATTTCTAATATTTCAAGGTTTTGTTCAAAACAGTAAAGTTTAATATTTTAGAATTTTCCCAATTTATTTTCTGTATTTTTAATTTTAACCCTAAGGGATTTTTATTCATTTATTTATTAATAATATTTTAAGTAACAGAAACATACTGTTTTTATTGTATTAATGTGTAGAGAATAATATTCTGGTTCTAACAAAATTTGAATGGTGAAATTTGGAGTTAAAATGAGCAAGATATGAATTTTTGAAGTTTAAACAATTTTCTGGAATTTTATTTAAACTAAAAACAGTCTCTGGTCCACGGTGAACCAGGTTCACCGTGAACCCGTGACTATGCGCGTGGACCCGAGCGATCTGGACCGTTGGATCTGGATCCAGCGGCCAGATGCGAGGCGGGGGTTTTAAATGAATTTCAACGGCTCAGATTAAAACGTGACGAAGGGTTACACGTGGACGCCTGAGATCGCTCGGAGGCTTTAAGTGGTGATCGACGGTCGTGATCGCCCGATACCCCTTCGATCAGATCCGAGGGCTCGGATTAAATCCCGAAGGGATTTAATCGTAGCCCTCCGATCGTGATCGGACGGCCACGATCGCGTCCGGCACGGCACGACGTAAGGGGGCGCGTACCCCCTTCGTCTCCGGCGACGGCGGGTTCGGGCGCGGTGGCAGCGGCGGCGGCGAGCGCCTACGTGCCAAGCTAAGACCAAAAATGGAATGCGGGGAGCAAGGGGGTCACGATGGTACCTTCGGCGGTGAAGGTGGGTGACGGACGGCGACGACGGCGAGGGTAGACGGTGAGGTCTCCTCGGGAGCTCGACGGCGACGGCGATCCGGTGGCTTTCTCGACTGATGGAGGCGTGGCCGAGGACGGGTGGACGACGGCGGACCCGATGGGAGCGGTGGCTAGGGCAGGGGAGGCCGGAGGCGGCGGCGATCGTTCGCCGGAGGCGGAGCAGAGGGGAAACCCGAAAAACGGGAATTGGGCGCTCTGTTCTTACTCGACTCGGGCTGCTACGGTGTGGCTGAGGGCGGTGGTCTCAGGTGGTTTAAATAGGGGGGGTCGTCGGCCTCTCTATGGCAAGGAACCGAAAGGTTCCCGAGAGCTCCGGCGAGGGTTACCAAAAGCTTCGGGAAGCTTTCCATAAGCGCGAAAACGCGTCGGCCGTAGATGGAAGGGGAGCGGTGGCGACCAGGGAAGGTGATCGGAGGGAGATCCGAGGCGATCCGGTGGCCGGCGGCGAGGAAACAGAAGGGGATCGCCGGGGAAGGAAAGGGGAGCGATCCCCTTCCATCGGAGACGAAGGTCCTGACAGGTGGCCCCCACCTGTCAGCGACCGAACCAGAAAAGGAAGGGCCGACAGGCGGGCCACGGCTGTCAGTGGGCAAACGCGAGCGCACAGAGGCTGACTGGTGGGGCCGAGGCGGGGCGCGGGCGGGAGGAGAGAGAGGAGGGCGGCGCCGACAGGCGGGCCCCTCTTGTCAGAGAGTGAGTGGCAACGGGCTGGGCCAAAAAGGCCGTCGGGGAAGGTTTCAGGGTTGAGGCCCGTTAAGGCTTTTTAATTCTTTTCTGATTTAAAATAATTCCAGTAATTCATTTATTTGATTAAGGTTTGAATCACTGTTGATAAAAATTTGTAAAAATTCCTAAAATTATATTTTGATCTCTAGTTCATCTTATAAAATTTTCAAGTCCAGATTTTAAGTATTTCTCCCTGTTTGGCTTTATTTGGGTTCTTTTGGGATTTTTCCTTTATTAATAAATCCAGAAATGATTTAAATATTATTTTCTTTTTACTTTATTCCTTTTTAATTTCTGGGGTGTTACAATCCTATCCCCCTTACAGAGAATCTCGTCCTCGAGATTCGGATCAATCCTCGAATAGCTCAGGATGCTGTGCCTTGAGTTCATCTTCTTTTTCCCATGTAGCTTCTTCTACCGGATGATTGCTCCACTGCACTTTGCAGAAACGGATGACTCGACTTCTGGTGGTCCTTTCTTTGACTTCCAATATCTTGACCGGTTTCTCCACATAAGTCAGATCTTCTTGGACATCCAACTGCTGAAGATCCACTTGCTCCGTGGGGACGCGGAGACACTTCTTGAGTTGAGATACATGAAATACGTCATGCACTCCAGCCAATGAAGGTGGTAATTCCAACTGATATGCGACTTCGCCTTGGCGTCGAATAACGGGAAATGGTCCAACATATCGAGGGGCCAACTTTCCTCTCATGTTAAACCGTTGAGTCCCACGAAGAGGTGTAACCCGAAGGTAGACATGATCTCCTTCTTCAAAGGCTAAGTCCCGACGGCGATTGTCTGCGTAGCTCTTCTGTCGAGATTGGGCTGTCTTGAGTCGGTCTCTGATGATCCGTACTTTCTCTTCGGCTTCACGGAGAATGTCGGTTCCGAATACTTGGGATTCACCAGTTTGGTCCCAAAGGAGAGGCGTTCTGCACTTACGTCCATATAGGGCTTCAAAAGGAGACATCTGAAGACTGGCTTGGTAGCTATTGTTGTATGAAAATTCTGCATATGGCAAGCTCTTGTCCCAAGTGGCTCCAAAATCCAAAACACATGCTCGAAGCATATCCTCCAGTATCTGATTTACTCTTTCTGTTTGTCCATCGGTCTGAGGATGGTAGGCGGTACTGAAATTCAATCTTGTGCCCATCTCCTCTTGGAGGTTCTTCCAAAAGCGAGAGGTGAACTGACTTCCTCGGTCAGACACTATCTTCTTGGGCACTCCATGAAGGCATACTATCCTGGCCATATATAGCTCTGCTAGCTTAGGGCCACTGAAGGTCGTCTTGACGGCTATGAAATGAGCTACTTTTGTAAGCCGATCAATGATCACCCAAATAGAATCATACCCGAGTTGGGTCTTTGGTAATCCGGTGATAAAATCCATACCGATCTCTTCCCACTTCCATTCCGGTACTTTAAGTGGTTGTAGCAATCCTGCAGGTCTCTGATGTTCAGCTTTTACTCTTCTGCAGGTGTCACATTCGGCGACGAACTGGGCAATCTCTCTCTTCATGCTAACCCACCAATATCGTTCCTTCAGATCTTGGTACATCTTGGTACTGCCGGGATGGATGGAGTACAACGTCTCGTGGGCTTCTCTTAGGATAAGAGTCTTTATCTCAGGTTTATCCGGCACACATATCCGAGTTCCAAACCATATGGCGCCATTCTCGTCTTCTGAAAATCCGGGGGCCTTTCCTTGTCTCATATTCTTCTTAATGGCAGCTATATCCGGGTCCTCTGACTGAGCTTCACGAATCTGCTCAAACAATACCGGTTGGGTCTCCAAGGTGGCTAGATAAGCTCTGGTGGTAAATCCAAGATTTAAGTTTTCCATCTCCTTACATAGCAAGGGTGCGTGTTCTTGCATCATCATTGCCGTGCAATATCCCTTGCGACTTAAGGCATCAGCTACCACATTTGCTTTCCCTGGGTGATAGTGAATACCCAAGTCATAGTCCTTGATTAGTTCCAACCATCGTCTTTGCCTCAAGTTCAGATCCGGCTGTGTGAAGATATACTTCAAGCTCTTGTGATCCGTAAAGATCTCACAGCGATTTCCAACTAGATAGTGCCTCCAAATCTTAAGGGCATGCACTACGGCGGCTAATTCCAAATCATGGGTCGGATAATTCAACTCATGGGGTCTCAATTGTCTGGAGGCATAAGAGATGACTTTTCCATCTTGCATAAGAACACATCCCAATCCTTGGCGAGATGCGTCGCAATAGACATGGAAGTCTTTGCGGATATCCGGTAGGGTCAGTATAGGTGCAGATACCAAACGAGTCTTGAGGGTGCGGAAACTTTCCTCGCATTCAGGAGTCCATTCGAACTTTTCTCCTTTCTGCAACAATCTGGTCATTGGCTTGGCTATCTTAGAAAAATTCTCAATAAATCTCCGATAATATCCGGCCAAGCCCAGAAAACTCCGTATCTCAGATACGTTCGTGGGTGGCAACCAATCCGTGACTGCTTCTACGGTGGCAGGGTCTACTGCGATTCCTTGCGCAGAGATGATGTGTCCAAGGAACTTTACTTCTGCCGTCCAAAACTTGCATTTGCTGTACTTGGCATATAATTGGTGTTCCCTTAACTTTCCTAAGGTTAACCGGAGGTGAGTCTCGTGCTCCTTCTGGTCCTTGGAATAAATAAGGATGTCGTCTATGAAGACTACGATGAACTTGTCCAAATATTCCATGAATACCTTATTCATCATATTCATGAAGAATGCAGGGGCGTTGGTTAATCCAAAGGACATAACTGTACACTCATATAAACCATAACGGGTAGTGAAGGCCGTCTTGGGTATATCTTCTTCTCGAATCCTCAACTGATGGTAACCAGACCGGAGGTCGATCTTTGAGAATACCGTGGCTCCTTTGAGCTGGTCGAAGAGGTCATCGATCCGAGGCAACGGGTACTTATTCTTGATGGTTACTTCATTCAAAGCGCGGTAATCCACACACATACGCTTGGCCTTGTCTTCTTTCTTCTCGACGAAGATGACAGGAGCACCCCACGGTGATGTGCTTGGTCTGATATAACCTTTCCTTTCAAGATCCTCCAACTGCTGCTTCATTTCAGCTAATTCATTGGCGGCCATCCGGTATGGTCGCTTATAAATAGGAGTTGTTCCGGGCACCAAGTCGATCCTGAACTCGATATCCCTCTTGGGTGGCATCCCTGGTAGATCCTCTGGGAATACATCCGGGTATTCGCTGACTACTGGTATCTCCTCCAAGGTAATCTGATGTAGTCTTGTTCTTCCGGCCTTCATGCTGGGCATCTGGAACGTGACTATAATCCCTTCTTCATTAGTCACCGTTACTTTTCTCTGGGCACATTCTATCACACCTTGATGTTTGTTTAGCCAATCCATCCCTAGAATGAGGTCCAAACCTTGACATTCTATTAGGATGGGGTCGGCCCAAAATATCGTGCCTTGGATATCTACCCATATCCTTGGACTAAAGGAACAAGCGAGGGTTTGCTTTCCCGGGGTAGCTATTAGTACTGGCCTGGGTAGTTCACTTATGTCCAGTGCATTATTTTCCACAAAAGCAGTTGATATAAAGGAGTGGGTAGCTCCGGTGTCAAATAATACCACTGCATGAGATGAATGAACCATAAACTTACCCATGACAATCTCTGGTGCAGCCTGGGCTTCTTCGGCGGAGACGTGGTTCACTTTGGCGCGGACGGCGGGGTTGGAGGTGACTCCTTGAGCTCTCTTGGGGTGGGGGCACTGGTGGGAGTAGTGTCCCTCTTGGCGGACAGTTGAAGCATACCACAGGCTTGCCATGCCTGTCTCTCAAGACCTCCGGCTTCTTGGCCGGGGCGACTGGAGCGGTCGGTGCGACTGGAGCGGTGCGAGGTTGACTGGCTCCGGCGTTGGCAGCTGGTGGCGCCGGGCGATACACTGGTCGGGGGTGGTATTGTGGCGCTGGTGGAGGTGGAGCAAAGCGGGGTCTTTGGGCCATACCCTGATTCTGTCTGAAGGCAATCATGCGCTTCTTCTTCAAGGTCGACCTTATTTTGCTGGGTCTCCTGCATGATAGCCTTATTCACCAACTTCTGGAAGTTGGCGAAGTCTCCTGAGATAAGCTGTAGAGACAGCTCATCCTTCAGTCCCCGGAGGAACTTAGCCTGCCTGGCCGCATCCGTACGAACCTCCTCAGGTGCGTACCTGGCCAATCTGTTGAACTCGTGCAGATATTCAGTTACGGACCTGCTCCCCTGCTGCAGGTCCCTAAACTCCTGTTGCTTCTGAGCAACGATGCCGTCGGGGATGTGAGCGGCACGGAAGGCAGCCGAGAACTCTGCCCAAGTGTGGGCGTGGCCCTCGGGCAGAGTCTCGCGGTGGTTGTCCCACCACTCAGCGGCGGGACCATGTAGCTGGTGGGTGGCGAAGGCCACCCTCTCCTGCTCAGTGCAGGTCAGGAGATCGAGTTTCTTCTCGATCGCCCGCAACCAATCCCCAGCCTCCATGGGGTTGGTGGTGCTCGAGAAGGTCGGTGGGCGGACTCGGAGGAACTCCGAGAGCTGAGTTGCGGGAGCGGGAGCTGGTGTGGCGGGGCGAGGGCAGCTCGGGCTGTTGATAGAGGCGGAAGAAGTGAGCCTGCTGCTCCTGCATTCTGCTGCTGCTGCTGCTGCATCTGGTGCAGGAGGGCTGAGACCAACTGGTTTTGGGTGGCCATCATTTCAGCCACGGTGGGGTGGTTGGCGACCGGGGCCTGCCTCTGCCCGGTGGCTCCCCATTGTGGCAGGTTGCCACTCTCCCCTCCGTTCTGAGGAGCGTCTGATCCCTGGGTGTTGGTCATCCTGGAATTTCCAATGTACACATATTTATTTTGGGTGAACTTCTTTATATTTATTTCAAAAGAATACCGTTCTTGCGGTTACATTATTTATTCTCTCATTCATGCCTTATATTTTGACATGAATGCTAATACAAGCAATAAATGAAAATAACAATCAATCGTAAATACTACGTCTAAGGCAGCTCGGGGGACGGCTCGATCTCGGGCTCGTGGGAGACGGGTGGGGTCGAGGAACTGGACGGTCCGGCGGGTGGTGCACTGCGGGAGATCCTCTTGGGCCTCACTGTGGGAGTCTGGATGGGTTTCTTCCGGCGAGGCGGAAGAGGTGCGATCTCCTCTATGTCCTTCTTCAACTCCCTGAGCTGCTGACGAAGCTGGGTATGGACCATGGCGCCCTGGCGCAGAAGCTCGTTCTGACGTCTCAACTCCTCTACCTCAAGGGTCAACAGCGGGTTCTGCTCTAGCTGTCGACGGAGCTCGGCGTTCTCCCTGGTCAGGTTCTCCGAAGTGTGGCGGTAGAAGTCGATGGTGTCGTGCTGGCTGTCTGCGTCGAGGACTGCCTCTGTGTGGAGGTTAGTCCATGGCCTCCAAGAGTCTCATCGTGCGGGTGATGGCGGAGCTGCTCTGGGTGAGGGGGCTGATGTAGATGCTGCGGTGACTCCCGGGTGTGCGCATGGGCATGAAGCGGTAGACGGTGTCGCGGAGGTGGCAGTCGTAGACCAGGCGAAGCTCGGCGAGGGACTGGAGAGCGGCTCGCTGGCTGGCCACCACGAATGAAGGTCCTCCAACTCCATGGGTGTAGAAGGGTGGCTGCGTGGAAGAGGGGCGGATCACAACCGTGACCTCGCAGTAGCTCTCATTCGCATCGGGAAAAATCCCGTGGAACGCAGGCTCATGGGAAAATCCCAAAAAGTCGACGAGCACGCGAAGCTCGCGGATGAATCCGGCCTCGTCACGAAGAGTCCCGCTCATGGTGTGAACCGGCATCTACAAAAGAGAGAAAATTTTGTGAAAATCTCAGGAGATGAGAGGATAAGTAATCTTTTGTAAAATATAGTGAATATATATAAGTCCTAAGGTCAGGTCTGTTTGGCTTCCTACAGTCAAGTCGGCTCTGATACCATCTTGTCGCGCCCCGATTTAATAAATCAGGACCTTTATTGAAATTCCAAGAAAATCAATAAACCAAGACGTTCATAAAGCGACCACGTACAATACGGGCAATCATTCACGGTTCGTAGACCGCATTAATACAAAAGTGAATGAAAGTGAAGAGAAACTAATAAAATAAGGGTCCTAGATGAACGCCTCCTTCCAGTCTCGCCTTGACTGGGTCGCTACTCCAGACCTTCATCCTCCTCGTAGTAGACTGGCTCTGATGTTGTAAGTCAACGGGGTGAGTACAGATGTACTCAGCAAGCCACCGAATGCAAATATAATGCAAGATAATAACAAGGGGGATAGTGGCTAATTTTGCGGAAGCAGCATAATTGTAAAGCTTTAAATGTGAGCAATTTATTAGTATGGAAAAATAAACATGTGCATGTGTATCATCATCTTCTAACTCGAGGGGTACAGTCAGCCCCACCTCGCTCAACAGTCCTTACGTGCCATGAATAACTTGATCATTCAAACAATTGTAAACTAACTGCGAGTAGTCACACAACCCGCCCTTGACCGTGGGCTCGGCTTTTCGAAAAGATTAAATTACTCTGATCAGAGATGTACCACTGTACCCACAAGGCACGCACTCATCACCTACACCGAAGTGTAACGAGATGACCCATCACACGGGAACTCGTGCCAAAACCTTCCATATAGTCCTCCCCGACTCAATAGCACCCTCTTATGGGTTTCATATGGTGTCCCGACGCATCGGAGCCCCACCATACCCCCCCTTGAGCCTCGTCGGTACAAGTCGCCCGCAGGCTAGCCCCTTGCCCCCTCCTCTATGGTGCATCAAGCCGGGGTATTCCATACTTCCAGTTAGGACTTACCCATTAGACTTGTGGTTGGTACGGAAGTGCTTTGCAACAGATCCCGCAGACCGGTCCTTATAGTGCCCCGGGTGCGACAAACCAGTGCCCGAGCTTGCACCCGGAACCCACCATACTTATAACCTAGCCAACTCCAACAGAGTCCAGAGACGAGAATAACAGGGAAATTCATATACAGAATCCAGCTATCTACGACTCGTTCTTTTTATCCTATAGCAGTTGTGCCGGTACATTGGGCACTAGCTAATATTTTTATAGTAGAGTGACAAGGAGTTGAGGCTCAATAAGCATGGCTTGGGTTTGCACACAAGGACGGGGATCTAATAAATATAAGTGTAAGGCTTGAATATTTGACTAATGCAATATTAACCTATGGGTTATAGCGATAATTTATTGAAACAGTGGGCTCAATTATGATCAACTGTTTCCACAGAGATGGTCGATGACTTGCCTTGATCAGCAAAGGGGGATGGAGGAACCTCGGGGTAGAACTCCTGCTCCTCGACGAACTCGTAGTCTTCTCGATACGGAAAATAAACAATACATTTAATAAACAGATAAAATTCACCAAATATTAAACTACACATTTGTAGGTTTTATTATGTGAAGTAATATTTCTAATATTTCAAGGTTTTGTTCAAAACAGTAAAGTTTAATATTTTAGAATTTTCCCAATTTATTTTCTGTATTTTTAATTTTAACCCTAAGGGATTTTTATTCATTTATTTATTAATAATATTTTAAGTAACAGAAACATACTGTTTTTATTGTATTAATGTGTAGAGAATAATATTCTGGTTCTAACAAAATTTGAATGGTGAAATTTGGAGTTAAAATGAGCAAGATATGAATTTTTGAAGTTTAAACAATTTTCTGGAATTTTATTTAAACTAAAAACAGTCTCTGGTCCACGGTGAACCAGGTTCACCGTGAACCCGTGACTATGCGCGTGGACCCGAGCGATCTGGACCGTTGGATCTGGATCCAGCGGCCAGATGCGAGGCGGGGGTTTTAAATGAATTTCAACGGCTCAGATTAAAACGTGACGAAGGGTTACACGTGGACGCCTGAGATCGCTCGGAGGCTTTAAGTGGCGATCGACGGTCGTGATCGCCCGATACCCCTTCGATCAGATCCGAGGGCTCGGATTAAATCCCGAAGGGATTTAATCGTAGCCCTCCGATCGTGATCGGACGGCCACGATCGCGTCCGGCACGGCACGACGTAAGGGGGCGCGTACCCCCTTCGTCTCCGGCGACGGCGGGTTCGGGCGCGGTGGCAGCGGCGGCGGCGAGCGCCTACGTGCCAAGCTAAGACCAAAAATGGAATGCGGGGAGCAAGGGGGTCACGATGGTACCTTCGGCGGTGAAGGTGGGTGACGGACGGCGACGACGGCGAGGGTAGACGGTGAGGTCTCCTCGGGAGCTCGACGGCGACGGCGATCCGGTGGCTTTCATCGACTGATGGAGGCGTGGCCGAGGACGGGTGGACGACGGCGGACCCGATGGGAGCGGTGGCTAGGGCAGGGGAGGCCGGAGGCGGCGGCGATCGTTCGCCGGAGGCGGAGCAGAGGGGAAACCCGAAAAACGGGAATTGGGCGCTCTGTTCTCACTCGACTCGGGCTGCTACGGTGTGGCTGAGGGCGGTGGTCTCAGGTGGTTTAAATAGGGGGGTCGTCGGCCTCTCTATGGCAAGGAACCGAAAGGTTCCCGAGAGCTCCGGCGAGGGTTACCAAAAGCTTCGGGAAGCTTTCCATAAGCGCGAAAACGCGTCGGCCGTAGATGGAAGGGGAGCGGTGGCGACCAGGGAAGGTGATCGGAGGGAGATCCGAGGCGATCCGGTGGCCGGCGGCGAGGAAACAGAAGGGGATCGCCGGGGAAGGAAAGGGGAGCGATCCCCTTCCATCGGAGACGAAGGTCCTGACAGGTGGCCCCCACCTGTCAGCGACCGAACCAGAAAAGGAAGGGCCGACAGGCGGGCCACGGCTGTCAGTGGGCAAACGCGAGCGCACAGAGGCTGACTGGTGGGGCCGAGGCGGGGCGCGGGCGGGAGGAGAGAGAGGAGGGCGGCGCCGACAGGCGGGCCCCTCTTGTCAGAGAGTGAGTGGCAACGGGCTGGGCCAAAAAGGCCGTCGGGGAAGGTTTCAGGGTTGAGGCCCGTTAAGGCTTTTTAATTCTTTTCTGATTTAAAATAATTCCAGTAATTCATTTATTTGATTAAGGTTTGAATCACTGTTGATAAAAATTTGTAAAAATTCCTAAAATTATATTTTGATCTCTAGTTCATCTTATAAAATTTTCAAGTCCAGATTTTAAGTATTTCTCCCTGTTTGGCTTTATTTGGGTTCTTTTGGGATTTTTCCTTTATTAATAAATCCAGAAATGATTTAAATATTATTTTCTTTTTACTTTATTCCTTTTTAATTTCTGGGGTGTTACAATCCGTAAAAAGAGTCCAAGGAGACCACTGTGAATTCCAAACCACCGGTTTGATAGCATTCGCAAAAAGAGCCGAAGGAGGCCAAACAAAACAGAGTTTGAGCTAATAAGCTTTGAATATCTGTAAAAAGAGTCCAAAGTGACCAATTGTTTTGGACGCTAAGGTGTCCGGGAAATTAGTCCGAAGTGACAAATTTTAAACAAAAGGTACTAAGTTACCAGTTTTTAGACTCCAAGTAGTCGAAGATATTATGTAAGATTTTAATCAATCTCTAAATAGCTGAGGGGCTTCGAGCCTCGAAAATTGTACTCCTAAGTCTTTCTTTGCGCCTAACCATCTTTGACCACACTTCGAAGTTGCTTACGCCCAAAGAGGGGCCGGGAAGTAAGGAGACAATTTCAAAATATTATTCTTTATTATTCGAACAGATTACATTACATTACAAAAAATCTGTGTCTATACCAAAAGAAATCGAAGACCCCTTCGATCTCTAGAGCCACCACTAAAGCCGGAACGACTAGTTCCAGAGCCGGGAGTTCTGATAACCTTACGTTTAATTCTTCTCCCTCTCTTAGAAGCTCGAAAATCTTTTTGTTCCTGTTGAAGTTCAACCCAAGTTCGAAGTCGCTCGGGGCTTCTTTCCCAGCTTCGAAGTTCTTTAGGCTTCTTTCCTTGTTCTTTAGCAATATTCTCTTCTTTGGACTATTCAACATTTTCAGAAGATGAGGTTTCCAAGTTGACTTATTTTTTTTCTCTTTAATATAAGATAATATATCTTTACATATTTCGGGCGCAATTGCACCAGAGCTTTCTCGAGGAATGAAAAATCGAGGTCGTTTGTGAAGTTTTAAAAGATCGAAGGTAGGCCATAGCAGGTGGAGTTCTTTGGTAACATTTAATACTTCGACATCATCCATATGAGGTTGAGAAACCTAAAAAAACGATAAATAAGTTTTCATTCATAATATATGAAATTATAATTTTTACATATTCGGACCCCGAAACAAAACTAAACCTGCGGGTCCGGCGGAGGCTGGCTGCTCGAAGCTTGAGACCGATCTTGCTTTTGGCAATGCCCTTCATTGATCCAAGCCTTGATTGTTGTTCGACCTTCGGCTCTCCATGAAGCTTGGAGGGCTTGCCAAGCTGCGGCCACATCTTTGGAAGGGTTTAGCAGTTGGTTGTCGTAAAAGGTAATGGGAGCCGCCTCTGAATCTGTTGCTACTCATAGCCCTAGATCCTCGTAGTAGCGAAGTACTCCGAGAGCAGCTACTTGGCCGAAGATTTCTCCATACCGAATACCCGCTGTCTTCATCATCTTCGCTGCTCCTTGGATCATTTTTAGTTGTCGCAGTAAGGGGACGTTGTCACTCGAAGGTAGTGTCAAAAGAGTACAGAAGTACTCTAGAACACCTAAAAGATTATTCATGACCTCCGCAGCTACCTTCTCCGACTTCACTTTATCTTCAATTAAAGCATCCCTTGATGAAGTTAGCTCATCTACCACAGAGGATAGTCTAGCTGCCTCTGTAGCCAAAGATATCTTCTGGCTAAGCAGGTTGCTGGCTTCCTCCATGGCTTTAGCCTTCTCCTCTTGAAGCTTAACCAGCTCAGCTCCCGCCGTGGTATGCTCTGCCCGCATTTTCTCTATTTCAGCCCAAAGCACGATTTGTTCAGCTTCGAGCTACTGGTTCGCCGCCTCTAGACCAAGTCTGGCCCTCCTCTCCACTGCAACCATCTCGTCTAAGCTGGAGATTCGAATTTCGGAGCCATCAAGACTCCTCTAGAGAGCAGTAATTCTCTCCTGAAGATGAAGGCTTCCTCGCTCGTTCAAGATGGCTGCAGCTTGGACCAAGACTATTTGCTGTGAAGAGAAAAATCAAGGTGAGGAATTGTTCATAAGTTGAAATTAATCTTCTTTGCAGATACTTCATACCTGGTATGCCGCCCGTTCCAAGGCCGCGTTTAGCTCCGAGCCCTCAGCCTCGTTAAGTATGGCTACTAAGCCTGTTCCCCCAACTTCACGGTTAGCTCGATCCAAAGGCTCGAGCAAGGCCCGAAGTCCGGTCCTTCGCTCCAGAAAAGGAGCTAGGAGGGAGCATAGACAGAGCCCTTTGATCGTCTTTGTTCGGCGAAGGGTCGGAGCGCTGTGCTGCATCTTCGGAGACTTCAGTGAACTGGCCCCCCTCCGTAGATTCACCTCTGTCTGTTGATTTAGATGGAGTTAATCCTGAGTTCGGAGCAGGAAAGGGGTCCATTTTGCCTTTACCTTTTCTAGGTCCCATTTGCTTAGTTTCTGGAACCGACCCCGGAGATGTCGAGGTCCTAGGAGCAGTATCCACGGGAGGAGTCACCTCCATGGGAGCAGACCCTGCCGAAACAAAGGTATTATATATTGCATAATTTTGCAGGGTGAAGGAAAAGACGATTCATGTGAAGTTTACCTCCAAAGTCCTGTTGGCGGATGAGTACGAGGCTACTCGGAGGGTCGAAGGCCACTTCGAAGTAATCATCGGACTCGAATTATGGAACTGAAGGGTTGACTGTTGGATCCTCCCTTGGAGCAACAGCTACCACTTTGTCCGGAATCGAAGCTTGTTCAGCTGTAACTTCGACTCCACCTTCAGTAGCAGGGGCTTCTTGATGCAGCAAGTTAGGCTGGATGCTTGAGGTCCCAGCCTGTCCGGAGCTACTTGGAGCATTTGGCACATTTGATGCGTCACCAGTGTCTACAATGTTTGCCTGCGCTTCATCTTCGTTAATTAGGTCCACGAGGACCCTTTGCATTTCTCTAACTCCCTCATCTTCAGATGAATCGGAGGGCGAAGCCACAGGTCTTGAAGGAGCCACATTCTTCGGCTTTCGGGCTAGTTTTTTCACCGGGGTTTTGGCTAGAGCCGAAGTCCCAGCATCCGCTTTCCTCTTCTTCGGCCCTTACTCAGAAGGCACCCAGTCCGGAAGAGGGGGGAATGCAACTCCGAGTACGCCCCATACTCGGTTGAGTCGCTCCCAACTGCCCACTAGCTTTGTTCTCCACTCTTTTTCGGCCGGAGTTGGAGCTCCCAGAATCTTCTCCGAAGCTCGAACAACTTGCTCCGAAGTCATAGGGGCTTGAGAAGCTGAAAGATAAGTTTGCATTAGTCATTTCATCAAACATTCGTATATAAAACATGTTGTTTTTAAAGCTACCTGCAGGGCCCGAGTTCGAAGAAAATTTTTCGGAGTCCACCCTCCGGATCTTCTTCGAAGGTGACGGGCCAGTTGGCCATCAGAGGTGGAATTTGGAGTCCGATGAACTCCTCTGCTAAGTCCCGCATGATCATGCGGCGACTAATCCTTGGGAGGAGGCTAAGGTGAGCTTCGAGCTTGCCGCGGTCTGGGTGAACTTGGGCTTCTCTTCGAAAGTATATGTCTTGCAGAGGTCCGGCTAGACGACTGCCTACTCCAACTTTGGCATAGAACCACCGGAGAATCCAATCTGTGTACCATCTGGCGTTGATGGCCTTCGATGGAAATCGCAATTGGAATTCATCCTGGAGTCTGAAGTTGATACTGCCGAAGGCTACTACAATTTTCTCTCCCCCGGAGCCTTAGTAAGTTTTTGGCTGGCAAGATGTCCTGTGCAGTGTTGCAAAAATTTCTGCTCTTCCTTCGCAGCCTTCAGCTCGTAGCGCCCATTCGAAGATGGCCAAGCGCGCTATTGCATTCAGAGATAGTTGAGGAAGGGTAACATGAAACAGATCCAATACCTCTGATAGGAAGTCCATTGCTGGGACTCCTAACCCCACTTCGAAAAAGGCTTCGAAGACCACAACTTCTCCCGGCCGCGGCGAAGGGATGGCCTCCTTTCTAGGTTTCCGTATGATGACCTCCGAGCTAATCTTCCCCTCTACCACCACTGTGATCATCTCCCTCTTGCAGGTAGATGGCCCCAGTTTATAAGACTGGTCTGGATACTTCGAAGAAGCCGGGAGGAGATCATGAGGACTGATCTGTTGGGGATTCCCCGCTGGAGTCACCACCGCCGCTGCTACCACCACTGCTAGCGCCGCCACTGTTGCTGCTGCTGCCGCAGCCTATTGCCGGGCTAGGGTCGAAGTCGCCCCGGGAGACTTGAAGCTAGTTTTCACCATTGATCCGAACCGAATGCTAAAGCTGGAGTTTGGAGGCTAAAGATTGGTTGCGCAAAGACGGTGAGGAAAGTGCTTGAGAAGTATCTAAGTCCTCTATTTATAACCTAAGCTCACAATTTCCTACCATTCACATTCGCCGTTTCACATTCTTGACCGTTACTCTTTGCGAAGTTAATGCACCGCGTAGCTTCTTCTAAAAGGAAAACGGTAACGGCTATTTTTTCTGAGTCTAAAAGGATTTTTGACTTCTTAAGTTGATTTCAGGATTGTTCAAATGTAGCTCTCTTAGAAATCAATTCGAAGATGAGAATCTTCATGTATTCTGAAGGTTGATTAAATCTGTTAACCCCTACGCATGATTATTTTTCTTGCGTATACTGCTCTCCTAACTTTACAGATCTAGCGGAGAAGCATATTCGAGGGGCTACTGTTGGGGGAAAATACTTCATCCTCAAGGTCACTGCTGTAATAAGACAAAGGCAGGCTATTTAGCCGAAGGTTTCCAGCATCTAACTCCGACTCAGTACTGTGACAAGTTCGAAGAATAGAGGCTTTTTGGAGAACCTCCTTGCCATCTAAGATGGAAGACTTATCTTCTTTCTCATTAGATTAGACTTTTACCGTTTTAGCCCTATTAAGGGTACCGAATATTTTCCACTATGCCGGTTGTAACAGAGGGGTAAAAAGGTCTTTTCCTTAAGGTTTTGGCCGATAAATACCCCCCGTTTTACCCTGTAATGATCATCGAATACTGAGTTATTCAATACATATCATCGAACTGTTTTGAGCTATTATCCAGTTCGGAGGCTTGAAATAGTTTACTTAACAAACACTTCGTTTGTTAGGTTCTAATCTTTAGAAACCTGTTAGCGTAATCTTTTACGCCAACACAAGGAAATTAATCAACACTAGCACTAGGATTCACATCTGAAGCAGCAAGGATTTAAACAGTGCAAAAATAGTAGAGAAATACCTGATTGAACAACTAACACCATTTGCCTAAAAAATTTCTTGAATCATTTCTGGATCTCCACAGAAATTGCTTCACACATGATCTTCATATACTTCACTCAGAAATTAACTCATATGTAACACCAAAGGGATTTAGAAACTATAACAAATATTTCAATCAAAACAGATCACAGAGAAGTCTTGAAGTGTAGGTGCAGAATAGAATTGCTGATCTGAAATAGTATTTCAAAAGTACTCCAGGAATTGTAGCAAAAACACACTTCTGAATATCAAAATCTTGAATAGAATCAAAGCTTTACAACCACTTGCATCACTAGAATGTAATCTGTTGATTGCTCAAGGAACTCATGACCATGAACAGTCTTGTCGAGTAGGATAGAAGAACAGCGGTGTATAAAATTGTTCAACAAGATGCACATGCCTTCTTCAGCAGCAGATAAGACAAACTAATTAGAGGTACACCAACAATGGTTTTGACTGTTGATGACTATTGTAAACATAGTTTCTATCTGCAGTAAAAGTGAAGATGCTGAAGAAAAAGGTTTGGTAGAGATAATCAGGGTGAGTAGTTGGAAAGCAGGGAATAACTGTGTTCTACAGTCTAAAAAAGTACTTTTTGTGTTCTGTTCATGATTCAAAAGGCAGCAGATCAAAAAGCTTAGCAAGAAAAGAAGATGAACTGAATGATCATCAAGAACTTTCTGCATTACATCAACATGATGAGGAAAAATTGCAGAAAGATCTGACTCTTAATAGATCCCTTTGCTGTGACAACACACAGAGAGAAAAACAGAAACAATCAAAATATAGCTGAGATAGGGTATTCAAGTGATCATTCTGTTCAAACGAAATGTTGAAACATGTTGCAAATGTCAAAAATGGAACATTCAAACCATCCACAATAAAAGTTGTATAAACATCAAACTCAACTTCTGCAGAGATCATCACAAAGAGGCTCTCAAAGATGAGTCCAGACCGAAAATTTCATGCGCCAGAACTTACTGAGAAATCGCCATCACTGTGCACTTTTCGGATGGTGAACAGAAGCACAACCAGATGAACAGAGAAAGTAGTAGATGCAGAAAAATTGATATAGTAGTTACAAAGTTTAGCCAAAAAGAGGAAGGTAAGCCCATGGCTATGGACCTTTGTTTATAGGCCAGCCATGGGGGAACAATTCTGAAAAGAACCCTCTAGAGTTTCTAAATTACACCAAGGTCCTATTCTTTTTAATATAATTCCAGAATTTAAGAAATCCTGAAAAAATATTAAAGGGGTACATTTACTCTAGACTATTACACAAAAATTAACTCTAATTTATTGAAATTAGAAACACTTAAATTGCGACAATTTTCAGCAAAAATCGACAAAGCCTCTCAACTCTTCGACTCTTGACATCGCTTTGCGAATCCGAGCGCCAGCAAGCCTTTTCCGCTCTCGATACCCTCGAGCCGCCTGATTACATGCACTGACCTCCCTTTCGCAGACTCGGTCGTCACGCCGTCGTGACCATCCATTCATCCATGTCTTGCTCGGTCTTTTCGTGCACTCTTGAGATCTTCTCCATCTTCACCCGGCCTTCCTGATCCTGCGGTATAGAGCTCCCCGCTTGACCCTTGATCACCCGCCGTCGACAGTTGGTCAGCATCTCCACCCTGCACATACGAGACAAGCCAAAACAAGAACGCGACGCACCACCAAAAACCTCGACACACAACCCTCATTGGTACATCGAACCCTTCGATGCACACAAACCATCACTTAATCACTCGATCACTCAAATGCTCATCCTTGTCAATCACTCATCATAAAGACAGAAACCTCAGTGAGACCACACTAGGTTTCACAAAAGTACTGAAATCCTTTCCTAGCCATGTGACTCATTGGACCACATACATCAGTATGTACTATGGCCAATAGCTCACTTGCCCTCTCACTTTGTCCAGTGAAAGGCGTCTTTGTTATTTTGCCAAGTAAATACGACTCGCATGTGTCATATGATTCAAAATCAAATGACTCCAAAAGTTCATCACTATGGAGCTTCCGTACACGCTTCTCATTTATATGACCCAACCGACAATGGCAGACGTAGGTAGGATTCAAATCATTGAGACGTTCTTTCGTAGTATTAATGTTATAAACGTGTGCATCGTCAAGACTTAGGATATACAATCCATTCATTAATGGACAAACACCATAAAGCATATCATTCGACAATATTGAACAACTCTTGTTCTTTATTACGAATTCAAAACCATCGTCCTCTAAACATGAAGAAGAGATAATATTTCTGCCTAAGGCGGGAATGAAATAACAATTATTTAACTCAAAAACTAATCCTGATGGTAGCGATAGTGAATAGACACCGACAACCAATACTGCAACCTTTGCACCATTCCTGACGCAGATATCCAGTTCACTACTTGCACACTTTCTTACTCAACTCAGCCCCTGCAATGATTTGCATGTATGAATCATCGATCTGTTATCAAATACCCATGAATCATTTGGATGAGTAGCAAGATTAATTTCAATAACATTAATACCTGAAGCAGAAGTCCTACTTCCCTTCTTGTTTTTCTGCTCTTCCAGGTACACCTTGCAGTTGCGCTTCTAATGCCCAGGCTTGTAGCAATGGTGGCACACATCAAAGTTGGTAGGACCAGACCTGGACTTTCCAGTTGGTTTAGACTTTTCACTAGAGATCGCATTTGTAGTCTTAGCCTTCTTCCTCCTCCTCTTTTTGCCCTCATTCTGAACCACCATCACATGGTTTGGAGCCTTTATGATACTCTCCTCAACAGATTTCAGCACCCCATGCAACTCAGCTAGTGTCTTATCTAGTCCAACCATGTTGTAGTTCATGATGAACGGCTCGAAGCTAAGTGGGAGTGACTAGAGAATAACATCAATAGAGAGATACGGATCCAGTGGTGCCTAGTCTCTCTAGAGTCTCCACGCAACCAATAATCTTGATCACGTGAGGGCTCACTGGGCTACCTTCAGCCAGCCTACTACCAAACAAGCATTTAGACACATTGTATCTCTCTGCCCTTGCTTGGTCCTGAAACATGCCCTTAAGCCCCACGATCATATCGTAGGCATCACGACCCTCTTATTGTTTCTGAAACTGAGAGGACATGTAGGCAAGCATCAGGCAGCTGACATCCATGGAATCACTAGCATGCTTCTCATAAGCACGTTTATCTGCTGTAGAAGCATCTTCTCCTAGTTCATCAGGGTGGGGTTCCTTTAGAACATAATACTTTTCTCTTGCTTGAGAATAATTCTCAAGTTTCGATACCAATCCATAAAGTTCGTTCCAGACAATTTATCTCGTTCAAGAATAGATCGCAAATTAAAAATTGGAGTGCTCTTAACAGTAGATGTAGTAGGTGTCATGATCTACAAAAGATTAAATGCGAGGTTTAGACTATGCAATGTTTATATTATATCCAATAAAATATGTTCCACTATCTAAACTAGTCATTTTCCCTCTCATGACTAATAGTGGCGCGAGATCCATGGTCACGCTATCTCCTAGTGAGCTTTGGCATCACTGCTAGAAGCTAGTTGACATAGGTAAGCAACTCCTTGCTAATCACATCGTATGTGACTCTTGTCGTTGGAGAAGCATCCAATGCTCGACCCAAACTCCTATGCTCCAAGGCCCAAAACTGTTTTGATAGCCTCGTCAAGTGAACCAACACTATGCGTGCAGAAGTCCGACTTCTCCCCAACTGGTCGAGATAAAAGATAGCACCCTGCTTATGCAGACCCACTATCGATGAACACGAACCTTAGTGGGTGCAGCTATTGGGAAGAGCATCAACACTTAATTTTCTAAGGGAAAACTATTATAACATCGTAACATAACTAGCACACATGAAACATGCAAGAATAGAATAATAGGAACATAAGAAAGGATCATAGGCAATCATATTAACTGTGACATAGCATGGCCTTCTTCACATGGCGATCTCCATCTCCATGGTTCCCATCATCAAGTGTGTGCTCCTGGTCTCCATGAAAAGTACTAGTTCATCTTACATTGGCTATACTAATTACATGGGCCGAAGCACCACACAGACGACATGCAAGCCATAATGAATTTTACATCAGCCTTCGGCTGTAAATAACCACGACAGGCAGGCCATAATTAATTTACATTCATTCCATGCATCTCATACATCAAAGTTTAACCAAGGCCATGCCAGTCACGACATTCTCTGCAAAACAAAGTTAGGTGAGCAATCTACAAATGACTGGATTCTGGATCTAAATAACCCGGGTCAGCAAGCTCGGTTTTTCAAAATCACGTAGGTCAGAACTTTCGATCTAGCATCAGAACTTCTGATTTGTCGGAACTTCTAATCAATATTGGAATCCCGCATCACAACAATTGCCTTATGTATCGAATCATTATTCGATATCAGAACATCCGATCAGTATCGGAACTTTCGATCCGCCATCGGAACTTCAGGTCTACCATAGATAGAAATAGATCTAATCTGTTTTTCCACCATGTATCTCCATACATGATGGATCTAGATCGAACACTATGTACGTAGGCTCTAATACCACTGTTGGGGAATAGGGGGGCTACGGTAGCCATCAAATTCAAAATTTCTTCCCTACGGCCCTAGGCTCATGCACATGTGAGATCATAGATCGGTACCTTCTAGCACTTGATGCACTAGGTGCAACGGAAGAAGAGGTTGATGAAGCGCTTCAAGCCTATCCTCTCTTTGTCCCGACTATTCCTCATCGATCCAATCAATGAAGAAGTCAACTTTTCTCGTGGTGATGGTCACGAGCGTCGCTTATGGAGCAACGTGTCCACGGAGTCCACAGATACAGGGATGGACTTCCTCCCACGGCAGCATGCTAGCACCGCACGTGAGAGATGGGAAATTCTCAATTTCAACGGTTGAGATCAAGAAAGGGTGGAGAGGACTCTTGGGTGGCTAGGTCTAATCTAGGCTTATTCCTTTTCCCAAGACCTCCTCCTCTCCTTATATAGGGCTGAAAGCCCCTATGTCGTGCACATCTTGGAACCCACAAATTAGTTACAACTAATCTGTATTCGTAATAGATCCAATCTAATACCCCACATCATAAGTTCTGACAAGGTATTTTCAGGTCTTCAAATTCAGCACGACACGCAATAGATCCAATCTATTTTTGCCCACCTCGAAACATCCGATACCATATCAGAACTTCCAATCAGTACAAAAATTCCCCGATTCTAAATCGGAACTTCTAGCATGCCGGAACTTTCGATACCATATCGAAACTTCCGAAGCAACAATTGCTCTCTCTATCGAGACAAGAAAATAACCGGAACTTCTGATACTCACTATTGGAACTTCCGATCCACGGACTTTTCTTGGGAATATCCTTCATATCCTATGTGAAGACACTCTGGCACGCGAAGACGGTCAGGCCACCAAGAGATCAACGACAATTTGGCTAAGAGACCGAATTACCAATAAAAACCGATAGAAATTTGTTACGTGGATTAAATGGGTGATTCACTAGCGAATCAACAAGTCTTACATGATTACGACACAGTGGACAGATGTTTTACAATGCAAACCACAAAATATGGACGTGCTAAACTAATCCTAGGGCAAGGAAGTAGATTCAAAAGTAAAGGTACAATTCAAGGTAAATAATAGATTAGATCTATTAGGGTTTCGGGGCTCCCTTGAATCGTCCTTGCCCCTATATTTATAGGGGTTGGACATGAAGTGCCTAGGCTCTAATTTGACTTAGATACTAGTCCAAGTCATCAGAAATTAATTAGGGATAAAAAATACCCTGAAATCAATTAATTTGACTCGGACTCAGATTGGGCCGGTCTGACCGGACCCATATGGCCGGTATGACCGGGCCTACAAGGTCGGTTGGACCGGCCTATGCCAGGTCTTGGCATATTTTCGGCCCAAATTACAAAAATTGATATTTTGACAACTTCGACCATTAATGCAAGTTTTTCTATCAACAAGGTTCACTAAGGAGGAATGCAAGAACACACAAGGCAATGACTGTTGGGAAGAATCATACTTGCGAATCACATAACTTTTGACTCCTAGAAGATATGGAGGTAAATGAGCACTTTTTGGAAATATTATGAAGTCTAGTTTTCAATGCCACTAGGGTCGACCAGTTTAGAATTTCCATTATTGAGATCTGACTAGATTAGTGAAGACTAGTTAGAAGGTTAATAGACTGTCATACGTTCAACTTCCCATACAAAACTGTATTAATGTACAATATTTCGTGCCAAATAATTCACATGGTGTGCAAGCTTATAAAGTCACTATTCCAACGCAATCAACCGCACTTCATTTGTACTTCCGAAGATGGAGTTATGATCAAAACATTAAAGACTACGCAGAAGAGCAACAGCCACGTGGAAACCACTCGGGAACCGCTGTTCTAAGGAGACCTTTCACATGGTCTATCTATTCATTTCCATTTCGTGTTCATACCTACCTAGGAGGATTGTTCCTAGTATAAATATCCATATACTCCTAAGGCAATGACAAACTTTTGATAATTGATAAGCAGACCCCCTTTTCTTAGTTGAGTAATAACAAACTTGAGTAATCTCTACCCTTTTGCTCTTGTGATTTCCTTCACGGGATTACAGAAGCGACGGCATCATCCGCTCCCCAATTGGTTCTCCTACTCCCTTCAAGGTTTTCCTTGATTGATTATAGGCTGTGTTAGTTGGTTCTTGAGATAGTGGTTGGGCGCATGCTAGATTCAGGTTGCCAGTTCAAGACGGTGGTTGGGTTAGAGTTTTATTTGCTAGGTTGCACTAGTTATCACTGCTTGCAGCAAGTTATCCAGCTGTTCTAGAACTATATATCTGGTGATTGATCCTACGTCATGAAGATCTAGACATCGTGTCGTATAAAAATCTAAACAACAAGTATAAAAGAATAACAAGAGAAGAGGCAAATTATGAAGCTGACCGAAACCACATACGGTTTAACCCCCACTGGAATTGTGAATTCTTCATGTTTTGCTAGAATGAGGGAATGCACCTATAATTGATGGAAAACTCTCCTGAATACAGTGACGGCAGAGGCAAAAGGAGGAACGATCGGAGGTCTCATAGTGACAGGACAAGGTCATATGATCCAGAAAGGTCAAGCATCCACCGGAGGCTATCACCATAGAGGCCTTCAGTACATGAAAGGCTTGGTCCCGTCAATGTCGAAAGGGATGGCCAATCGCCCGTTGACGAGGCAATAGTATGAAATTTGAAGTGGCGTCCAACTGGGATTTTTACGAAAAACCAGAAAAGAATGGTGCAATGGTTGTGGCAGAAGGAGTTGAAGCTACCAAATCACGACGGCAAGATTGATCGGCGCAAGGAAGTCAAGAAGGAATGTCAAGTTAGGGGAAGGCCGATCAGGACAACAAGAAGGATGTAGGGGTAAACATGGTATTCTTTCTCCCTATAGAATATCGGGATACCCCGATAGTGATAACGAACAGGTTGAGGAAGTGGCCTAGCTAGTGCTAACACCCCAATCGGTGATAATTGACAAACCAGAAGACCATGGGCATCAACAATTGAGGCTTCTTTATATTAAGGGACTAGAAAACGCGAAGCGGATGTCCACAATGATGATAGATGGAGGGGAAGCCGTCAATGTGATGCCATATACTACCTTTCGGAAGTTGGGAAAGGGCCGTAGGATGTGAATAAAACAAATATGGTGCTTAAGGACTTCGATGGCAATTCATCAGAGACAATGGGGGTACTAAATGTTGAACTAACAGTCGATAGCAAGACAATACCAACCACATTTTTCATCATTGTAGGTAAATGCTCTTATAGTTTACTGCTAGGGCACGATTGGATCCATGTCAATTGTTGTGTGTAGGACCGAAAGTAGCGACCAGAGGGGTGTGAATGGGCGCCTAAAAAATTTTTGCGAATTAATGGCCTTCTCCCAACTCCCAACGCACCTCAGCAAACAACCAGCAGAATCAAGTAAAGTTCACAGGTCCAAAAATAATCTAGCCTAAAAACAACCGGTGTCCTAATCGAAAAGACACATCCACAGTGCTTAAAGGAAGATTAAAATAACTCACAGCATCAATATCATATCCACAAAAACTTTGCTCAAATCATAGTAAAAATATCTAGCGCATAACCACTATCCATGGCTCATTAACATTTCATCTCATACAAGACCAATAAAATCTACTCAAAAATAAGCATCAACATTTAACGCCTAATGAGTAGCACAACTTTTAATACATTTAATCAGAACAGGAAGTAGATCTCTGAATGAGCAGCATATTTATCTTAGATTAAATGATTAACAAAACTGAAATAGATGAACAAAAATGGCTATAATATTCTGGTCAAAATACTGCAGATGCTAGATAATAAAACCATGAAGAAGAAATGAGCTATAGTATCTTGTACCTCGGATTGCGTGCATGATCTTCTAAAGATTCACACCGCTGCTTGCTGTTGCATAAGATTCAGCCGGCCTCCACGAAGCCGCTTTCACACGCCGGCTGCAGGCTTCACATGTCTTCCTACTACGCACGCCGAACAAAGTCGCTGGCTACCGCGCTAGCTGGCCGTAGGGGCTAGCCGCATGCAGCGAGATGCACAGCCATAGCAGCTAAGCTAGAAGGCTAGGCGCTGCTCTACTACCGGGCTAGGCGCACTGCCGCGAGACGCGCTGCCGTGCGATGCTGAACAGCTACCTAGGCCGCCGGCTAGCTGTGCTGGCTAGGCTGCTGCTGTTGTAAAAGCTCCGAAACGCGTGGGCAAAAGTAAAAATCGGAGAGAAAACAATTTGCACGGAGAAGAGATTAGCAGCGGTGATGCAGAGAAAAGAAAAATCTAGATCTACGGGAAGAACAACCCGGTGGCGGAGAAGAAGCATGAAAAATTGACCCAATATTTGGAATTGAGTAATGTAATTTCTGAAAAGGGTAACCCTAACCCTAGGGTATCGGGGCCTTTTTATAGGCAGTCCAATAAATGGGAAAATGCAAAAATACCCCTAGGGTTTTACAGGCGTTGAATAAAAAATAGAAAAGACCGAAATGCCAGTAGGATTTTTTACAGACTCAATTGACAGACTATGGGCCTAAAAGAAAAATAGTAAAAACCTAAATAAAGATAACTTGTCCTGATGCAGAGCTTTCGTAGTAGATACGGCTTCACCTTAGAATGGTCAGATCCGAGATCAGCGGTCAGTTTTGCGCCGAAACTGACAAAGCGTCCACCGTCTTCGCACCGGGTACCCGAATTGGGCAGGCCCGACTCCGCAGCTCCCTCAGCCCAGCAATCGCTCGCCGCCAGTGTACCTGAGTCAATCCCGGTCAACAACCCAGTGGATCCTCTGCTGTTCCTAGCCCATGTACCTGGATTGGGCCAGCCTGACTTCGCGGACCCTCTGCCCGACAATCGCTCGCTGCCCGTGTACCTGAGTCACATGCGGCCCAGACACAGCAGTTCTTCTCTCCTCTTCATGTCCTCTTTGACTTTCGTTGACAATCACTCATCACTTCTGGAGCCATGAGGCTCATGCTCTTCAACATGGCTCCTCATTGTGTCCCATCCACAATACATCAGAGCCTCATGCAATTGGTCGATGATTAGGTGTAAATTATCCCCACCGAGAAATCGGTCAATTAAGAAGTAGACGATTTGCCGATGTGTGAGATGGATTGAGTTGACTATCTATGAGACAAAACATGGGACAATGATTTTCTTGTGGTGTCAGCAATGAACAGCCCAAACTTACACATTAAAGGCACCATCGACGAGATAGAAGGTAAACATGGTTAAGGATTCACCACAACCGATGAGTTACAGGAGGTAGATATCGGACCTGGCAATCGACCGAGATCAACCTATGTAAGTACTCAACTTCTCGATAAAATAAAGAATGAATTAATTGTATAATTACAAGAATATCATGATTTATTTGCATGGGAATATCATGAGATATCAGGTATGAACCGGTCGATCGTAAAACATTGGCTCCTGATAAAACAGGGATATCAGGCCTTCAAGCAACCACCTTGGCGATTCAAGGAAAAAATATATCCAAACATCAAAGATGAGGTAAACAGATTATACGATGAAGGGTTCATAAGGTCGTGCCAATATGCCGATTTGATATCGAATATCATAACGGACGGAAGAAAAATGGCAAGCTTATGATATGTGTCAACTAAGAGATCTAAACAAAGTGACCCGTAAAGATGAGTACCCTATGCCCATTGTGGACAAATTAGTACATGCTGTCGGCCCTAGTCTTGAAAGGGCATATTGGAAAATCGGTACTCATCCTACGTGAATTTGATCTTCGGTATGAATCAGCAAAGTAAATAAAGGGACAAGCAATAACTGATTTCCTAGTCCTGCATAGTGATGGGACAATGACTTATGTCGAGCCGACACCATGTACTTTATTCTTCGATAGATCAGTGTGTTGGCATGGATGAGACACAGGACTAGTGATCATATCCCCTTGGGGGCATCATTTGAATTCGCATAAACAATCAAGCCTTTCTCCACAAACAATCAAGCTGAATATGAAGTAGTGCTTAATGTGTTGCAGTTGCTGGAAGAAGTCGGTGCCAATATAGTAGAAATATTGGGAGATTCCTTATTGGTTGTGAGACATATGTCAGGTGAATACGAGTGCAAATATGATGTACTAAAAGACTATCATGATCGGTGCCAAGAGATGATGGCAAGATTCAAAAGCACAACCCTGACGCACATCTGGAGGGAAAAGAACATAGAAGAAAACGATCTGGCCTAAACAATATCAGGATATAAGCCAATGACCATGCCAATCGAGGTGGAGATCTCGCAAATAGAAGCCAATGATTGGAGGTATGCTACTGTTATTTATTTGAAAAAACCTTCAACATCGGTAACAAGAAAGCTTAGAAATCAGGCTACAAAGTATGTGTTGCTCAATGAAGATTTATATTATCAAACGATGGATGGGGTGCTGCTTAAATGCATAAACACTGAAGAAGCCAAAGTGGTGATGTGCAAAGTTCATGACGGCATATGTGGGACACACTATTCAGCCCAGAAAATGAAGTGGATACTCCGGAGAGCTCTATAGTTTTGGCCCACCATGGTAGAAGATTGCATAAAGTATTATAAAGGGTGGAAAGATTATCAAAGGTTTGGGGCCGTTCACACGGCGCCACATTTGCAATGAACCCCGATAATTCAGCCTTTGTCCTTGAGAGGATGGAACATTGATATGATCGATCAGATTTACCTGGCATCGAGTAAAGGGCATAAATTTATATTGGCAGCCATCAACTATTTCACGAAATGGGTAGAGGCCATTCCACTTAGAAAGGTAAGTTCTGCCGATGTCATTGATTTCATCAAGGAGCATATAGTATATCGTTTCGGGATCCCACAAACAATCACGATAGATCAAGGATCTATCCTCATATCTGAAGAGTTCCAGCAATTTGCAATTGGTATGGGAATAAAGCTCTTAAATTTATCACCATATTATGCACAAGACAATGGGCAAGTTGAAGCATCCAACAAGAGTTTGATCAAGTTAATAAAGCGAAAGATTAATGAACAACCGAAGCATTAGCATCTGTTGACACAAAAACGTGCTACCGCACCTGGGTCATTTCGACGATCCAAAAGCATGTGGATACTTAGGAACAAGCCTAAGCGTAACACAACATTGACGTCGCATTTTGACTATCCTTAACAGTGGCAAGGGGGTGGATTCGCTAGTTAACTGGATCACATAGAAATAATCCAATTAGCCGAAAAAATATATATGAAATAATCCAATCGGCAAAACGGAGCTTGATTGGTACAAAGTATACCATGCGAACGGTCACCGAAGGGGGGGGGGGGCTTCGACGTATAGTGCGAGGGGTGCGCCGAAGGTAGCCTTCGGTGTTCGGATCGATCTGGCTGAAGACAGGCTTTGAACAGATTGTGACGCAAAATCGCTCCCAAACGACAGAGTTCGGTGTGAAGCCTCTTGACATGACAAAATCCCACGCGGAGCGCTGGCGCGATGAAGTCTGGGATGGAGCACTGATGCGACGAGGTCCGATGCAGTGTGGTCCACTTTGGCGTGACCCTGGTGCGAAGCGACCCTGATGCAAAGTAGCTCTGGTCCGTGGGACTTAACCCGACCAACAACAGTGTGACGGATCCGGCATTGATGGACGAAGCAGGGATTCGCCGAAGGATGCCCTGGCAGCCTCCAAAACTAGCTTCCTGTCTTCGAAAACCTTCGGCGAAGGGGGTCCAAACGTGAGACCAGCAGGAAAGTTAAGATCAAGTGCGAATTCGGCCTAGAGAACGAATTACTAAGTGTTGCAGTATGTAGAACAAAGGTAGCAATCGAAGATTAACGGAAGGTTAACAAGCGAGCCAACAAGGTGATAACAATCTGTTACGTAGATTAACGGATGATTCACAGGCGAACCAACAAGGCTTACCACTGTTACGGCGTGGCCAATGGAGGGCTTCTAGGAAAACCCACGAAGGTGTACGGAAATGTAAAGAAAGTAAAGTACGGTTCAAAGCTAGGGCTTTGTGGTTGATTTGTTGTGCGGGTTCTATGAACCAACCTTACCCCTGTATTTATAGGGGCTAGTCCTCTTATCTCTAATCCTAATCTGATAAGATTCGTCCTAATCAAGTTTAGGGATAAAACAACTAGAATATGTGTCAAACTCTATCTCCAAAACTTGCCCGAAATGGGCCTTCGGCAGGCTCACCGAAGCCTGCTCCTCGGGCCGAAGCTTCGGCGAGGCAGGCCTCTGAAGGGCCGTCGGGCTGAAGCCAGTAGGCCGCTAAAAGGCCTCTGAAGCCTCATGGAGATGGGCCTTCGACACTATAAGGCTTTGGCCTATGCCAGGACTTGTATATTTCCGGCCCAAATCGCCAAAATTTATATTTTGACAATCTTGACCATTAATGCCATTTTTTGCTATCAACACATGCCCCCCTACCTTTTAGTGAACTAAGTGAACTAAAAGCACAACAGGCTAACGACGATACCTTCCGTAGCGGCCTTTTGACACTTTGAAGCGCTTTGCCACACACTTGGGAAGTATTTTTTCAAATACCTCCATTTAAAGCTCTTCGAAATTGCTCTCCTTGTAGAGATTCTAATAAGTATGCATTACCTAGAGTGATTTCAGCCACATTAAAAGGACCTTCCCAACTAGGCTACCATTTACCAAATTTGGGGCTCTTAGTGCCTAAGGGAAAAATCGTCTTCCAAACCAAGTCACCAACCAGAAACGATTTTGCTTTGACTCTTTTATTGTAAGCTCTAGGTACTCTTATTTTGTCTTTTTCTATAGCTTATAAAGCCCTCAATCTCTTATCGGTCACTTCTTCCAAATTATCCTTCAAAAGAGTCCCATATTCATCGACCGATAAGTTGTCTTGTTTAAGAAATCTTAAAGACCCAAGATCCACCTCTACTGGTAGAACGAATTCTTGTCCATACACTAATTCATATGGACTAACTTTGGTAGCACAATGCTTTGCAATTCTGCAAGCCCATAATGCCTCAGAAAGCACTTCATGCCACCTTTTAGGGAACTCTTCAATTTTCTTCTTAATGAATTTAATTACAGCTTTATTACTAGACTCAGCCTGACCATTGGCCTGAGCATAGTATGGTGAAGAGTTTAGCAACTTAATAACATAAAATTCGGCAAAGTCTCTCACTTCTTTAGTAGTAAATGAAGTACCCTAATCTGTAGTGTGAGGTTGGAGAATACCGAATCTATGTATAATGTGCTTCAGGATGAAATCAGTTACCTCATTGTGCGTCATGTTCTTGAGAGGCATAGCCTCGGTCCATTTGGTGAAGTAATCCATCACCATCAACACAAACTGATGCCCTTTTGAAGAGGGAGGATGAATTTGGCCAATGAAGTCTAAACCCCAACCTCGGAACGACTATGGTTTGACAATTGGGTTAAGTAACGATGTAGGAGCCAACTGAATATTACCAAACTTTTTACATGCTTCACACCCTCTATAATACTTAAAACAATCCTCAGTCATAGTCGGCCAATAAAAACACGTTATTTCGAGCATCCAACTCATTTTTTGGGCCGCCTGATGAGTGCCACAGAGTCCCTCGTTAACTTCTCCCATAACTACCTTATATTGATTGGCATCTAAGCACTTTAGGAGTACCCCATCAATAGTTCGGCGGTACAGTACATCATCGAGTAGCACAAATTTAAATGCCCGTCGTCGAATTTTCCAATCAACCTTTGACTGGGATCACTTAGGTATTGGACGATTGGAATTATCCAATCATCCTTTTGGATCTCCAAAGGGTTCACCAATTCCTTCTCCGAAGTGGCATCTAAATTATCGATTTCGAGGTGGCCCCTGGGCCTTTCTGGTTCTTGCCGAAGGTTGATCTATCCGGCCGTGCGGAGCCATTCAGACTGAAGCCCTTTGAAGGGGGGCGGGGGGGGGGGGGGGGGGGGTGGGGTCTGGCGCACGACGACCCCCGTTGCTCAGAAGGCTTCGGCGTGGGGAGCCCGGTGTGTAGAGCCCTCTGACATATGAAGGGCTCTAGCGTGGAGGCTTCCACGTGTAATACCCTTCGGTGGATGAAGGGGTCCGCTTCAGAGGGTCCGACAGACCTCGCGTCCGCCCGAAGCCTCTGGCTTAGGCAGGGAGTTCAAGCATCGACTTTCCTGTAGAAAAAACTTTCCCCTCTTGACTTGGTAGCTAGATGCTTGCTGAGCCAAATCATTTGTGTTGGGGGAGATAATCCCGATGGTAGTTAGGAGCATAAAGAGCAGGTGTACAGTCCGAGGGGAAGGCCTTGTCTAGCGAGGGCCGATGCCCCGTTCCGGAGGCGTCTGGGAGCCTAGAGGCAGGGAGGTCCGGGAACCTCCGGATGCTCCGAAGGTGACGAGAGGGACACCCGGGCAGAGACCAGGCGAGAGGTCGAAGCTGAATCCTCGGAGGATGCGAAGGGTCCACGGCACGACAGAGGACCAGGGGCCAGCCCGATCAAAGTGGTTCGGGGACAGGATCGCGATCGCCAGCACAATGGAAGGCGATCACTGCTACACCCAACACGGGCGATACGCTGTTAGGCCCATGCTTTGTGTCTGTACTATGTGGCTGCTACTCTTGTTTGTATTACAGGCCTGTGTCAGGCAGTGTAATGGTTAAGGTGTTTTGAAAGTATTTGACCCCTTCTAGCTGGGTCCTCTATAAATACTCCAGTCCCCCCTATTGTGCCCGAGCTCAACACTCCATTACTCTCATTCCCAACACATGTTGGTTCGACCCGTTGTTCCAACAGTTGGCGCCGTCCATGGGGATCCTAGTCCGAAAAGCTAGCGTCCTCTACATCCACTCCATACAGATATGTCGGGTCAGAAGAACGCGAGCACAGCTCCCCTGCGGAGGTCAGCCCGCACCGCTGGAGTCGAGCCTGCTTCAGTCGTCGCTCTGGACCCTCTAGAAATCTCCCAACGAAGCACCGAGCATGGAACCAAGCCAGGCTCTCGGGGTGATGTCGGAGGCTCGGGACCCTGCTGGTTATGCGGAGCCAGCCTCTGTGAACCCCTCAGGGCTCCAAGAGGGGCCTTTCGGGTTGCACCCCCAGGCAGGCCCCCAACGGTGGCCCTCCGGATAGACTATGTTCGCTCGCAAGACCCGGAGACTGCCTCCGGAGGTAGCGGGAGCCACGCTGATGCCCTGGTGGCCGAGAATGCAAGATTGAAAGCGGAGCTGGCCCAATGGTGCCAAGAGACGTTGCTCCACCCTGTAGAGCCTCCAGGGCTCTAGGGACTGTGGCCATGACCTTGAGCGACGACGAAGACCATGGGGAGGAAGAGAACACGTCATATGACGAATAGTCTCCCTTGCACCCTGACCTACAGAGGGTGCGGTTCGACTCCAAGTTCCGTGCTGCAAAGCTCCCTAAGTACTCCGGGGATTCCGACCCTGGTGAGTTCTCCCGCTCATACGCTCTAGCAATAGAAGCGTGCGGGGGTAGCCGTGACACCATGGCCAAGTGCTTCCCTCTAGCGCTCGAAGGAATTGCTCTCCGGTGGTTCGGGTCGCTATGGTCTGGGACCATCAGGTTGTGGGACCAGCTGCAGAAGAAGTTTATTAACAATTTCCGGGTAAACTTCGTGGCCCTGATGTCGACCGGGAGCCTCTTCCAAGTGAAGCAGCATCCCGGAGAGACGCTGCGGCAATACTCCCAACGCTTCGCGCATACCAAGGCTCAGATTAAGGGACTATCGGCCTCCTCGGTCATTGACGCCGCCCGGGAGGGCGTCACCCACCCGGGTCTCCTCGATAAGCTTCATCGGAAGCCGATATCTTCTGTAGCCCAGCTCATGACGTACTTCGAGGAGTACGCCCAGTCCGAGGAAGGTCAGCTGCGTTGACAGGCGATGATTGTTCCCGTTCGGGCTTCGAGCACCAAGATGTACGAGGCGCCTCCCAATCCCGACCGAGGGGTCCGCCCCGTTCTGGACCTTCCTCATCGGGATTCCCGGCGAAGTCGGAAGCACCTTCGAGGGGAAGTCCTCAGTATTACCCCGGGGGGCCCAGCCAAGCATCCACACACCACCGGCGAGGGATGTCCCTCTAGAGCCAGAGTTCCAGCAAGAGCACTCCCCGGGGGGACAACCCTCTACTGCAGCGTCCACGGTGAGAACCGGAACCACGACACTGACTCCTGTCGGACCATCCTCGCCATCCGGAACAACTATCTAGAGCAAAGCTCCGCCCGCGGCTCCTTCAACAAAGGGGCTCCTGTCCCACGCGCCGATGTTGTCCAGATAGTAGGACACCGGGATGAGCCAGAAGCTTCAGGCCTAGCTCCAGAGCTCGACAGGTTCCAAGCCCCCAAGCTCGAAGACGGAGCGGACCGAGGGAAGCAGGTGGTCCTTCCCATCTCCGGAGGAGGAGCTCTGGGAGCTATGTCCAAGCGGCAGTGAAGGGAATATGTTCGAGAGGTTGGGCATATCGGCACTTCAAGCTTCACCACACTTCCCGAATGGTCCCACGTCCCAATCTCCTTCACCGCCGAGGATGCCACCGTCGTCAAGTTCCCACACTTCCCGAACCGGTTAAGGTATGGGAAAAACCCTAACCTTGCTCTGATACCACTTGTAGGACCGAAAGTAGCGACCAGAGGGGGGGTGAATGGGTGCCTAAAAATTTCTTGCTAAACTATGACCTAATGCCAAAACCCTAACGAACATAACCAGACAAATTATATTAGCAAAGCAAATTACAGGAACTAAAGCTGTATAGCCTAAAAATGACTGGTGGCCTTATTAAAATGATATTAAAGATAAACTAAATAAAAATACTGCAGTAAATAAAAACACCTAGATATATAACGAAATATTTATATTGTAGTCTAGAAATAAAATACTAATCAAATGAATAAAACTTGGATCATTAAAAAATTAATTCAGAAATAAACCTAAAATATTGCATGTAAAAACTACAATAAAATTATTACTACGACTAATAAAATTTTTCTGTTTATATAAGCAGATTAAAAATACTTAAATAAAAATATGCGAGCTCTAATAATATTCTAGTAGATAAAAGTTAACCACAAAATTAATAATCAAATTCGCAGGCTAATTAAAAATAGATGATTATCTATCTAACTAATCTACCTAGGAAATAGGAGATTAGATTGATTACCTGCATCTATCAAAGTCGCCGTACGCCTCGAGCTGCTCCCGCCGGTCGTCAGCTTCCACCGAACTGCGCTGTTGGCATGCACCGTGTGCCTTGAATGCCGTGGAGGAAAACTCGCGCCGCGTGAAGGAAAGAGACGAAAATGTTTCGTGTGCACAAAATCAATGCCGTATAGAAAACACTTCAACCGTGGAGAAAACAACACAAGGTCTCACTCAACCATGCATCACGCATGCAGGCAATGGCTCGGGGAAAAAAGGCTGAGCATTGTTGCCGACAGGTCCCACGCCGGAAAAGCTGACGTGCGGAAGACTTCCGTGCTTGCGCACTGGTTGCCGTGACGCCTGAAAGCTTCTGACGCTGCCGCTGCCTGACGCATTTTCTGCAGAGTGGTGCACGTGCTGCCGTGAGCTACCAAAGCATGCCGTGGGACCCACCTGCATGCACTGGTGTGCTGCTGCTATGGTTCACGCGCGGCGGAAAACCACGCCGCACTGGTGTGCTGCGGCGGAGCAAAAACAACCGGCCAAAAAGAATGTGACGGTAGAAAAAACATGGACTGTAGATTGATCTTAGGAAAATAACAGTCACCCTATCTGTAGGGGGTAGGGGCCTATTTATAGGCGACTCCTAATACATGAAAAAGACTAATTTACCCCTAGGGTAAATTACACTGACTCTAAAATAAAATCCGAAATTATTAAACTATCCTTAGAAAAATTAACTGACTCAAGGGCTAGCCCGACTCCGTGGCTCCTTTGCACGGCTGTCGCTCGCTGCCCGTGTACCTGAGTCACACGTGCCTCGGACACGGCAGGTCTTCATGTCTCTCCTTGACTTCCGTTGACAATCACTCATCACATCTGGAGTATAAAACCCATGTTCTTCAACATGGTTTCTCACCACCTTGATGCAACCCCATAGGCACCATGTGGGTGTTTAAGATGGGGTTGTGGTGCGCAACAAAGCTCAACTAGTTTCCCAGGGTTTTTGATAGAAAGAGGGTATTGACTTTAAGGAGACCTTTGCTCCTGTTTCCCGTCTCGAGTCCATTCGCATTCTTTTGGTATTTGCTGCTTCTAAAGGTTTTGAACTTTTTCAAATTGATGTCAAGAGTGCTTTTCTGAATGGGTATATAGAGGAAAAGGTCTATGTTAGGAAACCCCCTAGTTTTGAGAACCCTAAGTTTCCTCGACATGTTTTCAAGTCACAGAAAGCATTATATGGCCTAAAGCAAGCCCCTAGGGCTTGGTATGACTAGTTGAAGCAGTTTTTGTTGGGTAATGGTTTTGTGATGGTTTCTGTGGACAAAAATCTTTTCTTGCTCAAAGATGGCTCAGATTTCTTGATTGCTCATATTTACGTGGACAACATTATTTTGGGTGGTTCTACTAATGAGCTTGTGTCCCAAGTTTTTGAGCAGATGCAAAGCGAGTTTGAGATGAGCCTCATGGGTGAGCTCAAGTACTTATTAGGGCTCCAGTTCAAGCAGACCAAGGACGACATCTTCATCCACCAGAGCAAGTACACGCGGGACATGCTCAAGAAGTTCGACTTTGGTGGAGAGCTGAAGCCTCAGATGACCCCAATGGGTACATCTGGTGGTCTGGACAAGGACGAGAGCGGCATCAAGGTCAATGAGAGAGAGTTTCGAGGGATTATTGGATCGCTGCTGTACATGACGGCGACCAGACTGGACATTCAGTTCGCCGTGGGATTGTGCGCATGCTTCCAGTCTTCACCATGCGCATCTCATCAGCAGGCTGTCAAGCGCATTTTCAGGTACCTTACCTATGCGCTTTTCCGACGCTGATTTTGGAGGGTGTCGGCTGGATCGCAAGTTGACTTCCGGTACTTGCCAGTTTCTTCGTTTATTCGCTTATTTCTTGGTCTTCTCGAAAACAATCTGGAGTTGCGCTTTTCACCACATAGGCTGAGTATGTAGCTGCTGCTAGCTGCTGCTCACAGTTGGTTTGGATGATTTCTACTTTGCAAGATTTTGGGTTGTTCTTCCCTATAAGAGTTCCCTTGTTTTGTGATAGCACCAGCGCGATTAGGGTAGGGAAAAATCCATGTCTTCATTCAAAAACCAAACATATTGATGTGCGCTTTCACTTTTAGGGGATCAATATGAGAAAGGTGTCATTGACCTTGTTCATGTTGATACCCATCATCAGTTGGCTGACATTTTCACCAAACTCCTAGATCAGTCTACGTTTGAGTTGAGTCAGTTTTCTTTCTTCTTTACTCTTTCTTGAGTCTTTTTGTGTGAGTTCATATCATGCATATTCACATATCACACTCTGAGCTTGCTTCTGTTATATGATTGTCTTGCTTTACTTGCTCTAACTAGTATATGCTTTTGAATATCTGTCGATGATCATGCTTTGCTTCAGTTCACATGATATGTCTGATATCTGTCATATGCATGACTTTTATGCTTTAAAATTGAAAAATGATCACCATTGCTTCTGGTAACTAGCATGTGTAGGCTGAATGCTTTTGCTATCTTTTACATGCCTGGTAGCTAGATCCTTACTTAGATGCAGATATGCAACTTGGATATCTATATGCTTTAAACATTGAAAATGTGCTATAAAAATTATAAAAAAATCAGAAAAATGAAAAATCCATGCCTTTTATGCATAATTTTAAAATATCCAGGTTGGTTTGCTTTGTCGCATTGTATTGTTCTGGACTGCTTACCATAGCACTTTGGTATGAACTAGGATAGTATAATGTATGCCAAGACCAATGTCTTATGCTTCTGATGGTCCAGTTCTGGCCTAAGCTTGACTTGGTCGGCTAGCATAAGGTTGACATGCAAATAACCACTAGCAAAAATGAAAAAGGAAAAGAAAAGCCTAAAAATTCAAAAGATAACAATTTTGCTGAAGCACTTTGTTATGGACAATGCTTATCTTGGTAGATATCAGCTATCCATTGCATCTCATGGTTTACTATGCTTGTCAACTAGAAAATGTGGTGATGCTTTTGTTTGCAAAAATCTAAAAATGTGTGCTAATGACTTTCTTTAGATATCATCTATTGCATTGATCATGCAATGTGTCTTAAACAATATGTCTTTTGCTATACTTGTTAGATATTGTAATTGCAGTCAATCATATCTGAGAAGCGTGCTTTTTACACTCCACCTGCACCCTAGTTGCATTCATTTCATATTTTGAGGGGGAGTTGGATTTTAGGGGGAGTTTGAGTCGGTGTCTCTTTAGAGTGCATTTACTCTCACTTGATGAGTCCAATTGTCAACAAGGGGGAGAAATTTTGGGTTACTCGATCTTTTAGAAGAGTTTAGGGGGAGTTTTTTTGGCTTTCTGTGAGATTTGTTTCAGGGGGAGTTTTAGTCTCTTTTGCCCTTACTCTATGGATATCCGTGTTGATAATTCTTAGATTGCACTCGTTTTGAGTTGTTATTTTTGGTTAACCATAATGATTGCCTTCTGGTTTTTTTCGGCTTTTAGTCATTAGGGTTAAACTTTTTATTTTCCTCTTTTTGTCTTCTTGTGTTTTGTTTTTCATGTTTCCACATGTGCTTGCCCGTTCTGAAGAGCTGATGAAGATAGTGTTGACAATGCACTCATCAAGGGGGAGATTGAGGAGCCATGTTGAAGAGCATGGGCCTCATGGCTCCAGATGTGATGAGTGATTGTCAACGGAAGTGAAAGAGGAGACGTGAAGAGAAGATGAAGACCTGCCGTGTCTGGGCCGCGTGTGACTAAGGTACACGGCAGGCGAGCGACTGCCGGGCAGAGGGGTTATGGAGTCAGGCCGGCCCAATCCGAGTACATGGGCTAGGAGCGGCAGAGGATCCACTGGTCTGTTGATCAGGATTGACTCAGGTACACGGGTGCCAAGTGATTGCCGGGCTGAGGGAGCTGCAGAATCGAGCCAGCCCAATCCGGGTACCCGATGCGAAGACGCTGGACGCTTTGTCAGTTTTGGTGCAAAACTAACAACCGCTGATCTTGGATTTGATCGTTCTGAGGTGAAGCCGTAGCTTCTACGAAAGCTCCGCATCAGGACAAGTTATCTTTATTTAGGTTTTTACTATTTTGCCTTTAGACTCACAGTTTGTGTTAGTCAAGTCTCTAAAAAATCCTAAGGACATGTTGGTCTTTTCTATTTTTATTTCAGCATCTCTTTAAACACTAAGGGTATTTTTGGTTTTTCCTAGTCTATTGGGCTGCCTATAAATAGGGCCCCAATCCCTAGGGTTAGGGTTAACTCATCTAATGAAAATCTGAGTTCAACCACTTTTAGCCTTTCCTCTTTCACTGTTCATCACCAAATGTTTGCGCCGCCCGTTGAATCTTTGATCTTGTTTCATATTGTTTGGCACATCGAGAGCAAACCGCAATAGACTAGCAGCTAGCTAGCTATTTGCTGCAGGTCACGAGAATCGAGGCTGTAGCAATGCATGGCAGCCCGTGGCATCGCATTGGCGTGGTGCTCTGTAGTTGGGAGGCGAAGCTCGCGAGGTGGACCTACAGCACGGCAATATAGGTGGCCAAGCTTCACGCGACTTCTTTGATCGGGCAGAGAACTAGAAGAGGCGCCGGTTGTTTTTGCTAGGAGGTGGGCAAAGCACGGGCACGTTTCCCGAGGCACTGCAGAAGCCCTACCAGATTCAGGGTCCCTTTGGTTTGGCTTTCGGAAGCAGCTTTTGCTTCCTGGAAGCCAAAAGCCAAACCAAAGGGTATATTTCTACCTAGCGGCTTTTAGTAAAAGCAGCTTTTGGTGCAGTGTAAATGTGAAAGCTCCTCCAGACCTGCTTTCTGCGGCTTTTGGCTTTTGGCTTCGCAACCATACAAAATTTCATAAATTGACATTTCAAATTTCATACAACCATACAAAATTCTATAAATTGACATTTCAAATTTCATACAACCATACAAAATTTCATAAATTGATATTTCAAATTTCATACAATCATACAAAATTTCATAAATTGACATTTCAAATTTCATACAACCATACAAAATATCATAAATTGACATTTCAAATTTCATACCATACAAAATTTCATAAATTAACATTTAAAATTTGATACAACCATATAAAATTTCATAAATTGACATTTCAAATTTCATACAACCATACAACCTACAGCTAGGCGCGTGCTAGCAGCGCAGCGGTAGCACTGTGTCAGGCGGTGTTCGGCAGAAGCAACCGTGTGGAGGCGTGGCTTGTGCTGTTGTTCGGGTGGGAGCGCGTGCGAGAAGCAGCCAGGGCGGGAAGTACAAGGCGCAAGGAAGGCTCACGGTAGCATTTCGTTCGATGAGATGAGGTACTGAGTACATGGCGCACGTGGCAGCCACGACATAAGCAACACACGCAGGCAAGGCGTTCAGCAGAATGCCTGAACAGGAGACAAAAAATTGCATAGTAATCTCTATTATTCTATCCTTGTTTTGCCTGCACTTGAATGTTTGAATGAACATTCTATTTTAGATTAAATCGTCTGTGTGTGCTGTATTTTCATCTGCATTTATTTTATCAGATCAAATGGTTGTGTGAATTTTGAAATATCTGTGAGCACAGTTTATCATCAACACTTATTTTGTCTGATTAAATGCCTGAGATGATTGACGCTATGATATTTGAAATGCCTGTGAGTTGAAAGCTCTGTTAATTTGCCTTTAAACACTTTGTTGGTGTCTTTTTGACTAGGACACTGGTCGTTTTTATGCTAGATTATTTTCGCTGCTTTTGATCTGTGTATTTACGCTGATTACCTGTTGAGGTGTCTTGGGTGTTGGGAGAAGGCCATTGATTCGAAAGAATTTTTATGCGCCCATTCACCCCTCTCTGGTTGCTACTTTCGGTCCTACACTTATGACCAATGATTATTATAACTTAATGACAGATGGACTAGATGAATTAGCACAGAACAAATTGAGAGCCCTTGAGAAGGTTGTGGAGAATAATGCAAGGGTAGCCAAGTATTATAATACGAAAGTAGTACCCATGTCATTTGAAGGAGAACTTGTATAGAAGCTTATCCTGCCGATCGGATCTAAAGATAATCAGTTCGGTAAGTGGTCACCTAATTGGGAAGGACGCTTTCGGGTACATCGAGTGGTTCCTCGTAATGCCTATCTACTTGATAGCCTAGAAGGAGAAGAATTCAGGAAGACATTAAATGGAAAATATTTGAAGATATACTTCCCGAGCATATGGATAAATGCCTAAGGATCTACACGGAAGAGAATAAATAGCCGATACCAAGGGTATCGCCTTTAGATGGATGATGGTAAAACATCGACCCTAGACACATACAAGGCATACAAGACTTGGAGTAAATAAAAGTTCACAACAGAACATCACAAGCAAATAAAAGTTTCGGGGTACACGATAGTCGACAGTACAAAATAAATAGTTCAAGACAGATAACGGTGAATAGCTTCAGCTGCCTCCTTCCGAATATCGTCTAAATTGCCGACGATTGCTAGATCTTCAGCATCATACCCAGGGATCAGCTTTACGGTACGATCAAATTGGTGTGCACGGTGGAATTCATTAGTGAGATGACTTTCTTCAGTTTAAATCTGGTCAGGCAAGGCCGCTAAAATGCTTTCCCCGTGGGTTATCTTTGCAGGCCCCTATCAAGCCTGGCGACTAGATCGACATCCTCTGTCCTCAATTTGTCGAGATGCAATGACACAACCGATGACTAGCCATAATGATTGTCTAGGTCAGCACCCTCATCGAGTATGGAGTCATCGAACACTTTGGCCATCGTCAGTTGTGAAGCACAATTCACCTAATTATCCATCCGTCATTGAGCCCACTGGATCATAGGTCGATTGTATTCTAGATATGTCATCGGCGTCAATACATCGGTGAGATCAAGAGGGAGAAAGTCCAACACGTCATTAAAGCAAGCCATTATGGGACCCGAGTCATTGATTAGGGTCTTCACCGAGAGACTCAAATGGCATATTATGTCCGATAGCACTTCCCTCGCCTCCAAAAATGGTTGAGTCATAGTAGGCTAAGGGGCATTAGTGACCTCCTCATCTTGAAGATACTGAATAATGTAAAAGGGAAACTCCATGGCCGAAAACGGAAAATTGAGCTAGAAGATGAAAGGGTTGATGAAGATTTCTACAATGTGAAAACACTGCTTCGAAGATTTATAGCTAGCTTAAAGATGGTAGAAGACGAAAGGTTTTTGGCTACTAGTAGATAGTTCGATGGGACTTTTGAGATGACATGGTGCAGAAAGCCTTAAATGAGTGATAATTTAGAAGCATTAGAAACACTTATGCTTCAAAACTAGGGGCCATGTATTGACAATAAAAGTTGGTTAAGGCCCAAGCGTAGTAAGGATCCGGTGTGGTCAACGAAAGTCAAGAAGTCTGGTCAAAGGTTGGCCAAAGAAGTCCGTCCGTATTGTTGTGCATGACCGGATATGAAGGAACCGGTAAAGATGAAGAGATAGAAATGAGAGCCAAAATCAGTTGTATCGACTAGATTGGAACATAGAAATATGTACATATTAGGAAGATAGAAAAAGATACAACATCCAAAAACTACTATTGGCGCATCGCCACCCTTGTTATTCAAGGATCAATCTCGGTGGGGCTTTGCAGCTAGAGCTGGGCTTCATCATTTCGATCTCCGACGAAGGGGTAAGACTCGCCACCCCAACGGTTGTATCAACTAGATTGGTATCATTCAAGGCCGCATCGCTTCGATCTCTTGAAGCGCATTGGTTCGGTCAGTATACGAGGAGCCATGGTGGAGACTGTGGGCTCATGACTCCCAGATGATGATTGATTGTCAACGGTGAAGAGAAGATGATGACGCCCTCCGAGGGGAGGCACTTCGAAGGGGGGCTTTGGAGATAGAGGTCTTGTTGTGGCACTGACTGGTGTGACAGTTATACAGATAGACTATCAGTGAGCTCGAGGAGCTGCGGAATCATAGTGGTCCAATCCGAGTACATGACGCAAGGACAACAAGTTAGTTGTTTGTGAATCCTAGGGGTATTTTAGTATTTTTCTTTTTTATTTTTAGTCTGAAAAAATACCTTAAGTGTATTATAAGAATTTACCATTTTTAATTGCATTTGTACACTAAGAGTATTATAGGAATTTCCTGTATTTGGACAGCCTACAAAAAAAGCCCCCGTACCATAAGATTTCCTAACCCATTTTCCTGAAAATATTTTACCATTCAAATATTTTGGGTCTCTGTTGCTTTCTTTTCTCTATTCCGTCCTACCGGTGTGCAGCCATCTTTGATGTTTTGTCGATAACGATTGCTGTTTCTTCGGTGTCGCACCGTGCCTGCATGATCCAGCGCTCGGATCGGCGCCATGTGTCATGTACTCAGTCAGTTTCCTGGCGACCAAATTTTTAATTCGTTGCCGCATGTTCATTCTGAATATTTTTCTTGGACACTGATATTGCCTGGCCGATGGTGTGTGATTGTTTTTGTATCTCCACTGAGCCACAATTTTCTATCTCCATGTCAAAGCATGTGTATCGGTTAAGCCACAATTGCAGTTTTGCTGCTCGAATCCCTGATGATCCACGGGATACCTGCAGGCTACCGCACCAAGGCTCAGCTTAGTTTCTTTTTCTGATGATCCACGGGTCATGACTTCCTATGCTCTAGTCTGAGTTGGACAAGGGTTCCAAGTCGTCAATAATTAACTAGAGATAAAATAGCCCCAAAACCAGCTAACCTAAATCGTATTCCAGTTGGGCCGGTTTGACCCGACCCATATGGAAGGTCTGATTTGGCCTACACGGCCGGTCAGACCAGTCCTAGATGGCTGGTCGGACCGGCCTTTGCCAGGTCTTGGCACATTTTCGGCTCAAATTACCAAAAAGTGATATTTTGACAATTTTGACCATTAATGCCATTTTTTGCTTTCAACTCATGCCCCGTCAGTTTTGACAAACTTTAGTGAGCCAAAAGCAAAACGAGCTAAAGGCGATATGTTCCATATCGGCTTTTCGATGCTTCAAGCATTTTTCCACATACTTGGGAAGTAATTTTTCAAATACCTACCATTCAAAGATCTACGATATCGCTCTCCTTGAAGAGACTTAGGCAAATTTGCATTACTTGCAGTGATTTCAACAACTTTAAACTGACCTTCCCAACTAGCATACCATTTACCAAACATTGGTCTCTTAGTGCCTAAAGGCAAAATCGTCTTCCAAACCAAGTCACCAACTTGAAATGATTTTGCTCTCACCTCTTGTTATAAGCTCTAGCCACTCTTCTTTTATCTCTTTCTATTGCCTCTAGAGCTCTTAACCTCTTATCGGTCACTTCTTCCAAATTATCTTTCAAAAGAGTTTCATACTAATTGACCGATAATCCATCTTGCTTAAGAAACCTCAATGAGCCAAGATTCACCTCTACGGGTAAAACAACTTCTTTTCCATATCCTAACTTATATGGACTTACTTTGGTGGCACCATGCTTTGCAACTCCACATGACCATAATGCCTAAGAAAGCACTTCATGTTACCTTTTAGGGAACTCTTCAATCTTTTTCTTAATGATATTAATCACAGTTTTATTACTAGACTCGTCCTGACCATTGGCTTGAGCATAGTATGGTGAAGAGTTTATCAACTTTATACCATAAGATTCAGCAAAATCACATACTTCTTTAGAAACAAATGAAGAACCCTGATCTATATTAAGAGTTTGGGGAATAACGAATCTATGTATAATGTGCTTCAATATGAAATCAATTACCTCATTTTGCGTCATATTCTTGAGATGCACGGTGTCTATCCACTTGGTGAAGTAATCTGTAGCCATCAACATGAACCGATGCCCTTTTGAAGAGGAAGGATAAATTTGGCCGATGATGTCCAATGCCCAACCTCAGAATGACCATGGTTTGATAATAGGGTTAAGTAAAGATGTGAGAGCAAGCTGAATATTACCAAACCTTTGACAAGCTTCACATCCTCTACAATACTTAAAACAGTCCTCGATCATAGTCGGCCAATAAAAACCTGCTCTTATGAGCATCCAACTCATTTTCTGGGCTGACTGATGAGTTCCACAAAGACCTTCATGCACTTCACCCACAACGAGTCTAGATTAATCGTCATTCAAACATCTCAAAAGTACTACATCAATAGTTCGGTGATACAACTCATCGTCGATTAATACAAATTTAAATGCTTGCCACCGAACTTTTCGATCGACCCGCTTGCTAGGATGATGAGGACATCACTAGCTAAGATATAACCATGCTTATACTTTACAATAAACAACCCAAGGTTCGTTCATTCTATATTAGGTTTACATTTTATATATTTGAGCTAAGGATGCTACACAATGAGCTGGCTTTGTTTTCAATTACAGAAATTCTTTCATGGATCAAGCGGCACGTTAAGACCACATCAAGAGCATGGAACACCATGGAAGTTGATTGGGGACCAAGTCAAGGCCATGAAAACATAATATACAATTTTGTGACGTTATTTATGTGCCAAGAGAAAGTGAAGATTAACTTCTACACAATTTCGACACGGATTCGGACTGCATGGACAGCAACAAATTCAAACGTGCACAACTTTTACATGGCAGCTCCGATTTAGATGATTGTAGACTTTTTGCAAAGATTGAGACGTCCTATTTCCAACGGATCCAGCTACATATCCAGATTCCATCGGAGGAGATCACAATCACAAAATCAATGAGTGTTTCTTTTTTTCTTGTCAATCTGTTTAGGAAATAATTAGTAGTTTCCATATGTAATAAGTTTCCAAACATTGGGAACGTCCCTAGGGCTATAAATAACCCTAGAAACTTCAGCTGTAATTCGAGTTTTGATTAGATAAAAGTTTAGCCAATGCTACTTGTCCATGTAAACCCGTGATCGGTTAGATCACCGGTTTCATGTTTCAGAACCCCAACTATCCCTGTGCGTCTTTCACATCCAGCAATACTAGTTGCTCCTTTATCTTGTTCTTGCTCGTTCTTCGATTGCTTTCAGGAACAAGGTTGATCACCAATAAGATCAACAACCCTTGGAGTTAGTGTATCGATCGCTAAGGCGCAACACGAACATCTCGTACGGTTGTAGTCGGATCGTCAACGTCATCTCCATCCAATAAAAACGCGCGTTGCTGACTTGCCCACAAAGTGAATTCGGCTTCGTTCTATAGCTGAAGTATGGGGACAAAAGCATTGATCTTGCCAAACAAGTTAGATATAAATCGGCGCAAATAATTAACCTTGCCTAACAACTTTTGCACATTTTTCTTGCATGTTGGCACTTCGAAGTTTTTAATCTTCTCCAGCCTCTTAGGATCAATATCAATACCTCCATCATGAATCATGAATCCTAAGAACTTGCCCACTGAAATCCAAAAGCACACTTGAGTGAGTTCATCTTTAAGCCATACTGAAGCATCTTGACAAAAGCAACTCTCAAATCGGCTAAATGGTTTCCCATAGCATCCGATTTGACTACAACATTATCTATGTAGACCTCTAGCATAACTGCTAGAAAGTCATGAAAGCTCATGTTCATAGCACATTGATATGTAGTGCCAACATTCATTTAGCTGAAAGATATAACAACCCACTCAAACAAGCCAATAAAACTAGGGCATAGAAAGGCTGTCTTGTAGACATCATCTTCGACCATGAAGATTTGATTATAACAAGTGTTGCCGTCAAGAAAACCTAGTACCTTGTGTCCTGAAGCATCGTTGATCAAGATGTCAGCTATTAGCATGGGAAACTCGTTCTTCGTAGTGGCCTTGTTCAATTCCCTAAAATCAATACACACACGAATCTTGCCACTTCTTTTCTTTTCTATAGTCACAATGTTAGCAACCCATTAGCATACCTGCATGTCCTAATAAACTCAGCCTTGTTCTAGCATCGAGATCTTCTCTATCCTCCTCGGAGAGGTCGCTAGACTTGTCTCCTATCGGCCATGGACTCTCTTCACACCGAGGTCCTTCTGCACGCTGATGAGATGCAAGGTTGGGTCAATTACTACCGTCAGGAGGCCGACGAACTGCAGAAATAGGTTACCCAAATCCTTAGCCAGAACCAGGAGCTCAAGGAGGATATTGCTGAGCTGACACCCATAGCTCCCCCTAGGAGGAGGACCCGTCGGAAGACCATTCGTCGACCATAGAAGTCAACCAGGCGAAGCTCGACCCTACCCAGCCCAGGTGATGCCGAGGTATCAGAAGGGCTGATGGCCGACGATGAAGCTGAACCTAGCACCGCAATGGGCTCAACCCAAAGTTCCACGAGTACATCCGGCGATGCCTCCGACAACCACTAGATGGTCGTATCATGCGCTAGATTCCGCTTGATTGTTTTCTTTGTTTGTGGTCTTGTTCCATGGCGACTTGTTCTATGGACAAGTTGGAAATAAGAACTGTAATAGACAAACCTAGCTTTACCATAGTAATAAATAAACTATCATTATTTGGCAAAATTATTCTAAGTCCCATCATGTTCTCCTGGGATGTTACATCTTCCAGTAGAATGGCCACCCATCAAAGCGTAGGAGTGTCGCTAAGAAAAGTCTAATCAAGTCAAGTTCAATTCGTGAAGATACGGTCCTGAGGCCAACAGTTTGAAGGATTAATTCAAGAAAAGTTGGAACATACACATGACCTTCTATCTCCAGCCTTTCTGAATCTCGGGGCGAGATTATTGTTAAGGGGGTTAGATTTGTAACACCCTAAATTTTATAAATTAACTAAATTGGAGATAATAGGATTTTTAAATGAATAAATTGAGTTTGGATAATAAAATGGTTGAATTAATTGGAAAACCTTAAGGAAAAATAAAATAAAGTAATCAAAAGTTTTAGTTGACTGAAGTCAATCAATTAGGTTTGGACCAAAAGAGGCATCTAAATAAAAATTTTGAGAAAATTTATTTTTATAGGAAAAGTGTTATTTTTGATTTTTGAATAAACTGAAAATGTCCAAATAAATAAAAGTAGGAAGGAATAATTCAAATTTTGAGCCGAGAAAATAATGTTAGATTCATAAGACTGAAACATATTTTTGAGAATTTTTGTGAAATTTTAGAACCTTTGTTGTGATATCATATTTTATAAATGAATTTCTGGAATTATTTTAATTGGAAAAAGAATTTTAAATCTTAATGGGCCACTGCCCTCCTTTCTCCCTCATGCTCGTCCAACCCGCACATGCGCTCACTAACACCTAGGCCCCACCTGCCAGCTTATCCCTCTCGCGTGCGCTCGCATTCCCTCTCTCTCTCCCCCCTTCGCTGACACCTGCCCCACACCTGTTGACGCCATCTGCTTCCCCCTCACAAGCCCACTGACTGTCGTGGCCCACACGTCAGGTTCGTCTTCTCCACGAAGACCGCCCCCAATCCAGCCCCCTAACACCGGCCGAAACCCTAGCACCCCCAATCCGCTGCCGCCGGCCCCCTCCCCTCAAATTGAGCCCACGAATTAATTCCCTTGACTCTGGTGACCATTTCCCCCTTGTTCCCATACCCAATTGCGTCTCGATTCAAAGTACAGTAGGCATTGAAACCTTGCCAGCGTTATTGTGCCATTCGCTTTGTTCCCCCAATCGTGCCCTCCATTTAACGCCGCCAATGACCCATATAAAGCCCCGGCGACCCCCGCATTCCTGGCATCCCGAGAGCCCTCCGTTTATGCCAATTCTGAGGGACCGCAGGGTAGTTTAGTATTGCCGACCTGTTTCCACTCTAGCCACCGCTCACTATCGCCTGAGGACCCTGCTGCCCTCGCCACTGGCACCATCGTGACCGCTGTCGCACGCTCATCCCCAACCACCCCTTTGTTGGTGCCGCCGACCGCCAGAACACCCTCCCCGCCGGTGACCTGAATGCCTCGCCGCCACCTCGCTCGTCGCCGGCCATGTTCAGTCAACCCCAAGCCCCATCTTCGTACCATCCTGATCGCTACCTTATTCTCGTTTCATTTCCATGCTTAGAATAGACCATCGGTCACCGTCGTCGCCGCTGTGATCGTTGCCGCAGCCTGCCTTCACTGGAGAAGGCGATCATGCTGGTATTTCCCCCGTGCCGTGCCGGACGTGATCCGAGCCGTCGGTTCGGTGGCGAGCAATGCAGTTTAAAACATGGGAGGGATTTAAACTTCAAAAATTAACTTCAAAAATTTCAGAAAATTGTTTTAAACTTCAAAAATTCATATCTTCTTCAAATTAACTCCAAATTTAACCATTCAAATTTTAGAGAGTTTGTATTTTTATTCTATTCATGATCTGTATATGTTTACATTGAATATTTTATATTGTTTTAATTGGAATTAAAATAAAATCCAAGGCATTGTTTTAAACTTCAAAAACTCATAACTAATTTGAATTAACTCTAAAATTGGCCATTCAAATTTCAGAATGTTTATCTTTTTATTCTCTTCCCATTCATCCAATAAAATTTATATATGTTTATAATAAAATTTTATATTGTTTAAATTAAAGTTTGAATATAATTTGAGAATAAAATTCCTAACTCCTTAGAATTGACTCTAAAATTTCACATTTAAATTTCAAGACATTTATCTTCTCGTCCTCTACATTTTTAACCAATTTAATTGATATGTGTGTATTCTTTATTATTGAAAATAAAACCAAGAATACCATTCTTAAACCTTAAAAAATTCTTATCATCTCCCTTGGTACTCCAAAATTCACCATTTTGATTTCAGAAAAATCCTCCCCTTACATTCTCTACAACTTTAACCAATTTAACTAAATGCTTGTACTGTTTGTTTTATTGTTTCTCTTAATTGTTTTGTATTTTCATTTTACATGCCTAAAAGGTTACGACACCGTCGAGAAGCAGAACCATTTTCCCCGAAAGGTACTCCCTCTCCACTTATAAATCAAGGCAAGTCACCACAACAATTTTTGAGCATACTGAACCTAGTTTTCTTAAAATATCACAGAAACCCATAGGTTATAAATGCATTAGTCAAATTGAAAGCCTTATATTATATTTATTTAGATCCCCGACCTTGAAGTGAAAACCCAAGCCATGCCATTGAGCCAAGAACTCCTTGTCACCGATACAGTATTACTACTAGATAGTGTCCAATGTATCAACACAACAGCTATAGGATAAAAATGAGTTGTAGATATTTGGATTCTATTATATGATCCATGTTATTCTCTCATCCCTAGAATTCTATTGGTCTTGGAGTTATGGTTAGTATGTTAGCATGGTGGGTTCCGGGTGCAAGCGAGGGCATTGGTTAGTTGCACTCGGGGCACTATAAGGACCGGTCTGCGGGATCCATTGCAATACACTTCCGTACTAAGCACAAGTCTAATGGGTAAGTCCTAATTGGTTGTATGAGGCGTTCCAACTTGAAGTACCATTTGGAGATGAGTCAATCAGCACCTACGGGTGGCTTGTAAAGACGAGGCGCAAAAGGTGGTGCGACGTTGGTCTAGTGCGCTGGCAAGCCGGCAAAACCTAGAGCGGGTGTTATTGAATTGGAGCGTCTCATGCTAAAGGTTTTGGAATGAGTTTCTGTGACTTGGGTCATCTAAACACACTACGGTGTGCAGGGATGAGTGCCTTGTGGGTACAGTAGTACACCTCTAATCAGGGTTTAAATCTTTCTGAAAAGCCGAGCTCACGGTCAAGGGTAGGTTGCGTGACATCTCGCAGTTAGTTTACATTTATGAGTGTTGCATGATGGAATGGCATGTAAGGACTTGTTGGCGTAAAATATTACGCTAGCAGGTTCTCTAAGATTAAGAACTAACAAACACGGAGTTTGTGAAGTGAATTATCTCAAGACTCTAAATAGGATAATAGCTCGAAGTAGTTCGAAGTTGTGTATTGAATATCTGAGTATTCGATGCCTATTACAGGGTGAGAAGGGGGTATTTATAGGTGAAAACTATAAGGAAAAGACCTTTTTACCCCTCAATTACAACCAACATAGTGGAAACTATTTTGGTACCCCGAATAAGGCTAAAATAGTAAAATATGTCCGAAGAGGATAGATAAGGCAGACGTGCCGTCAGTCTTGCTGTTTTCCACTGTAGAGATGAAGCCTTTGGAGGGTATCTTCAAATTGGGGTTCGGAGGACCCTTCGGCTTGGAAACTTCGTCAACTTGGGGATGAACTTCTGTCTTAAAGCTACATGAGTTGTCTATGTCTTTTGATCTTAAAGGCCCTAGGGATGAATTATTTCCCCCCAACAGTAGCCCCTCGAATACGCTTCTCCAATTTAACCTGTATAGCAGGAGAGCAGTATACGCATGAAATATTTTCATATTCAGGGACTTAGAAAAAATTGAAGGTATTATAACCATTCGAAGTGTCTTCGGCATCGGAGTATGTCTGATGGAAGCTTCGAACTGGGACTCTCGTGTGAACGCTTCGCAAGGAAATAAACCGTTGCGGAGGCGAAGCATCGCAAAGAGCCGTTAATATTGAGCCGTTACCCTTCAAGTAGTCGTTAGACTCCCAGGAAAAAGTAACGGACAAAATTTTACCGTGGGTTCACACCTTTTTTACTTTCTGGCCCCACCCATCAGCGATAGAAGCCGAACCTGCAATGTGAATGGATGTTCGAAACACAATAACTGGAGGCGAAAAGTCTATAAAAGGGGAACTCGAGGCTTATCGGAATTTTTTACAGAGATTTAGTTCTAAGCCCCCTTTCCCTAACCTTCAAACTTTCCCCAACATCCTAAGCAACCAAACGATGGCGAGGACTGGTGCGACGGTGTCGAGTGTGGCAGGAACTTTGGCACAGAGGCAGGCGTGGGCAGCATCAGCAGCGACATCAATGGCAGGAGCCCCGGGGGGTTCTTGGCCCAAAAACCCACAGGAGCTCCGCCCACCGTCAAAGAAACCCTTGAAGCAAAGCTTTCTCCGAGGGCAGTCGACAAGCACGGTGAAGTCCATCGAGGAAGCAGTGGACGGGAAGCTAGGCCCAGGCATGAGGACTTGGGTCCTTGGTACAGAAGCGACCCCAACGCCTCAGAGCGGAGAGGTGGTGGTCTTCAAGGCCTTCTTCGAGGCCGGGCTAGGACTTCCTGCAATCAGCTTCTTGGCAGAGGTACTAGAAATGTTCCACGTTACCTTGCCGCAATTGTCTCCCAACGTCATAGCCAGACTGACAATCTTCGAATGGGCCCTTCGGGCGAAAGGGTGCAGAGGGAGGTCAGAGGTCTTCGCGGCTACTCATGAAGCCTCCTACCAGCCGAAGCCACAGCACGTACCCGGAGACACCAAGGTGCTGACAACCTTCGGAAGTGTTAACTTCCAACTTCGGAAGGAATACTTGCAGTATTTCCTAGCGAAGTCCATCAACGATTGGTGGTACACCAAATAGATCCTCCGATGGTTCTACGTCGAAGTCGGAAAAGGTTCTAGCCTCGCGGGGCCCCTACAAGAAATCTGGTACCGGAAGGAAGCCGAAGCCACTCTGGACCCTAGGTCACTTTCGACGTGGCTAGGGTTGCTTTCTTCGGTGGCCAGCCGCATGAGCATGCGGGACCTCGTGGAGGAATTCATCTCCCTCCAAATCCCTCCTCTTAGAGCGGAGTGGTCGATAGCATTTCAAAATGCTTCGGAAGGAGAGCTTCGAAGCTTGGGTAAGTCTTCGCACTTCTGCATTATCATTGATTAGAAAATAGATAACATACTAAAAAGAATGCTACCTTTTTTTCAGTGGCTCCTTTGGCGCTAGCTCCGGAGCAGATTGCCAGAGCCACATAACAGGTGCTCGGAGACCCTACAATGGCAAAGAAGCAACGGATGGTGGAGCTGGTTGGGAGCTAGGAACGCTCCAACCGAGTGTGGAGTGCTCTTGGGATGGAGCCTCCTCCCTTGCCGGACTTCGATTCGATGGGGGTAGCTCCCCGGAAAAGGAAAACCACCGCCGAGTCCTCCAAAAGGGTCGCTAAGACCCCCATCAAGAAGGGGAAGAAGACATCGAAGCCTCCTCCTCCTGCATCTCCGGTATCTTCACCTTCCTTCCTGGACATTCGAAGCTCCTCTTCAGAGGAAACGAAAGAAAAAGACTCGAATGTCCAGATGGGTAAAGCTCTTGAAAATTATCTGCTGCAAGATGACGAGGGTGACTCCCAAGCTACAGCTGGAGACCCCCTCCAGGAGGTTGTAGAAGTTGACGGAACAACCCCCTCCACACCCGGTGCGGGTAACTATGAACCAGAGTTAGAAAATCCTAACTCGCCCGTGGTCGGAGTGGTAGTTACGGAGGTCAGAGCAATAATTGTGGCTTCTCCGGAACAACCTTCGGGGGATGACCTCGAAGAATATCTTTGGATGTACGAATTTCTGGGGGACCCCGAAATTCTCCCTCAAAGTGAAGATGGAGGTAAATCTTGAAACTTTACCTTCGAACTTCCTGAAAAGGCTTTATTGTGGAATAAGTACTTAACAAATACCTTGACTTTGTAGATGCTCCTGAAAAGGCTTTGGCTTCACTTGGAGTTGATGCACCGGTCGAAGCAGTGGCTCCAACGACTGAAGCTGTCTCGGGCGTAGTGACTCCATCCGAGGTAGCAACGATCGAAAAGGATCCACTGCAGCCAAAGTAGCAGCTCCGGTCTTCATACCAGGGAGGGGTAAGAGCACGACAGGCCTCGGCCCCCTTCCCCCTTTGACGACAACACCTTCCTCCAACGAACCTTCAGCGAGTGGTTTAGAGGAAGACCGCGCCATGGATAACCGATGGGCCCTATCCTGGCTTGCTTTGCTGACTCCATTCTTGGAGCAGCGGACAAGGCTCCGAGAGCTCCTAGAACCCTTGGCAGATAAGTGCCAAGAGGTTGGGAGATCGGAACTGGTCTCCATCTTGAGCGAAGCCAGGGCACCAGAGCTCGATTTGGCCCATGAAAGGGCTGTCCTTCAGGTATGGAACATACAACAAATGCATTTAATTAACGAAATTACTTTATACTCACTCTCCTTTTTTGCAGCAATTCATCCTCGCTAGAGCGGCAATGACTTCCAATGAGCTCGAAGCTAATCGGCTCAAGAGGAAGGTTACCACCCTCCAGAATGTTCTCCGAAGCTCGGAAGACAAAACCTTGCAACTAGAGGAGGAGCTCCTCGAGGAGCGAAGGGCTAGAGCTTTTACGGATGAAGCACTGCGGGTCGAGCAACAGAGCAGCGCTACACTGAAGGCTTCGGTTCAAGAAATCGAAGCCAAGCGTGTGGTGCTCAGGCCCGAGGTTGAGAAGCTTCAACGAGAAGCAGCGAACTCCAGCCACAGCTTGTAGAGCTCAAAGACTCACTTAAACAAGCGCTGGCTCAGAAGAGTATTCTGCTATCAAGGATAGCCAAGGTTTCTGCTTCTGCTTCAGAGCTGATGGAGGCTGAGACGAAGAATGTCGCCGTTGCTGAGCAGACTATGGATACCCTCCATGGTACCCTAGAATACTTTGGTACGATGTGCCCTTCGTCTTCAGCTCCGGAGAGCGAGCCCCTCAAGCGAAAGCTAAAGATGATCCAGGAGGCAACGAAGATGATGAAGGGCTCCAGGATTCGCTACAGAGAGATCTCCGGGCAGGTAGCCGAAACCGGAGTCCTTCGACATCTCAAAACCCTCGGGATTTCTGTTGCTCTAGTGGGGGGTTCGATGCCTACAGGCTTCGCTGACAAAGACTTGTTGCGTCCTTCCTTTGATGTGGCTTCTGCCTAGGAAGCCTTCTGGGCGACCTGGAAAATAGATCACAAAGCTGCAGGCAAGGCCTGGATCGACGAGGCTCGCCGGCAGAAGCAAGCTCAAACGAGGCCACCGGCTCTGACTCCTCCTACTACGCCAACCGACCTGCATGTTTAGCTACGTAGGGCACTTAATCATGTACAAGAAATCTTGTAAAGCCCTTTATTTTAATCAATGAAAAGTTTATAAACGGGAAGTCTTTGTTTGGATGCTTATTTTTAGGTTTTGTTACGCACTTTGGAACCTGACTTCGATGTATTGGAGCCTAACGAAGGGCTTCATCAATATTGGGCTATCCTCGAGATCTTAAGGCCTTACCGACGCTCGTGCTTCTCTTTTCCTCGAGGGGAGCAAGGGGAAATAGCACCCAAAGTTCAACATGAAGTCCTAGCTTATATTAAAGTAGAAGATAAAGAAGTAGTATCTTCGTCTTCAGAATATGTAGATTGGTCTGACTCAGAGTACCAAGCCGAAGACCCAATGGAGGATAGCTCCGTAAAACTTCTGTCCTAGGCTGAACTTCAAGAAGAGCAGAAAAAGTTGCAAGCTTTGAAGAAGAAAGGTGCTCGGACTAGGAGAAAAGTCTTATGAACTCAGGGCTCCGAATACCGAAGCGGTCCTAGAAGTAGTTCTAGAGGTCGGAGGGGTCTCCGCTTTTATTTAGGCTTAGACCAAAATTTCTCTTAATGTAATATGATTACCCGATTAATATAACCTATTTTGGAAGCATCACTTGACCGTTCCTTACTCCCATGCCCCTCCTTCTGGGTGAGGGACCGTACGCGGTGCGATAGGGTTTGTCGGACACAATGATTGACATAACGACTATGTACGCGGCCGGTGTGAGGACATCAACCAACTCCGAGGGAAGAAGGGTTAGGATGTCATTGAGGCACCCCCTTATTGGCCCCAAGTCATTGACCAAAACCTCTATTGGATAATCAAGGTGACGCAGCAAGTTCGATAGAACCTCCGTCACCTCTGAAGAAAGCTGAACCACGGCGAGCATGGGAACACCCATAACCTCCTCATTGGTCTTAAGATAAGGACCAATGTCGAAGGTAACTTCTGTATGAAGGACTGAAGGAAAGGAAAATAAGTCAAGCAAAAAAGGGTCATGACATCATAACAAATACTAGAATATTCACGTCAACAAGCTTGGCAGGAATAGCCGATTATGGAGCACCATCATCAGAAGAAGCGACAACATCATCTTCAACTTCGGCCACCAGAGAGATCTGCGAGTCCTCCCCTTCAAGGCTGCCCTGGGGGCAGATATGAAGGATATGCCCAAGAAAATTCCGTGGATCAGAAGTTCTGATAGGAAGTATCGGAAGTTCCGGTTATTTTCTAGTCTTGATATAGAGAGCAAATGTTGCTTCAGAAGTTCCGATATGGTATCAGAAGTTCCAACGAGCTAGAAGTTTCGATTCAGAATTTCCGAGGTGGGCGATAATAGATTGGATCTGTTGTGTGTCATACTGTATCAGGAGACATAAAATACCCTATCGGAAGTTCTAATCTAGGATCAGAAGTTCTGATCTAGGCAAACAGATTGGATCTGTTACGGTTTTTAGGGTTTCGGGATGAGCATGACCAAGCGGCTCTCAACCTTATAAAAGCAGAGGAGGAGGATGTCTTGGGGCAAGCCATAAGCCTAGATTAGACCTAGCCACCCAAGAGTTCTCTCCTTCCTTTTATTGATCTCAAATGTTGAGGTCAACGATCCCGGTCTCTCACGTGTGGTGCTAGCATGCTGCCGTGGGAGGTAGTCCACCCCTGTACGTGTGGACTCCATGGAGGCATTGCTCCAATAACGATGCTTGTGGGAATCAACATGCGAATGACTATGTCGTCTTCATCGATCGGATCAGTGAAGGACAACAAAGACGAAGTGAGGAGAGGCTTGATGCTCTACTCCAACATCTTCTTCCACTGCACCTATCGTGTCTCGTGCTAGAAGGTACCGATCTATGATCTCACACGCGTATGAGTCTTGGGCCTAGGGCACAAATTTTAAATTTGCTGACTAGCATAGCTCCCCTATTCCTCAACAAGATATACCAATGGCACCAGGCATCGGCTGCAGCCAAGGCCAATGTAGGTTACGTGGAAAGCAATGGAAGACGAGAAAACAAATAATAAATATACTAGGCAGGTGACATCAACATTGACGGCCAATTCCTCAGGAATAGAGGTGGTGAATCCCGGAGTCGCAACCTCGATTGCATCGGCTCTAGTAGGGGCAGCTCTAGAGGTGGTCCCCATTAGAGCAATAATGGCGTCGGCAGCAATCGGTGCACTAAGACCAATGGTATCAACCTCTGGCGTACTGTCCTGAGCAGAGAACCCCATGGTGATCGTATCGACAGCACAGACCGACTGCGGTGCAGTAGGATGGTTGGACATGTTGTCAAATGCCGCATAAAGACAGTCGATGTCCATAAGAGGTGAGGGTGGCTAAGTACAAAGGAAACATCTGGTGTCAGGGATATGAAGAGATAAATATTAGTGATACAAAAGCATGAACCTGGGCAGCCGAAGGAGTTTTCAGTTTTTGGCAGAGAGGCGGTGATGTCGGGGGTCGGCGCAGCTAAAGGAGCAATTGGCGTCGGCTATAAAATAAAACAAGAGACATAAGCATAATCTAGAAAAGGCATTATTATAAAGAGCTAGAAACTGATCATTGAATGCAAAGTTGAAGACAATGGATTTGTCTGGTTGGTCCTGTCCCTAGTGGATCAGCGCATGACCGAGGCGATGCCTGTCATTTGCACGCCAAAACCTTGGACCATTTCCCACTCATCCGGGCCAAGGCAGTAGAGGCGCTGATACCTATGTTCGTAGAGGCCGATAACGGACCGTAATGTTTCGACCGACCACTATGACTCATAGAGGGGGCATCGAGGTCATCCTCTTGCAATAAGCAAAGTTAAACAGATGAAGGACACTTGGAAAGCTGACCAAGAAGTAAAATCACATAAGGGATCCCATCCGTCATGTGGAAGAGGTGATCCCACTCCAAGCAATCCCTGACTTCTACATGAAATTGGAGTTGGTCGATGAAGAACAAGTGATGGGGGATTGGTCCCGATCTTCCGCTAGGTAAAGGATAAACTTGGGTTGGTGGAGAATCTCGACGTTGGCGATCCAAGGCTCCGGTCCGGCGGATCAAAACCTTGCAATCGTTACACCACTGTCTCCATTGGTTATCAACCACGCAGAACGCGATTTACCTCGCCACGAAGGCTAATTCCTGCAAGCGAACCCAAGAACACAAGCAAGAACAGGAAGGATACAAATCGAATGCCAAATCACAGACAAACGAAGATAAGGTGAGGTTTCACAAACGCCAATGCAGCAGCCAATCGGTCCGATGCAAGAGGCGGGATCTAAACACAACAGTGTAGATGCAAACAAAGCAAAACCTAACCCTAGAGGCGGCTGGCGTGAGAATATATAGGGCGGTAGCCTGTGGAAGGCGAACAGACACGGGCTGTGGGCTAGAAGACGTACAGACTCAGACTATGGGCCAACATGGCCCAGTTCTGTCACGCAGGACTGTTTAAATCACACAGAACGACTCGAGACTCCAAATGAGGTGAAAACAACGGCAAACGATCCGTCTTCTCCTCGGCTTTCCAAAAAGTCCAAGAACGCGCCAATCGGACTTCGTATGAGGAAGTTATGCCCATTTTGGTGAATGGTGGTCGATGTAGTCCGAACCAGCAAATTCTTGACTTCAAATCGTCCGTGCGGCTGCGTCTTCAACTCCAACTCTCCTATTCCATCTCCCATGTTCCTAAGCAACAACATATCACTAGTATTCAGTAGCATCCCGTCCAAACAAATATAATCAAAGTTGCTAAGGAAAGAATTAACCTCATGGTTCAAGCGACGGGCACGGGCGCGTGTGATTGGTCCAAGTAATTGAATTGTAGGTGGAGGCTCCATGTGTGTATCATGTGAAGTGATGTCCTCATCATCCTCCCCCTCTTGAATTGGAGTCGTCCTCGACTCAAGCTCATCGTCAGCTCCCAAATAGGGTTTTAAATCATTAGCACGGGTCATCAATTTAAACTTTCTCAAATCAGGAAAATGATCCTTGCGCAAGTACAACCAAACAAGATCTCCTGGTTTGAAAAACATCTTCTTTCTTCCTTTATTTGTCTTTTGAGCAAAATAGCGTGCCTTCTTTTCTATAACTTCCTTGGGCTTCAGATGCATAGCTTTCACAAACTCTGCACGCATAGTTGCCTTCATGTTTGCTCTCTCTTGAAAAGGAAGTGGCAACAAATCAAGTGGTGTGATTGGCTTAAAACCATACACCACTGCAGACGGGCACAATTGTGTTGTTGAGTGAACAACTCTATTGTATGCAAATTCAACATGTGGAAGGCAGTCCTCCCATTCCTTCAAGTTCTTCTTAATCATTGTTCGCAGCAACATGGAGAGTGTACGGTTTACCACCTCTGTTGGACCATCAGTTTGCGGGTGACAAGTTGTTGAAAATAGCAATTTTGTGCCAAGCTTGACCCACATTGTCTTCCAAAAGTAACTCATAAACTTCACATCATGATCTGAAACAATGGTTCTAGGCATCTCGTGCAATCTCACAATTTCCCTGAAAAATAAATCAGCAATATGTGAAGTATCGTTGGTCTTGTGACAGGGAATAAAGTGTGCCATTTTAGAAAACCTATCCACTCTTACAAATATAGAGTATCTCCCCCTCTTTGTCCTAGGCAATCCCACAATAAAGTCCATGCTAATATCTTCCCAAGGTGCACTAGAAACAGGAAGTGGAGTATACAAACCATATGGGTTAAGTTTGCACTTAGCTTTATGGTATGTGGCACAACGCTGCACAAATCGTTCAACATCTCTCCGCATCTTTAGCCATTAAAAATTATTGGACAGCAGGGCCAAAGTCTTTTCTCTCCCAAAATGTTCCATTAATCCACCGCCATGTGATTCTTCCAACAACAACAAACGTACGGACGAATCTGGAACACATAGCTTGTTAGCACGGGACAAGAAACCGTCATAAACATGAAATGTTTTCTAGTCTTTCCCATCATTACATTTAGTGAATGGTTCAGCAAATTCTTTATCTACAACATACAAATCTTTCAAACTTTCCAAATCTGGAACGTTGATATCAAGTTGAGATAAAAGAACAATCCTACGAGACAATGCATCAGCAACCACATTTTCTTTGCCATTCTTGTATTTCACAATGTATGGGAAAGATTCAATAAATTCAACCCATTTAACATGTCTACGATTCAGTTTAGCTTGCCCTCTCAAATATTTGAGTGTGTCATGATCAGAATGTATAATAAACTCCTTAGGCAAAAGGTAATGTCGCCAAGTCTCAAGCACACGCACTAAGGCATATAATTCCTTATCATAGGTAGAATAATTCAACTGTGGACCATGCAATTTCTCACTAGAATAGGTCACGGGTTTACCTCCTTGTAGCAGCACATCTCCTATTCCAAAATCACTAGCATCACATTCTAACTCAAAGGTCTTACTGAAGTCGGGTAGCTGAAGTAGAGGTGCACGTGTAAGGCGATCCACTGGTGTGGCAAAAGCTTGTTCTTGTGCTGGCTTCCAAGTAAACGTAACTCCCTTCTTGGTCAACTCAGGTAAAGGACCGGTTATGGTGCTGAAATCTTTCACAAAACGCCGGTAGAAACCTGCAAGACCAAGAAAACTACGTACTGCAAGGTTAGTTTTAGTGGCAAGCATGACACGTCCTTTCAGATTAATAGCTTGTGATGAAGAAGGAGAAAAAACTTTATCTTTTTGTTGCCTCGAAAGCGTTTCAGCTACTTGCTGATTTTCAGAAGGTTGTTTGCTCTTTTGTGAGTCCCTAGCACGTTTTTCTTGTTCAAATTTCACAATTTCAGCAGGAGTCATAGGAAGCAATGTAACTTTCTTTCCTCTATACATTAATATGTACTTATTGCTCCTACCATGGTGTGTAGCATCAGTATCATATACCCAAGGTCTACCAAGTAATAGAGAACATACTTGCATTGGTACTACATCAAAATCAGCACTTCCGAAGTATGTACCAATGGCAAATTCGATGTGAGCAGTTTGTGTTACCATGACCTTACCGCTATTGTTGAACCATTGCACGTGGTAAGGGTGTAGATGTGCACGTGTGGGAAGTTGAAGCTTCGTTACCATGTCCTGGCTCACCAAATTGTTGCAACTACCGTTGTCGATGATGACACGTACACGACGGTCATTGACGATGAAGAAGGTCTGAAACAGATTGTTCCGTTGTGACTGGTCGTCCTGGTCCATGTGAGTGCTCAAGTCACGTTGTACAATAAGTGCTGCCATGTTAGAGAAAAGACAAAGCAACAAGGAATAATCCTTATGTAAAATAGCTAGGTGGGGTGGTGGATATGTGGTGGAAACAATCCGTCAAGCACCTTACCCACACTTGCAAGTGTTCTTACCACGCCGCAGTGAGGTCACCGGCCTACAGGTAATGAACCAAGTGGAGGGTGGTGGCAATTGCAAGGAATGAACCTGTCCTGACCAAGAGAAAGGTGTAGCTTGGAAGGCAAAGTGAGTAGCAAGGAATAACAATATTAATAACAGTTAAACCAAGTTCAATAAGTATTCTCTAGTACTCGTCAAAGTTGCTGGCCTTAGTGCTCCCAAGGTGAAAATTCAAGCAATAGAGGGAAACTATGTGCCCAAAATTCAAATGGAAGCAACACAGGCCAAAATTCAGCTCTCTGCAGATCGGACAAGAGATCGGGCAAGAGATCGGACAAGGGATTGGACAAGCAGAAACTGCCACTGAAACTGCCACTGCCTGCCACTGATCGGACAAGAGATCGGACAAGAGTTCGGACAAGGGATTGGACAAGCAGAAACTGCCACTGCCTGCCACTGATCGGACAAGAGATCGGACAAGAGTTCGGACAAGAGTTTGGACAAGCAACTAGCAGGACCGCTTCTCTTTTTTTTTTAATTTTTTTTCCTTTTTTTTCACTCTATTTTTTTTTTGAACAAGGATGACCAGAGATGCAACCACAAAAAATTGGCACCTACAACTGAGGTGGGATGTGGCTCACAAAAATTCAAACAAGTTCGCTGTCCGGCGAGCAAAAACTTTGACCAATTTTTTTCTTTATCTTCCTGATTTTTTTGGCGATTCTGGTGAGGGCTAACTGGGGAACCGTTTTAGGGTACCCCCCCAAATTGGGTCAGGAACATGCTCAAAAAATTTCAGATTTTTCTGCCAAACGAGCGAAAAGTTATGCCTGTTTTACTGAAGGGGGGTCACAAGAATCGATGTGGAAAACAAAGTAGGGTTGCGGAAGGGGGGGGTTCGGTGGGGAATTTTTTTTCTGAGACACAAGAACAACTACTACTCAAACGACACAGAGGGATGACTAAACCAGCAACAAAACTTGACCAAGAACACGAACTCAACAAAGTTAAAACTGAAATTAAAATCGCAAGGCACAAAGGGGTTCTCGGTGGGGAATTTTTTTGGTGCGGTTTTCTGGACTCTGGGTAAAAACAAAAGCAGATCGAGATTACCTAACGGGAAAACTGAGCTCTGATACCAACTGATGGGGGATTGGTCCCGATCTTCCGCTAGGTAAAGGATAAACTTGGGTTGGTGGAGAATCTCGACGTTGGCGATCCAAGGCTCCGGTCCGGCGGATCAAAACCTTGCAATCGTTACACCACTGTCTCCGTTGGTTATCAACCACGCAGAACGCGATTGACCTCGCCATGAAGGCTAATTCCTGCAAGCGAACCCAAGAACACAAGCAAGAACAGGAAGGATACAAATCGAATGCCAAATCACAGACAAACGAAGATAAGGTGAGGTTTCACAAACGCCAATGCAGCAGCCAATCGGTCCGGTGCAAGAGGCGGGATCTAAACACAACAGTGTAGATGCAAACAAAGCAAAACCTAACCCTAGAGGCGGTTGGCGTGAGAATATATAGGGCGGCAGCCTTTGGAAGGCGAACAGACACGGGCTGTGGGCTAGAAGACGTACAGACTCAGACTATGGGCCAACATGGCCCAGTTCTGTCATGCAGGACTGTATAAATCACACAGAATGACTCGAGACTCCAAAATGAGGTGAAACCAACGGCAAACGATCCGTCTTCTCCTCAGCTTTCCAAAAAGTCCAAGAACGCGCCAATCGGACTTCGTATGAGGAAGTTATGCCCATTTTGGTGAATGGTGGTCAATGTAGTCCGAACCAGCGAATTCTTGACTTCAAATCGTCCGTGCGGCTCCGTCTTCAACTCCAACTCTCCTATTCCATCTCCCATGTTCCTAAGCAACAACATATCACTAGTATTCAGTAGCATCCCGTCCAAACAAATATAATCAAAGTTGCTAAGGAAAGAATTAACCTCATGGCTCAAGCGACGGGCACGGGCGCGTGTGATTGGTCCTAGTAATTGAATTGTAGGTGGAGGCTCCATGTGTGTATCATGTGAAGTGATGTCCTCATCAACAAGTTGGTAGGAAGCTGACCAAAACCCAACTGCCTCGCAAAGACCAATGGGTGATAGAATTCATACGTACCATTCAGGGGGTTCTCGATGGTAAAATTGACAGCTAAAAGGCAAGGAAAGATCGCGGCCTTAAAAATGTTAGTGGATTCCTCGTCTTAAAACACATCAGGTAAAAATAGCTAATGAGGGAATTCGTACTTCGAGTACTCATACGGATACGAGATGGTCCGATCAAAGAATCCAAGATAAAAGCCGTTAAAGCAGGTGGCTAAGGGTTAAGATGATCAAGGGAAGGTGGAACGACATGCGGCCGCTTCACCCAAGGAGTAGCATCAGCGATGGATGGGGGTAGCCAATTCCAAAAAAAATCGGTACGAGACTGCATGGAAGAAAAAGGGGGCTCACTGACAACATTCGCTGTATAGACATTGAGCCAGAGCAGAAGGAATCACCAGGGCCATTAGGGTAGATGATGGGGTCACCAACTGATAACTTGGCTGACACAAGATGTAGAAGGTGGTATTTTGCTCCAAGGAGGTATCAACCAAGAGGGATTTTTACTTGGGCAGTGAGTTGTTCAGCCAAGAACTAAAAATGAAAAGTGAGGGCCGAGGTAGACACATAAAAGACGAACCTCTCTAACCAAAGGGTAAGGAAAGCCACGTGTTCACGAGTATCTACGGGGCATGTCTTTTTATTGTGCCTTTTAGTGTACTTGCCCCAAGTGTTGGTGGATTTTGTTCCAAGGCAATGGACTGGCTTGGAACAAAAGAAGGAAGGATCGGCCGATGAGTTAATGTCAAGGCAAGTCAAAAATAAAACATCGAGCAAGGAGGGACTCATCGACCCATGTCTAAAAATGAAGGCACTGAAGGCATCATGCCAGAATTAGCAAGAAGCAGCTAACATCGGCTCATTCTCTTATGGCTCAGCAAGCGAGACACCGATGCAATGTCTGATATCAACTTCATCCTAGAAGGCACGATAAATAGCCGATACCCTAAGGTACCAGACTCGCCATCCGGTGAATGAAGGGGAAAAGGCCCAAAGACGAAATCCCAGTAAGTGGAAAGCACATGGGAATATTTAAAAGGAATTCAACAAGTTTCAGCATTGATAAAATTCGTAGGATCAAGATCGCCCTGTGGGCCTTAGAAGAAACAAGGAGGAGAAGACATTGGGATAAACACTTAGTTCCATAAGTCATATAGAAAAGCAAGTAAATGAAATAGTAAGACAAAAAAGAAGAAGCGGTGGAAGAACCAAGAAAACTGAAGAACCAAGAAATGTCGCTAAGGAGCTAAAGTCCGAGGTCGGCGGAGAAGGTGAAGACGATGAGTACAACGATAGTGGAAGTACTAGCAGCAGGCAACTACAAGTTCAGAGGGCTGGAGGATGAAGAAGCACCGAGTATGCAGAAAGCGTAAAAGGAAAAGAGAGTTCTCAATGGTTACTTATAAAATGCAAGGCAACCGCTCGGCAACCGAGCCAAGATGATCCCAGTAGATTTGGTGGGATCATCTCCAACGTTTGGCAAAAGGTAATCATGGGTACTGTTCTTGAAACGCCAGAATGTTTGTAGGTCTAGGATCGGCGCAGCAAAATCTTCGACCTACACATACAAATGCAAAACTATTTGGAATGAAGTCTGGTCCGACACCACCACAAAGAAAAGTAGGTGAATCAGACCAAGCGACATCCATCATAGTTGTTCATGGCCAAAGAAAAAATGAGAAGAAGATGAAGGAAAAGCCTATGCCCAACACATTATAAAGTATTGTGATATGAAGGGTTTCGGCTACTAAAGCCCAGGCCCACTAAAGAGGTCGCACGGTCAATAGAAGTCAAATAGGTTCAGTCAAAGATTGTCAAAGAAGCCCATCCATGATGTGTACCGTGACCGGATATGAAGGAGCCAATGGAGATAAAAGTGAGAGAAGCTAACGATGATCCAGAATATGTTACAATGTAGATTACTTAGATGGCAAGTCTGCAGATTATAAATATATATGTAATTAGTTAGGCTACACACAACTCTACAAAACAACTACTCCTCGGCGCATCGTCACCCTTGGCTTCCCAAGGTTAATCCTGGTGGGATTCAGCACTCCGAGTGGGCTGCATCATTTTGATCTTCGGCGGAGAGGTGAGTCCCGCCACCCTGACAATCGTATCGGCTAGGTCAGTGTTCCTTAAGGCTGCATCGTATCGATCTCTTGAAGACATCGGCTGAGTTAGTGCAGTCGCTGGTTTATCACAATGTATTGGCTAGGTCTAAGGCTATATCAGATTGATCTCCTAGGTTGATGTGATTGAGGTATCATAATTTGATGCTTCATCGGTTAGGTCTGACATCTCTTTATATTGTATCTGCTTCATGTTGTATATCGTTCATCGAAATAAAGCATGCCCAATAATTCGAAGTATTATTAAGTTCATCTTGACTAGCCACTGTATTGGTTAGGTCCAATCTTGTTATTATGGTGATTTTGATAATACTGATATGCTATATGGTGTATTTTACTTATTTCTATTGGAGTACAAGCCGATAGGTTATCTTTAATTCCATGTTCTATTTTATGTGCACTCGGGATATACCGATCGGCCCTTGCCCGCAATTGTATTGTCCTATTGGCCGATGCCATATCCATCCCGATCGTCCTATAGTGGTCATCGGCCCTATGGCCGATTGGCATATTTGTTCACGATTATTTTATCCTCACTATAGTCATCGGCTTGTCAGTCGATCGGCTCTGCTACTAATGCTACTTTTTCTTAGACTCCTTATCAGTTGCAGGGTCAAACTGATTGGCACACCCCAAACCTTTTTGTTGGGGGAAAATATTCCACCTTCGGGGTTATTGTAGTAACAGGACAAAGGTTGATGATTAAGTTCAAGATTTCCAGGATATGACTCTGGAGATGTATTGAGTCAAGTTCGAATTATGATGACGGACTCCAATTCGGAGTATATCTTCGAACCTGGACCCTTCCGAGATTTTCTTTGCCAGCTAAGATGGAAGACTTATCTTCTTTCTCATTAGATTAGTCTTTTACCATTTTAGCCCTATTAAGGGTACCGAATAGTTTCCACTATGTCGGTTGTAATAGAGGGGTAAAAGGGTCTTTTCCTTAATGTTTGGGCCTATAAATACCCCCCGTTTCACCCTGTAAGAGGGACCAAATACAAGTTATTCAATACACACTTTCGAACTATTGTAAGTTATTATCCTTTCGGAGGCTTGGAATAGTTTCCTTCACAAACACTTCGTTTGTTAGTTTCTAATCTTCAGAAACCTGTTAGCGTAATCTTTTACGCCAACAGTTGGCGCCGACCGTGGGGAACCTAGTTTAAAAAACTTTGTTCTCTACCAAGTTCTCAAACCATGCCTCCTAAGCGGAGTGCAGGTAGTAATCCTGTTCGGAGGTCCCCTCGGACCTCCGGACCAAGATCTTTAGACACAGTTGAGGTCGGAGGACCTTCGACATTTCCTCCACCTCAAACTCCGGAAGGGATTCCCCTTCCTCGAGCATACAGAGTTCCTCCGCCAACTCCATCTATACTTCGGCCTGCCGGAGTCCCTCTTCCACCTCAAGTTCCACTTCGAACTGATCCCTACAGTTCTCAAGACCCGGAAGACCCTTCTGGAGGAGATGAAGACAGTCTTGGTGATATGGCCGCTCAAATGGCCAGTCTCCAAGCCGAAGTAGCAAGATGGCGGCAAGAAGCCGCGAGTAGGCTTTGTTCTCAAGCCACCCCAATCATTCCCGAAGTGCCCGAAGACGACGAGCCTATTTATCCCGAAGCTCCGGAGAATGCTTCCTTTGACACTGAGTCTCCGCTGCATCCTGAGTTGCAGAAAGTACGCTTCGACCCTAAGTTCAAAACTTCGAAGCTTTGCAAGTATGCCGGAGATGAAGATCCTGGAGAATTCGTCCGTTCTTATGCTCTAGCAATTGAAGCTAGCGGGGGAGTGCGAGACACTATGGCAAAATGTTTCCCCCTAGCTCTTCAAGGAGTGGCATTACGGTGGTTCTGGTCTCTAAAGCAATTTCCAAGGCACCTTCGTGCCTCCAATGTCAACAGGAAGTCTCTTCCAGGTGAAGCAGCTCGCTGGAGAGACCTTAAGACTATTTCAAGTGCTTCGCTCATACGAAGTCGCAAATTCGAGGGTTAACTATGTCTTCAGTAGTTGACGCAGCTCGAGAGGGAGTTATTCATCCAGGCCTACTTGACAAACTTCAACGAAAAAGCATATCCTCTGTTTCTCAGTTGATGTCTTATTTCGAAGAGTATGCAAGGTCAGAGGAGGGATGGCTTCGGAGAACTGCTGCAACCCTGTCAATACTGCAAGAAGTTAAATTGGAAGTGAAAACTTCAGCACAACCACAAGGGCCTAGCTTCGAAGTTCAGCATGACAGGCGTAGGGGGCAAAAGCAGTCGTCTTCATCAAGGAGGCACACCACATAGATTGGCTGACTAACCCAGTCCTTGTGCAGAAGAAGAATAGAAAATGGAGAATGTGCATCGACTACACCAACCTCAACAAGCGATGTCTGAAGGATCTATTCCTGCTGCCGTACATTGATCGGGTCATCGATTCGACTGGTGGCAGCGCCCTCTTGTGCTTCCTAGATTGTTACTTAGGCTATCATCAGATTGGCCTGAAAGAAGAAGACCAGAAGAAGACCACCTTCATCACATCGTTCGATGCCTACTACTACACTTCAATGGCCTTCGGATTGAAGAATGTCGGAGCCACTTACCAACGGGCTATTCAGCGTTGCATGGCTGATCAAATCTGTCACAATGTGGAGGCTTTCGTTGATGATGAGGTGATCAAGGGCAAGCAATCTGAAGACCTCGTTGGTGACCTCCAAGAGACGATGAATAACCTCCACAAGTTTCGCTGGAAACTCAATCCAGAGAAATGCGTGTTTAGAGTCGTGACGAGAAAATTACTTGGCTTCATCGTTAGCCGCCGAGGAATTGAAGCCAATCCGGTGAATATTTCAGCAATCCTGAACATGGCTAGGCCTACCGACGTCAAACACATCCAACGTCTGGCTGGTTGCATGACTTCTTTGGGCTAGTTTATTTCACGGCTCGGGGAGCAGGGATGCCATTCTTCAAGCTTTTAAAGAGAGAAGACTTCACTTGGATTGAGGAAGCAGACCGAGAGTTCACTTACCTTGAAGTTCCTGACGTCTCCACCAAGACTCACTGCACAAACTCGGGAGGAGTCACTCCTCCTCTAAATCACCACCACCATGCATGTGGTCAACACTGCTCTAGTTGTCGAACGACTACAGCAGGGGCTCGCCTATCTGGTTCAATGGCCAGTCTACTTCATATCAAAAGTCCTGGGGCCATCGAAAGTTTGATATCCCTAGGTGCAGAAGCTTTTGTACGCCGTCCTCATCACTGTCAAAAAGCCCAAGCACTACTTCCAAGCCCACCTCGTGGAGGTGGCCACCGAGTTCCCACTCGGTGACATCTTGAGAAATCAGGACACCATCTGGCGGATCACCAAATGGGCCATGGAACTCAGAGAATACGCCATCAACTTCAAGGTGAGGACTGCAATCAAGTCTCAAGCGCTCACCCACTTCATCACCGAGTTGGCCGAGTACCAGCTACTAGTGGATATCATCGTTGAGAGCTTCTGGACCCTGCATTTCGATTGTTCCCTCAACCTAGAGAGGGTGGGTGCTGGAGTGATCTTAACATCTCCCCAAGGTGAAGATTTAAAGTATGTCCTCCGCCTGTGCTTCGCCGCATCCAACAACATGGCCGAGTACGAGGCCCTGCTCCCTGGACTCCGCATTGTTGTCTGCCATGGGATTCGACAACTGCTAGCATTCGAAGACTCCAAGCTGGTGATCAGGTAGGTGAATAAAGACTAGACTTGCATCAACGATAAGATGGATGCTTATTGCTAGGAAATCCACAAACTGGAAGGCAAGTTCGATGGCCTGGAGTTCCATTGTGTTCACCGAGACAAGAACTCAGCCGCCGACGCACTAGCGAAACTCGGATCATCAGAGCGGCAGTTCCTGGAGGGATATTTCTTTAGGAGTTGTCGAAACGGTCCATCAAAGAAGAAGGCTCTTAGCATCTGGAAGCTGAAGCTACATTAATCGCCATAATCACTGCTGGCTAAGAAGAGGAAGAATAAGTTGGCATCATCCACTAATTCATTTCATCCTCACCGAGTAGCTTCCCAATGATAAAGACACAACTATTCGGTTGTACAGAAGGAGAAAGTAGTATGTCCTGATTGGGTCAGAGGTGTTCAAAAAAGCCGCATCCACCCGGGTCATGTTAAAGTGCATCTACAGGGCCGAAGGGCAGACGATCCTAGAAGAGTTCCATGTTGGCACTTGTGGGAACCACGCTGGTCGACAAGGTATTCCATGCTAGATTTTATTGGCCGACTGCCAACTTAGATGCTCATCAACTGGTAGGTAGTTGCAAAGTGTGTCATTTCTTTAACAATCAACACCACCTCCCTACTCAAGCTCTCCAAACAATACCATTATCCTATCCAATCGCTTGCTGGGGGCTGGACATGGTGGGACCCTTTCCGAAGGTGTTGTAGGGATATGATCGTCTTTTTGTGGCCATCGACAAGTTCACCAAATGGATTGAAGTCATGCCACTTAAGGTCAGCACAACCAATAAGGCAGTGGAATTCAATGAGATCATAATCTACCGGTTTGTGGTCCCGAGTCAGATCATCACAGACCTTGGGACTCAGTTCACGACTGACGATTTTTGGGACTTCTGTGAAGATCGATGCATCGAAGTCAAGTACACCTCGGTTGCGCACCCTCGAGCCAATGGACAGTTCAAGCATGCCAACGGAATGATTCTACAATGGATTAAAGCAAGAGTGTTCGATCATCTGCACAAATATGGTGGCCGCTGGATGAGGGAATTGCCCACTGTTCTCTATGGGCTCTTCACATAGCCCAGTAGGGCCACTGGTCACACCCCGTTCTTCTTGGTGTATGGGTCGGAGGCCATCCTCTAGGTGGACATGATGCACAGAAGCCTGAAGGTACTCCGGTGTGTTGAAGGTGCCACAGAACATACTCCGGAAGAAGACATCAACAATCTGGAAGAAGCCCGAATGGCTTCTTCGTTGCAGACCGTTCGGTACTAGCAAGGCCTCCATAGGTATCTTGACCGGAATGTTCACGAATGTTGTTTCCAAGTAGGTGACCTGGTCCGGCGCCAAGTCCAATCGGTAGCCGGGACCCACAAACTCTCGGCTCCATGGGAAGGACCCTTCATTATCGCTGAGGCTATGTGCCCTAGATCATATCGCTTTATGCGAGAAGATGGCCAAAAGTTGGTGAACTCCTAGAACATCGAACACCTCAAGAAATTTTATCCCTGAACGAGATAAGTCTTTGATATTATTTCATAATAAAGGCATTTGTGTTCCTACATATTGTGTTTCGCATATTTTAGCATATGGTCCATTCTAGCCTCGACGCCATGATTCTCTCAATCTCGATTGTAACACGATTTCCCAACTGCCTCTACTTTGGTTTTGCGGTCACGATACGCTTTGACCCAACCTTTGCCGAGATGTATCCGTTCTAGACTTGATGCCACGATACACTCTAGCTCAGCTAAAACGTGATTTACCGATTGTATCCGCTCCGGCTTTGAGGTCACGATCCACTCAGACTCAGCCTTTGCCGGGATAAACATTCACCACCACTTTAGCCGAACAGCTACGACCCACTCAGGCTTGGCTATTGTCGGATTGAAGAGATGTCGTGTTCCTCTTTGTCTGAACTCTCGGAGTTCAAAGCCTACTCGGCACTCGGGCATCTATGAGTCAATCACTCTGACTAAAGAAACCACGATCTGCTCTAGCGTATCATTGTGACGGTCACTCATTTGCCTTGGGGCTCTAATGAGCGCTATCTTTGACTGATTGCTGATACTCGCCCTTGGCCCAATGTGACACTAACGGCTCTAAACAATGTGCATGCGGCCCAAGCTCTCTACGTTATACAGACCTTAGCTACATCAATTTAGCTAGGCCACATTTTTGAACGCAATCGGACAAGAAAGCAAAGGCTGGGACTGAAGAAATCTTTATTACATTCTGATGAAATGGACATGTACAATTATTTCTTCGACTCTATTTTTATCTGCTCAGCAGGATCGGGGGACGCGGGCACAAGAAGGAAGTCCGGAAGGGCTTGAGTCATCAATAGGTAGGCCTTGATGGAAGACTTCAACACCTGCGATGCCGGGGCAGGATCGACCTCAATAATGATAGCCGAGGACGCAAACTGCCCTGGGGGCCTACCTTCCACTGGGACACTCCCCAAGGAAGGCATGCCTTCTTCGCTGACTCTTGAGCCACCGGACAACCCCCCCTCCCCCCCCGAGGAGCGTCTAAAAGAGGTGAGGACCAAGCTAGGTCGTGCTCGTTGGAAGACGGTGTAAGATCACTGCACGGGCTCACCACGTAAATGAAGAGCATGGAGGTCCTCCAAAAGGTCACTGTTGGCGTAAAAGATTACGCTAACAGGTTTCTGTAGAATAGAAACTAACAAACGAAGTGTCTGCGAAGAGAACTGTTCTAAGCCTCCGAAAGGATAATAACTTAGAATAGTTCGAATGTGTGTATTGAATAACTTGTATTCCGTCCCTATTACAGGGTGAAATGGGGGGTATTTATAGGCCCAAACATTAAGGAAAAGACCTATTTATCCCTCTATTACAACCGACATAGTGGAAACTATTCGGTTCCCTTAATAGGGCTAAAATGGTAAAAGACTAATCTAATGAGAAAGAAGATAAGTCTTCCATCTTAGCTGGCAGAAAAGATCTTGAAAAGCCTTAGTTCGAAGATGTACTTCGAACCAATACCTATCTTCGTACTTCGAACTTGGTTCCGGGTATCTTCGAAGATGATCGTCTGGGAACCTTCGAATCCGCTGTCTGCCTTTATGTTGCTTCGGCAATAACCCCGAAGATGAGATATTTTCCCCCAACAGTAGCCCCTCAAATACGCTTCTCCGTTTGACCTGTAACATTAGAAGAGCAGTATACGGAAGGAAAAGATAACCAAACATTGGGGTTATTGGTTTTTAGTTCATCTCCGAAATGCATGAAGATATAAACTCCGAATCAATCTTAAGATAATTGCTTTTCGAACTATCTTAGAACCGACTCAAGAAGTTCGAAAGTCTTTTAGACTTAGAGAAAATAGCCGTTAAGTTTCTGTTTCTAACGGAAACTGTAGTAAGCGTTAATCTCGGGGAAAAGTAACGGCAGGAATGCGAAACGACATGGACTAACGGTAAAAAAGTGAAATCTAGGCTATAAATAGAAGGCCTAGAACTTACCCAGTTACCTTTCCACCGCATTCTCGCAATCAAACACTTTTTAGCCCTTTGAGTTCTTTGAACCCTAGCCACCATTTCCTCAAAGCAATCCAGCGACCGCAATGGTGAAGACTAAGGGATCTGCACCTCCGTCGGCCTTAGCTCGGCAGCAGGCGGCTGCAGCAGCAGCGGCGGCAACGTTGGCGGCGGCACCTCCGATACCGGCGATGACATTCATGGCGGTAGGAGGGAGAAATCCCCAAATCGTCGATGACCAAGGTCTGTGCCCGCCATCAACTAAATACTTGGATCAATCTTTCCAGTTGGGGCCTTCTACCTGCAAGAGAGAGTCATTGGCAATCGCCACGGGAGGGAAAATCAGTAATGGAGTTATGATCCGGAAGCCAGGCAAAGAAATGATTCCATCGCCATGACCCGGAGAAGTAGTTGTATTCGAAGCCTTCTTCGAAGCCGGCTTGGGCCTTCCTGCAGTAGACTTCCTGGCGGAGGTACTTGATCTGTTCCATCTAACCCTCCCCCAATTATCTCCGAATGCGGTAGCTAGACTGGCTATCTTCGAATGGGCCTTGAGAGCCGAAGGGTGCGAAGGAAGGGCAGAGATCTTCGCTACATTACATAGGGCTACATGCCAACCAAAGACCTTCGTAGGCCCCGGAGGTGAAAAAGTAGTGGTATCCTTTGGCAGTATCATCTTTAGGCTTCGAGATGAGTATGCCCTCCAATTTCCTGCCAAGGCCATCAATGCAAGATGGTATACTGATTGGATTCTGAGATGGTTCTATGCCGAAGTTGGGGCAAGCAGTCCTCTGGCCGGGCCCCTTAAAGAAATTCAATTCCGGAAGGAAGCTTTGGTGCAGCCCAACGAAGGTCAACTCGAAGCCCGTCTTAACCTGCTTCAAAAGATTAGCCGAAGGTTAAGCATGCGAGACTTAGCAGAAGAATTCCTCGGCCTGCAAATTTCTCTGCTGATGGCCAACTGGCCTATCATCTTCGAGGATGATTCGGAAGGCGGTCTCCACAAGATTAACTTGACTTCGAGCCCTGCAGGTAACTTCGAAACCAACATGTATTATACATATTTACTTCGAAGAAAGACTAACTTGAATTATTTATTTTTTAGCTTCTTCAGCCCCTATTACTTCAGAGAAAATTATAAGGGCTTCGGAGAAGATTTTGGGTGCCCCAACTCCGACTGAAAACGAATGGAGAGTTAAATTGGTCGGGAGTTGGGAGAGGTTTAACAGAGTATGGGGAATGTTGGAGATGACTCCGCCGCCTCTGATGGACTGGGTGCCTTCGGAGAAAGGACCCAAGAAGAGGATAGCCGAAGCCGGAGCTTCGAGCTCCGCAAAGACTCCGGTGAAGAAGGTGGCTCGGAAGCCTAGAAAACCTGCATCTCCGAGCACAAGAACCTCAACCTCTGGTTCTAAAGAAGATGAAGGTAAACTATTAGTGAGGTTGATTGATGAAGATGCGGCTCAAAAAGATATTCACATTGAAGATACTACAGGTATGCCGGAGTCTCGGGCTAACATTGAAGAAATGAGAGCTCCGGATGCTCAAGAGGAAGAGCAAATCGAAGCCCCTGTGGGCGAAGATGAAGTTGAAGTTACTACAACTTCAGTTGTGGATGAAGGGAGGACCGCTCACGGAGATACTCCGGTAGTTGAAGTTTTAACTGTGGATTCAGACGAAGACCTCACCTTTGATCCTCCGAGCAGTCCGGTGCTCAATCGCCCCCAGAATGTCGAAGGTAAACTTCGCATGATTCTCTTATTATTTTTTGCAAAATTATACAATGTATAATACCTTTGCTTTTGCAGAGCCCCCTTCTGTAGAAGTACATCACGAAGATCCAATTCAAGGGCCTTCGACAACTTCGGAGCCGCACCCGGAGGTCGCTCAACAGGGGCCTGGAAGGGGTAAAAGACATATAGAGCATCTCCCTACTCAAGGATCAACTTCGTCTGAATCAACAGATGAAAGTGAATCAACTGAGGGGGGGGCCATCTACCGAAGTTCCAAGGACCTCAGGAGAACGCTCCGGAGCTTCGCCAAGCAGGGACGACCAAGAGGCTTCGGCAATGCTCCCTCTTTTAACTCCTTTTTTGGAGCAAAGAACCGGGCTTCGGACTCTGCTCAAACATTTAGGTCGAGTGAGTCGCGAAGTCGGGGAGACAGAGCTGGTAGCAATTTTAAGCAGGGCGAAGAGTTCGGAGCTTAACGTTGCTATGTAACGAGCAGCCTACCAGGTACGGAGCACCTTCGAACCAATAGTAAATTATACATGAATAATTTCTTACTTCAGTTTTTTCTTTTCTTAGCAAGCGGTCTTGGCCCGCGCTGCAACTTTATCGAGTGAAAATGAAATTGCTCAGCTTCAGGAAGAAAATGAAGCTCTTAAACGCAACTTATCTTTCTCCGAAGCTAGAGTGGTTCAAATGGATAATGTGATTTCGACGGAGCGTAGGGCCAGACAGGGCATGGAGGCTGCTAATAAAGAGCTTGAAGCAGAATGAATCGTGCTTCGGGCGGAAATCAAAAGGGTGCGGTTAGAGCATGCTAATGCTGGGTCCGAACTTGTGAGGCTCCAAGAGGAAGCTAGCCAACTCCTAAATCAGAAGAATATTTTAACTACGGAGAATGCTAGGATTTCCGGAGTTCTAGCAGAAACAACTTCGAGCAAGGATGCACTAATTGAAGAAAAGCTTAAGTCTGAGAAGGTAGCTACGGAAGTCATAGAACAGATGTTAGGTGTTCTGGAGTACTTCGGTACTACTGGATCACTTCCTTCAGATGACAACGTCACTCTGCTGCGCCGGTTAAAAAGGATCCAAGGAGCAGCGAAGCAAATGAAGACGGCAGGCATTCATTACGGAGAACTCTCCGGACAAGTGTCTGCCCTCGGACTACTTCGTTACTACGAGGACTTGGGCCGAACAATCACTCCGAGCGCAGAGGGCTCTATTACCTTCGACGACGAGCGGCTTTTAAATCCTTCCGAAGGCGTGACTGCTGCCTGGCGAGCCTTTCAAACCTCATGGAGAGCCGAAGGTCGTTCCGCGATCAAGGCTTGGATCGACGAAGGCCAACGCCAGAAGCAAGTTCGGAACCAAGCTTCGAGCAGTCAGCCTCCTCCGAACCCGCAGGTTTAGGAATAATTTAGGATTTTTGACTATGTAAAGCTTCATGCTTGTAAACATTTATCAATGAAAATCTTGTTTGTCATATTTTTAGGCTTTGCCTCTTATGGAAGACATCGAAGTGTTAGAGCTTAACAACGAACTTCGCTCATTATGGAACACCTTCGAACTTCTAAAGAGTTACAAGCGTCCTCGATTTCTAATTCCTCGAGATGACTCCGGCGTAATTGCGCCCGAAGTAATCAAAGATGTAATGTCTTATATTAAAGAGGAAGAGAAAGAGGTTAACGTAAATACCTCGTCTTCTGAAGACACTATTTGGTCTGAAGACGAAGGTGAAGCTCGAAATAAAAGATCTGAAGATCTTAGAAGCTGGGAAAGAAGCCCCGAACGGCTTCGAACTTGGGCCGAGCTTCAACAAGAGTAGAAGGATTTGAGAGCTTCGAAGGGGAGGAAGAGAGTTAAACGTAAAGTTATTAGAACTTCCGATGCTGGAACTAGTCGTTCCACCCCTAGCTCTAGGGACCGAAGAGGTCTCCGATTCCTTCTTGGTATAGATACCAATTTTTCATAGTGTAATCTGTAAACACATTTATTTCAATAATGAATGCCGATTTAAAATTGTCTCCATATTTACTAGCCCCTCTTTGGGGATAAGCAACTTCGAAATGTATTCAAAGATGGTTATGCGCAAAGAAAAAACTTCGGAGTACAATTTTTTGGGGGTTCGGAGCCCGTCTGTCATTTAAAGATCTTTTAAAATCTTATGAAATGTCTTCGACTTTTTGCAGTCGGAAGAATGGCAACTTAGTACCTTTGTTTTATGAAAGAAATCACTTGAGATAACTTTTAGGACACTTTAGTGTCTTAAAAAATTTGTCACTTTGGACTATGTTAACAGACATTCGAAGCTCATGGCTCAAATTCTGTTTTGCTTTAGCCACCTTCGGCTTATTTTTGCGATCTCTGTCGAACCAATGGTTCGGAGTTTGCAATGGTCTCTTTGGACTCTTTTTACGGATGTCTACCAGCCAATGGCTTGGACTCTGTATATATTGGCCACCTTCGGCTCTTTTTGCAGAAGTCTACCAGCCAATGGCTTGGACTTCGCAGGATTTGGCCACCTTCGGCTCTTTTTACGGAAGTCTACCAGCCAATGGCTTGGACTCCGCAGATTTTGGCCACCTTCGGCTCTTTTTACGGAAGTCTACCAGCCAATGGCTTGGACTCCGTAGGATGTGGTTTTGGGCTCTTTTACGAGTGCCTACAAGCCGGTGGCCTGGGCTCCGGATTATGCCAGCCCCCACGTCCGAAGCTTCGAACTTTATGGGTTCGAAGTCCGAAAATACAATCCAGCTTCATGACACTTCCCTCTCGGTCGACCCCGCGGTTCCAGTGCGTCCACTCGGAAGCTGGAAGTCTATGAGGGGAAGGCACTATCAGGATCATATGCTTTATTGATTTAGGAGATGATTACAAGCGAATTACAAGGAGCCCTTATGCGAAGTATCGCTTTAGGTGCTCCGCATGCCAAGTATGTGCTAACTCTTCACCTTCTAAATTAGCTAATTTAAATGAACCAGGGCGCCCTGAGCGGACAATTAGGTATGGACCTTCCCATTTATTGCCTAACTTCCCTGGTGCTATAATGCTTCGTAGAACAGGATGACCCGGTCTTAGTTCATTGAGCTTAACCTTCGGGTCAAACCAAGCCTTCGTCTGCTGATGATACTTTGATAAATTAGCTACAACCTGAAGTCTTGTTTCTTCTGATAAATCTAACGAAGCTTGTCTTTCTTCTTCAATGTCCGGTTCGGTGCTGCGAAATGATCCCCCTTTGAGCTCCGTTGGAGTCATAGCTTCATCTCCGAATAGTAGTCTGAATGGAGTAAAACCTGTGGACCTTGTTTGCGTAGTCCGAATGGACCACCGAATCTTCGGAAGCTCTTCGGTCCACAGTCCCTTTGCTAATCCTACTATTCTTCGATTTAGCCTTGATAAAATATTTCCATTGGCTCGCTCTACGGCTCCATTATACTGAGGATGCCTCACTACAGCAAAACATAGCTGAATGCCTAGGTCTTCGCAAAACTTCCTGAAGGGTTCTGCGTCGAATTGTGTTCCATTATCAACTGTGAGGTATCTAGGCACTCCGAACCAGCAAATAATGTTCTTCCAGAAGAATTTCTGTACATTGTTTGAAGTGATAGCTGTTAAGGGTTCTGCTTCCACCCACTTAGAAAAATATTCAATAGCTACCACTGCGAACTTCAGATTTCCCTTTGCTACCGGAAAGGGACCAATTAAATCCATACCCCATCTGGCCATAGGCCATACCGGAGCAATGACTTGAAGAGCTGTTGGTGGGCGATGACTCCGTCGACCCATCCACTGGCATCCTTGACAAGTGCGGACTAAGCTCTCCGCATCAGCTGTGATTGTAGGCCAATAAAGCCCCTGGCGAAGTGTTTTTCCTGCCAAAGCTCTAGGGGCTAAATGGCTACCACAAAGGCCTTCATGAATTTCTCGAAGAATTTCTTGGCCTTCGACTTGGGATATACATCGGAGTAGAGGGGAACATACTCCGGCCTTGTATAATATACCGTTGATTATTTGATAGTTTCTGGCTCTGAGCTTTAATCTTGACAGCTGGGGCTCTTCGGGCAAATTTGTTCCTCCCTGTAAAAGTTCCATGATCAAATTTTTCCAATCTGCACAAGGAATGCAAAGAATCTCCGCAGAAGGAATTTGTGGCACCGAAGGTATATTGAGTTCCTCGTAGAAAGCTTCTTCGGGCACATCCACAGCTCCGGCTGCAGCCTTCGCTAAGATGTCCGCTTGCACATTTTCCGCTCTTGGTATACTCCGAATGGAAATACCCTTGAAGTGTGCTTCGATTTTACGGATTTCTTCTAAATACTTTGCAAGCTGTGGATGCCGAACTTGGAAACTTTTGTCTACGTGCCCTGCTACTATCTGAGAATATGTCTTTATAATTATTCTTGTAGCCCCTAGAGCACGTGCTTTTCGATGTCCCAATAAAATCCCTTCATACTCCGCTATATTATTGGTAGACTTAAAGTTGAGTCTTGCGGAGTACATTGCTCTTTGCCCTGACGGTGAAATCAACACTGCCCCAATGCCTGCTCCGGATGCTTGGAAAGCCCCATCTGAGTAAACAGTCCAAACTCCGTCACTTGACTTCTCTGGAGCCAAATTTGCAGGTGGAGTCCACTCTGCTACAAAGTCTGCTAGGACTTGGGATTTGATAGTTGTCCTTGCCAAGAAAGATATGCCGAAGGGTGCTAGCTCAACTGCCCACTTTCCAATCCTTCCAGTGGAATCTTTGCTTCGGAGCATATCTCCTAAAGGATACGAAGTTGGTACAATTACATTATGAGCCAAAAAATAATGTCTTAGCTTCCTCGAAGCCATTATGAGAGCATAAACGAACATCTCAAGTTCGGAGTGTCTTGTCTTCGCTCCTGATAATGCTTCGGATACAAAATAAACAGGATTTTGGACCAACTTCCCATTGAAATCCACTTCTCTGACAAGGACTGCGCTGACAGCTGAACCTGTAGCTGCAAGGTATAGAAGTAGGGTTTCATCCGCAGTAGGCACCGTGAGTGTAGCAAGATTACTGAGATACTCTTTAATATCTTCGAAGCTTTTCTGACACTCCGGTGTCCATGCAAAATCTTCGTACCCTTTCAATGCTTTAAATATAGGCAAGCTCCTCTCCGCAGACCTTGATAAAAACCTGCTAAGTGCTGCTAGACGCCCAGTCAGCTTTTGCACTTGCTTTAAATTTTCCGGAGGAGCCATCTTCTGCAGCGCAGTTATTTGAGTAGGGCTAGCTTCAATTCCCCTGTTTGAAACTAAATACCCTAACAATTTTCCAGCCTTAGCTCCGAATATACATTTTTCGGGGTTAAGACGGATCCCACATGCCCGAAGGCTATTGAATGTTTCTGCTAAGTCTAGGCTATGTTGGTGCTTTAAAGCACTGTTTATTACAATATCATCCATATAGTCCTCCACATTGCGACCTTGTTGATGACCTAGAGCCTTAGCAACTAATCTCAAAAAAGTAGCCCCGGCATTTCTTAGGCCGAAGGGCATTCTTACATAGCAGAAGACTCCCGAAGGAGTTACAAAGCTTGTCTTGATTTCATCTTCGCGCTTCAACCATATTTGATGATAACCAGAATACGCGTCGAGGAAGCTTAGTAACTCCGAACCTGCGGTGGAGTCAACCAATTGATCAATTCGGGGCATGGGGTAGGGGTCACGTGGGCATGCTTTATTCAAGGATGTGAAATCAATGCACATGCGCCACTTCCCGGAAGACTTCTTTCTGACGAAGACTGGGTTGGCTAACCATTCTGTGTGAGCCACTTCTCTGATAATCCCAGCCTTCAACAATTTTTCAACTTCGTCCTTAGCTAGAGCAGCTCTTTCTGCGGACATCTTCCGGAGTCCTTGCCGAACAGGCCGGGCCTTCGGGTTTACAAGTAAACTGTGTTCAATGATATCCCGATCGACTCCGGTGATATCTTCATCAGACCAAGCGAAGACATCCAAATTTTCTTCCACTACCTTTTCCAAGGAGGTTGCAACTTCAGGAGGTAAATCTTTACCAAATTGAAAAGTATACTCTTTACCATCTTTAACAATGACCTTCGTTGCAATCTCTCCTTCGGGACTTGGTCTCGGAAAAGACTTCTTCGAAGCTTCAGAGGAGGCTGAAAAGATTTCTTCATTATCCTGCACACTGTTTACTTGCCTCAGATCAAGAGGGGGACCATGACCATATTTCGCCCTCCGAGCAATGGCTTGATCTCCGAAGATTGTAAGGACTCCTGCTTGTGTGGGCATCTTCATGCACAAATAATTGTGATGCGCCACAGCTCCGAACTGGTTTAGCATGCCCCTCTCGAAGATGACGTTGTAAGCATACGGGGCATCTATCACATCGAAGATTACTTCTTCAGTCCGGGCCAATAAACCTTCTCCGAAGGTAACTTCCAGGCTTATCTGGCCAAGTGCATCAAGCGGAGGTCCTGCGAAGCCTTGCAGAGGACGAGCCGCTGGAAGGAGATGCTTCCTGGAAATGCATAATTGATCGAAGGCTTGAACAAAAATGATATCTGCCGAACTACCTCCGTCAATCAGCACCCTTCGAACTTCAGTACCCGCAATATCAGCAGTGATAACCAATGGATCTGCGTGCGGGAACTTAATACCAGCTGCATCCTCCGCAGAAAAAGATATCGGAACGTGAGACCACTCTGGCATTGCAGCTGCAGATGACGAAGTTCCAATATGAACTACTTCCCGAACGTACTCTCTTCGCTGTCTCTTGGACATGCTTCCGAGGGTACCTCCTCCGGAGATAGGGAGAACTAATCTTTTTCCTCTATCTTGCCCTTCCTCTTGCTTCGGAGGTGGCATAACATTGGCCACCGGAGGGTGTCTTGCAGCATCAAAGTTTTCTATCCGCGCCACAGCCTGGACCGGCTCTGGGCGCGCTGCAGCTGGAACTCGGTCGGTACTGCCTCGACCCGAAGTTCTCTCTAAGTATTCTCCCCTTAGGGTAAGTATAGCCTTGCAAGTATCAGTTGCATGGCTTCGATTTTCTCCGTGAATGCAGCAGAAAAGGGTCTGGCCTTTGCCAGCCGTTTTCCCTGGCGGCCTCCAGCCGCTGGCCTTGTTCCCCGTAGACTGTGGAGCTCTTGGTGCAAACTTTTGTGGGGGTGCAATATTCATGACTTCAGAGCGAGGGTGCTTTTGTCCTCTTCTCCGATCATGTTGCACTTCGAAGACTGGTTCCGGCGACTGTGCCGAAGTTTTCACTTCTACTTTGACTTCTTGCAATATGGACGAAGTAGCAGCAGTCCTCCGAAGCCAACCCTCTTCTGACCTCGCATACTCCTCGAAGTATGACATCAACTGAGAGACCGAGGAGATGTTTTTCCGATGAAGCTTATCCAGAAGGCCTTGATGACTGACGCCTTCTCGAGCTGCATCAACTACTGAAGATGCGGACAGCCCCCGAATTTGCAACTTCGTATGAGCGAAGCGCTTAAAATACTGCCTCAATGTTTCTCCGGGGAGCTGTTTCACCTGGAAAAGGCTTCCTGTTGACATAGGAGGCACGAAGGTGCCCTGAAAATTGCTTATAAACTTCTTCTTTAGCTGCGACCATGAATTGATTGATCCTGGCTTCAAGGACTAGAACCACCTCAATGCTACTCCTTGAAGAGCTAAAGGGAAGCACTTCGCCATGGTGTCTCGAACTCCTCCGCTAGACTCAATTGCTAGGGCATAAGAACGAACGAACTCTCCGGGATCTTCATCTCCGGCATACTTACAGAGCTTCTAAGTTTTAAACTTTGGATCAAAGCGAACTTTCTGTAGCTCAGGATGCAGCGGAGATTCATTATCGAAGGAGGCGTTCTCCGGGGCTTCGGGATAATCGAGATCATCGTCTTCGGGCACTTCTGGGATGGTTGGGGTGGCTTGAGAGTGAAGCCTGCTCGCAGCTTCCTGTCGCCACCTTGCCACTTCAGCTTGAAGGTTGGCCATTTGAGTGGCCATATCTCCAAGATTATTTTCATCTCCTCCGGAAGGATCTTCCCGGTCTTGAGAACTGGTCGGATCAGTTCGAATCGGGATGGAGGGTGGAGAAGGGACTCCGGGCGGTCGGAGTATGGAAGGGGTTGGCGGAGAAGCTTCGTATGTTCGAGGGATGGAAGCCCCTTCCGGAGTTTGTGGAGGGAATGTCGAAGGCCCTCCGACTTCAACTGTGTCGAAGGGTATCTCTCCGGAGATCCGAGAGGACCTCCGAGTGGGATTGCGGGGTGCGCTCCGCTTAGGAGGCATGATGTAAGAAGTTGGTAGAGAACGAAGTTATTCGGACTAGGTTCCCCACGGACGGCGCCAACTATTGGCGTAAAAGATTACGCTAACAGGTTTCTGTAGAATAGAAACTAACAAACGAAGTGTTTGCGAAGAGAACTGTTCTAAGCCTCCGAAAGGATAATAACTTAGAATAGTTCGAATGTGTGTATTGAATAACTTGTATTTCGTCCCTATTACAGGGTGAAATGGGGGGTATTTATAGGCCCAAACATTAAGGAAAAGACCTATTTATCCCTCTATTACAACCGACATAGTGGAAACTATTCGGTTCCCTTAATAGGGCTAAAATGGTAAAAGACTAATCTAATGAGAAAGAAGATAAGTCTTCCATCTTAGCTGGCAGAAAAGATCTTGAAAAGCCTTAGTTCGAAGATGTACTTCGAACCAATACCTATCTTCGTACTTCGAACTTGGTTCCGGGTATCTTCGAAGATGATCGTCTGGGAACCTTCGAATCCGCTGTCTGCCTTTATGTTGCTTCGGCAATAACCCCGAAGATGAGATATTTTCCCCCAACAGTCACCGCATGGGCTTGCAGTCCCATCTTCGAGACGCCGGTGACCTTCAAGAAGGGAAAAATTATCAAGACTCCAGCAATGAAAAGCTAATTTAGCAATCAACAAGTGAAGATTCACTTACCCGAAGTCTGGAAGCTCTTGATAACCCTTCAAGAAACCGTCGCACCACGCCGTCAAAAGGATTGAACCTTCTGATGAGGGGAAAAGTCAAGGCAGAGAAGATGATCTGTGCCGTGATGTTGAAAAAAATAAAACCAAAGGGCCCTTTTTATAGGCCTAGGCAGTAGGCGGGGGCGAACCGCCAGCGCACTATTTAAAGCGGAACACCACTGATGACGCATGAAAGATCACTCTAACAGTCGCCATATCACGACAGTCAATATCCCCTGCCATGCAAGAAGGATCCGCCGCCTGACGGTCATGTTTCCTCAGCGCCATTTATGGCATCGCCATGATTTTCTCCACCGGACTACGCTAGGCGGAATTCGCGGGATTTAACAATCCCACCACCGCCGTGGCCCGGGGCCACCAAGATAAGTCTCCAACTCTCCATACTCCAGATTTGAATTTGATCATTATTCAAATTTGAGATTTGTTTACATACAAGCACTAATATCGGAGCAGTAGAGGCTTTCTCCCACTCTGTACCCATGATCCGCTCTAGCTGAGTCATTGGAGGGCCCCTCTGCTCCTGATTGCTTAACAAATTTGTGGCATTTAAGCAATCCCCTTGGGACCTACCACGGTCTTCCTACTCTATATCCACGATCAGCTCTAGCTGAGTCAGTGAAGACCTCCCCGGAATGCTTAACGACTACCTTCTTTTGGCAATCTCCTTTATGGGATTTCATGATCACTCACTCTGTGTCCACGATCAGCTCTGATTGAGTAAGGTCGATCCAATTCTGTAAGAGTTGCCTTGACCGACTGGTTCCTATGGTTCACGTGGCCTATAAAGTGCGGTTCAAAAAATCGTGTATGTGGCATGCGTTATCCCTGTGTTAGCGAGCTGACAACATGGCCAAATGATCACAACTAGTCAGGTTGCATACAAAAATATTAAAAGTGACCTAGCAACATCGTATTACATGTCTTTCAAATATGTCACAAATATTTTTTTCACTCGGTAGGTGTCGGTAGGTGTAGGAGGATAATACTCGATGTCAGCAATTAAGGCGTCGGCCGCTTCCTCGACCTCAGCATAGGCTCGCTGGGTGTCGGCTTCGCTATAATGCGCTGACCACCCTGCCTAAACAAGATCTAGTCGAATGGTCGGGTACAGTGCTCGGACGACCCCCAACACATGAGTAGCTGTCGTCTTTGCGATGTCCCGAGCCGACTGCTTCAGCCGACCTTCAGCACCCTCCAGCCAAGAAAATAACTCGTCCACCGACCACTGAGTACTCGGGGGCTCGTCATCAACCATCCAGATCATCGCCTCCACGCATGTCCGATAGGCATCCAACTGCATATGGGTACTTGCCAGTCATCGCTCAAGGTCTTCAAACTGGTCGGTCATCCGATAATGGATCCCTGTAGAGCAAAGAAGAATTCTCAAGACAAAAAATGATGGAATGCATCTTGGAAGAAAAAGAGCTCACAAGAAGCCCATACATTTATACTCACCATGCCATTTCTATGTCGAAGCCTCCGACTCGGTGAGCTGCTTCTTCAGCTTCTCCACCAAGGCAGAAACAGTGTCCCTCTCAGCTGCCACAACAATTGCAGAACACTGTGCCTAGACAACAGTTGTCTCTAGACGTACAGTAGACGTCGATAGCTCTATGAGAACAAACAAGAATTATGCCCCGGACCACGCATTTGCGGTGCCGGAAACTTTTGCGAGGTTCTAGGAGATCAGAAGATGAAGCAAAAGATGGAGTACTACTTCCGAGCGCGTCAGGGAAAGTTAGCTATAACTTTCCTCCCGATGGTTCCACGTCCCAAAGCGGCGCGAGTGCCAAAGCGTGCGGTTCTGAGAAGAACCTTTTCGCCATTAATCATGCCAGCACGGTTCCTAGGGATCTCTAAGGAGGTCTTGATCGGTGCTCCAGAAGACGAAGCATGCAAAAAGCTAGTGAAGCAACATCATAAATTGTCATCTCCCCGCGCGCTAACTTCCGCCCATCAGGAGGCCGCACGGTTTCAAAATCAACTACTCCAACGGTAACTCCCCGAAATAAGATCATTTGAGATTGAAACACATTCTCCAAAGGAACTTTAGCCTCGGGGGCTACACTCGGTAAGTGCACCAGGGCTGTGCACCGATCGAAAGCATGGATACATCGAGCTCGGCGCACGCTGAAAAGAGCTTGGGGGCTGCTGTCAGGGATATGATTGAGGGTACCCCACCGAGTGGTTTCACTAGAATCACCGACTGCTAGCCAGGCCAGCCCATGAAGGACTTCCTGACTACCAGGCCTCCAACTCGGGAGCGAATGCGCCTGAGTGGTGAGACGCCAATGGTCAGACTAGGGCCATCTGCCCAACGGTTATCTCCAATCAACGCCAACGATTACTCTCAATATTGTCATCTCTATGATAGTCAATAGTGCCATTTAGAGGCAGTTATGCTAGTAGTTATACGACTATTTCTGCTGGCTATCAATGTCATGATTATTCTTGTAACTATCCAATCCTTCTCATATAAAAGGATTGGGAGAGACCAACAAACAGAGAGACCAATAAATGAACAACAAGCACCACGCTACATAGAACAACGCTGAGACAAACACTGAGGGATTGATTCATACACACCCCCCCCGTTCATCCATACACACAGAAGTGGGGTTATTATCCTCCGGGAGGCTCAAACCTGTCAAAAACTCTCTCGTGTATGTCCCCATGTTGTCTTGGTCCTCATTCTGCCCCATTAGGATGGGGAAACCATCGAATCCATAGTCGTGACTCCCCCTCTACTGACAATAAATCACACTACGGGTAGCCCTTGTAGGCTTGTCATTCCCATGCAACGACAAGGACCAAGATGTTGTTTTCCACTACATGCCATCTTAAAACTAACGATAAAACTGAAGTGGTCAGTAGAACTTTATCTACAATGTTGTGAGTTCTGTTGAAGACAAATTTGAAGATGTGGGAATAGTGTATGCCTAATGTTGAGTTCGCCTACAACCGATCACTCCACTCCACCACATAGCCAAGTCCATTCCAAGTGGTATATGGTTTTAACCCCCATGCTCTGATTGATTTATTACCTCTACCATCTACAGAGAAGTTAAATTTTGATGCTAAGAAGCATGCTAAAACTGTCCTCCGAATGCATCAAACAACTAAAGAACACATAGAGCGCATGAATGCTAAATATCAACTGACTGGTAGACAAGGTAGAAAATAGGTTATTTTTGAACCGGGAGATTTGGTATGGCTACATTTATGAAAAGATAGATTTCCTGAATTGCGAAAATCCAAGTTGATGCCTCAAGCTATAGGACCTTTGAAAGTACTTGCAAAGATCAATGATACTGCATACAAGATTGAATTACTCGCAGATTGCGGTGTCAGCAACATTTTTAATGTCACCGATTTAAAGCGCTACTTGGGAAACGAACTTGATGAAGAATCAACGATGACTCCAATTAAAGAAGAGGAGGATGATGAGGACATCCCCAAGGCCGATACACCCACACCTGAGTACCAAGGACTGATGACTCGAGCCCGAGTCTGACAACTCAATGATCAGGTAAATTCGGTCCTCGTTACTCAGACCAACTATCCTATGAGTGAATTTCTCAGTTCTGGTTATTAATTTATTACACTTAGGAACATGGGAGAAGACATGCTAGATCGGACCGATTGCCGATTGCGACCTCCATTGGCATCGGCCACCACTCAAACCACTATCGGCATCGGCCATCAATCAGACCCCCCTCATCCATAGGCCGACTATCGACAACTTCGATCAAGTTCCACTCGGCAGCTGACTATGACACTCTATCTATATCAGCCACCACTCAGACATCTACCAGAATCAACCCTTGACCGATTGCCGACACCATTGGACCGACCAGTATACGACACACTTGACTTAGCTAAGTCTGGGTTCTCGATATGAATGAAGTCCTTCTAAGGCACAGGCCCATATTCCTAGGGCATGGCCCATAACTCTGTTCTATAAACCCTATAAATAGTTGGCAGCCGCCACGAGTTAGGTTTTCACCTTATACCACTTTGTAAAACCCCAAACCTTGAATCTTCAGATTATCATCTGCAATTTCACATTGCGTTTACCTTGTTCTTGCAAAGTTCTACGATTGATTTGCATGATCAAAACCTTTGTGATAAGGCCGATTACGTGAAAGCATGGTTGATAATGACTAGATGAGAGGATTTAGCGATTGCAAGGTTTCGGTCTGTGATCGAAAGCCTTAAAGCATCAACGTCCATTTGTCACCTCAATCGTACCAATCGAAAATTGGGCTAACCTTTTGCACATCCCCATGCTCATCAGCTAGGTTGCAAATCGCCTTGTGTTAATCACCCGGACACGCTAGCCTCCTTGTGTTCTATTGCAAACCTATTTGAGGAGCTCTCCATGAGCTGAACAAGCAAGAAGAAGTGCAGATACTCTATTTTACACACCTTCCCCAAAATTTTTGCCACAACCTCTACATACGGATTCGAGATGAAACTGAAGAGCTCTTTCTAGGGCCATTCTAGAAAAAGTTTCTTCCATCTACAGATCAAAAGGGAAAAGTGGTCCCAAGAGAAGAAAGAAAGAGAAGAAGACAAAAGGAAGAGAAGATAGCAAAAGTGTCCTGGTCCGTACTCAGAAGAAAAGAAAGGAAGAGTAGGTGGTATACAGTTTTAACTCTCATGCTCCGATTGATTTATTACCTTTACCATCTATTAAAGAGATGAATTTCGATGCTCAAACATGTGTTGAGTTTGTCCTCCAATTGCATAAAACAACTAAGGAGCATATAGGGCATATGAATGCCAAATACAAACTATCAGGTAGCCATGGTAGAAAAGAAGTTATTTTTGCACCACAGAAAGATAGATTTCCTAATTTACGAAAATCTATGTTGATGCCTCACGCTGCTAGACCATTTAATGTTCTTGCCAAGATAAATGATAATGCATACAAGATTGAATTACTTGCAGATTACGGTGCCAACAACATTTTTAATGTCGCCGATTTGAAGCCCTACTTGGGTGATTAGCTTGATGATGAGTCGAGGATGACTCCAATTCAACAAGTGGAGAATGATGAGGACATCCCTACGATCGATACACCCACACCTGAGTACCAAGGACCGATGACTCGTGCTTGTGTTTATGAACTTAATGATCAGGTGAATTTGCTCCTTGTTACTTAGGCAATTTCGCCTATGAATGGATTATTACGTCCTGATTATGATTGTATTATACTCAGGAACATGGGAGAAGAAATGCTAGAACCGTCAATTAACGACTGTGACCCATGTCGGCATCGGCCACCACTCAGATGACCATCGGCATCGGCCTTCATTGGCATAAGCCATCTGATGGGGGACTGGTCCCGATCTTCCGCTAGGTAAAGGATAAACTTAGGTTGGTGGAGAATCTCGACGTTGGCGATCCAAGGCTCCGGTCCGGCGGATCAAAACCTTGCAATCGTTACACCACTGTCTCTGTTGGTTATCAACCACGCAAAACACGATTGACCTCGCCACGAAGGCTAATTCCTGCAAGCGAACCCAAGAACACAAGCAAGAACAGGAAGGATACAAGTCGAATGCCAAATCACAGACAAACGATGATAAGGTGAGGTTTCACAAACGCCAATGCAGCAGCCAATCGGTCCGGTGCAAGAGGCGGGATCTAAACACAACAGTGTAGATGCAAACAAAGCAAAACCTAACCCTAGAGGCGACTGGCGTGAGAATATATAGGGCGGCAGCCTGTGGAAGGCGAACAGATACGGGCTGTGGGCTAGAAGACGTACAAACTCAGACTATGGGCCAACAAAATATCCGTGCGACTCCGTCTTCAACTCCAACTCTTCTATTCCACCTCCCCTGTTCCTAAGCAACAAAATATCACTAGTATTCAGTAGCATCCCGTCCAAACAAATATTAACATAGTTGCTAAGGAAAGAATTAACCTCATGGTTCAAGCGACGGGCACGAGCGCGTGTGATTCGTCCTAGTAACTGAATTGTAGGTGGAGGCTCCATGTGTGTATCATGTGAAGTGATGTCCTCATCATCCTCCCCCTCTTGAATTGGAGTCGTCCTCGACTCAAGCTCACTGTCAGCTCCCAAATAGGGTTTTAAATCATCAGCACGGGTCATCAATTTAAACTTTCTCAAATCAGGAAAACAATTCTTGCGCAAGTACACCCAAACAAGATCTCCTGGTTTGAAAAACATCTTCTTTCTTCCTTTATTTGTCTTTTGAGCAAACTAGCGTGCCTTCTTTTCTATAACTTCCTTGGTCTTTAGATGCATAGATTTCACAAACTCTGCACGCTTTGTTGCCTCCATGTTTGCTCTCTCTTGAGAAGGAAGTGGCAGCAAATCAAGTGGTGTGATTGGCTTAAAACCATACACCACTTCAGACGAGCACAATTGTGTTGTTGAGTGAACAACTCTATTGTATGCAAATTCAACATGTGGAAGGCAGTCCTCCCATTCCTTCAAGTTCTTCTTAATCATTGTTCGCAGCAACATGGAGAGTGTACGGTTTACCACCTCTGTTGGACCATCAGTTTGCGGGTGACAAGTTGTTGAAAATAGCAATTTTGTGCCAAGCTTGGCCCACATTGTCTTCCAAAAGTAACTCATAAACTTCACATCATGATCTGAAACAATGGTTCTAGGCATCTCGTACAATCTCACAATTTCCCTGAAAAATAAATCAGCAATATGTGAAGCATCGTTGGTCTTGTGACAGGGAATAAAGTGTGCCATTTTAGAAAACCTATCCACTCCTACAAATATGGAGTCTCTCCCCCTCTTTGTCCTAGGAAATCCCACAATAAAGTCCATGCTAATATCTTCCCAAGGTGCACTAGAAACAGGAAGTGGAGTATACAAACCATATGGGTTAAGTTTGGACTTAGCTTTATGGTATGTGGCACAACGCTGCACAAATCGTTCAACATCTCTCCGCATATTTAGCCAATAAAAATTATTGGACAGCAGGGCCAAAGTCTTTTTTCTCCCAAAATGTTCCATTAATCCACCGCCATGTGATTCCTGCAACAACAGCAAACGTACGGACGAATCTGGAACACATAGCTTGTTAGCATGGGACAAGAAACCGTCATAAACATGAAATATTTTCCAGTCCTTCCCATCATTAAATTTAGTGAATGGTTCAGCAAATTCTTTATCTACAGCATACAAATCTTTCAAACTTTCCAAATCTGGAACGTTAATATCAAATTGAGATAAAAGAACGACCCTGCGAGACAATGCATCAGCAACCACATTTTCTTTGCCATTCTTGAATTTCACAATGTATGGGAAAGGTTCAATAAATTCAACCCATTTAACATGTCTACGGTTCAGTTTAGCTTGCCCTCTCAAATATTTTAGTGCTTCATGATCAGAATGTATAAAAAAACTCCTTAGGCAAAAGGTAATGTTGCCAAGTTTCAAGCACACGCACTAAGGCATATAATTCCTTATCATAGGTGGAATAATTCAACTGTGGACCATGCAAATTCTCACTAAAATAGGTCAAGGGTTTACCTCCCTGTAGCAGCACATCTCCGATTCCAAAATCACTAGCATCACATTCTAACTCAAAAGGCTTACTGGAGTCGGGTAGCTGAAGTAGAGGTGCACGTGTAAGGCGATCCTTGAGTGTGACCAAAGCTTGTTCTTGTGTTGGCTCCCAAGTAGAAGTAACTCCCTTCTTGGTCAACTCAGGTAAAGGGCCAGCTATGGTGCTGAAATCTTTCACAAAATGCCGGTAGAAACCTGCAAGACCAAGAAAACTGCGTACTGCAAGGTTAGTTTTAGTTGCATGCATGACACATCCTTTCAGATTAATAACTTGTGATGAGGAAGGAGAAACAACTTTGTCTTTTTGTTGCCTCGAAAGTGTTTTAGGTACTTGCTGATTTTCAGAAAGTTGTTTGCTCTTTTGTGCGTCCCTAGCACATTTTTCTTGTTCAAATTTCACAATTTCAGCAGGAGTCATAGGAAGCAATGTAACTTTCTTTCCTTTATACATAAATGTGTACTTATTGCTCCTACCATGGTGTGTAGCATCAGTATCATATACCCAAGGTCTACCAAGTAATAGAGAACATGCTTGCATTGGTACTACATCAAATTCAGCAACTCCGAAGTATGTACCAATGGAAAATCCGATGTGAGCAGTTTGTGTTACCTTGACCTTACCGCTATCGTTGAGCCATTGCACGTGGTAAGGGTGTGGATGTGCACGTGTGGGAAGTTGAAGCTTAGTTACCACATCGAGGCTCACCAAATTGTTGCAACTACCGCTGTCGATGATGACACGCGCACGACGGTTATTGACGAGGAAGAAGGTCTGAAATATATTGTTCCGTTGTGCCTGGTCGTCCTGGTCCATGTGAGTGCTCAAGTCACGTTGTACAATAAGTGCTGCCATGTTAGAGAAAAAACAAAGCAACAAAGAATAATCCTTATGTAAAACAGCTAGGTGGGGTGGTGGATATGTGGTGGAAACAATCCGTCAAGCACCTTACCCACGCTTGCAAGTGTTCTTACCACGCCGCAGTGAGGTAACCGGCCTACAGGTGATGAACCAAGTGGAGGGTGGTGGCAATTGCAAGGAATGAACCTGTCCTGACCAAGAGAAAGGTGTAGCTTGGAAGGCAAAGTGAGTAGCAAGGATTAGCGATAATAATAACAGTTAAACCAAGTTCAATAAGTTTTCCCTAGTACTCGTCAAAGTTGCTGGCCTTAGTGCTCCCAAGGTGAAAATTCAAGCAATAGAGGGAAACTATGTGCCCAAAACTCAAATGGAAGCAACACAGGCCAAATTCAGCTTTCTGCAGATCGGACAAGAGTTCGGACAAGGGATCTGTTACTTCCGCTGATAACTCTGTTACTACCGCTGACCGGACAAGAGTTCGGACAAGAGATCGGACAAGCAGAATCTGTTACTTCCGCCGATAATGCTGTTACTACCACTTCTTCTCTTTTTTTTTGATTTTTTTTCTCTCTTCTTTTTTTTCACTCTATTTTTTTGAACAAGGATGACCAGAGATGCAACCACAAAAATTGGCACCTACAACTGAGGTGGGATGTGGCTCACAAAAATTCAAACAAGTTCGCTGTCCGGCGAGCAAAAACTTTGACCAATTTTTTTTTATCTTCCTGATTTTTTTTGGCGATTTTGGTGAGGGCTAACAGGGGAACCGTGTTAGGGGACCCCCAAATTGGGTCAAGAAGATGCTCAAAAAATTTCAGATTTTTCTGCCAAACGAGCGAAAAGTTATGCCTGTTTTACTGAAGGGGGGTCACAAAGACTCGATGTGGAAAAACGAAATAGGGTTGCGGAAGGGGGGTTTTTCGGTGGGGAATTTTTGAGACACAAGAACAACTACTACTCAAACGACACAAAAGGATTACTAAACCAGCAACAGGACTCGACCAAGAACACAAACTCAACAAGGTTAAAACTGAACTTAAAATCGCAAGGCACAAAGGGATTCTCGGTGGGATTTTTTTTGGTGCGGTTTTCTGGACTCTAGGTAAAAACAAAAGCAGATCGAGATTACCTAACGGGAAATCTGAGCTCTGATACCAACTGATGGGGGACTGGTCTCGATCTTCCGCTAGGTAAAGGATAAACTTCGGTTGGTGGAGAATCTCGACGTTGGCGATCCAAGGCTCCGGTCCGGCGGATCAAAACCTTGCAATCGTTACACCACTGTCTCTGTTGGTTATCAACCACGCAGAACGCGATTGACCTCGCCACGAAGGCTAATTCCTGCAAGCGAACCCAAGAACACAAGCAAGAACAGGAAGGATACAAGTCGAATGCCAAATCACAGACAAACGATGATAAGGTGAGGTTTCACAAACGCCAATGCAGCAGCCAATCGGTCCGGTGCAAGAGGCGGGATCTAAACACAATAGTGTAGATGCAAACAAAGCAAAACCTAACCCTAGAGGTGGCTGGCGTGAGAATATATAGGGTGGCAGCCTGTGGAAGGCGAACAGACACGGGCTGTGGGCTAGAAGACGTACAGACTCAGACTACGGGCCAACATGGCCCAGTTCTGTCACGCAGGACTGTTTAAATCACACAGAACGACTCGAGACTCCAAATGAGGTGAAACCAACGGCAAACGATCCGTCTTCTCCTCAGCTTTCCAAAAAGTCAAAGAACGCGCCAATCGGACTTCGTATGAGGAAGTTATGCCCATTTTGGTGCATGGTGGTCGATGTAGTCCGAACCAGCGAAATCTTGACTTCAAAACATCCGTGCGACTCCGTCTTCAACTCCAACTCTTCTATTCCATCTCCCCTGTTCCTAAGCAACAAAATATCACTAGTATTCAGTAGCATCCCGTCCAAACAAATATTAACATAGTTGCTAAGGAAAGAATTAACCTCATGGTTCAAGCGACGGGCACGGGCGCGTGTGATTCGTTCTAGTAACTGAATTGTAGGTGGAGGCTCCATGTGTGTATCATGTGAAGTGATGTCCTCATCACCATCGAGCTGATTGCCATCACAATTGGCCGATCGCTGTCGATATCGGCCATCACTTAGATCTCCATCAGCCATCGGGCCGATCGACTTACCACTGACTACCAGCCGCTTACAACATACAACCGCCACTCGGCCCACAATCAAAAACCGACTGCTACTTCTATCTCCATCGGTCAAGCACCCGTCCAAGCTATGTCTAAGTTTTGTTAGGATCATGAGTCTATTAGGATTGAGTACTTCTAGGGCATAGCCCATATCCCTATGTCACAGACCATGCCTCGGGTCCTGTACTTCTAGGGCAGCCACTACAATTAGGGTTTGGGTTTTTCTTATATTATTCTGCCATCGCAGTTTCGCTGTGTATCGGTTTGTAAAACCCCAAACATCCGCTGTTCAGATTATCATTTGCAATTTACATTGCGTTTACCGTGTTCTTTCAAAGTTCTGTTGATAGCAAAAAATGGCATCAATGGTTAATATTGTCAAAATATCAATTTTGGTAACTTGGGCCGAAAATACACATGTCCCGGGTCAGGCCGAAGCCCTATAGGGCTGAAAGACCATTGGGCTATGGGCTTCGGAAGCTTCCAGCCAGCCCACGGCCTTCGGCCATTAAGCCTTCGGAGGCCCACACCGCCGAAGATTTGGCCCGAGGAGCAGGCTTCGACGGGCCTAGTCGAAGGCCCACTTCGGCAGAGATAGAGTTGGACACGATTCCGGCTAAGTTTCTATCTCTATTCAGCCGACTCCACCCCCCTTACCACCGCTAAGGTTAGTCGGAACGCGACGTCGGTGCTATGGTACACTTAGGCTTGTCCCTAAGTATCCGCACACTTTTGGATCGTCGAACTGACCCATGTGTGGGGGCATGTTTCCGTGTCAACAAACTTTTTGGCGACTCCGCTGGGGAGAAGCTACGCCAACATGATGGGTATGTCTACATCAGCCACCAGTACATCTACAATGACTACTACGTCTATACCACCGATAGACACCATAGGAAGCACAGATATTGACAAACGCAACATCCTAACACCTACTCTTGAAGATATCCCCGCAGAAGACCGAGCAGAGATCGAGGCAAAGTTAAAGGCGCTCCAAGACATGATGCTTGGGGCTACATCAAGACACACTCAGGCTTCATCAAGCGTGACATCATTGCCCCCGACCTTGCTCGAGTCCAGGTAACACCTGTATCGCCTCGTTTATCTTCTTTAGAGATTGATAAAAATATAGCCGCATCAGTAGATCATGCCGTTAGCGCTTCGCTAGCCAACCGTTTAGATTTGGCAGTTTGCTCCTAGGTAGAGGCGACCCTTAGAAGGTTCGGCTTTAGTGAGGCCATACCACCAGTCCCTATTGCTAGTGCACCTCCGATAAATCATATGTACAACACAACTGATGGTAGCACTAGCAAGACCGTTACGTCTCCGACCTCAACACCCATGGCCGAGAATAGTCATTATGCTTACGGCCAAACTAGCACCACGTACCATGCGCCACCACCTGCGCCGGTAACAGCCCTGCCCACGCCACATGCACCGACACCTGGGCTCGAGCACGTCGTACAGCTAGCGTGTAGGGAAGAGGCCTATGGTCGACACGACGACATCCTGCCGCCTATCGCGCCCCCGCACGAGAGACGTGCGTAGGCGGCTGGCCAAGATGACCTAGAGGAGCGGATCCGCGCGCTATTTAGGGAATGCACCAGCTTCATGCCTAAGGGTCGGGTTAGGGTTTACCGTAAGCCATATCCCGATCATTTTGATACAATACCCTACCCCCACGGCTATATAATCCCTGAATTCACTAAATTCGACGTCGAGGGTAGCAAAACCACACTAGAGCATGCTAGTCAATTTTTAGCATAGTAGTGTGGAGAAGCTAGCGGGATAGACGCTCTAAACATTAGACTATTTTCTCTCTCACTATCTGGCAACAATTTCACTTGGTTTTCGGCGCTCCCGTCAAACTCCGTTCAGACGTGGGATGATTTAGAACGAAAATTCCATGATTAATTTTACACAGGTGAGACGGAACTTAGGATTTCACACTTGACATCGGTTAGGCAAAAATCTAACGAGAACGCCTCTGAGTACATCAAGCGTTTTAGGGATACTAGAAATAGATGTTTTAGCCTTAAAATTTCAGAAACGGACTTGGTGGAACTAGCTTTTAATGGGTTGCGTTCCGAGATTAAATAAAGATTACACAACCAGAACTTTTTAGATGTTAGCAAAGTTTTACAACATGCTCTGGTCCAAGAAGGCCGAGCCAAAGATAAAAAGTTTATTAAGACTTTTAACAAAACTAGGGCTGAAATCCACATCATGGAACACTCCGATGAGGAAGAATCAGAAGAGGAGGATTTGGCCGACATGTATGCGGCCGAATGGGTTTGGAACGCTAAGAGTAAACCTATCACCTGTTCCAAACTACGGCCGTCCCCCATGAAGAATCGGCCTAGTGAGGTCAAGTACTCATTCGATATAACTAAGTGTGACAAAATATTTGATTTTCTCTTAAAGAACCAGCTTCTCAGGTTGCCTAAAGGTCAAGTCATTCCCGCTGCCGATGAGTTGAAGAAACATCCATGCTGTAAGTGGCATGATTCACATTCACATAATACTAACGACTGCAATGTTTTTCGATGGCAGGTTCAATCGGCCATAGAAGAAGGACGATTGAAAATAGACCATAATCCAAAGATTAATCTGGACAAGGATCCTTTTCCATCAATGCCGTCGACCTCAGCGAGAATAAGGTGTTGATTCGGCCAGAACAGGCCAAGTCGACTAAAGAGAAGGATGTAATTGTTGGAGAGCCACGCACACGCACACTCATACCAAAGAACCCCGAGGTGGGAGTGTGGAAACAGAACATTAACACCCCTTCGGCTAAGGCTCACGAGAGGCCAAAGGAAACATACAAGATGTTGTTGAAGAAGCATCAAAGAAAAGCCAAGGAAGCAGGTCCCCACGCTAAAAAGCTATGTCAGCCGAAGGGCCCAAGGCATTCTGATGGTGGCTGTGGACCACAGTGGCCGAGCCATCATGATGGTTTCGGGCCACAATGGCTGGTCCCTCTGCAAGGGCACTTCTGACGATAGTGGCCTGACACTCCGTACGGTGGCTTCGGACCTCAATGGCCGAACCCCCCGTACAATACCTTCAGACCCCAATAGCCAAACCCCATGCAGAGCGAATTCGGCCCCCAATGGCCGAACCCCGCTCCACTTTGGATGAATCCTCCAATAGGAGGCTTCGGCCCGCACTGGCCGAACATACCTCCGGCCTGGCAGGACCCCTCACTAATATGGTCCGAGACACCATCGACTCTGCCAAACCCCTCTCTGGGTAATAGGTTCGGCTTACAGTGGGCGAGGCCACTAGAGCCGCCGATGCCTCCGCCATACAACTAGGCGGGAACTCCGTGGGCTCTATACGTATCACAGTCGGAGTACCCTCCGCAACTTAATGCTATGCCATGTTTTCCTTCGGAGTATTATGAATGCCAAGGACAAACAGACGCAGCTGAGGGAGGCATCGTCTATAGGCTATCCATAGTACCTCCGAATCGGACTGTGCAGGGCGAAGTTGAAGAATACAGGCGCGAGGAGGCCGAAGACATGGAGTCTAAAGCTATCATAGTCTGTTGGACCAGAAATGCTGACCAGAGGGGGGGTGAATGGGAGCTTTTAAAATTTCAGACTAAAAATAGCCTTCTGTTTTAATTCTGTCTTCTGTGGAACAGACTTTGAACACACCCTTCGAAGTTCTGGTTCGGAGGTATTTCACAGCTCTGAACATAGGCTTCGCAAGGAGCAAAAGTTCAAAGTCAAGAAGACTTCGCTCCACCCACAACCCCGAAAATTCAGCTTCTGCTAAGTCAATGCAGCCTCCGCACACAGAGTGCCTTTGTGCAGGCTTCGCACTTCACCCTTCGCAAGAGCGGACTTCCCTCTGAGGACTTCGATCAGCTTTGCTAAGTCAGTGCAGGCTCTGCACACTGGGTGCCTTCGAGCAGGCTTCGCACAACAGACTTCGCAAGAGCAGACTTCCCTCTGCAGATTTCGACCAAATTCTTAGCGACAACAACTGGTGCTGGGCTTCGTACTTCGAAGGTCCAAACGCACACTAAACACACTTCGTCAAGGGCTTCGACAAGGGAAGAAAAACGGGCTTCAATCTAAGCCAAGACCAGTGCTTCGCTAGTAATTAGAGAGGTCTAGCCTCCAGTTCACACAGAGCGAACAGACACTGAAAAACACACTTCTCTCGAACACACTTCGCTCGAACAGGCTTCTCACACACCTCTCCAGAAAAGCTCACAAGAAAATGGAGTACAGAGAAACCGAAGCATGCAAAGAAGTATGCATACAAGCTCAAGCAGTAAATGAACACAGAGTCAAAGCTTCAATGCTTGAACAGGGAACACAAAATGAACTCACATATCTGAATACAAAGTATGTGGCGGCTAGTACAGGAGCTCAAAAATGAATGCTCAAAGTGTTAATGTGACCTAGCCAGCCTCGACTATTTATAGGCACCATTCAGCCCTGTAAATAGACTACTTTACCCCCAGGGTTTACACTGTTTTTGTCTCATCAGAACAGGGGGTACAACTGGTAGTCTACTTTATTTGGAGGCTTCTTTTGTCAGCTTCGCAGATGGGACAGTACCAGCTTTTGCAGAGAAGACGCTGTCAGCCTTTGTAGTTTTGGACCCTTCTGAAGCCCCCCTTCGCACACGAGGGTTGCGGTAGCTTCGGTGAGAAGCCTTGAGCCTGACGGCCTTCGCTTCACCGAAGTCAGCCTTCGATACCGTGACGATTTTGAGCCGAAGCCGTCAAAGCCCTTGGGCCTTCGCACCAACACCTTCGGAGTGGACCAGTCTGTGTACCGAAGCCATGCAAGGCCGAAGTACCTCAAGTAAACCTCACTCCGGAGCTAGCCTCACTCCGGAGCCAGCTTCGCTGCGAAGCCTGCTTCACTCCGGAGAAGCCAGCTTCACTCCGGAGAAGCCAGCTTCGCTCCGAATCCTGCTTGACTCCGAAGAAGACAGCTTCGCTCCGAAGCCTGCTTCACTCCAAAGCCTGCTTCACTCCAAAGCCCCACCTTCGGAGTACCACCCTTCGAAGTCCCTCCTTCGTCCAAGGCGTCTGCATGAAGCATTCCATGAGCACTTCATCGCAGTGTCTCTCCCCGAGCACACTCCTCGACGATCCTCACCCGGATCATGCCTTCGATGCACCTCGACTTTTGAGACCTTCGTCGGGTATACCTTCGAGTGTCTCCCTCCGAAGCACACTTCGAACACCTTGCCTCATTGATGAGGACTTAGTCCACCATACTTCGAAGTCACTCCATTTAGAGTACCCTTCGAAGTGCCTCGCCTCCGAGGACTTTGTCTCGGGGTACCTTCACCCGGAGTCGCACTCCGCACTTACTGCCTTCTCCTGGCGCACCTCGACCCGAGGTCCGACCTCGACCCCTTCGCAGCCTTTGTGACGGAGCTCCCTGCTCCCCTGGCATAAAGCCTCCCGCTTGACCCAGGTTCACCTGCTGCAAACCATCTGTCGCCTCCGAAGTCACCTGCACACCACAGACAAACAAACAAGTGTATCCAGTACCCCGGAGACCTCTACGGGTAAACAACCTCTGATACACACTCTGGTGTACCGCCAAAAGTACCGAGCCCTTCGGTACAACTCAGTCATCGTGTACTGTCGGATCCCTTCGATAGGCACACTCCGCTACAACAGCTCCAGCAACCATAGCCCACCGAACCCTTCGGTGAAACAGCCTCCGAACCCCTTCGGAGGGGTCCCTTCGAATCAGAGGGTAAAATCTGTCAATCACTCATCACAGACTCCGAAACCAACCCTTGGTTTCTCATAGTCAGAGTAGGGTCTCAGGAAGTCCCAATCCCGAAGGCCTTATCGCCGAAGTCTGACGGAGGTAAGCCCCTTTCTTCGGCCGGAGCCCACGCCGAAACCTAGTTCGATCGGTCGAACAAGGCCGGTCCGATAAGGCCTTGTACATCCCTTTTTTGTACAAGTTGGATATAATGCGACACAAATAGTTCATCTTGCCTAGCAATTTTTGTACATCCCTTTTGCATGTCGGCGTTGCAATGTTTCTAATCTTCTCAAGTCTCTTAGGATACATTTCTATGCCTCTCTCGTGAATCATGAATCCTAAGAACTTACCCTCCGACACACCAAAAGCACACTTGAGTGGGTTCATTTTCAACCCATACTGTCGCATCCTATCGAAAGCAACCTTCAAATTGGCTAAATGGTTTCCCATAGCGTCCGATTTGACTACGATATCATCGATGTAAACTTCTAACATAACTCCTAACAAGTCATGAAAGATCAAGTTCATAGCGCGCTGATATGTGGCGCCGACATTTTTCAAACCAAAAGTCATGACGACCCACTCGAACAAACAGACAAAACCAGGGCATCGAAAGGCAGTCTTGTAGACGTCCTCTTCGGCCATAAAGATTTTATTATAACTAGCATTGCCATCCAGAAAACTTAGTACCTTGTGTCCTGAAGCATCGTTGATCAGCATGTCGGCTATAGGCATCGGATACTCGTCCTTTGGAGTGGCTCTGTTCAGATCCTAGAAATCAATGCATACCCGTATCTTGCCGCTTCCTTTCTTCTCTACAGGCACAATGTTAGCAACCCATTCCACGTACCTGCACGCCCTAATAAATTCAGCGTTGAGTAGTCGCTCCACTTCTTCCTTAACTTGGTCATAGACGGCCGAGTTGAAGTGGCGGGGAGGCTGTTTATAAGGCCTAAATCCGGACTTGATAGGCAGTCGATGCTCCACGAGCTCGTGGCTTAACCCTGGCATCTCGCTGTACTCCCATGCGAAACAATCGACATACGACCGAAGTAACTTTATTACTTCAGCCTTTTCATCGGGTTGTAAATGTTGGTTTACAAAAGTCGGCCTTGGGATACTACCATTACGTATGTCAACTTCCTCCAAGGGGTTGGCCGAGGCAAAACCTTGTCCTAGTTTTTCTACTTCGCTAAAGTCCCCGATGGCCTCGGCAATACCGTCTTTATTGTACCGATATTGCTCCACACGAGACTTTAGCCAATGTAGATTACTCTTGCTAGACATGACTATTAATACAAAAATAGCCGTGCTACTCCAGCCGGCTTTACAGACACTGGTACAAACCTTCCTCCGGACACACTAAAAAAATCGCAATCCGAAAGATCTCTACCTAACAGACACTCTACTTTGTTATGGACGGCGTCAACCGATACATCGGCCAATGCTACTTGGGCCGAAGTATCCACGGGAATGACCTCCACCTCATCACCGTCCCACTGTATCAGGCACTAGTGTAGAGTAGAAGGAATGCAACAGTTTGCGTGAATCCAGTCGCGCCCGAGTAGTATGCTATAATTACCTTGCACGTCGACGATGAAAAATGCTGTTGGCAACATCTTGTTGCCCACCGTCAACTCCATAGAGAGTACGCCCTTGGCCTCGAAGCTCTCACTGTTGAAGCCATTGAGCATGAAGTTGGTCTTCTTCAGGTCATCCTCATCCCTACCAAGTTTCTTCAACAACGAGTAAGGCATTAAGTTAACAGTGGCACCGCCGTCGACGAGCATTCGGGAAATTGGCTTTCCATCGATGTGACCCCTGACGTAGAGAGGCTTTAGATGGCGAGCCTAGTCCTCGGGCTTCTCGAAGATGGCGTTGTGCGGACCGAGGTTCAATTGAGCGACCTCAGCCTCGTCCTGTGGTAGGGAAAACTCGGCGGGCAGCGTGACGATGTTGATGTCCATCACCTGGGGTGCGGGCCCTTCGGAGATGGGCGAGTAATCGTCGTCGAGCATGTCATCGTCGTCACTCGGACTAGGAGCCGAGTTGGTTATCTCAACCGGCTTCTCCCTCCATACCTGTTTTGTAGCTGGTCGAGGGCGGATTTCTTCGAAGATAGCGTCGCGCTTGGCCTCAGCTTCCCTCTCGCGCATCTCCTATGCCCGTACTCATTAGGCCGATCGAGCTGGGCTTCGGCGCAGAGCCCAGCCGAAGCATGGGGCTTACCTCCGTCAGGCTTCGGTGACCAAGTCTCTAGGATTGGGACTTCCTGAGACCCAACTCTGACGGTGATGGCTTCGGACTTTCTGACTTCGGCCTCCGTGTGCTCGCACCCTTGGGCTTCGCTCTGCATGGTCCGATTCAGAGGCACCACGAATAGTCTGTGGATGATGCCCCCCTCCGCTGCATCTATTTGTCCCTACCATCCATAATACTCCGAATGAAAACAAGGCATAGTGTTAGGTTGCAGAGGGTACCCCTACCCAGATACGTACGGAGCCCACGGGGTTCCCGCCCAGTCATACGGCGGAGGCATCGGTGGCTCTAGCGGCCTTGCCCACTGAGAGCCAAACTCGTTACCCGGAAGGGGGTTTGGAAGAGTTGATGGTGTTTCGGACCACACCAGTGAAGGGTCCTGCCAAGCGGGAGGTACGTTCGGCCAGTGCGGGCCGAAGCCTCCCATCGGGGAAGTCCAACATGGTGCGTGGTTTGGCCATTAGGGGCCGAAGTTGCTGTATGGGGGGCCCGACCACTGGGGCTCAAAGCTACTGTACGGGGGATTCGGCCATTGTGGGTCGAAACCACCGTGCGGAGTATCAGGCCACCGTGGCACGAAGCCTCCGTGCGGAAGGTCCGCCTGCTTCGGTCCGAAGCTACCCTCCGAGAGCCTCGGACCCTTCGGTGGCTTTAGCTTCTTAGTGTGTAGACCTGCTTCCTTGGCCCTCCTTTGATGCTTGTTCAATAGCATGTTATATGTTACCTTCGGCCTCTTGTGAGCCTTAGCCGAAGGGGTATAATGTTCTGTTTCCACACTCCTACCTCGGGGTTCTTCGGTATGAGCGTGCGAGTGCGTGGCTCTCCAACAATTACATCCTTTCCTTTAGCCGACTCGGCCTGTTCTGGCCGAATGAACACCTTCTTCTCGCCGAGGTCGACGGCATTGATGGGAAAATGATCTTTATCCAACTTCATCTTCGGATTATGGTCTATCTTCAATCATCCTTCTTCTATGGCTGATTGTATCCGCCATCTAAAAACATTGCAGTCATTAGTATTATGTGAATGTGAATCATGCCACTTATAGTATGGATGCTTCTTTAACTCATCGGCAGGTGGAATGACTTGACACTTAGGTAAACTGAGAAGCTGACTTTTTAAGAGAAAATCAAATATTTTATCACATTTAGTTATATCAAACGAGTACTTGACTTCACTAAGTCGATTCTTCATGGGGGATGGTCATGACTCAGAGTAGGTGACAGGTTTATTCTTAGCGTTCCACACCCATTCGACCGCATACATATCGGCTGAATCCTCCTCTTCTGACTCTTCCTCGTCAGAACATTCCATGATATGGATTTCATCCCTAGGCTTGCTAAATGTCTTGATAAACTTTTTATCTTTGGCTCGGCCTTCCTGGACTAGAGACTGCTGTAAAACTTGGTTAACATCTAAAAAGTTTTGGTTATCTAACCTCTCTTTAATTTCGAAATGCAACCCGTTAAAAGCTAGTTCTGCCAAGTCCCTTTCCGAAATATTAAGGATAAAACATCAGTTTCTAGTATCCCTAAAACGCTTGATGTACTCAGAGGCGTTCTCGTTAGATTTCTGCTTAACCGATGTCAAATGTGAAAGTCTAAGTTCTGTCTCACCCGTGTAGAAGTAATAATGGAATTTCCGCTCTAAATCATCCCACGTCTGAATGGAGTTCGTCTGGAGCGCCGAAAACCAAGTGAAGGCTGTGCCGGACAGCGAGAGAGAAAATAGTCTAACTTTTAAAGCATCTATCCCGCTAACTTCTCCACACTGTGCCAAAAATTGACTAACGTGCTCTAGTGTAGTTTTGCTACCCTCGCCATCGAACTTAGTGAATTCAGGGATTCTATAGCCGCGGGGGTAGGGTACTGTGTCAAGATGGTCGGGGTATGGCTTACGGTAAACCCTAACCCGTCCCTTGGGCACGAAGCTGGCACACTCTCTAAATAGTGCGCGGACCCGCTCCTCTATGTCATCTTGGCATGTTGCTTGTCCGCGCCTCTCATGCGGGGGCGCGACACACCGTGGGATATCGGCGTGTCGGCCATGGGCCTCTTCCCTGCGCGCTATCTGTATGACGTGCTCATGTCCGGGTGCCTGCGCATGTGGTGCGGGCAGCGCGGGTACTGGCGCAGGTGGTGGTGTATGGTACATAGTGTTGTTTTGACCGTAGCTGTAATGATTAGTCTCGGCCAAAAGTGTTGAGGCCGGAGACATGATTGTGCCAGTTCTGTCTTTATTTCTGTCGTACACATGGTTTGCCGTAGGTTCACTAGCAATAGGAACCGGGGGTATGGCTTCAGTAAAATTGAACCTCCTGAGAGTCGCCTCTACTTGGGAGCTGACTGCCGAATCTAAACGGTTGGCTAGCGAAGCGCTAACGGCTTGATCTACTGATGTGGCTATTATTTTCTCAATCTCTAAAGAAGATAAACGAGGCGATACAGGTGTTACCTGGACCTAAGCGAGGTCGGGGGTGGCGATTTTGCGCTTGATGAAGCACGCGCGTGTCTTGACGTAGCCCCCAAGCATGATGTCTTGTATTGCCTTTAACTTTTCCTCGATCTCTGCTCGGTCTTCTGCGGGGATATCTTCAAGTGTAGGTGTCAAGATTTTGCGGTTGTCCATATCCGCACCTCCTATTGTGTCCATCGGTGGTGTAGACATAGTAGTCGACGTAGACGTATCGGTGGCCGATGTAGATGCACTTGTCATGTTGGCGTAGTTGTCCCCAGTGGAGTCGCCAAAAAGTGTGTTGACATGATAACGTGCCCCCACACTTGGGTCAGTTCGATGATCCAAAAGTGTGCGGATACATAGGGACAAGACTAAGCGTGACGCAGCACCGACGTCGCGTTGCGACTACCCTTAGTCGTCGAGTGTGAAGTATCCCGCCGAAGGGTGCTTCGGTGTTCGGACTGATCCGGCCGAAGATGAGCTCCGAACAAATCTGGACACGACGGTCACCTCCGAAAGGCGGGGTTCGGTGTGAGGTCTCTGATACAGCAAACTACAGAATAATGATGCGAGGACTACGTGTGAGCGTAACTTCATCCAGTGCGGAGTATGGTCGTGGCGAAGCCCGTCACGACGATGTGTGCTGGCGAAGCTTGTTGCCGGAGCCTGCAGTCCCGCCGAAGGGTGTCCTGGTGACCTCCGAAACCAATCTCTCAGCTCTGGACACTTCCGACGAAGTAGCTCCGAACGTGGAAACCTGCAACAAAGAGGGTTCGAAGTACCAATTCGGCCTGAGGACCGAATTCTGCTAGGTGTTGCACTAGTAGTGAAAGTAGCAATCTATTACTTAGATTAACGGATACATCACAAGCAAAGTAACAAGGGTTACCACTGTTCCGTAGTGGCCGGCGGAGGGCTTCTAGGCAAACCCACGAAGAGGTATAGGAAAAATAAAGTTAAAGTAAATACGATCAAAGCTACGGCTTTGGTTTGGTTTGAGTTGGGGGCCTCTACGCTGGCCTCGCCTCTCTATTTATAGGGGCTTAATCTCTGATCTAATCTGCTATTAACCCGACCGGATAGAGATAAAAACTGAGCCGGAAACACATACAACTCTACCTCTGTCGAAGTGGGCTTCGGCCATGCCCATCGAGGCCTTCTCCTCGGGTCGAAGCTTCGGTGGCGTGGGCCTCTAAAGGCTTCCCGGCCAAAGCCCATGGGCTGGCTAGAGGCTTTCGAAGCCCATAGCTCAATGGACTTCGGCCCTGTAGTGCTTCGGACGGACCCTAGACATGTGTATTTTTGGCCCAAATCACCAAAATTGATATTTTGACAATCTAGCCATTAATGCCATTTTTTGCTATCAACAAGTAGCACCTTGCACCAAGCCACGACCATCTTGGGCACCTACAGGCATGTCCAAATCACAAAAGAGACGTCTGCAATGACTACGGGCGCAGGAGATGCGCGAGAAGAATGCAGAGGATGAGCGCGACGCTATTTTGGAAGAAATCTACCCTCGACCAACTACAAGACAGGTATGGAGGATGAGGCCAGTTGAGATGGTCAACCAAACTCCTAGTCCAAGCGACGATGACGATGACATGCTCGACGACTACTCGCCTGTCTCCGAGGGTCCTGCACCCCAGGTGATGGACATCAACATCGTCACACTACCCACCGAGTTCGCCCTGCCACAGGATGAGGCCCAGGTTGCTCAATTGAACCTCAGCCCATGCAATGCTATTTTTGAGAAGCCCGAGGACTCGGCTCACCATCTGAAGCCTCTCTACGTCAGAGGTCACATTGATGGAAAGCCGATTTCCCGGAAGCTTGTTGACGGCGGCGCTACTATTAATTAATGCCTTACTCGTTATTGAAGAAACTTGGCAGGGACGAGGATGATCTAAAGAAGACCAACTTGATGCTCAACGGCTTCAACGGCGAGAGTTCCGAAGCCAAGGGCATGCTCTCCATGGAGTTGACAGTGGGCAACAAGACATTACCGACAACATTCTTCGTCGCTGATGTACAAGGTAACTACAACGTACTGCTTGGACGTGACTGGATTCACGCGAATTGCTACATTCCTTCTACTCTGCACCAGTGCCTAATTCAGTGGGACGGCGATGAAGTAGAAGTCATTCCCGTAGATACATCGGCCCAAGTTGCATTGGCCGATGTATCAGTTGACGCCGTCCACAACAAGGTAGAGTGTCTGTCAGGTAGAGATCTTTCGGATTACGATTTTGTTAGCGTGTCCGGAGGATGTTTTGTACTAGTGTCTATAAAATCGACTAGTGTAGCTCGACTGTTTTTGTATTAGTAGTCATGTCTAGCAAGAGTAATCTAGATTGGCTAAGTCTCGTGTAGAGCAGTATCATTATAACAAAGATGGTATTGCCGAGGCCATCGAAGACTTTTGGAGACCATCATTTACAGCTTGATGAAAAGGCCGAAGTAATAAATTTGCTTCGGTCGTATGTCTATTGCTTCGCATGGGAGTATAGCGAGATGGCGGGACTAAGCCGTGTGCTCATAGAGCACCGGCTACCTATCAAGTCCAGATTTAGGCCTTATAAACAGCCTCCTCATCGCTTTAACTCGGCCATCTATGACCGAGTTAAAGAAGAAGTAGAGCAACTGCTCAAAGCTGAGTTTATTAGGCCATGCAGGTACACAGAATGGGTTGCTAACATTATGCCAGTAGAGAAGAAAGGGAGCAGCAAGATACTAGTGTGTATTGATTTCAGGGATTTGAACAAGGCCAGTCCGAAGGATGAGTATCCGACGTCGATAGCCGACATGCTAATCAACGATGCTTCAGGACACAAGGTACTATGTTTTCTTGATGGCAATGCTGGTTATAATCACATTTTTATGGCTGAAGAGGATGTCTACAAGACGGCCTTTCGATGCCCTGGTTTTGTCGGTTTGTTCGAGTGGGTTGTTATGACTTTCGATTTGAAGAATGTTGGCGCCACATATCAGCGTGCTATGAACTTAATCTTTCATGACTTACTAGGAGTCATGTTAGAAGTTTACATTGATGATGTCGTAGTCAAATCGAATGCTATGGGAAACCATTTAGCTGATTTAAAAGTTGCTTTCGATGGGATGCGGCAGTATGGTTTAAAAATGAAACCACTCAAGTGTGCTTTTGGCGTGTCGGCGGGTAAGTTCTTAGGTTTCATGATTCATGAGAGAGGCATATAGATTGATCCTAAGAGGCTTGAGAAAATTAGAAACGTTATAGCGCCAACATGCAAAAAAGATGTACAAAAGTTGCTAGGCAAGATGAATTATTTGTGTTTCTTTATATCTAACTTGTTTGGCAAGATTGATGCATTTGTCCCCATACTCCGGCTAAAGAACGAGGCCGAGTTCACTTGGGGGGCAAGCAAGAAAAGCGCCTTTGAGAAAATCCAGGAGTGCTTGTCATCACCGCCCATGGTGAGAGCACCCAAAACTGGGATTCCGTTTTGGCTATACATCGCTGCTGAAGATAGTGTGATCGGGGACATGCTAACCCAGGAGGTAGAAGAAAAAGAGTACATCATCACGTTCTTGAGCCGCCGCCTACTGGACACCGAGACCAGGTACGCATTTGTGGAACATTTGTGTTTATCACTTTACTACGCGTGCACCAAATTGCGCCATTATCTTCTCCCTACTACATGTGTTGTCGTTTGCCAAACCGATGTTATAAAACACATGTTACAAAAGCCGATTCTAATTGGAAGAATCAGAAAATGGGCTTACGCTCTGATTGAATATGATTTGGCCTATGAACCCCTGAGAGCTATGAAAGGCCAGATCATAGCCAACATTATATTTGACCACCACATAGACGTTAGTTGGAGCAACAATATTGCTTTGATTGAATAAATGCCATGGAAACTTTACTTTGATGGCTCAGCTTGCAAAAATGGCCGAGGTATTGGAGTGGTCCTCGTGTCACCTAACGGAGCGGACTTTGAAACCTCGGCTCGTTTAGAGTTTCCTTCTACTAATAACCAAGCTGAATATGAGACTTTACTACTAGGGCTTGAATTGTTAGATTCCATGTGTGTCAAACATGTCCATGCGCATGGTGATTCCCTGTTAGTGGTACAACAAGTGGCTAAGAGCATCTCCAAAAGACTCACCAAATCACTCTCCAAGTTAAAATTTAGCAATGTAGATGAGAAAAAGTACTCCAAAAGTCTCTCCAACTGAATGGCTAAGCGATATAGCTGGCCAAATCTCTCCACTCACTGGCCAAATTTGGCCAGCCAACTAGGCTGGCTATCCACACCCAGCCTCCCACAGCAGGAAAAAAACAAACCCACAGCAGGAAAAAAACAAACGGAAGAATGAAAGGGGGAAAGAGAAAGAAAGGAGAAGAGAGGAATGGAGAAAATAAAAAAGAAGAAAAAGATTGTTTTTACATTTTTAATTATGAAAATTTTAAAATTTTATAACTGGAGATTTCAAAAATAAGTTAAAATTATTAAAAATATTTTCAGATTTATAAAATTAGAATTTAAAATTTCAAAAAGAGACTAAATCTTTCAAAAAGAAAGGAAAAAATAATTTGAAAAAATTTGAAAATTTGAAAATTTATAACTTGGGGATTTCAAAAAGAAGTCAAATACTTAACAATCAAATATTTTGAAATATTTTGGGATTTTAAAAGTGATGAGTAATTTTTTAGAGAGTTGAAAATAGAGTCTGTTGGAGTGTATAGTAGATTTGGAGAGGAATTTTTTTGGAGAGTTGGCTAAAATGGATAAATGGAGAGTCAAAAATAGAGAGGCTTTTGGAGATGCTCTAAGATGCTTTTGGAGATGTTTTAATGGCTTGCTAAATAGCTACTTGGATAAGTGCCTGGACATAGTTGCTACTTTTGATGACTTCAAAATTTCTCACGTGTCGAGAGAGGCCAATTCGGTTGCGAATGATTTGGCTCAGCAAGCATCTGGTTACCAAGTCAGGAGAGGAATGTTTTCCGTAGAGGAAAAGTTGATGTTTGGTCTCACTGCCGAAGCCATTGACTTCGGGCAGGCGCACCCTCCGTGTCGGACCCCTCTGGCTGCGGGAGGCTACCGTGCGCCGAGGTCCCACGACCGGAGTGCTCCACCCACCGAAGAGTCTGGCACACCGGAGCCCGCGAGCCGGAGTCCATGGGACAACTAGGGCTTCTAGTAGTCCGGACCCTCTGGCAGGAGGCTTCGGCCTGATGCGCATGACTCACAACGAGGTACTTGATTTTATCTTGAAGCACATCATAGATTTCGCATTCCTAAAACTCTCACTACAGATCAAGGTAGCTCATTTGTTTCTAAAGAAGTTAGGGACTTCGCCGAATATTATGGTATTAAGTTGATAAACTCTTCACCCTATTATGCTCAGGCCAATGGTCAGGCCGAGTCTAGTAATAAAACCATGATTAAGCTCATTAGGAAGAAAAATGAAGAATTCCCTAAAAGGTGGCATGAAGTGCTCTCCGAGGCGCTATGGGCTTGTAGAATTGCAAAGCACGGTGCTACCAAAGTCAGTCCATATGATTTGGTATATGGACAAGAAGTCGTTCTACCTGTGGAAGTAGATCTTGGCTCTTTAAGAGTGTTAAGGCAAGATGACTTATCGGTCGATGAGTATGAGACTCTTTTTAAAGACAAGCTAGAAGAAGTGAGCGATAAGAGATTGAAGGCTTTAGAAGCCATAGAAGTAGACAAGAGGAGAGTAGCTAAAGCCTACAATAAGAACGTTAAACCAAAATCGTTTCAAGTGGGAGACTTGGTTTGGAAGACGGTTTTACCCTTAGGCATTAAGAGTCCCAAGTTTGGTAAATGGTCACCTAGTTGGGAAGGCCCTTTCAAAATAGCTGAAATTGCTCCTGGAAATGCATATGTGTTAGAATCTCTGCAAGGAGAGCGGTTTCGAAGAGCTTTGAATGGTAGATACTTGAAAAGATATTTCCCAAGTGTGTGGCAAACAACGTAAAAGGTGTCGAAAGGCCGATATGGAAGGTATCGTCTTTAGCTCGTTGTGTTTTAGTTCACTTAGTTCACTAAAAGGTAGGGGAGCATGTGTTGATAGCAAAAAATGGCATCAATGGTTAAGATTGTCAAAATACCAATTTTGGTAACTTGGGCCGAAAATTCACATGTCCCGGGTCAGGCCGAAGCCCTATAGGGCCGAAGGACCTGTTGACACGGAAATGTGCCCCCGCACTTGGGTCAGTTCGACGATCCAAAAGTGCACGGATATTTAGGGACAAGCCTGATGGGGGACTGGTCCCGATCTTCTGCTAGGTAAAGGATAACTTGGGTTGGTGGAGAATCTCGACGTTGGCGATCCAAGGCTCCGGTCCGGCGGATCAAAACCTTGCAATCGTTACACCACTATCTCTGTTGGTTATCAACCACGCAGAACGCGATTGTTGGGGGAAAATATCTCATCTTCGGGGTTATTGCCGAAGCAACATAAAAGCAGACAGCGGATTCGAAGGTTCCCAGACGATCATCTTCGAAGATACTCGGAACCAAGTTCGAAGTACGAAGATAGGCATTGGTTCGGAGTACATCTTCGAACTAAGGCCCTCCAAGATCTTTTCTGCCAGCTAAGATGGAAGACTTATCTTCTTTCTGATTAGATTAGTCTTTTACCATTTTAGCCCTATTAAGGGAACCGAATAGTTTCTACTATGTCGGTTGTAATAGAGGGGTAAATAGGTCTTTTCCTTAATGTTTGGGCCTATAAATACCCCCCATTTCATCCTGTAATAAGGACCGAATACAAGTTATTCAATACACACATTCGAACTATTCTAAGTTATTATCCTTTCGGAGGCTTAGAACAGTTCTCTTCGCAAACACTTCGTTTGTTAGTTTCTCTTCTACAGAAACCTGTTAGCGTAATCTTTTACGCCAACAGCGATTGACCTAGCCACGAAGGCTAATTCTGCAAGCGAACCCAAGAACACAAGCAAGAACAGGAAGGATACAAGTCGAATGCCAAATCACAGACAAACGATGATAAGGTGAGGTTTCACAAACGCCAATGCAGCAGCCAATCGGTCCGGTGCAAAAGGCGGGATCTAAACACACAAGTGTAGATGCAAACAAAGCAAAACCTAACCCTAGAGGTGGCTGGCGTGAGTATATATAAGGTGTGGGCAGCCTGTGGAAGGCGTACAGACTTGGGCTGTGGGCTAGAAGATGTACACACTCGGGCTATGGGCCAACACGGCCCAATTCTGTCATGCAGGACTGTTTTAAACACACAGGTCGACTCGAGACTCGAAATGAGACGAAACCAACGGCAAACGATCCGTCTTCTCCTCAGCTTTCCAAAAAGTCCAAGAACGCGCCAATCGGACTTCGTATGAGGAAGTTATGTACATTTTGGTGCAAGGTGATCGATGTAGTCCGAACCAGCGACAGCGAATTCTTGACTTCAAATCATCCGTGCGGCTCCGTCTTCAACTCCAACTCTTCTATTCTATCTCCCATGTTCCTAAGCAACAAAATATCACAAGTATTCAGTAGCATCCCGTCCAAACAAATATTAACATAGTTGCTAAGGAAAGAATTAACCTCATGGTTCAAGCGACGGGCACGGGCGCGTGTGATTGGTCCTTGTAGTTGAATTGTAGGTGGAGGCCTCATGTGTGTATCAGGCGAAGTGATGTCCTCATCAAAGCCTAAGCATGACATGGCACCGACGTCGCGTTCCGACTACCCTTAGTCGTGATAAGGGGGGTGGAGTCGCCAGGCAACCAGATTACACAAAATAATCCAATTAGCCGAAAGAGATAGATTAAACAGAATAAAATCAGCAAACCAGTCGGAGCCTGTCTGGTTCGAAGTCTGGTGCGAAGGGGTCACCGAAGTGTACCTTCGGCGTCTGGTGCGAAGTACTCCGCCGAAGGGTGCTTCGCTGTTCGGACTGATCCAGCCGAAGATGGACTCCGAACGGATCTGGACGCGATGATCAACCCTGAATAGCGGGGATCGGCGTGATATCTCCGATACAGCAAACTACAGAATAATGACGCGAGGGCCACGCGCGAGCACAACTTCGTCTGGTGCGGACTATGGTCATGGCAAAGCCCATTGCGACAAAGTATGCTGGTGAAGCCTGTTGTCGGAGCCTGCAGTCTCGCCGAAGGGTGTCCTGGTGACCTCCGGAACCGATCTCTCAGCTCTGGACTCCTCCGACGAAGTAGCTCCGAACGTAGGAACCTGCAACAAAGATGATTCGAAGTACCAATTCGGCCTGAGGACCGAATTTTGCTAAGTGTTGCACTAGTAGCGAAGGTAGCAATCTATTACACAGATTAGGGGATACTTCACAGGCGAAGTACCAAGGCGATAGCAATATATTACGTAGATTAACGGATACTTCACAGGCGAAGTAACTAGGGTTACCACTGTTCTGTAGTGGCCAGCGGAGGGCTTCCAGGCAAACCAATGAAGAGGTACTGGAAAATAAAGGTAAAGTAAATACGATCAAAGCATAGGGCTTTGGTTTGGTTTGAGTTGGGGGGGCCTCTACGCTGGCCTTGCCTCTCTATTTATAGGGGCTTAATCTGTAATCTAATTTTCTATTAATCCAGCCAGATAGAGATAAAGATTGAGCTGGAAACGCATACAATTCTACCTCTGCCGAAGTGGGCTTCGACCAGGCCCGTCGAGGCCTACTCCTCGGGCCGAAGCTTCGATAGCGTGGGCCTCCGAAGGCTTCCCGGTCGAAGCCCATGGGCTGGCTAGAGGCTTTCGGAGCCCATAGCTCAATGGACATCGGCCCTGTAGGGCTTCGGACAGACCCTGGACATGTGTATTTTCGGCCCAAATCACCAAAATTGATATTTTGACGATCTAGCCATTAATGCCATTTTTTGCTATCAACACATGCCCCTGCCTTTTAGTGAACTGAGTGAGCTAAAAGCACAACGAGCTGAAGACGATACCATCCGTATCGGCTTTTCGACTCTTTTATGATGTTTGCCACACACTTGGGAAATACCTTTTCAAGTACCTACCATTCAAAGCTCTTCGAAACCGCTCTCCCTATATGGATTCCAACACGTATGCGTTGTCGGGAGTGATTTCGGCTATCTTAAAAGGACCTTCCCAACTAGGTGACCATTTACCAAACTTGGGACTCTTCGTGCCTGAGGGTAAAATCATTTTCCACACCAAGTCTCCCATTTGAAATGATTTTGGTTTAACCTTCTTATTGTAGGCTTTAGCTACTCTCTTCTTGTCTACCTCTATGGCTTCTAAAGCCCTTAATCTCTTATCGGTCAGTTCCTCTAGATTGTCCTTTAGAAGAGTTTCATACTCGTCGACCGATAAGCCATCCTGCTTCAACACTCTTAAGGAGCCAAGATCTACCTTTACAGGTAGAACGACCTCTTGTCCATATACCAACTCATATGGACTGACCTTGGTAGCACCGTGCTTTGCAATTCTACAAGCCCATAGCGCCTCGGAAAGCACTTCATGCCACCTTTTAGGAAACTCTTCAATTTTCTTCTTAATGAGCTTAATCACGGTTTTATTACTAGACTGGGCCTGACCATTGGCCTGAGCATAGTAAGGTGAAGAGTTTATCAACTTAACACCATAGCATTCGGCGAAGTCTCTTACTTCTCCAGAAACAAATGAACTACCTTGGTCCGTAGTAAGAGTTTGAGGAATGCCGAACCTATGTATGATGTGCATCAAAATAAAATCACGTACCTCATTGTGAGTCATGTTCTTGAGAGGTACGGCCTCGGTCCACTTAGTGAAGTAATCTGTCGCCATCAACACGAACTGATGCCCTTTTGAGGAAGGAGGGTGAATCTGGCCGATGAAGTCTAAACCCCAACCTCGAAACGGCCATGGCTTGACAATAGGATTGAGCAATGAGGCAGGAGATAACTGGATGTTGCCAAACTTCTGACATGCTTCACACCCTCTGTAGTACTTGAAACAATCTTTAGTCATAGTCGGCAATAAAAACCTGCTCTTTTGAGCATCCAACTCATTTTTTGGGCCGATTGATGAGTATCGCAAAGCCCTTCTTGTACTTCTCATGTAGCCACCTGAGATTTCTCATGGTCTGAACACTTCAATAGCACTACGTCGATGGTTCAGCGATACAACGTGTCGTCTATCAACACGAATTTGAACGCTTGTCGCTGAACCTTCCGATCAACCCTTTGGCTAGGGTCTCTCAAATACTGGACGATTGGGACTCTCCAATCGCCCTTACAGGTTTCAGAGGGTCTCGCTGGTCCACCTTCTAAAAAAACTTCTAAATTACTGACTTCGGGGTGCCCCCCGAGCCATTCCAGCTCCTGCCAAAGCCTGGCTGGGGTGGCCATTCGGAGTGTGCTGGGCCAAAGCCCTCTAGAGATTTCAGACTCCGAGGAGCCTTCTCCGTTCGGGAGGCTTCGGACTATGGGCTCCGGCGTGCCAGATCCCTTGGATGGCAGAGCACTCGGATCCAGGGTCCTCGGCATGCAGTGGCCTTCGGCGACCCGAGGGGTTCGACCCGGAGCGTGCGCCTGCCCACCGTTACTGGCTTCGGCAGTGAGACCACGCATCGGCTTCTCCAATACATAAAATTTTCCTCTCCTGACTTGGTAACCAGATGCTTGCTGAGCCAAATCATTTGCGACTGAATTGGCTTCTCTTGACACGTGAGAGATTTTGAAGTCATCAAAAGTGTCAACTATGTCTAGACATTTATCCAAGTAACTATTCAGCAAGCCGTTAAAACATTGAGCACTCTTACTACTTGTTGCACTACTAACAAAGAATCACCGTATGCGTGAAAATGTCTAGAACCTACAGATTCTAGTAATTCAAGACCTAGCAATAAAGCCTCGTATTCGGCTTGGTTGTTAGTGGAAGAAAATTCTAGTCGGGCCGAAGTTTCAAAGTGCATCCCATTAGGTGATATGAGAACCACTCCAATGCCTTGGCCACTCTTGCAAGCCGAAACATCAAAGTAAAGCTTCCATGGCATTACCTCAACTAGAGCAATATTATTACTCCAGCCGACATCTATGTGATGATCAACTATAAAGTTGCTACGACTTGGCCATTCATCGCTTTCAGGGGTTCGTAGGCCAAATCATACCCAATCAACGCGTAAGCCCATTTTCCGATTCTTCCACTTAGAATCGGCTTTTGTAACTTGTGTTTTATAACATCGGTTTGGCAAACGACAACATATGTAGTGGGGAGAAGATAATGGCGTAATTTAGTGCACGCGTAATAAAGTGATGTAGGACCGAAAGTAGCGACCAGAGGGGGGGTGAATGGACGCCTAAAAATTCTTTTGAATCAATGGCCTGCTCCCAACACCCAACTCACCTCAAAGGACTTAGCAGCAAAACGTAAACAGATCGTCAAATCCCAAAAGTATCTAGCCTAGAAACAACCGGTGTCCTAGACAAAGAAACACCAATACAGTGCTAATAGGCAGAATAACAAAGCAATTAAAACATGGGTAGATCAAGCTTCACAGAAATAAATCATCACAACATTTTAATCTGAGTGCATGTAAAACGAGAACTCTTACTGTCCAAGGTTGTCTCCAGTAAGGTACTTGACGAAGCCTGCTGTGTCGGAGTCTGTAGTGTCGAAGCCTGCAGTGTCGAAGCCTACGGTGTCGAAGTAGATCCTTCAAACTCGTGCAAAAAGGCTAGCGAAGTAGGCTGCAGAGCTTCGAACCCGTGCAAAAACCTCAGCGAAGTGTGCTATGCTGGAGGGACTAGGTTTGAACTTCGAAACCAGTACATGCTCCTCGTAACAGCCTTTGAAAAACGTGTTCGAAGATAGAAAGCAGACTACGAAACTCACACTCTGGACGCGAGACTCACTGAGTACATTCGCAGGCAAGGCTCCGCACCTTGCACACGAAGCCAGAGGACAAAGGATACGAAGCTTGCTTCGGCCAAAAAGACGGAGCCTTTAGTTAACAGAGAAAAATAGTGTGCCGAAGGTAGCTTCGAACCTGCGAAGCTAGATGGTTCGAACTCCAGAAAACATCAATAGGACTGTGAAGGCTACCAGACTTCGTTTGACTGCAACCTTCGCACAAAAGCCAATGGACAGAAAACTACAGGCTAAAAACAGCGAAGACGGTACTTCGGCAGGACCTTCGCTCAGACCGAGTTGAAAAGCTGAGACAGGGTGCTGCAGAAGCTATTTTCGTAGACTGCAGAGCTGCTTCTCTAGCTGTCAAGCTGCTGGAGCTCCGCACAACACGCTGGCTAAAACCTCCCTGCCTGACAGCGACAGAGTCTAGGCACAAACAACAAACTAGGCAACTAATACAAGGCTGCTGCAAGATACAACATAGAGATGAGGCTCTAGACCATAGATTGTTGCAGAACCTGTATACGCATGCACATAAAGAAATAAATATTTCCTTCCGCACGAATCTTAATGAACTGAAGCAAAAGCGTGCAAACACGAATCAACACAATAGTATAACATAGTTCGGTCTAGATGGTACCGAAAGAAAGACAAGATAGTTGCATCCTATCAGAACTAGCTACAGAAATAGCAGTCGTAAATAAATCTCACCGAGAAAACAAAACAGTGCTCGAGTTGAAGATTGATTCGTTGGGAATAAAGATTTCCAGTAGACACACAAAACGAGGCGATTAAACAATGAGACAAAAACTCTGCAAAAACGATTTACTCACGATGAACGGCGGCGGCGCAAACAGAGAAGCACACGGAAGAACGAACAAAAAGTAACCCCCTCTTGATTAGTAAAGTGATTTCAGAAAAGGGTGACCTAACCCTAGGGATTGGGGCCCTATTTACAGGCAGCCCAATAGCCTAGGAATATTCCACCAGACCCTTAGGTTTTTTACAGACACTGAAATAAAAGGAAAAGACCAAACTGCCCTTAGGATATTTTTACAGACTCGACTGATTGACTGTGGGCCTAAGGACAAAATAGTAAACTCTTAAATAAAGATAACTTGTCCTGATGCGGAGCTTTCGTAGTAGCTACAGCTTCGCCTTAGAACGGTTAGATCCGAGATCAGCGGTCGTCAGTTTTGCGCCGAAACTAACAAAGCGTCCACCATCTTCGCACCGGGTACCCGGATTGGGCTGGCCCGATTCCGCAGCTCCCTCAGCCCGGCAATCGCTCGCCGCCCGTGTACCTGAGTCAATTCCGGTTAACAGCCCAGTGCATCCTCTGCTGCTCCTAGCCCATGTACCCGGATTGGGCCAGCCCAACTTCGCGGCCCCTCTACCGACAGTCGCTCGCTGCCCGTGTACCTGAGTCACACGCGGCCCAGACGCAGCAGGTCTTCTCTCCTCATCAGTCCTCTTTGACTTCCTTTGACAATGACTCATCACATCTGGAGCCATGAGGCCCACGCTATTCAGCATTGCTCCTCAATCTCCCCCTTGATGAGTGCATTGTCAACACTTCTCTTCATCAGCTCCTTAGTACCTGCGAACACATGTGGAAACACGAAAACAAAACACAAGAAAACAGAGAAGAAGAAAATAAAATAAAAGTTTAACCTTAATGACCAAAAGCCGAGCAAAACAAAGAAAGCGGTCATTATGGTTAACCAAAAGTAAAAGCTCAAAATGAGTGCAATCTCATAATTATCAACAAGGATATCAAGAGAGTAAGGAAAAACGGGACAAAAACTCCCCCTAAAACAAATCCTAGAGAAAGCCAAAACTCCCCCTTAAACTCATCTCCCAAAATTTCTCCCCCTTGTTGACAAGTGGACTCATCAAGCGAGACTAAATGCACGCGAAAGAGACATAGACTCCCCCTGAAATGCAACTCCCCCTCAAAATATGCAATGAATGCAACTGGGGTGCAGGTGGAGTGAGGAAAGCATTCTTCTCTGATATGATTGATTGCAATGTACAAAATCTAGCAGGTATAGCAAAAGACATACACTGTCTAAGACACATGGCATGATCAGTGCAACAGATGATATCTAAAGAAAGTCATTAGCACACATTTTTCAATTTTTGCAAACAAAAGTATCACCACATTTTCCAGTTGACAGGCAAGGTAAAGCATGAGATGCAGAAACTAACTGATATCTACCAAGATAAGCATTGTCCAAAAGAAAGTGCTTCAGCAAACTTGTTATCTCTTTAATTTTCAGGCTTTTTTCTTTTTCCTTTTTCATTTGTGCCAGGGGTTATTTGCATATCAAACCTTATGCTGACCGACCAAGTCAAGCCTAGGCCAGAACTGGACCATTAGAAGCTTAAGACATTAGTCTTGGCATACACTACATTGTCCTAGTTCATACCCAAGTGCTATGGTAAGCAGTCCAGAACAATGCAATGTGACAAAGCAAACCCACCCGAATCTTTTCAAATTATGCATAAAAAGGCATGGAATTTTCATTTTTCTGATTTTTCATCATTTTTATAGCACATTTCCATGTTTAAAGTATAAAGATGTCCAAGTTGCATATTTGCATCTAAGGAACTAGCTACAAGGCATGTAACAGATAGCAAAAGCATTCAGCCTACACATGCTAGTTACCAGAAGCAATGGTGATCATTTTTCAATTTTAAAACATGAAAGCCATGCATATGACATATATCAGACATATCAAATGAACTGAACCAAAGCATGATCATCGACAAGTAATCAAAAGCATTTACTAGCTAGAATAAGTAAAGCAGTTCAGTCATATAACAGAAGCAAGCTCAAAAGTGTGATATGTGAGTATGTATGATATGAACACACACAAAAAGACTCAAGAAAAGAGTAAAGAAGAAAGAAAACTGACGCAAAATATCCAAAAAAGTATACACAACACCCAAGTCCCCTCGTAAACGCTCAAAAGTAGGCTGATCTAGGGGTTTGGTGAAAATGTCAGCCAACTGATGATGGGTATCAACATGAACAAGATCAATGACACATTTCTCATATTGATCCCGCAGAAAGTGAAAGCGCACATCAATGTGTTTTGTTTTTGAATGGAGACGAGGGTTTTTCCCTACACTAATAGCACTGGTGCTGTCGCAAAACAAAGGAACTCTGGTAGGAAAGAACAACCCAAAATCTCGTAATGTGGAAATCATCCAAACCAACTATGAGCAGCAGCTAGAAGCAGCTACATACTCAGCCTCAGTGGTCGAAAGTGCACCTCCAGATTGCTTTTGAGAAGACCAAGAAACAAGAGACGAACCAAGAAACTGGCAAGTACCGGAAGTCGACTTGTGATCCAACCGGCACCCACCAAAGTCAGCCTCCGAAAAACTAGATAAATCAAGAGATGATGATGCTGAGTAATAAAGACCAAGATCAGGCGCATAGGTAAGATACCTGAAGATGCGCTTGATAGCCTGTCGATGAGACATGCGTGGTGAAGACTGGAAGCGCGCGCACAGCCCCACGGTGAACCGATCATCCCTCGAAACTCTCTCTTATTGACCTTGACACCGTTCTCGTCCTTGTCCAGGCCCCCAGATGTGCCCATTGGGGTCATCTGAGGCTTCAGCTCTCCACCAAAGTCAAATTTCTTCAACATGTCCCGAGTGTACTTACCCTGGTGGATGAAGGTGTCGTCCTTGGTCTGCTTGATCTGGAGCCCTAAGAAGTACTTGAGCTCACCCATGAGGCTCATCTCAAACTCACTGTGCATCTGATCAGAAAATTTGTACACAAGAGCATCAATAGTACCGCCAAAGATAATATCGTCCACATAAATCTGCGCGACTAAGAAATCTGAAGCATCTCTGAGCAAGAAAAGAGTTTTATCCACAGAACCCATCACAAAGCCCTTCCCCAACAAAAATTGCTTTAACCTGTCATACCAAGCCCTGGGGTCTTGCTTCAGACCGTAGAATGCTTTCTGCAGCTTAAAAATATGTCGAGTAAACTTGGGTTCTCAAAACCAGGAGGCTGCCTAACATAAACCTCCTCCTCTATGTACCCGTTCAGAAAAGCACTCTTGACGTCCATTTGAAAAAGCTTAAAACCCTTTGAAGCGGCAAAAGCTAAGAGAATTCGAATGGACTCAAGACGGGAAAAGGAGCGAAAGTTTCTTCAAAGTCAATACCCTCTTTCTGGCAAAAACCCTGGGCATCTAATCAAGCTTTGTTGCGCACCACAACCCCATCTTCACCTTGCTTGTTCTTGAACACCCACTTGGTGCCTATGGGGTTGCATCTGAGTGGCAGCTCAACCAGTGTCCAAACCCGATTGCGGACAAAATTCTCAAGCTCTTCTTGCATGGCATTAATCCAATTAGAATCAGAAAGAGCATGAGAAACGTCTTTGGGCTCAAAAAGATGCAACAAAAGAAGATTCAACAAACACAACAAGTGAGTCAACAGAGGAATGCAAAGTCCTCGCAGACAAATCACCGATGATGAGCTCTGAGGGGTGATCGCGCTGAACTGCTCGGGATCCCTGGTGATCTGAGTCACCTCACCGGAGTCAGCAGCAGGCACCTTTGTACTTGACTGAGGTGGCTCGATCGAAGTGGAAGAAGTGATCAGAGGTCCGCCCTCGTCCTCAGTCGAAGTCTCAGAAGGTGTGGGTTCTGCAGGCAGTGCAGAAGGCCCACCCTCATCAATATCTTGAGTGTCATCATCTTCCTCAAAGATGGACTCTCCGAGCTCACCATCTCCAGAAGGCTCAAAAGAAGGAGTCAAAGAAGGCAAGGACTCATCAAAAGAAACCTCGCAAGTCTCGACAAGCTGCTGGGAGTCGAGGTTCCAAACACGGAAACCTCGAGAATGCAACGCATAGCCAAGAAAAACTCCATCCCAGCAACGAGACTCAAACTTGTCCAAATGCCCTCCCTTCTTGAGCCCAAAGCACTTGCTGGCAAACCCTCGCAAGTGGCTCACCTTGGGCTATCTGCCAAACCGCAACTCGTATGAGGTCTTACCTAGGTAAGCTCTAAGAAAAATGTGGTTGGCCAGATAGCAAGCCATGTTCATGGCTTCAGCCCAAAAGCGCCTAGGAGTCCTGTGCTCATCGAGCATCATCCTGACCATCTCGACTAGCGTGCGGCTCTTTTGTTCCACAACGCCGTTCTGTGGGGGAGTGTAAGGAGCAAAAAATTGATGGTCAAGACCCTAATCACTACAGAAGCTGACGAACTGAGAGTTCTTGAATTCAGAGCCATTGTCGGAGCGAATTGCTCGCATTCGACCATTGTTCTCATTCTTCAGCTTCAAAATCAGGTCATGAACAAAATGAAAAGTCTCATCCTTAGACTCCAAGAAGAAAACCCACGAAAATCGAGAAAAATCATCAACAATCACAAGTGCGTACCACTTCCCACCGACTGAGCGTACCCGAGCTAGACCGACAGTGTCCATGTGTAACAGCTCGCCCGGGTACGAAGTCATCACCTGAGTCACAGGTGAGTGAGAAGCGGCAACCATTTTCCCTTGACGACAGGGATGCAAACTAGATCCTTCTCCATTTTATGCTTGGGCAATCCTCAGATGAGGTCCATAGAGCTCAACCTGACTAGCAGATCAAAACTAAAATGACCTAACCTTCTATGCCACTTCTAGAGCTCAGAGGAGGATCCAGCAATCAAGCAGCGAGAAGGGCCAAAAGAACAAGAGAAGTCAATCCGAAATACCTTACCAAAAGGTAAGATCTGGCAAATCAAAGACCCTCTAGAATCAATCACAGAAGAAATGCCCTTCTTAAAGAGAACCTCCAACCCATCCTCAAGAAGTTGCGAAACAGAAATCAAATTGAAGTTCAAATTTCCAACCAAAGAAACGTTGTTCAAAGAGAAATAGTCAGAGATGCAAATTGAGCCAATGCCGTGTACCTTCCCTTGACCACTGTTCCCGAATGTGATGTACTCTTTGGAGCTTGGGGCAGTGAGACTAGAGAACCATCTGCGATGTCCCGTCATGTGGGGAGAGCATCCTGAGTCCATGATCCAAACGTCCTCCAGTCCCCGATCCTGCACAATTAGTGGTTGTAAGGGGGAGCAAATGGTCCGGCACCAGGTTTAGCACAAGAACTAAACAAGTGTCAGCCATCTGCTCAAAAGACGGAAAGCAAAAACCATCAGAAGAGTTTGGACCAAAGGGCGGCTCAAAGCGCGGTCCATGGTTCTGCCTAAAACCTCGGCCACAAGGTCTAGGACCGTAACCAAAATGGCCTGGAGCTTTGCCGGAACGAACACCACCATCTGGAGCACGGGCATGAAAGCCGTCTCCTCTACCGCCACCTACACGATGCGGCCTGGCCTCCAGCCTCTCCCCGCGTCGAGGAACTCTCAGTCTACCACCCTGCTGGTAGAACTGCTCCTGACCACTATGAGCTCTCTCTGCTCTCTCAACCCGCTTCCTCCTGAAGCAAAACTCCGCAAGATGCCCGTCCCTTTGACAATACTCACAATGGTAGGTGCGCTTCTTGGGATGTGGTTGAGGCTTGGGATTCTTGGGCTTAGTGGTGTTTGGTGTAGTCTTCTTGGTGTGAGAGGGTCCAGGAAGAGAGTCAAGAGAAGTGTGGAGGTGTTTGGGCTTTGGAACCCAGATGGGCTTATTGGGTGGAGCTTTGGGCTGTTCTTGAAACACTCCATCCATGGGCTGACTAGCCTGGAAAGACTCAATGGAGTGAGTCTTGGGGTATCTCTGCTCAGGAGTCATTTTAATCCACTCAACTGCCCGGCTAATGGCACTCTCAAAGTCATCCTTGGTTTAGGTGTAGCCTACCCCAAACCCATCCTGCCTCTTAAACTGCTGGATCATCATGTCGAGCTGTGGCTCTCTGGCACTGATCCAACTCAGGATAGAATGAAGGTAAAGTTTTTATTCTAGGAATCAGCTAGCTCCTCTCTCATGGAATCTAGTACCTCCACCTCAGACAAGCAGGTCTCACACTCTCTATCTACTTGGATAGACTTCTCAGCTTTCAGCTTAATCAACTCTAGTCTAAGAGACAAGCAGTTTTCACAGACAGTTGGTGGAACAGACAGTGTCTCAAGCTCTAGCCTAGCCTGCCCCAACTAAGTTCTAACTCTCTCGAACTCGCTCAAATGCTCATCACCCTTGGCTTTCAGCTCAGCTATACTGGCTAGATGGGATGGGCAATCAGCACAGGGCACGACGATAGTGGCATGAGCGTCTTTCAGCTCCAGCTGAGCATTCTCAAGCTCAGTGGCCAAAGCATCCCTCTTATCAACCCTTTCTGTGTACCTGGACTTCAGAGTCGACAGGTCATACAGAAGCACCTCACACTTTGGGCACTCACTGCTATCACCCAAGCAAGGGGAAGAAGATAGACTCTCAATTCTACCATTGGCCACGGCAAGCTCACTCTCTAGTTCATCTATCCTCTTCTTAGCCCCCGTAAGCAGTTTTTCCCGATATTTTAAATCCTGACGATTGCTTTCAAGTAAATCAACAATTTCACATTCATAAGATGATACCTTTTCATTGTCGTCATCGTCAGAGTCATCGGAGGAGCCCTTCTCTTCTTTATCCCCAAGAGCCATTGAGCAGAAGCTCTTGCGGGATCTTCGGTGTTGATGTGAGTGACTCTTCGGTCTGTCCCCGAAAGCCATGAAGCATAGGCCCACCGGATCATCCTTGTCCTTCCCCTTCCTAATGACAATCTCCTCATCGCTTGAGCTCGATGAAGAGGAAGAAGAAGTGGACCGCTTGGAGTAGCTCTTCTCTATCTCGGCGAATAAGGCCTTGTCACGCTTCTTGTTCTCTCGCTGGTAGTCCTTCAGGGCCTTTCTGAAGAATCTGGTCTTTGGCTTGCCCTCGGTGAAGGAGGAGCTGTCGTGCTTGCCGGAGTCATGGAAGCCACCACCGGTGCCCTTCTTGTGACCATTGCGCTTGGGGTAGTCAGCAATGAAGTGTCCTAGGTCACCATACTCAAAGCACCTAGATTTCATGTCGTGTCTTTTGAACATTCTCTTGTCATAAACCCGACGCACCCGGTTGTTAAAAAGACACAGGTCATCATCTCCTAACAACTCGAGCTTGTAATCAGTGATAGACATCAAAGAGAACCCAGCACAGCTCACAGAGGAGGGGTCAGGAAATGGTGTAGCAAGGGCCAGAGACTTTGATCTAGAGCCAGTGAGATTTGATCTCAACTGGGTATCAACCTCGGTGGCCTTCAGCTTGCTAAACAACTCAGAAATAGTCAAGGTATCATAAGATGTGCTCTCAATGATAGAGGATACTTTGATCTCCCAGATCTTAGTGTCCAAGCTATGGAGAACCTTGAGCGCCTGCTCATGATCTGAGACTAACTGCACATCCTCAGCCTTGTTGGCTCGAAGCTTGTTTATGATCGATTGAAAACAACCAAACAAAGCTTCAACAGATTCACCCGGCTTTTGTGTGAAGTTCTCATATTCACGGCGGTAGGTCTGATAGATCCGAGCCTTGACCTGAGTTGTCCCCTCATGGTGTGCCTGAAGGGTAGCCCAGATCTGTCTCGCAGTGGTGAGATGGCTCACACACACAAATTCGGAGGTACCTAATCCAGAAAACAAAATGTTCACTGCTTTGTTATTGTTCAGATGCTGGGCGATAATATCAGGGGAATTACGCTCAGCAACTGGCAATATAGTGAAAGTAGCGGGAAAACAAATGTCCCAAATGTCCAAGCTTTGGCTCATGAGATAGGCTCGCATGCGAGTCTTCCAATAATTATAGCCATAAACTTCCAAGGACGGGACCTTTCCAGGAGACGTCATGATCACTACTAGGGTTTAGAACTGGTTAAGGTATGGAAAAACCCTAACCAGGCTCTGATACCACTTGTAGGACCAAAAGTAGCGACCAGAGGGGGGGTGAATGGGCGCCTAAAAATTCTTTCGAATCAATGGCCTGCTCCCAACACCCAACGCACCTCAAAGGACTTAGCACCAAACGTAAACAGATCGTCAAAGCCCAAAAGTATCTAGCCTAGAAACAACCGGTGTCCTAGACAAAGAAACACCAATATAGTGCTAATAGGCAGAATAACAAAGCATTTAAAACTTGGGCAGATCAAGCTTCACAGAAATAAATCATCACAACATTTTAATTTGAGTGCACGTAAAATGAGAAGTCTTACTGTCCAAGGTTGTCTCTTGTAAGGTACTTGACGAAGCCTGCTGTGTAGAAGCCTGCAATGTCGAAGCCTGCGGTGTCGATGTAGATCCTTCAAACTCGTGCAAAAAGGCTAGAGAACTATGCTGCAGAGCTTTGAACCCGTGCAAAAACCTCAGCGAAGTGTGCTATGCTGGAGGGATTTGGTTCAAATTTCGAAACCAGTACATGCTCCTCGGAATAGACTTTGAAAAACGTGTTCGAAGATAGAAAGTAGACTCCGAAACTCACACTCCGGACGCAAGACTCACTGAGTACCTTCGCAGGCAAGGCTCCGCACCTTGCACACGAAATAAAAGGAAAAGACCAAACTACCCTTAGGATATTTTTACAGACTCGACAGACTGACTGTGGGCCTAAGGAAAAAATAGTAAACTCCTAAATAAAGATAACTTGTCCTGATGCGGAGCTTTTGTTGCAGCTACGGCTTCGCCTCAGAACGGTCAGATCCGAGATCAGCGGTCATCAGTTTTGTGCCGAAACTGACAAAGCGTCCACCGTCTTCGCACCGGGTACCCGGATTGGGCCGGCCCGATTCCGCAGCTCCCTCAGCCCGGCAATCGCTCGCCGCCCATGTACCTGAGTCAATCCCAATCAACAGCCCAGTGGATCCTCTGCTGCTCCTAGCCCATGTACCCGGATTGGGCTAGCCCGACTTCGTGGCCCCTCTGCCCGACAGTCACTCGCTTCCCGTGTACCTGAGTCACACGCAGCCTAGACGCAGCAGGTCTTCTCTCCTCATCAGTCCTCGAGTGATAAACACAATCGTTCCACAAACGTGTACCTGGTTTCGCCGTCTAGCAGGCGGTGGCTCAAGAATGTGATGATGTACTCTTTCCCTTCCACCTGCTGGGTTAGCACGGCCCCAATCACGCTATCTTCTGAAGCAACGTACAGCCAAAATGGAATCCTGGCTTTGGGTGCTCTCACCACAGGCGGTGATGACAAGCACTCCTTGATCTTCTCAAAAGCACATTGCTGGCTTGCCCCCCAAGTGAACTCGGCTTCGTTTTTTAGCCAGAGTATGGGGATAAAGGCATCAATCTTGCCAGACAAGTTGGATATAAAGCGACGCAAATAGTTCATCTTGCCTAGCAATTTTTGTGCATCCCTTTTGCACATCGGCGCTGCAATATTTCTAATCTTCTCAAGTCTCTTAGGATCAATTTCTATGCCTCTCTCATGAATCACGAAACCTAAGAACTTACCCACCGACACACCAAAATCACACTTAAGTGGGTTCATTTTCAACCCGTACTGTCGCATCCTATCGAAAGCAACCCTCAAATCGGCTAAATGGTTTCCCATAGCGTCCGATTTGACTACGATATCATCGATGTAAACTTCTGACATAACTCCTAACAAGTCATGAAAGATTGAGTTCATAGCGCGCTGATAGGTGGCGCCAGCATTTTTCAAACCAAAAGTCATGACGACCCACTCGAATAAACCGACAAAACCAGGCCATCGAAAGGCAGTCTTGTAGACGTCCTCTTCGATCATAAAGATTTGATTATAACCAGCATTGCCATCAAGAAAACATAGTACCTTTTGTCCCGAGGCATCGTTGAATAGCATGTCGGCTATCGGCATTGGATACTCGTCCTTTGGAGTGGCTCTATTCAGATCCCTGAAATCAATGCATACTCGTATCTTGCTGCTCCCTTTCTTCTCTACAGGCACAATGTTAGCAACCCATTCCGCGTACCTGCACGGCCTAATAAATTCAGCCTTGAGTAGTCACTCCACTTCCTCTTTAACTCGGTCATAGACAGCCGAATTAAAGCGGCGAGGAGGCTGCTTATAAGGCCTAAATCTGGACTTGATGGGCAGCCGATGCTCCATGATCTCGCGTCTTAGCCCTGGCATCTCGCTATACTCCCATGCGAAACAATCAACATACGACTGAAGTAACTTTATTACTTCAGCCTTTTCATTGGGCTGTAAATGTTGGTTTACAAAAGTCGGCCTTGGGATGCTACCATTACCTATGTCAACTTCCTCCAAGGGGTCGGCCGACGCAAAACCTTATCCTAATTTCTCTACTTCACTAAAGTCCCTGATGGCCTCGGCAATACTATCTTTATTAGACCGATATTGCTCCACGCGAGACTTTAGCCAATCTAGATTACTCTTGCTAGACATGACTATTAATACAAAAACAACCGTGCTACTCCAGCCAGCTTTATAGACACAGGTACAAAACGTCCTCCAGATACGCTAACAAAATCGTAATCCGAAAGATCTCTACCTGACAGACACTTTACTTTGTTATGGATGGCGTCAACCGATACATCGGCCAATGCTACTTGGGCCGAAGTATCCGTGGGAATGACCTCTACCTCATCACTGTCCCACTGTATCAGGCACTGGTGCAGAGTAGAGGGAATGCAACAGTTTGCATGAATCCAGTCGCACCCGAGTAGTACGCTATAGTTACCTTGTACATCGAGGACAAAAAATGTTGTTGGCAATGTCTTGTTGCCCACCGTAAACTCCATAGAGAGTTCTCCCTTGGCCTCGAAGCTCTCGCCGTTGAAGCCGTTGAGCATCAAGTTGGTCTTCTTCAGGTCATCCTCATCCCTGCCGAGTTTCTTCAACAACGAGTAGGGCATTAAGTTAACAGTGGCGACGACGTCGACGAGCATTCGAGAAATTGGCTTTCCATCGATGTGACCTCTGACATAGAGAGGCTTTAGATGGTGAGCCGAGTCCTTGGGCTTCTCGAAGATTGCATTGCGTGGACCGAGGTTTAATTGAGCGACCTCGGCCTCGTCCTGTGGCAGGGCGAACTCGGCAAGTAGCGTGACGATGTTGATGTCCATCACCTGGGGTGCGGGCCCTTCAGAGATGGGCGAGTAATCATCGTCGAGCATGTCATCGTCGTCGTCGCTCGGACTAGGAGCCGGGTTGGTTATCTCAACCGGCTTCTCCCTCCATACCTGTTTTGTAGATTGCCGAGGGCGGATTTCTTCAAATATTGCGTCACGCTCGGCCTCAGATTCCCTCTCGCGCATCTCCTGTGCCCGTAGTCATTGTAGGCGTCACTTCTACGATTTGGACATGCCTGGAGGTGCCCAACATGGCTGCGGCTTGGTGCCGAGTGCTACTGTCCGGCTTCCATCAATTCTAGCCAAAGTGGCACTGTGCACTTCGGCCTTGTGCACCCTATGTTTGCAGGGGGCTTCGCTGCGAACCCCGTCGAATGGACCGGCCTTGTTCGGCTGATCGAGCCGGGCCTCGGCGCAGAGCCCTGCCGAAGCATGGGACATACCTCTGTCAGACTTCGGCGACCAAGTCTCCGGGATTGGGACTTCCTGAGACCCAACTTTGATGGTTATGGCTTCGGACTCCCTGACCTCGCCCTCCACGTGCTCGCACCCTTCAGCTTCGCTTTGCATGGTCTGATTCGGAGGCACTACGTACGGTCTGTGGATGATGCCCCCCTCCGCTGCGTCTGTTTGCTCCTGCCATCCATAATACTCTAAAGGAAAACAAGGCATAGTGTTAGGTTGCGGAGGGTACCTCGACCCAGATACGTATGGATCCCACGGGGTCCTCGCCCAGTCATATGGCAGAGGCATCGGCGGCTCTAGTGGCCTCGCCCACTGTGAGCCGATCCCGTTAACCGGAAGGGGGTTCGGCAGAGTTGATGGCATCTCGGACCACACCAGCGAAGGGTCCTGTCAGGCTGGAGGTATGTTTGGCCAGTGCGAGCCGAAGCCTCCCATCGGAGAAGTCCAACACGGTGCAGGGTTCGGCCATTGGGGGCCAAAGTTGTTGTATAGTGGGTTCGGCCATCGAGGCTCGAAGCCACCGTGCGGAGAGTCTGGCCATTGTGGCCCGAAGCCACCGTGCGGAGGGTGTGCCTACTTCGGTCCGAAGTTACCCTCCGAAAGCCTCAGGCCCTTCGGCTGTTTTAGCTCCTTAGTGCGTGGACCTGTTTTCATAGCCCTTCTTCGATGCTTGTTCAACAGCATGTCATATGTTACCTTCGGCCTCTTGTGAGCCTTAGCCAAAGGGGTGTTGATGTTTTGTTTCCACACTCCTACCTCGGGGTTCTTTGGTACGAGCGTGTGAGCGTGTGGCTCTCCAATAATTACACCCTTTCCCTTAGCCGACTCGGCCTATTCCGGCTGAATCAACACCTTCTTTTCGCCGAGGTCGACGGTGTTGATGGGAAAAGGATCTTTATCCAGCTTCATCTTCGGATTATGGTCTATCTTCAATCGTCCTTCTTCTATGGCCGATTGTATCTGCCGTCGAAAAACATTGCAATCATTAGTATTATGCGAATGTGAATCATGCCACTTACAGTATGGATGCTTCTTTAACTCGTCAGCAGGTGGAATGACTTGACCCTTAGGTAACCTGAGAAGCTGACTTTTTAAGAGAAAATCAAATATTTTATCACATTTAGTTATATCAAATGAGTACTTGACCTCACTAAGTCGATTCTTTGTCGGGGATGGTCATAACTCAGAGCAGGTGATAGGTTTATTTTTAGTGTTCCAAACCCATTCGGCCGCGTACATGTCGGCCGAATCCTCCTCCTCTGAATCCTCCTTATCACAGTGTTCCATAATGTGGATTTCAGCCCTAGGCTTGCTAAACGTCTTAATAAACTTTTTATCTTTGGCTCGGCCTTCCTAGACGAGAGCCTGCTGTAAAACTTGGCTAACTTCTACAAAGTTTTGGTTATCTAACCTCTCCTTAATTTCGGAACGCAACCCGTTAAATGCTAGTTCCGCCAAGTCCCTTTCTGAAATATTAAGGCTAAAACATTGGTTTCTAGTATCCCTAAAACACTTGATGTACTCAGAGGCTCTCTCACTAGTTTTCTGCTTAACCGATGTCAAATGCGAAAGCCTAAGTTCTGTTTTGCCCGTATAAAAGTAATCATGGAATTTTCGCTCTAAATCATCCCACGTTTGGATGGAGTTTGGCGAGAGCGCCAAAAACCAAGTGAAAGCAGTGCCGGATAGCGAGGGAGAAAATAATCTAACCTTTAGAGCATCAATCCCACTAACTTCTCCACTCTGTGCCAAAAATTGACTAACGTGCTCTAGTGTAGTCTTGCTACCCTCGCCATCGAACTTAGTGAATTCAGGGATTCTATAGCCGCGGGAGTAGGGCACTGTATCAAGATGGCCAGGGTATGGCTTACGGTAAACCCTAACCCATCCCTTGGGCACAAAGCCGGCACACTCTCTAAATAGTGCACGGACCCGCTCCTCTATGACATCTTGGTATGTTGCTTGTGCGCGCCTCTCATGCGGGGGCGCGACACGCGGTGGGATATCGGCGTGTCGGCCATGGGCCTCTTCCCTACGCGCCATCTGTATGACGTGCTCGTGTCCGGGCGTCTGCGCATGTGCTGCGGGCAGCGCGTGTATTGGTGCAGGTAGTGGTGCATGGTACGCAGTGTTACTTTGACCGTAGGTGTAATGATTGGTCTCGGCCATGAGTGTTGAGGCCGGAGACATGATTGTGCCTGTGCTGTTGTTAGTCCTACCGTATACGTGGTTTATCGGAGGTGCACTAGCAATAGGAACTGGGGGTACGACCTCAGTAAAGCCGAACTTCCTAAAAGTTACCTCCACTAGGGAGCTGACTGCCGAATCTAAATGGTTGGCTAGCGAAGCGCTAACGGCTTGATCTACTGATGCGGCTATTTTTTGCTCAATCTCTACAGAAGATAAACGAGGCGATACAGGTGTTACTTGGACCTGAGAGAGGTCGGGGGTGATGCTATCGCGCTTGATGAAGCCCGCGTGCGTCTTGACGTAGCCCCAAAGCATCATGTCTTGGAGCGCCTTCAACTTTGCCTCGATCTCTGCTCGGTCTTCTGCGGGGATATCTTCAAGTGTAGGTGATAAGATGTTGCGGTTGTCGATATCCGCGCCTCCTATTGCGTCCATCGGTGGTGTAGACGTAGTAGTCGATGTAGATGTACTGGTGGCCGATGTAGATGTACTCATCATGTTGGCATAGCCTTCCTGAGAAACCAAGGGTGGTTTCGGTGTTTGTGATGAGTGATTGACTGGATTTTACCCTCTGTTCGAAGGGTACCTCCGAAGGGGCTTCGGAGGTGGTACCTCCGAAGGGTGTTCGGAGGTGTGTCACCGGAGTGTGTTCGGTGTTTGCTTGCTGCAGCTGTGCAGCGGAGTGTACCTGTCGGAGGGGTCCGACAGTACGCGATGACTGGGTTCGTACCGATGGCTTCGGTACTTTGGGCGGTACACCGGAGTGTGTACCGGAGGTTGCTAACCCGGAGAGATCTCCGGAGTATTGGATACACTTGTTTGCTTGTCGGTGGTGCGCAGGGACTTCGGAGGCGACGGACAGGGTTCGAGCCAGGTGAACCTGGGTCAAGCGGGTGGCTTGATGCCAGGGGAGCGGGGAGCTCCGTCACGGTGGCAGCGAAGGTGGTCCGAGTCGGTCCTCGGGTCGAGGCGTGCCAGGTGAAGGCAGAGAGTGCGGAGTGTAGCTCCGGCTGAAGGTACTCCGAGACAAAGTCCTCGGAGGTGAGGCACTTCGAAGGTACTCCGAATGGAGTGACTTCGGAGTTGGTGGACCAAGTCCTCTGCGGAGGCAAGGTGTTCGAAGTGTGCTCCGGAGGGAGACACTCGAAGGTGGCCCGACGAAGGTCTCAGAAGTCGAGGCGCATCGAAGGCATGGTCCGGGTGAGGCTCGTCGAGGAGTGTGCTCGGAGTGAGACACTGCGACGAAGTGCTCATGGAATGCTTCATGCGGAGGCCTTGGACGAAGGAGGGACTTCGAAGGGTGGTACTCCGAAGGTAGGGCTTCGGAGTGTGAAGGACTTCGGAGCAAGGCTAGCTCCGGAGTGAGGTTGACTTGAGGTGCTTCGGCCATGCATGGCTTCGGTACACGGACGGACGGTGTTCGAGCTCGGAGTAGCTGCGAAGCCGTGGTGATCCACTCCGGAGGTGGTGGTGCGAAGGCCCAAGGGCTTTGACGGCTTCGGCTCAAAACCGTCACTGTATCGAAGGTCTTCTTCGGCGGAGCGAAGGCCAACAGGCTGCAGGCTTCTCGCCGAAGCTTCCGCACCCCTCGCGTGCGAAGGGAGGTTCCAGAAGTCAACTCTGTAAAGGCTGACACTGTCTGTTCTGAAAAAGGCTGACACTGTCCCCTCTGCAGCTGACAGAGAAGCCTCCAAAATAAAGGTGGACTACCTTTTGTACCCCTTAGTTCTGTAGAGACAAAATGGATGTAAACCCTAGGGGTAAAGTAGTCACTTCCTTAGGATGAAACCGTGGGCTATAAATATGGGGGCTCGGTAGGTAACATTTAACACTTTGAGCATTTACTGTTGAGCTCCTGTAGCCACACTTCGATTGAATACATCCTGAGTTCTTTTTCAGTGTTCCTTGTTCAAGCGGCGAAGCCCTGTTTGTCTTGTGCTTTTGCTTGAGCTCGCGTTGCATACCTCGCTAGCTTTTAGTGCACCGAAGCCTGTTGTGGCGAAGGTTGTTTTTCGTGCGAGGTGTGTTTTGTCAGTGTGCTGTCGCTCTGTGTAACACGAGGCAAGACCTCGCTGCTTACTAGCGAAGCCCTGATCTTTTCCCGTTGTGCTTCTTGTGTCGAAGCCCTTAGCGTGGTCCGTTTTGTGTGCGTGTAGACCTTCGGGTACGAAGCCCAGCACCCATTGCTGTTGCCAAGTACTTGGTCGAAGTCCTCAGAGGGCTGTCCACTCCTGCGAAGGGTGAAGTGCGAAGCCTGCTCGAAGCACCTTGTGTGCGGAGCCTGCACTGACTTAGCAGAGTAGGTTTTCGAGGGTTGTAAGTGGAGCGAAGTCTTCTTGACTTCGAACTTTTGCCTCTCTGAAGCCTGTGTTCGAAGGTGTCGAAGTACCTCCGAACCAGACCTTCGAAGGCTGTGTTCGAAGCCTGTTCCGCAGAAGACTGAACAGAACCGAAGGCTAAGTTTTTAGCCCGAAATTTTAAAAGCTCCCATTCACCCCCCCTCTGGTCGCCGTTTCCGGTCCAACAATTGGTATCAGAGCAGGTTAAGATCACCAGTTGACCTTAACCGGTTTTGTGATCTGTTGGCGACATGGATAGAGGCAGTAAAATTCCTCTGTTCGATGGGACAGATTTTGCATACTGGAAGGTGCGCATGGAGGCTTACTTGTTAAGCCAAGGAAATGCAATTTGGGAGATTGTGGACTCACAATACTCCATCCCTGATACCCGCACCACTCAAACTGAGAAAGATCAGTACATTGCCAACTCGAAGGCAAGGAACATATTGTTCATTGGTTTGAGTCGGAGTGAGTTTGATAGGGTGCAGCACCTTAGGACTGCTAGGGAAATTTGGACAACACTCACTATTTATCATGAGGGCTCTACTCAGATTAAGGCCAGGCGCCAAAGCACCTACAACCAACAGTATCAGCTGTTTGTGCAGGCACCTGGTGAATCTATAGATGCCATGTTTTCGCGCTTTGATGCTATAGTGAGTAACTTGCGATCCAACGGGACGCTTGCTTACAGTGATCATGATAGGGCTATCAAGCTTCTCTATGCTCTTGACCGTAGCATATGGGAGGTGAAGATATCCAGCATTGAGGAGTCCACAGGCTATGACACTCTAACCTGTGATGAACTCTTTAGCAAGCTGAAGTCCACAGAGATTGCCAAGGCATCTCTTGCAGTGCACAGAAGCTCTTTGCCACAGCCATTGGCATTGGTTTCTAGCACTAGCCGTGGCACCACTGCAGAACCAAGCACATCAGGCACTTGTGTTCTTGCAGATGGTTTTGCTTTGTCCTCCCTGGTCTCCGTCACAAAGGAGCAGGTGGATACTCTAGCAGATGACGAGCTTGCTCTAATTGCCCGGAGGTTCACCCGCTTTCATCATGAGAGACGGGATCAGAGGAAAAGTGGTTTTAGTGGCTGCTATGAATGTGGCGACACCTCTCACATAAAGGCCAATTGCCCCAAGGTCAAAAAGAGAGATGAGAGTGACCGCCCCAAGTTCCACAAAAAGGAGAGGAAGCCCTTTGTGAAGGGCAAGCGCGGCAAGATGGCTAAGAAAGTAGCCAAGGCCGCTTCCAGAGCCTTTGTTGCTGCTCTCAGCGACATCGACACTTCCTCAACTGAGGAGTCGAGCTCTGAGGAGGAGGAGTCCCCAAGGAAGGAGGACAAGAAGGACAAGAAGGGACGTGACTTCACCGGCCTTTGCTTCATGGCCGACAGCGATCACAGCGGCGATGAGCTTGACTCATCTGAGGTAAACCTATCATCTGACCAGCTTCTAATTAAATTAGATGAGCTGAATGAAGTAGTGCTTGGTCAGGATAGATTACTTGTGCAAGCCGCCAGAGAAAGAAAAGACCTTAGACTTAGGCTAGAAAATATGTCTACTGAATATGCCATGCTTAAGTCTAAATTTGATGATGCTGAATGTGAATCATGTTCTGTTGTCATGAGTGAGCTTGCTCAGTTGCGTTCTGTACATGCTCAAACTCTTTCTGAGCTTGAGACTGCACAGAAGCAGCTTTTGGAGGTGGATTCTAGACCTCGTGATATTATTGATTGCATGAACTGCTCTTTATTGCGCGATAGCATTAATTTACGTGATAAGCATGTTCATGATCTAGAGGCTAGATTGGAGAGGGCCGGTAGTTCTAAGGATGTGCAACCTGTTTGTGACACTTGCATTACCCTTAAGGACCAGCTAGGCACTGTCAGAGAGCGAGCTGAAAACCTCATGTCAGAAAATGAATACCTTCTTTCTGTGGTGAACAAATGCACTGAGGGGAAGGGTAGGATGGATTTGCTCTTGGCCAAGACCAAGATGTGTGCTGATAGAGCCGGGGTAGCTCTAGGTTTGGGTTTTGAGAGGATAGCTTCAGACAGTAAGACCAAAACTGTTTTTACCTCTCCTACCACCTTAGAAAAAGAGAGAGCTCTGTTGGACACCCCATCAGCCAAAAAGCCTACCCATCCACCAAAGAAAACCACTCCTCCTGCCAAGAAAAATCCTCCCAAGAAAACCACTCAGAAGAAACCCAAGGAGCTTGTGAGAGTTGCTCCTGTGACCCATGAGAGTGCCCCCAGGAGAGTGTTTCATTGTTCTTATTGTCAGCGGGCGGGTCATTTGATTGGTTTCTGTTTCCGTCGCATCAAGGATGAGCGACGTGCACAGGCGATGAGCTATCAGGACATGCATTACCCATCTTTAGGTATGCATGAGTCTGAGTATTACTCTCGTCCTGCTTTCGAGGCTCCTCGTGCTTCTCGGAGAGGTTTTGCTCCTCGAGGTGTTCACCATGTTCCATATGGTGGTAGACCTCGGGCGAGTAGCTTTGTACCTCGTCAGAGTAGGAGACCTCGACATGCTTTGCGTTCTTTGCATGTAGGTAGACCTCGCACTTTGCATCATTCTGATTTTTATGTGCGTAGACCGTCTACTTTTACTGTGCCTACTACTCGTGTCACTCAGTGCTGGATGCCTCGTCATTATTTTACTCACCCCAGCACTGAGCGATCGAGGCGTTCTTATCATGTGTAGGCGACAGGTCGAGGCTTGGAGGGCACGTGGATCATGGACTCCGGTTGTTCACGCCACATGACCGGAGATGCTAATTGGTTCTCCAGCCTCACTACAACCAAGCAAAGGGAACATATCACCTTCGGAAACAATCGAAGGAGTAGAGTGAAAGGTAAAGGTGTGGTAAGAATTAATTCGAACTTCACTCTCAAAGATGTTGCTTTGGTTGAAAACCTGGGATACAATTTGCTGTCTGTATCTCAGTTGCTTGATGAGGGCTTCGAAGTGCGATTTCATCGCGATACTTCGCAAGTGCTCAATTCTGATGGCGTTGTTGTGTGTAAGATCTTTAGGGTTGGGAGAGTTTTTGGAGCTGATTTTTCAGAGTCGTCTGGTTCTTCTCATTGTCTTGTTGCACATTCGACTTCTGAGCTTTGGAAGTGGCATAGGAGACTAGGGCATATGAGCTTTGAGTTGCTCGCTCGTCTGAGCGCCCTAGGTTTGATCCGAGGATTGCCCAAGCTCAAGTTTGAGAAGAATTTAGTTTGCGCTCCTTGTCGACATGGTAAAATGATTGCCGCTTCGCATTCGCCAGTCACCACAGTGATGACTGAACAACCCGGAGAACTTCTCCATATGGACACTGTAGGTCCTTCTCGGGTTAGTTCTTTAGGCGGCAAGTGGTATGTACTTGTTATTGTCGACGATTTCTCTCGCTACTCTTGGGTCTTCTTTCTTGCCAGCAAGGATGAAGTGTTTTCACACTTTCGGAGCTTGGCCTTGAGACTTTTCACTGAACTCCCTGGTGCATTAAAATTCATTCGAAGCGATAATGGCACCGAGTTCAAAAATAGTCTCTTTGTTGACTTTTGCATGGAGCATGGCATAGAACATCAATTCTCTGCTCCGCGGGTTCCTCAACAGAACGGTGTTGTTGAGAGGAAAAACCGCACTTTGGTTGAGATGGCTAGGACGATGCTTGATGAGCATAGGACTCCTAGAAAATTCTGGGCTGAGGCCATGAACACTGCATGTTACATCTCAAACCGAATTTTCTTGCGCTCAATTTTAAATTTGACATCTTATGAGCTGCGTTTTGGGAGACAGCCCAAGGTTACTCATCTTCGAGTTTTTGGCTGTCGCTGCTTTATCCTAAAACGTGGTAACTTGGATAAATTTGAGTCGCGATCTTCTGACGGGATCTTTTTGGGTTATACTACTCATGGTCATTCTTATCGTGTTTATAACTTGGAAACTAACACTATCATCGAGTCATGTGATGTGACTTTTGATGAATCAACCCCCTCTGTTAGTTCTGCTCTTGAACAGGCAAATGAACACGACATGGAACAGACCTTATTCGAAGACGAAGATCCCGGAGAATTCGAGGATGATCCCCTACTACCCTCGACATCAACCCCCGAAGCTGACCCCGCTTCTACTACTTCGGCACGAGGTCCCGAAGCGACTACCTCAACATCGGTCATCTTGGACCACTCCAACGCACAAGTTGAGGGGGAGACTGCATCCCGCCGCGAGGCTCCACATCATGTCCAAAGGATGCACCCTCCCGAGCAGATCATTGGTGAGCTTGATCAAAGGGTAACACGTTCACACGCTCATTTTACTAATGCTGCTTTTGTTGCTTCTTTCGAGCCTTTAGATGTTAGTCATGCACTTTCTGATTCTAGTTGGATCAATGCCATGCATGAAGAGCTTGAAAATTTTGAAAGAAATCAAGTCTGGACTTTAGTTGATCCTCCACCAAATGTTCATTTCATAGGAACAAAATGGATTTTTAAAAATAAACAAGGGGAGGATGGAACAATTGTTAGAAATAAGGCTAGACTTGTAGCTCAGGGTTTTTCTCAACTAGAAGGGATTGATTTTACAGAAACTTTTGCACCTGTTGCTCGCCTTGAGGCCATTAGGATTTTGCTTGCCTTTGCGACATCCCGGGGATTCAAACTCTATCAAATGGATGTCAAAAGTGCTTTTCTTAATGGCTTCATAGGTGAAGATGTTTATGTAAAACAACCCCCTGGTTTTGAAAACCCCAAGTACCCACATAAAGTCCTTAAACTTCATAAGGCGCTTTATGGACTCAAGCAGGCCCCTCGGGCGTGGTATGATAGACTTAAGTCTTTTCTGCTTGAGCGAGGGTATTTAATGGGCTCTGTTGATAAAACTTTGTTTACTCTCAAGCATGGCAAAGATTTCCTTCTAGTACAGATTTATGTGGATGATATCATCTTTGGTGGCTCTTCTCATGCTTTAGTTGCCGAGTTTGCAGATACCATGAGCAGGGAATTTGAAATGTCGATGATGGGTGAACTCACCTTTTTCCTTGGTTTGCAAATCAAGCAAAGCAAACAAGGTACTTTCGTTCACCAGACGAAGTACACCAAGGACCTGCTCAAGAAGTTCGACATGTCCGATGCGAAGCCCCTCGCCACTCCAATGGCTACATCTGTAGCATTGGACCCTGACGAAGATGGAGAAGCTGTAGATCAGAAGGAGTACCGGAGCATGATCGGCTCCCTACTCTACTTGACTGCCACGAGGCCGGACATACACTTCGCTGTGTGTCTGTGCGCTCGTTTTCAGGCTTCACCACGAGCTTCGCACCGCCAAGCGGTAAAGCGCATCTTAAGGTATCTCAAACACACCCTTGAATTTGGCATATGGTATTCATCGTCTTCATCTTTATGTCTTAGAGGTTATTCAGATGCGGATTTTGCTGGGTGTAGAATTGATAGGAAGAGTACCTCTGGTACTTGTCATTTTCTGGGTACGTCTCTGGTTTGCTGGTCTTCCCGCAAACAGTCTAGTGTTGCACAATCGACGGCAGAAGCCGAATATGTTGCTGCAGCTAGCTGTTGCTCTCAGATTTTGTGGATGGTTTCCACTTTGCGGGATTTCGGGTTAGATTATAAGAGTGTTCCACTTTTCTGTGATAACACTAGTGCTATTTGTATTGCAAACAACCCGGTTCAGCACTCCAGAACCAAACACATTGATGTACGATATCATTTTCTCAGAGATCACAATGAGAAGGGTGATATTGAACTTCAATATGTTGATACCCAACACCAGCTTGCCGACATTTTTACCAAACCCCTCGATGCTTCTCGATTTGCTTACTTGCGTGGGGAACTTGGTATTTGTCATCCCTACGGTATTTTGTGAGGGGGAGCTGATTTTAATTGTCTTGCATATGCTCATTATGTGTGGAATTGCACTTACATCTTTTGCTATTATATGCCTGCTTTTAATTCAAAGAAATCATGACAGCTCAGCTCTATGAAATATGTCTGGAACATTGATTGTGCATGATGTTTTATTTTCTAAAAATCAAAACCTGCTCACCGCATAATCTTGTATCTAGCTTGTTTAGGGTGGACTGCTTTTAGCTATCTTTTATCTACTTGACAGCAAGACAATGTTCCTTGGATGCTAAAATATGCAACTTGAAAATTGTGTTCTTTATTCATGGATACTCATCAAAAATTTAATTCTTCAAAATCAAAAATTCATGATTTGCCTGGTTTCAATGAAAAGATCCAGGAGGGTTTGTTTGTCGCACTACTCTATTCTAGACTGCTTACCATTGCACTTTGGTCTGAACTGGAATGGTGTAGTGTATGCCAAAATCACCGCCTTAAGCTTCAGATGGCTTTCATGCCTAGGCTTGGCCTGATTGGAAAGTATAAGGTGGACAAACAAATAACCCCTGGCATTAAGAAAAAGAACAACAAAATTAATTGATCATCAAGTGTGCTTTCACAGCTCTTTTTGAACAAGACTTGTCTGTCTAGGGTAGAATTTGTTAGCTTTGCGCAGTCCTTACCTTTCATGTCTAGCTACTGTGATTAAGTGGTGATGCTTTCACTTCAAAATGACAAAATCACATGCCATCATCTTGATTCACAGATTGTTAAAATTGAGCTGAGCCCATGATCATTTGTGTTAATTTTGGCATATTTTTGCATTATATGTCTTTGCAATTCTATTCATTTCAAAGCTTTGCATCTTTTGAATGCTCCTTGATGCTTGCATTGCCAAAGGGGGAGAAATTCCGGACAGGTTTGCTTTGTTCTCTGCTGCAAGAAGGCTTTATTTCTAAAGGGGGAGAGATTTTTGACATAAAGGGGGAGAAAAATTTGCTCAACTCAGGGGGAGTTTTTATCCAAAGGGAGTTTTGCCGAAGGGGCTTTTACTCTACAAAGGGGAGAAAAATTCTTTTATCAAGTGACATGCTTTGGCTCTTTTTGAGTTTTTATGGTCACTTGTGTGCTGAAAGTTTTTTTAAATTTTCTTGAACTTGGATTTGGTTGTCAATGCACTCATCAAGGGGGAGATTGAGAAACCAAGGGTGGTTTCGGTGTTTGTGATGAGTGATTGACTGGATTTTACCCTCTGTTCGAAGGGTACCTCCGAAGGGGCTTCGGAGGTGGTACCTCCGAAGGGTGTTCGGAGGTGTGTCACCGGAGTGTGTTCGGTGTTTGCTTGCTGCAGCTGTGCAGCGGAGTGTACCTGTCGGAGGGGTCCGACAGTACGCGATGACTGGGTTCGTACCGATGGCTTCGGTACTTTGGGCGGTACACCGGAGTGTGTACCGGAGGTTGCTAACCCGGAGAGATCTCCGGAGTATTGGATACACTTGTTTGCTTGTCGGTGGTGCGCAGGGACTTCGGAGGCGACGGACAGGGTTCGAGCCAGGTGAACCTGGGTCAAGCGGGTGGCTTGATGCCAGGGGAGCGGGGAGCTCCGTCACGGTGGCAGCGAAGGTGGTCCGAGTCGGTCCTCGGGTCGAGGCGTGCCAGGTGAAGGCAGAGAGTGCGGAGTGTAGCTCCGGCTGAAGGTACTCCGAGACAAAGTCCTCGGAGGTGAGGCACTTCGAAGGTACTCCGAATGGAGTGACTTCGGAGTTGGTGGACCAAGTCCTCTGCGGAGGCAAGGTGTTCGAAGTGTGCTCCGGAGGGAGACACTCGAAGGTGGCCCGACGAAGGTCTCAGAAGTCGAGGCGCATCGAAGGCATGGTCCGGGTGAGGCTCGTCGAGGAGTGTGCTCGGAGTGAGACACTGCGACGAAGTGCTCATGGAATGCTTCATGCGGAGGCCTTGGACGAAGGAGGGACTTCGAAGGGTGGTACTCCGAAGGTAGGGCTTCGGAGTGTGAAGGACTTCGGAGCAAGGCTAGCTCCGGAGTGAGGTTGACTTGAGGTGCTTCGGCCATGCATGGCTTCGGTACACGGACGGACGGTGTTCGAGCTCGGAGTAGCTGCGAAGCCGTGGTGATCCACTCCGGAGGTGGTGGTGCGAAGGCCCAAGGGCTTTGACGGCTTCGGCTCAAAACCGTCACTGTATCGAAGGTCTTCTTCGGCGGAGCGAAGGCCAACAGGCTGCAGGCTTCTCGCCGAAGCTTCCGCACCCCTCGCGTGCGAAGGGAGGTTCCAGAAGTCAACTCTGTAAAGGCTGACACTGTCTGTTCTGAAAAAGGCTGACACTGTCCCCTCTGCAGCTGACAGAGAAGCCTCCAAAATAAAGGTGGACTACCTTTTGTACCCCTTAGTTCTGTAGAGACAAAATGGATGTAAACCCTAGGGGTAAAGTAGTCACTTCCTTAGGATGAAACCGTGGGCTATAAATATGGGGGCTCGGTAGGTAACATTTAACACTTTGAGCATTTACTGTTGAGCTCCTGTAGCCACACTTCGATTGAATACATCCTGAGTTCTTTTTCAGTGTTCCTTGTTCAAGCGGCGAAGCCCTGTTTGTCTTGTGCTTTTGCTTGAGCTCGCGTTGCATACCTCGCTAGCTTTTAGTGCACCGAAGCCTGTTGTGGCGAAGGTTGTTTTTCGTGCGAGGTGTGTTTTGTCAGTGTGCTGTCGCTCTGTGTAACACGAGGCAAGACCTCGCTGCTTACTAGCGAAGCCCTGATCTTTTCCCGTTGTGCTTCTTGTGTCGAAGCCCTTAGCGTGGTCCGTTTTGTGTGCGTGTAGACCTTCGGGTACGAAGCCCAGCACCCATTGCTGTTGCCAAGTACTTGGTCGAAGTCCTCAGAGGGCTGTCCACTCCTGCGAAGGGTGAAGTGCGAAGCCTGCTCGAAGCACCTTGTGTGCGGAGCCTGCACTGACTTAGCAGAGTAGGTTTTCGAGGGTTGTAAGTGGAGCGAAGTCTTCTTGACTTCGAACTTTTGCCTCTCTGAAGCCTGTGTTCGAAGGTGTCGAAGTACCTCCGAACCAGACCTTCGAAGGCTGTGTTCGAAGCCTGTTCCGCAGAAGACTGAACAGAACCGAAGGCTAAGTTTTTAGCCCGAAATTTTAAAAGCTCCCATTCACCCCCCCTCTGGTCGCCGTTTCCGGTCCAACACTTCCCCAGCGGAGTCGCCAAAAAGTGTGTTGACATGGAAACGTGCCCCCGCACTCGGGTCAGTTCGACGATCCAAAAGTGCATGGATACTTAGGTACAAGCCTAAGCGTGATGTGGCACCGACGTCGTGTTCTGACTACCCTTAGTCGTGATAAGGGGTGGAGTCGCCAAGCAACTAGATTACACAAAATAATCCAATTAGCCGAAAAAGATAGATTAAATAGAATAAAATCAGCAAACCAGTCGGAGTTCGTCTGGTTCGAAGTCTAGTGCGAAGGGGTCACCGAAGTGTACCTTCGGCGTCTGGTGCGAAGTACTCTGCCGAAGGGTGCTTCGGCGTTCGGACTGATCCGGCCAAAGATGGACTCCGAACGGATCTGGACGCGATGATCACCGCGAACAGCGGGGTTCGGCGTGATATCTCCGATACAGCAAACTACAGAATAATGACGCGAGGGCCACGCACGAGCGCAACTTCATCCGGTGCATAGTATGGTCATGGCGAAGCCCGTTGCGACGAAGTATGCTGGCGAAGCCTGTTGTCGGAGCCTGCAGTCCCGCCAAAGGGTGTCCTAGTGACCTCCGGAACCGATCTCTCAGCTCCGGACTCCTCCAAATAAGTAGCTCCGAACGTAGGAACCTGCAACAAAGATGATTTGATGTACCAATTCGGCCTGAGACTGAATTTTGCTAAGTGTTGTACTAGTATCGAGGGTAGCAATCTGTTACGCGGATTAGCGGATACTTCACAGGCGAAGTACCAAGGCAATAGCAATCTATTATGTAGATTAACGGATACTTCACAAGCGAAGTAACGAGGGTTACCACTGTTCCGTAGTGGCCGGCGGAGGGCTTCCAGGCAAACCAACGAAGAGGTATAGGAAAATAAAGGTAAAGTAAATACGATCAAAGCATAGGGCTTTGGTTTGGTTTGAGTTGGGGGGCCTCTACACTGGCCTTGCCTCTATTTATAGGGGCTTAATCTCTGATCTAACCTGCTATTAATCCGGCCAGATAGAGATAAAGATTGAGCTGGAAACGCATACAATTCTACCTCTACCGAAGTGGGCTTCGGCCAGGCCGTCGAGGCCTGCTCCTCGGGCCGAAGCTTTGGTAGCGTGGGCCTCCGAAGGTTTCCCGGCCGAAGCCCATGGGCTGGCTAGAGGCTTTCGGAGCCCATAGCTCAATGGACTTCGTCCCTATAGGGCTTTTGACAGACCCTGGACATGTGTATTTTCGGCCCAAATCACCAAAATTGATATTTTGACGATCTAGCCATTAATGCCATTTTTTGCTATCAACAGGACCATTGGGCTATGAGCTCCGAAAGCTTCCAGTCAACCCACGGCCTTCGGCCAGGAAGCCTTCGGAGGCCCACGTCGCCGAAGCTTCGGCCCGAGGAGTAGGCTTCGACGGGCCTAGCCGAAGGCCCACTTCGGTAGAGATAGAGTTGGACACGATTCCGGCTAAGTTTTTATCTATATTCAGCCGAGTTATAGTAGATTAGATCAGAGGTCTAGCCCCTATAAATATAGAGGGGAAGCCAGTTCAGAGGCCCCCCCAGCACAAATCAACCACAAAGCCTAGCTTTGAATCGCATTTATTTATCTTTACTTTTCTGTACTCTTCATGGGTTTGCCTGGAAGCCCTCCGACGGCCACTTCGGAACAGTGGTAATCCTTGTTACTTCGCTTGTGAAGTATCCGTTAATCTATGTAATAGATTGCTATTGCCTTGTTACTTTGCCTATGAAGTATCCGCTAATCTTCGTAATAGATTGCTACATTCGCCGCTAGTGCAACACTTGGAAGAATTCGGTCCTCAGGCCGAACTGGTACTTCGAATCCACTGTTGCATGTTGCCACATTCGGAGCTACTTCGTCGGAGGTGTCTGTAGGACCAAAAGTAGCGACCAGAGGGGGGTGAATGGGCGCCTATAAAATTTATAACTAAACGATATTTTAATCCCAACACCAAATAAACTTAAGCAGACAAATAATATTGACAAAGCAAATTACTGGAATAAAACTTGTTTAGCTTAAAAAATGATTACTATCTTAGTCTAAATTATATTAAAGATAAACTAAATAAAAACTACTGCTGTAAATAAAATTGGTACTCGAAATATTTAAAACGTATGCAGAATACCCAAATATATTAATAAAATATTCAGATTGCGAACTAAAAATAAAATACTAATCAATTAAATAATAACATAGATCATCCATAAATTATTTCAGAAATAAACCTAAAATATTTTATCTAAATCTAAAATAAAAATATTACTGCGACTATTAATAATTTTTTTCTTTTTATATGAGCAGATTAAAGAATATTAAAATAAAACTATACGAGTACTAAAAATACTTAGGCAGTTTAAATTACTACAAAATTCCTAAATAAATCTTTTCGCTAATTAATTCGTTGATGATTATCTTTAACAACTGATCTACTAAAAAATAGGAGATTAATTCTCACCAGCATCATCTCGTTCCTTACGTTTCTGCCGCCGAACGCCTTGCTTCTGGAATTCCCGCCGGTGCTTCTGGAATTCCCCCGAACTTCACAAATTGCCATGGGCCCGCCTGGCAGCGCGCATCTTTTGCTTTCTCCTGCAAGCCAACGCACGTGAACAGCCTCCCTCTTTTTTAATAAAAAACACACACAGCTTGCTTGACTGCCGGGCTGTGGCTGCAAGTGCAGCCGTGCTGCGCAGCACTGCAACGCCGCAGCTGGGCAGGCGGTCAGGCGCGCATTAGAGGCGCAAAAAAACTGCAGGCGGCCAAGCGCGGTCACAGGCACGGTGGAAAAAAATATCTTGCTGCCGATTGAAAAAACGGTCTTAGTTTCGCCGGATGAACAGAGAAGATGAATGAATAAAACGTGGACTATAGATTGATCTGAAACAAAAAAACAGTCATCTATCCCCAGGGGGGATAGGGGCCTATTTATAGGCAAATCCTAATACATGAAAAGACTAATTTACCCCTAGGGTAAATTAACACTGACTCTAAAATAAATTCCGAAAAATACTAAAATACTCTTAGAAAAATTAACTGAGTCCAATAAAAATATTCTAAACATAAAAACTAAATATTAATATCCTAAAAATGAATTAAACATAGATTGTCAGTTTTACGCTGAAACTGACAAAGCGTCCACCGTCTTCGCACCGGGTACCCGGATTGGGCCGACCCGACCCCGCAGCTTCCTCAGCCCGGCAATCGCTCATCGCCCGTGTACCTGAGTCAAACCCAGTCAATAGACCAGTGAATCATCTGCCGCTCCTAGCCATGTACCCGGATTGGGCCAGCCCAACTCCGCGGCTCCTCTGCCCGGCCGTCGCTCACTGCCCGTGTACCTGAGTCACATGCGCCTAAGACTCGGCAGGTCTTCATCTCTCCCTTCCATTGACTTCCGTTGACAATCACTCATCACATCTCGAATATCAAAACCATATTCTTCAACATGGTTTCTCAATCTCCCCCTTGATGAGTGCATTGTCAACACCCTTTTCAGCTCATCTCTAGAACCTGCAAAACATGTGGAAACAGGAAAACAAAAACAAAAGAAAATAGAAGAGAGAAAATAAAAGTTTAACCCTAATGACCAAAAGCCAAACAAAAGCACGAAAACGGTCATTATAGTTAACCAAAATTAAAACCTCAAAAAATAAGTGCAAATCTCAGAATTACCAACAAGAATAAACTTCCCCTGAAATAAATCCCAGAGAAAGCCAAAAATATATCCAAAATTTCTCCCCCTTGTTGACAATTGGACTCATCAAGTGAGACTAAATGCACTTGTAAAGAGACATAAACACAAACTCCCTGAAATGCAGCTCCCCCTCAAAATATGCCATGAATGCAAATGGGGTACAGGTGGAGTGTGAAAAGCATGCTTCTTAGATATGATTAACTGCAATTACAACATCTAACAAGTATAACAAAAGATATACTGTCTAAGATACATGATATGATCAGTGCAATAGATGATATCTAATGAGAGTCATTAGCACGCAATTTTCTATTTTTACAAACAAAAGCATCACCATATTTTCTAGTTGACAAGCAAAGTAAAGCATGAGATGCAAAAGCTAACTGATATCTACCAAGATAAGCATTGTTCAAATCAAAGTGCTTCAGCAAACTTGTCATCTTTTTAAATTTTTCAGACTTTTTCCTTTTATTTTTATTTTTTATTTCTGCCAAGGGTTATTTGCATGTCAAACCTTATGCTAATCGACCAAGTCAAGCTTAGGCCAGAACTGGACCATCAGAAGCTTAAGATATCGGTCTTAACATACATTACACCGTCCTAGTTCATACCAAAGTGCTATGGTAAGCAGTCCAGAACAATGCAATGCGACAAAGCAAACCCACCTGGAACTTTTCTAATAATCATAAAAATGCATAAATTTCTCATTTTTCTGAATTTTTATCATTTTTATAACACATTTTTCATATTTAAAGCATATAGATGTCCAAGTTGCGTATCTGCATATAAGTAAGGATCTAGCTACTAGGCATGTAAAAGATAGCAAAAGCATTCAGCCTACACATGCTAGTTACCAGAAGCAATGGTGATCATTTTACAATTTTAAAGCATAAAAGCCATGCATAAGAAAAATATCAGATATATCATGTAAACTGAACTAGAACATGATCATCGACAAGTAATCAAAAGCATATACTAGCTAGATAAAGTAAATCAGATTAATCATATAACAGAAGCAAGCTTAAAATGTGATTTATAATTATGCATGATATGAACGCACACAAAAAGACTCAATAAAAAATAAAGAAGAAAGTAGAAAACTGACTCAAAGTATCCCAAAAAGGATACACAACTCCCAAAACAAGATCAACAATCACGAGTGGAAACAAACGGGTCCAACGCTAGGTTTGGAAAAGGTGTTAAACCAGTGTCGAGCCATCTGCTCGTATGTAGGAAAGCAGAAGGAATCATATGAGTCTGGACCAAAATGTGGCTCAAAGCGTGGTCCTCTGTTCTGCCTAAAATCATGGCCGCGAGATCCAAAACCGTATACCGAACGATCTGGAACTCTGGCGGAATGAAAACCACCCTCCGGAGCACGATCATAAAAATTGTCTCCTCTACCACCACCTGCACGACGTGGCCTGGCCTCTAGCCTCTCTCTACATCGAGGAACTCTCTGTCTACCACCCTGCAGGTAGAACTTCTCTTGCCCACTTCGAGCTCTCTCTGCTCGCTCAACCCGCTTCCTCCTGAAGCAAAACTCCTCAAGATGCCCGTCTCTCTGACAAAACTCACAGTGATAGGTAGGCTTGTTAGGATGTGGTTGAGGCTTGGGAATCTTAGGCTTGGTGGTGTTTGGTGTAGCATCTTTGGTGTGAGAGGGTCTAGGTAAAGAATCAAGAGAAGTGTGGAGAGTTTTATGCTTTGGAACCCAGATCTGGTTCTTAGGTGGAGCTTTAGGTTGTTCTTGGATCACTCCATCCTTGGGCTGACTATCCTTAAAGGACTCAGTGGAGTGAGTCTTGGGATATCTCTGTTCGGGAGTTATCTTACTCCACTCCACTGCCCGGCTAATGGCACTCTTAAAGTCAGCCTTGGTGTAGGTGTAGCCTACCCCAAACCCATCCTGCCTCTTAAACTGCTGGATCATCATGCCGAGTTGTGGCTCTCTGGCACTGATCCAACTCAGGATTGAACGGAGGTAAAAATTCTCATTTTGAGTATCATCTAGCTCCTCTCTCAAGGAAGCTAGTACCTCCACCTGAGACAAGCAGGTCTCACACTCTCTATCAACCTAGAAAGACTTTTCGGCTTTCAGCTTAATCAACTCCAATCTAAGAGACAAGTAGTTCTAACTGACAGTGGGTGGAACTGACAGTGTCTCAAGATATAGCCTAGTCTACGCCAGCTCAGCTCTCACTCTCTCCAAATCACCCAAATGCTCATCGCCCTTGGCTTTCAGCTCATCTAAACTAGCTAGATGAGATGGGCAATCAACACAGGGTGCGACGACAGTGGCATGGGCATCTTTTAGCTCTTGTTGAGCGCTCTCAAGCTCAGTGGCCAATGTGTCTCTCTCATCTACTCTCTCTGTGAACCTGGACTTAAGAGTCGTCAGGTCACACAACAGCACCTCACAGTTAGGGCACTCACCACTATCAACCAAGCAAGGGGAAGAAGACAGACTCTCAATCTTGCCATTTGCTGTGGCAAGCTCACTCTCAAGCTCATCTATCCTCTTCTTAGCCCCTCTAAGCAGTTTCTCCCTATACTTCAACTCCTGACTGTTTTGTTCTAGTAAATTAACAACTTCTTGTTCATAGGAAGATGCCTTCTCATCGTCGTCATCGTCGGAGTCATCGGAGGAGTCCTTCTCTTTCTTCTCCCCAAGAGCCATTGATCAGAAGCTCTTGTGGGATCTTCGGCTGTGACGTGAGCGACTCTTTGGCTTGTCCCCGAAGCCCATGAAACAGAGGCCCACCGGATTGTCCCTGTCCTTCTCCTTCCTGATCATGATCTCTTCATCACTTGAACTTGAAGACGAGGAAGAAGACGAGGATCTCTTGGCATATCTTTTCTCCATTTCGGCGAAGAAAGTCTTGTCTCGCTTCTTGTTCTCACTTCTATAATCCTTCAGAGCCTTTAGAAAGAATCTTGTTTTGGGCTTGCCCTTTGTGGAAGTGAAATTGTCATACTTGCCGGAGTTGTAGGAGTTGCTGCCGGTCCCCTTCTTGTAATTCTTCTGCTTGGGGCAGTCGGCGATGAAATGACTTGGATCACCACACTCAAAGACCAGATTTTGTGCCGTGTATCTTAAACATTCGCTTATCATAAACACGTCGCACCCGGTTGTTAAACAAGCATAGATCATCATCTCCTAGAGTATCAAGTTGTTCCTCAGAGATAGACATCAAGGAAAAGGTAGTACAACTCATGGCATTAGGATCTGCAGACGGTGTCGCAAGCGCTAGAGTCTTGGAGCCATAATCAGTAAGATTTGATCTCAATTGAATATCGACCTCTGAGGCCTTGAGTTTACTAAAAAGCTCTGCGACAGTCAAGGTATCATAGGACGCGCTCTCAACAATAGAAGAAACCTTGATCTCCCAGATCTTAGGGTCCAAGGTATGGAGTACTTTAAGCGCCTGCTCATGATCCGAGACCAGCTGATCATGCTCGGCCTTGTCAACGCGAAGCTTGTTAATGATCGATTGAAAATGACCAAACAAAGCCTCAACAGTCTCACCCGGCTTCTGTGAAAAATTTTCATACTCACGCCAGTAGGTCTGGTAGATCCTAGCCTTGACCTGAGTTGTACCCTCATGGTGTGCCTGGAGGGTAGCCCAGATCTCTCGAGCAGTGGTGAGATGGCTAACACAATCAAACTCACTAGGACCTAGACCAGAAAATAAAATATTCATCGCCTTACTATTATTTTAATGTTGGGTAACTACATTTTCAGCAGTATCCATAGCAATAGTCGATATTGTGAAATTAGGATGAACACAAATCTCTCATATGTCTGAGCTCTGGCTCATAAGGTATGCTCGCATGCGAGTCTTCCAATAAGTGTAGCCAAAAGCCTCTAGGGACGGGATTTTACCAGAAGACGTCATGGTCACTACCTAGGTTTAGAATCGGTTAAGATATTAGAAAAACCTAACCTTGCTCTGATACCACTTGTAGGACCGAAAGTAGCGAACAGAGGAGGGGTGAATGGGCGCCTATAAAATTTATAACTAAACGATATTTTAATCCCAACACCAAATAAACTTAACCAGACAAATAATATTGACAAAGCAAATTACTGGAATAAAACTTGTCTAGCTTAAAAAATGATTAGTATCTTAGTCTAAATGATATTAAAGATAAACTAAATAAAAACTACTGCTGTAAATAAAATTGGTACTCGAAATATTTAAAACGTGCGCAGAATACCCAAATATATTAATAAAATATTCAGATTGCGAACTAAAAATAAAATACTAATCAATTAAATAATAACATAGATCATCCATAAATTAATTCAGAAATAAACCTAAAATATTTTATGTAAATCTAAAATAAAAATATTACTGCGACTATTAATAATTTTTTCTTTTTATATGAGCAGATTAAAGAATATTAAAATACAACTACACGAGTACTAAAAATACTTAGGCAGTTTAAATTACTACGAAATTCCTAAACAAATCTTTTCGCTAATTAATTCGAGGATGATTATCTTTAACAACTCATCTACTAAAAAATAGGAGATTAAATGTCACCAGCGTCATCTCGTTCCTTACGTTTCTGCCGTCGAACGCCTTGCTTCTGGAATTCCCGCCGGTGCTTCTGGAATTCCCGTCGGACTTCACAAATTGCCATGGGCCCGCCTCGCAGCGCGCAGCTTTTGCTTTCTCCTGCAATCCAACGCACGTGAACAACCTCCCTCTTTTTTAATAAAAAAACACACGGCTTGCTTGGCTGACGGGCTGTGGCTGCAAGTGCAACCGTGCTGTGCAGCACTGCAACGCCGCAGCTGGGCAGGCGGTCAGGCGCGCGTCAGAGGCGCAAAAAAACTGCAGGCGGCCAGGCACAGTCACAGGCGCGGTGGAAAAAAAATATCTTGCTGCCAATTGAAAAAACGGTCTTAGTTTCGTCGAAAGAACAGAGAAGATGAATGAATAAAACGTGGACTATAGATTGATCTGAAACAAAAAAAAACAGTCATCTATTCCCAGGGGGCATAGGGGTCTATTTATAGGCAAATCCTAATACATGAAAAGACTAATTTACCCCTAGGGTAAATTAACACTGACTCTAAAATAAATTCCGAAAAATACTAAAATATTCTTAGAAAAATTCACTGACTCCAATAAAAATATTCTAAACTTAAAAACTAAATATTAATATCCTAAAAATGAATTAAACATAGATTGTTAGTTTTACGCTGAAACTGACAAAGCATCCACCGTCTTCGCACTAGGTACCCGAATTGGGCCGACCCGACCCCGCAGCTTCGTTAGCCCGGCAATCGCTCGCCGCCCGTGTACCTGAGTCAAACCCAGTCAATAGACCAGTGGATCATCTGCGACTCGTAGCAATGTACCCAGATTGGGCCAGCCCGACTCCGCGGCTTCTCTGCCCGGCCATCGCTCACTGCCCATGTACCCAGATTGACTTCCATTCACAATCACTCATCACATATGGAATATCAAAACCATATTCTTCAACATGGTTTCTCAGTGTCCGGAGCTGAGAGATCAGTTTCAGAGGTTGCCAGAACACCCTTCAGCGAGACTGATTGCTTCAACCGCACGCTTTGCCAACAGACTTCATCACGACAGGCTTCACCACGCTCGTACTCAACTTCGAACGAAATCACGCTCGTGCATTGCGCTCGAGTCCTTATTCTGTATTTTACTGTATCGGAGACTTCACACCGAACCCCGCTTTTCAGAGGTGATTGTGTGAAGTCTCCAAAGCAGACAGGCTCCGACCGGTTTGCTGATTTATTCTGTTTAATATATTACTTTTGGCTAATTGGATTATTTTGTGTGATCTGATTGCTTGGATACTCCACCCCCCTTACAACGGCTAAGGGTAGTCAGAACGCGACGTCGGTGTTGTGTTACGCTTAGGCTTGTCTCTAAGTATCCGCACACTTTTGGATCGTCGAACTGACCCAAGTGCGGGGGCATGTTTTCGTGTCAACAAGTTCTACGATTGATTTGCAGGATCAAAACCTTCATGGTGAGGTCGACTACGTGAAATCATTGTTGAGAACGACTAGAGGAGAGGGTGTGGCGATTACAAGATTTCAAACTCTTATCGCAAGCCTTAAAGCGTCAATGTCCACTTGTTGCCTCAATCATACCTATTGGAAGATCGGGCCACCCTTTTACACGTCCCCATGCTCATCAGTGTGGGATGAAGCCTAGTCCGATCGTGAATGGCTGGAGATGAAGATTCAGAGAAGGAATAAGAAAGGGTGATATGATACGTAGCCAATACCCCGTGCATGATTTTATAAAGTACTAGAGGATGAAGGGTTATGGCTACAATTAATGAGTATGAAAAGGCATCATGGTTAGACATTTGAAAAGAAATGATGGCAGAGGGTGATGATGACCGGTAATTTTGAAGCATCAGTTACTCTTTAATGCTCCAAAATTGGGGGCATGTGTTGACGCCAATATTTAGTAGAGCCCAGGCCCACTAAGGATGTCTCATGGTCAATAGAAGTCAAAGGAATCTAGTCAAAGGTGGTCAAAGAAGCCTATCCGTATTGTTACAATATGTCTGGATATGAAGGATCTGATGAAAGTGAGAGAAGATAAAGATGATCCAGAATCAGTTACAATGTAGATTACTTAAATGACAAGTCTCCAGACTATAAAAATGTATCTAATTAGATAGGTTTAGAGTACACACAATCAACCTCAACAAACTACTACTTTTAGCGCATCGCCACCCTTGGATTCCCATGTAGGACCGAAAGTAGCGACCAGAGGGGGGTGAATGGGCGCCTAAAAATTCTTGCGAATCAATGGCCTGCTCCCAACACCCAACGCACCTCAAAAGACTAAGCAGCAAAACGTAAACAGATCACCAATGCCTAAAAGTATCTAGCCTAGAAACTACTAGTGTCCTAGACAAAGAAACACCAATACTGTGCTAATAGGCAGATAAACAGGTCATTCAAAACCAGGGAGATCAAACTTCACAGAAGCAAATCATCACATCAATTGATCTAAGTGCACGTAAAACGAAATGATAAGTTACTGTTCAAAATTTGTCTCCAGTAAGGTACTTGACGAAGCCTGCTTCGCAGTGTCGAAGCCTGCTTCGGTGTTCGTGCGAAGCCTGAAGATGTCGAAGGTCGAAGCCCGTGGAAGTTGTGACGAAGTATGCTTCGAAGTACTTTTGTCAAAGGCTGAACGTGCCAAAGGTTGACGAAGTCTAGTCTAGTTCGGTGAAGAGTATAGCAAAGTGCGAAGTATGCTTCGGTGCGAAGTGCCTTGTGTGAAGTATGAAACTACCGAAGCATACATCGAAAAACACACTTCGAAGCTACAAAGCTAAACACAAGAAAAATCAACTGAGAAACATCGAAGCCAGCAACGCAACCTTCGAAGCTAGTTTGATCGAAGTATGACTACCGGAGTGGTACCCTTCGAACCAGTTACCAACTTTGAATCGGAGTCTGCTGGTGCTCTCGCACAGGAAACCGAAGCCTAGAAACACACTTTGAATCACAGCCTCCGAAAGCACAAACTGAGACCCACAACAGCAGAAACTTCTCAGTAACACACTCCGAGCGAACCCAACCAGAGAGTCAAGCTTCGAAGCTAACTTCAAAACTGTTCGAAGTGTGCTTTGAAAGGACAGTCGAAGTATGTCACGATAAAACTTTCAACCAGTGCATACTTCGAAACAGGGTCCTCAACTAAAGTTCGGAGTTACTGATGACAGCAAAGCCTATAGAGAAGCCTGATCGAAGCCTACTTCACAGAAACTGAAGGACTTCAAACATAGTATGGGGCTTCGCAAAACGTGCCAGAGGACAAAAATCCATGTCAGGAAAAAGCAAGGGCTAGAAAACTAGCATACTGTAGCTACAGGAGATAGGTACTACTTGCTGCTATAGGAGCACGCAAGAAGAACTAGTACTCCTCAGCCGAATAATGGAAGCAACCAGAGGAGACTATTTGCACAGAGACAAAGACTCGTAGGCACACAAAACGATGCAGTAAAGCCACAAATCGCTTCACATTGAATGACATGACACTACTACAAACTGTCACTGTAATGGCGTTGGGAAAAACCACTGTAGTGGCGGGCCATTAGATGCCCGCCACTACAGTTGCTGGTGCTGACGGCAGCACCAGCGCCCGCCACTATTATTGGTAAAGTAGTGGCGGTCGGTGCTGACATCATCCCGGACCGCCACTATTGTACCACTAGCAATGGCGGGCGCTAGTGCTGCCCGCCGCTGCTAATATGGCCGCCACTAAAGTATTGATGACATCACTTGCGACCGCCACTACTCTTCTAACTATAAATGCGCAGCTTCTTCCTCCCCGAGCTCTACCGGAGTTCGCATTTAATTTTGTTCGTACAATGGCGACAAAAAACTAGATAAAGAGGGGGGGCTTTGTTTTCGTTTCTTTTGAAGGATTTCATTCTAGGAGGTAAATCCATGCCGAATCTCACATTTATTTTGTATTTAATCATGTATACAATGAGTTATTAGCGTTTACTAATTTAGGGTTTGTGAATAGAAATTTTCAAATAATCTTCCATTTACAGTGTTTCGTTCTCCCAAATGAACAAATATGACCCTCCTCACAATTATTCATCACTTGTATATTGATTTACGTCATTTTAATCTCTTTTTTAATTTTATTTATGATTATAGATCTAGAGTTATGTTGTTTGGAGAGAGAGAAACCAATATAGTTAATTTTTTTAATAATTTTTTCTACTTAATAAATAGTTTGAATTAAAGCATTTTTAATTAATGTTGTTATGAGCGATAATAAATCAATATATTTTCAATTTGTAAATTACTAAAATTAACAATAATGAATTTATTAATATTTTTTCAAATAATATATGTTTAGATGGAGCATAGGTCCTGGATGTACTCACCCAACGACGGAGATGTGGTGGCATATTTTAACAGAGTAACTGAATTTACTGAAGCTGCCACACAATATGCTTCCCGTCAGAGTGAAGAGGCAATATATTGTCCTTGTAAAGTTTGTAAAAACGAAGCGATGTATCCGTGTTCAGATCGTGAAACCATATGATTTCACTTGTTGAAAAATGGTTTCGTGAAGAACTATTATATATGGACGAAACATGATGAGATGGGCCAAAATCCTCGTGAAGATTCTGATGTGCCGCAAGATGCTCATCAACAAAGAAGAGGTGGTGATCATACTTCCGACATAACACATGATGATGTTGATCAACATGATGATGATGACGCCTTTGATGTTGAGGAACTGATGCGAAATGTTGTGCCTGAGGTGTTGTTGCAGAGAACTACAACCAAAGGATACGATAACTTTGAAGCACTTGACAAAGCATCGAAAAACCTTCTTTACGAGGAACGCCACGGATGCGATAAGCAGTATACTGTGTTGTACACAATTCTTGAGCTTATGAAACTGAAGGCCAGCAATGGATGGTCTGACACTAGTTTTTCAGATCTTTTACAACTCCTAAAAAAGGTTTTGCCAAAACCCAATGTTCTACCATCTGATACGTACCAAGCAAAGAAGATGATTTGTCCGTTGACTTTGGGCGTTCAGAAGATTCATGCATGCCCGAACCACTATATCCTATATCGAAAAGAGTATGGATTGTTAGAGAGATGTCCGTAGTGCAACGCAAGTCGATACAAACATCCAAATGACTGTGTGGAGGACTACAATGACCACCAGAAGAAGAATAATAAGAGGTTGCAGAAGAGGAATAAAAATGTTATTGAAGACCATCCTAGAAAAAAGACGGAGAGGAAAGTTCCAGCCTTAGTAATGTGGTACCTACCGGTGATTGATCGCTTGAAACGTATGTTCTCTAATCCTAGAGATGCTGAACTATTAATCTGGCATTTCGCTGGGCGAAAGAAGGACGGAAAATTTTGGCACCCTGCGGATGCTAGGCAGTGGAAATCATTTGACCTGGCCCATCCAGATTTCTCGGACGATCCTAGAAATATCAGGATGGGACTTAGCACGGATGGAATGAATCCCTTCAGTGAGATGAGGAACCCACATAGTACGTGGCCGGTCTTTCTATGCTTGTTCAACATTCCATCATGGTTGTGCCATAAAAGAAAATACCTTATGCTCACTACTCTAATTTCTGGTCCAAAACAACCTGGCAATGACATTGATATCTTTCTAGAACCTTTGATGGAGGATATGAAACGTCTATGGGAACATGGTGTCTGTGTGTGGGATGAGCACAAAAAAGAGCACTTCAATCTAAGAGCCTTAATCTTTTGCACCATAGCTGACAACCCAGGACGCATGTCCCTAACAGGACAGGTTAAAGGAAAGACAGCATGTGTAGTGTGTGTGGACCAGACAGAATCTATGCATCTTCCATCATTCGTTAAGACGATATATATGCAACACCACAGATTTTTACCAAAAAACCACAAATATCGAAGAAATAGGAACCATTTCGACGGTACAATCGAGCTTGGACAGCCTCCACGACATCGAGATGGCAAATTTCTATTTGAAATGGTAAAGAATATCAAAGTTGTTTTCGGAAAGAAGAGGAAGAAATTTGAAAAAATTTCAAAGGACACTCCATTTAAAAAGCAGTCAATCTTCCTTAGATATTTGCCCTATTGGAAGGAGTTGGAGATTGGTCATGCTATCGATACAATGCACGTTGAGAAGAATGTCTTCGAAAGCACCATCGGTATTTTGTTAGACATACTGGGAAAATCAAAAGATGGACTCAAAGTACGAAGGGACCTTCAAACTCTCGGAATTAGACCCGAGCTTCACCCACAGGAAAGGGGCAATGGAAAATTTTTCCTTCCGGCTGCTAGCTATAACCTCACAATTGATGAGAAAAGATCAATCTGCAGGTGTCTACATGGAATTAGAGTTCCAACAGGATTCTCAATGAATATAAAGAATATTGTCTCCGTAGCAGATTTGAGGATGAGCGGCTACAACACTCATGATTGTCATGTTATGCTTGGGCTATTCCTCGCCATCGCAGTAAGAGGAGTCAAACATTCATTTCTGAAGATGGTGATAACACGCATGTGTCACTTCTTCAATGTCATATCAAAGAAGGTGATCGACACTGAATAGTTAAATGAATTACGTAAACAAATGAGGGAGACTATGTGTCAGCATGAGATGTGCTTTCCTCCTTCATATTTTGATATTATGGAGCACTATATGATACATATAGCAGACCAAATCTTTGTTCTCGGTCCAACGTACCTGCACAATATGTATGCGTACGAGCGTCTAATGGTTATCTTCAAGGGTTACGTACAAAATCATGCTTATCCAGAGGGTTCCATGATAGAGGGCTACACGACTGAGGAAGTCATTGAGTGCTACGCAGATTACATAAGAGATGGAAGACCAATAGGAGTTCCCGTCTCCCGGCACCATGGAAGACTCACCGGTAAAGGAACTAAAGGCAGGAAAATCATACGAGACAATAGTTACCAAACAATAAGAGAATCACATTACAGTGTAATGCATCAGTTGGCGATTATGAGACCATATGTTGAACAACACCTGCAAGAGCTTCGTGAAAAGAATGAAGATCGCGATGAACAATGGATTATGAAAGAACACAAAATTTATTTCACATCATGGCTGAGAGATATAAACCTTTCGATTGGAGAAACCGACGAAGAGATGATGATAAATAAATTGTCTTACGGTCCATTGAGCATGGTTAAAACATGGCAAGCGTATGACATCAATGGTTTCACATTCTATACCAAAGCAAATGATCAAAAGAGTCAGCGCCAAAATAGTGGTGTCAGAGGAGAAGCAGAAGATAGCACTGGACAAAAGAATGCTTACTATGGATACATCGAAGAAATATGGGAACTTAACTACGGGAAATCTATAGAAATCCCTGTATTTAAGTGTCAGTGGGTCAGACATCCAGAAGGTGTGGAGGTGGATGATTACGGGTTTACGATAGTTGAACTTAATAAGGTGGCTTATAAAGATGACCCTTGGATACTCGCTCAATCCGTGGCACAAGTATTTTACATACTTGATCCTAAAGATGAGAAAAAATACATCGTTGCTCCAGGAAAACAAAGAATTGTTGGAGTTGATGGAGTCGAAGACGAAGAAGAATACAATCAGTTTGATGAGGTGCTGTTTTTTGTTGACATATCAAGGATCAATGTGGTTGAAGCAAAACTGTCATTTGGCAGTGTGATTCCTTATCTACGCACCAATGGCGATGGAAAATTAGTGCAAGGCTAGATCATTTATGTTTAGCGTGCGTATTTGTAAAATAAATTATGTCATTTATTGTTAAAACATGTTCAAGATCAAATGAGGATTTAATTAAACATCAATAGAATTTTTTAAAAAATATTTAATGTTTGGGGCCAACAGCAAGGTTCAAATCTCAAACTGCCTGCCGGCAGCGAGGTTCGAACCTCGAACCGCATGGCCCCAAGTGAGCCCCCCGCACCACTGCGCTACTAAGTGTTTCACGTCATTGTAGGAAGTGTATTATATGCTATATATATAATCCCTACCTCTATTAGTAGTGGCGGGCTGGATGACGTAAACATGCCCGCCACTACTAAGAGAAAATAGTAGTAATGGGCAGAATGACGTCTGCATGCCCACCACTGCTAATACACCTATATATACTTTCCACTCCCGCCGTCCGAAAACCTAGTTTCATTTTCTAAACCCTAAACTCCCGTGTCGCCCTCCTCCTCCCGTTGCCGCTGTCGACATCCCGGAGCACGTCGCCGCTGCCCTCCGCCCATCGTCGCCTTCCTTGGAGCCCGTCGGTGCCGCCCGTCGCCGCCATCCAGTCAGTAAATGTTTATTAACCTATCTTTGGTCTTATTTTATTCTAGCTTAGGGTTAAAATGATTTCTAATTGTTATATTAATTTATGCATGGTAATATAATTTAGTATAATATTACTAGTAGAATGCACTATAACAATAATGTTTTTTAATGTACTATAAAAAATTTCTGAGAAAAAAAATTTCCACTATAACAATAATGTTTTTTAATGTACTATAATATCACTAGCTTAGGGTTTTTTAATGTTATATCAATGTGATAAAAAAATTGCAGATGGCTCCTCCTAAGATTGAACCAAACAGTGGATCCTTAGACTCTACATCAAGTGGCGTGTGTGAGGTTTGCAAATGCGGTAAACATAAGGTACATGATGGTATAGTTTGCACTTGTTTGGCGAAGAAAGTGATTCTCATAATGGACTCCGACTCGGAGGACGACTCGTGATCGCCGCAACCAGATAGGGTAATAAGTGTTGGCAGACGGAAGAATGATGAGACAACCGGTGGTAGAGGAAAACATGCCGAGGCTAGCGGTGGAAAAGGGAAGCATGTAGAGCAATGCGGCAGCAAGAGGAGGAAGGAGGCAAGATCCTCTTTTTATGCAAATTTTATATTTTTATCATCCAATTCAATCATTGATAAGTTGTTCTCACTATCGCCGCCGCGTGTATTTTCTTGTTCAGGAACATGGAGAGTAGTTCAGACTGCCTGATGATGCCGAGTTGGTTGAGGATTGGCAAGTTGAGGCTTTTAATCTGTTTAACCAGAAATAGGTTGGGTTTGTGCCGAGGAAGAAGAAGAAGCTCCAAACCATATATTTCTTTTGGGTTTGACCAGTAGTGCGTTTCGATGTGTAAGCTGGTTTCCCCAGCGTGTACTTGTGTTTGTTTACTTGCTTTCAAATAAACATGATGTGTCAAGCGAGCCCCTGCACCACCGCTCTACAAAGTCTTGATCATATCGTAACAACATGACAAGTCTTGTCTTTTTTAGACTTTATTTGATTTTTTGAGGATTAAAAAACTATAAAGATACATGTTGTCGATCGAGTGTTTTGGCAACCTACATTTTTTATGATGGTTTTAAATTTATTGGATAATAACTAATAATAGAGTCAAAAACATTAATATGGTTTTTCTATAAATTTTGGTTAATTATTTCATGTCTTGTAGTTCAAATTTAACTTATTTTGACTTTGATCATAAAAACACACTTCGTGAAATAAAAAATAGTAAACTGAGAAATAAAAATACCAATTTTTTTAATACATGTCTAACGTAAACCAAGGCAGGAAATGCCATTTTTTAAAAAATTTATAAGTTATGATGTATTTTTATTGTTAAAAAATCAAGTTCAAATGAGGATTCAAACATCAATAAAAAACGTGCTGAGAATTAGAACAGAAATGAAAAAAATATTTGGATGCTAGCAGCAAGGTTCGAACCTCAAACCGCCTGCCGGCAGCGAGGTTCGAACCTCGAACCGCATGGCACCAAAGCAACCCCCGAACCACTGCGCTACAAAGTGTTTCTCGAAATGTATCGCAACGTATGTTAGATAACCCCACTGCTATTCCTTTTAGTAGTGGCATCGAGCACCAACGGCGGGCGGATTAGTAGTGGCGGGCACGCTGACATCACCAGCCCGCCACTGCTAATCCTTTTAGTAGTGGCGGTCGCATGATGTCATCGGCCCGCCACCACTAAGACGAGTGACGTACACTGAGGCAGAAAAATACCAACTTTTTAAATTTGATAAGTTATGATGTATTTTTATTGTTAAAAAAATTCAAGTTCAACGAGGATTTAAACATCAATAAAAAAGTGCTGAAAATTTAAAAAAGTACAAAACAGAAAAAAAATGTTGATTTGGCGCCAGCAGCAAGGTACGAACCTCAAACCGCCTGTCGGCAGCAAGGTTCGAACCTCAAACCGCATGGCACCAAAGCACCCCCCGCACCACTGCGCTACAAAGTATTTCTCGGCAATATGTGCAATGTATGCTAGATAATCCCTACCTCTATGTGGACTTTTTTGCATTTAAATACCAATTTTTGTTAATAAAAAATACCAATTTTTGCAATTAGAATATTGGTGTTGTATTTTTATTGTACAAAAAGTTTCAAGTTCAAAGGAAGAACAACTATAGGTTTTGCTTTCAAACCTGAGTCATTTCATCTCTAAACCCTAATTCATCCCCAGAGAATCTTAGGTTTCTTAACGCCCTACATGATTATTTTCTCGAAACATTTTTATTTTTATGACAATATCTATGGATCGATCATATCATAACAACATGACAAGTCTCTTCTTTTTAGACTTTATTTTATTTTTTTAGGATTAAAAAACTATAAAAATACAAGTCGATCGAGTGTTGTGGAAACCTACATTTTTTATGATGGTTTTAAATTTACTGGATAATAACTAAATATAGAGTCAAAACATGAATATGGTTTTTCTATAAATTTTGGTGAATTATTTCATGTCTTGTAGTTCAAATTGAACTTATTTTGACTTTGATCATAAAAACAGACTTAATGAAATAAAAACAGTAAACTAAGGGAGAAAAATACAAATTTTTGCAATTAGAATATTGGTGTTGTATTTTTATTGTACAAAAAGTTTCAATTTCAAAGGAAGAATAAACTATAGATTTTGCTTTCAAACCTCAGTCATTTCTTCTCTAAACCCTAATGCATCCTCGGAGAATCTCAGGTTTCTTAATGAAATAAAAAAAAGTAAAGTGAGGCAGAAAAATACCAAATTTTTAAATTTGATAAGTTATGATGTATTTTTATTGTTAAAAAAATCAAGTTCAAACAAGAATTTAAACATGAATAAAAAAGTCATGAAAATTAGAATAGAAATGTAAAAAAATGTTTGGATGCTAGCAGCAAGGTTCGAACCTCGAACCGCCTGCCGGCAGCAAGGTTCGAACCTCGAACCACATGGCACCAAAGCAACCCCCGCACCACTGCGCTACAAAGTGTTTCTCGAAATGTATCGCAACGTATGTTAGATAACCCCCACCTCTCATAGTAGTGGCGGTCGGGTATGCTGACGTCACTAGCCCGCCACTGCTATTCCTTTTAGTAGTGGCATCGAGCACCAGCGGCGGGCGGATTAGTAGTGGCGGGCTGGTGATGTCAGCATGCCCGCCACTACTAAGAGAAAATAGCAGTGGCGGGCAAGATGACATCAGCATGCCCGCCACTGCTAATCCACCTATATAAATATTTCACTCCCGCCGTCTGAAAACCCTAAGCCCTAATCTTCTCCCGCCAGTTACTGCCGCTCCAGTGCCCGCGCCGCCACCCTTGGAGCCCTTCGTTGTCGTCCCCGAAGCCCGTTGCCGCCATCTCGGAGCCATTGGTGTCCCCGGACCCCTCGCCGCCACCTCGGAGCCGTCGCAGTCGTCCTCGAAGCCCATCACTGGAGCCCGCGTCGGTGTACCCGGACCCCTCGTCACTGCCGTCCCCATCCCCGACGCACGCCGCCATCCCCATCCCGGAGCCCGCGCTGCCACCCTCGGAACCCATCGCCGTCATCGCCCCGAACTCCGCCGGAGCCCACGTCGCTGTCCCCGGACCCCGCGCCGCCGTCCCCGTCCCCGAGCGCACACCGCCATCACCGTTCAGGTTGCTAAAAATTTCCCCTTTTCCAATTTTCTCTGAAATTAATGACCTGATTCAGATGAACATGCATGTTCTCTTAATTAAGTCCCTAGCTATATCTTCTGTCCGGATAAAATTTTGGTATGAGAATTGTATACCCTTTTTTGGTGAACAAATAAAAATAGAAAATGTTGATTGTGGAATGCAGTTTAGGCCTGTCTTTATTTTATTTTTTCTATTTTGGTTGAATGTGTTCTATTTTGATTCAGAAATTTCCCCTTGAATTCATTGCAAGGTGTTTAGATAATTAAGTTTATTTAAATTCTGATTTCTTGATCAGACATAAAGATTAAATAGCAAGTTTGTGATATAGTCTTTAATTTTACTCATTGGAGCTAAATCCGTGATTAAGTTTGGAGGAGCGTTGGTTGTTTTGAAAGGGCCATCTAATTCGATAGAATTTTGTCGAGCCGCCTATTCACCCCTCTAGTTCTTGAGTGAAGTTTCTATATCTAAGTTATGCCATGAGAAATATTGCATACCACATTACCACTTTTTTAGAACAACTTTTAGAGGCCTATGATGCAAATAGTAATTGAGTTATCTCATGTATGTCATCAAGCCGTGCGACACATCCATTCCTGTCAACAACTTCTTTTTTCTCGTGTTGCTGATAGGGAATGGATGTGCTCACGGTTCCATGGCAGCCATGAACATATTCGAAAAACAACACAAAATATGCTGAGGCCTAAACAACACTGTGATCAGTTTACTACTGCTATTATTTCTAAGGCTACTATATACTAATCCTCAAGTTCATCCGGCTGAAGGCCAACATTAGATTCTGCAATTCCTTTTAGAGGCCTATGATGCAAATAGTAATTGAGTTATCTCATGTATGTCATCAAGACGTGGGACAAATCCATTCCTGTCAACAACTTCTTCTTTCTCATGTTGCTAATAGGGAATGGATGTGGTCATGGTTCCATGGCAGCCATGAACATATTTGAAAAGCAACACAAAATATGTTGAGGCCTAAACAACACTGTGATCAGTTTACTACTGCTATTATTTCTAAGGCTACTATATACTAATCCTCAAGTTCATCCGGCTGAAGGCCAACATTAGATTCTGCAATTCCTTTTAGAGGCATATGATGCAAATTGTTATTGAGTTATCTCATGTATGTCATCAAGCCGTGGGACACATCCATTCCTGTCAACAACTTCTTCTTTCTCGTGTGCTGATAGGGAATGGATGTGCTCACGGTTCCATGGCAGCCATGAACATATTTGAAAAGCAACACAAAATATGCTGAGGCCTAAACAACACTGTGATCAGTTTACTACTGCTATTATTTCTAAGGCTACTATATACTAATCCTCAAGTTCATCCGGCTGAAGGCCAACATTAGATTCTGCAATTCCTTTTAGAGGCCTATGATGCAAATTGTTATTGAGTTATCTCATGTATGTCAGCAAGCCATGGGACAGATCCATTCCTGTCAACAACTTCTTCTTTCTCGTGTTGCTGACAGGGAATGGATGTGCTCATGGTTCCATGGCAGCCATGAACATTTTGAAAAACAACACAAAATATGCTGAGGCCTCAACAACACCGTGATCGGTGTACTACTGTTATTACTTCTAAGGCTACTATACTAATCCTCAAGTTCATCCGGCTGAAGGCCAACATTAGATTCCGCAATTCCTTTTAAAGGCCTATGATGCAAATTGTCATTGAGTTATCTAATGTATGTCATCAAGCCATGTGACACATCCATTCCCATCAACATCTTCTTCTTTCTCGTGTTGCTGACAGGGAATGGATGTGCTCATGGTTCCATGGCAGCCATGAACATTTTGAAAAACAACACAAAATATGCTGAGGCCTCAACAACACTGTGATCAGTTTACTACTGTTATTACTTCTAAGGCTACTATACTAACCTCAAGTTCATCCGGCTGAAGGCCATCATTAGATTCCGCAATTCCTTTTAGAGGCCTATGATGCAAATTGTTATTGAGTTATCTCATGTATGTCATCAAGCCATGTGACACATCCATTCCCATCAACAGATTCTTCTTTCTCGTGTTGCTGACAGGGAATGGATGTGCTCATGGTTCCATGGCAGACATGAATATTTTGAAAAACAACACAAAATATGCTGAGGCCTCAACAACACTGTGATCAGTTTACTACTGTTATTACTTCTAAGGCTACTATACTAATCCTCAAGTTCATCCGGCTGAAGGCCAACATTAGATTCCGCAATTCCTTTTAGAGGCCTCTGATGCAAATTGTTATTGAGTTATCTCATGTATGTCATCAAGCCATGTGACACATCCATTCCCGTCAACAGCTTCTTCTTTCTCGTGTTGCTGACAGGGAATGGATGTGCTCATGGTTCCATGGCAGCCATGAACATTTTGAAAAACAACACAAAATATGCTGAGGCCTCATCGTATCAAGGATGTGCCGCTTCACAATGCATGAGATTCTTCATGAGCTTGGAGCATTGTTCGATCCTGAGAGTGAAGTGGCCAAGCATCCAACTCTGTATGATTGGGCCGGAAGAATGAAAAGGCAAACCAAGATATGAGTTGGCCTTCCAAGAAAACATAAACCGCATGATCATGTATCTGTGAAACAATGGTTAATTTTGAAATTTTGATAGATGTAAACTTTTTAGACTTGATGTGCGATGAAATGTAAATTTTAAATTGATGAGATGTGTTGTTGTTGTTGTTGTTGCTGTGTATGTAGATGGCTGTGTGAAGCATATAATGTAAACATTGTAAATCTTTGTAAATTGATGAGATGGATGGTTGTTGTGTTGATGTGTTGCTGTTGTGGATGTGTATGTGGATATGTGGATGTTTTGCTGCTGTGTATGTGGATGGCTGTGTGAAGCATATAATTTCTGTGTTTTGGTTTGTGGGACTGTGAATTATGGATCACAACATTCTGTGTTATGGGTTATACACAGCAGTGGCGTGTAGATGAGGTCAGCGTGCCCGTTACTGCTGTTGACACAGTGGTGGCGGGCGCGCTGACATCATCTGCCCGCCACTGATATTGATAACAGTAGTGGCGGGCAAATGAGGTCAGCGCGCCCGCCACTGCTGTTGACATAGCGGTGGCGGGCACTCTGCCCGTCACTACTAACCAGGGATAGCAGTGGCGTTAGAGCAGTGGCGGACTGGATGCCTTCCACTACAAGTCGGTTTTGCCCGCCGCTACAGTATCGCTTTGTAGTAGTGTGACTAGAGAATAAAATCTCATAGAAATGTGAAGAATAGAACTCACGATGGCACTGCACGCATGATGAAATCGCATGAACTGGAGCCTGGCGGCACCCTCACGGGAAGAAACAGGAACAAGCCAAAAGTGACCCAAACTTTAGTGCTGGATTAAAGTGAATTACAGAATGGGTAACCCTAACCCTAGGGATTGGGGCCCTATTTATAGGAAGCCCAATCAGCCTAGAATATTCCACAAGACCCTTAGGGTTTTTTACAGACGTTGAAATAAAAGGAAAGGACCAAACTGCCCTTAGGATATTTTTACAAACTCAACTGACTGACTGTGGGCCTAAGGACAAAAAGGTAAACTTCCTATTTACAGATGACTTATCTGGAAGTGGAGCTTTCGTAGCGACTACGGCTTCGCCTCTGAACAGTCCGATGCGAGATCAGCGGTCGTCAGTTTTGCGGCGAAACTGACAAAGCGTCCACCAGCTTTGCACCAGGTACCCGGATTGGGCCGGCCCGATTCCGCATCTCTCTCAGCCCGGCAACCGCTCGCCGCCCGTGTACCTGAGTCAATCCTGGTCAACAGCCTAGTGGATCCTCTGCAACTCCTAGCCCATGTACCCGGATTGGGCCAGCCCGACTTCGCGGCCCCTCTGCCTGACAGTCGCTCGCTGCCCATGTACCTGAGTCACACGTGGCCCAGACGCAGCAGGTCACCTCTCTTTTTTTGTCCTCTTTGACTATCGTTGACAATGACTCATCACATATGGAGCCATGAGGCCCATGCTCTTCAGCATGGCTCCTCATCCCAAGGTTAATCCCGGCAAGAATTGGCACTTGGAACTGGGCTGCATCGTCTCGATCTCCGGTGAAGAAGTCAGTCCCACCACCCTGACGGTCACATCGACTAGGTTTGTATTCTTTGTCAGACTGAAATGAGCGAATAGAGGGGGCTGAATAGGTGCACCAACAAATTTTTTCGAATTGATGGCCTTTTTAAAACACCCAACGCACCTCTAACACAACAAGCCAAAGCAAATAAACTATCATAGCGAAATCCTAGAGAACGCAACTGCTATCACTCTTTTGTCGATTATGATATAATGCGATAGTCTAAGAGATCATAAACACAAAAAATAATCTAGCCTCCAAACAACCGCAAAACACATTTCAATACCAAGACCTTCGCAAAACTCTCTAAAGGGTTCGACATCAAATTGAGTGCCATTGTCGATTGTCAGCTGGCGAGGTACTCTGAACCTGCAGATAATATTCTGCCAGAAAAATTTATGTACATTCTCCGAAGTGATAACTGTGAGGGGTTCTGCTTTGACCCACTTAGAAAAATATTCAATTTCTACCACTACAAATTTTAAACATCCTTTTGTCATTGGGAAGGGGCCAATAAGATCCATACCACACCGGGCCATTGGCCACACCGGAGCAATAACTTGAAGAGGTGTTGGTGGACGATGACTCCGTCTTCCCATCCATTGACATCCTTAGCAAGTGCGGACCAAAGTCTCCGCATCAGCTACTATTTTAGGCCAATAAAGCCCCTGACGAAGTGTTTTTCCTGCTAAGGCTCGAGGGGAAAGATGGCTACCACAAAGGCCTTCATGAATTTATCGAAGTATATCTTGACCTTCAGCTTGGGAAATACATCGGAGGAGGGGAGAACATACTCCGGCCTTGTATAGAATACCGTCGATGATATGATAATTTCGGATTCTTAACTGCAATCTTGATAGCTTTGGGCCTTTGAGAAAATTAGCCTCGCCTTGCAACAATTCCATAATTGAACTCCGCCAGTTGGTGTTTGGTATGCAAAGTACCTCTGCAGGAGGGAGTTGGGGCACCGAATGGGAGTCAAGCTCTTCATAAAAATCCCCTTCCGGAATATCTATGGCTCTGGCTGTAGCTTTTGCGAAGATATCGACTTGTGCATTGTCAGCTCTTGGGATGCTTCGAACAAAAATCCCTTCAAATGCTACTTCAATCTTGTGGATTTCTTCTAGATATTTAGCAAGTTGCAGATGCCAAACTTGGAAACTTGTATCAACATGTCCTGCTACAATTTGGGAATCTGTTTTTATAACAACTCTCGTAGCACCAAGGGCACGTGCCTTTTGAAGGCCTAGCAAAATTCCTTCATACTCCACGATATTATTTGTGGACATAAAGTTGAGCCTTGTGGAGTACATTGCTAAGGCTGCGAGGTGTCCAGCAAGCTTCTGAACTTGCTTCAAATTTTTCACCGGAGCCATTCTCTGGAGTGCACTTATTTGAGTTGGGCTAGTTTCGATGCCCCTGCTCGAAACTAAATACCCTAACAATTTTCTAGCTTGAGCCCCGAAGATACATTTTTGTGGGTTGAGGCGAACTCCACATGCTCAGAGGCTCTCAAAATTTTCTGCTAAGTCTAGACTATGTTGGTGCTTTAAAGCACTCTTTATTACAATGTCATCCATATAGGCTTTGACATTATGGCCTATTTGGTGACCTAGAACTTTAGCAATTAATCTTGAAAAAGTTGCTCAGGCATTTCTCAAGCTGAAGGGCATTCTTACTTAGCAAAAGACTCCCAAAGGAGTTACAAAGCTTGTCTTTTCTTCGTCTTCGTGTTTTAACCATATTTGATGATATCCGGAGTACGCGTCAACGAAGCTCAAAAGCTCGGAGCCAGTAGTGAAGTCGACTAATTGATCAATGTGGGGCATGGGGTAGAGGTCACGTGGGCATGCTTTATTCAGGGATGTGAAGCCAATACACATGCACCACTTCTCGGAGGCCTTTTTCTTGATGAAGACTGGGTTGGCTAACCACTCCGTATGAGCCACTCTAATGATCCCAGTCTTCAACAATTTTTCCACTTCTGCTTTAGCAAGGCTTGCCCTCTTTGTTGATAATTTGCGGAGCCCTTGGCGAACAGGTCGAACCCTTGGGTTGATGAGTAGGCTATGCTCGATGATACTTCAGTTAACTCCAGGAATGTCTTCATCAGACTAGGCAAAGACATCCAAATTTTCTCTAACTACTTCTTCTAGCGATGTAGCAATTTCCGGAGGCAATTCTTTGCCAAACTGGATAGGATAATCTCTGCCATCTTTTACAATGATTTTCATCACAATTTCTCCTTCAGGGTTTGGCCTAGGGGAGGACATCTTTGAGAATTCACTTGACACAGGAATATCCTTTGAATGGTCTTGCACATTATTTATCTTCCGAGGGTCAAGAGGTGGACCATAGCCGTACTCTGCCCTTCGTGCTGCAGTTTTGTCACCGAAGACCGTAAGCACTCCTCCTTTGCGTGGGCATCTTGAGGCATAGATAATTATGATGTGCCACGGCTCCGAATTGATTTAACATGCCCCTTCCAAAGATGACATTATAGGCATAGGGGAATCAACTACGTCGAAAATCAATTCTTCTGTTCTAGCCAAGAGCCCCTCTCTGAAGGCAACCTCGAGGCCTATTTGGCCGAGGGCATCGAGAGGAGGTCCTACGAAGCGTTGAAGCGGACTAGCTGCTGGAAGGAGATGCTTCCGTGAGATACATAGATGGTAAAAAGCCTGAACAAAGATGATATCTGCGGAGCTCCTGCCATTAACCAGCACTCTCCGGACATCCGTTCCTGCAATATCAGCAGTGATAACAAGAGGGTCCGCTTGAGGAAATTTTATACCCACTGCATCGGCTAAGGAGAAAGATATAGGCACTTGGGACCACTCGGGCATTTCAACAACCGATGAAGAGGTCCCAATGTGCCCTACTTCATGAACATACTCCTTCCTTTGCCTTTTTGACATGATGCCCAGGGTTCCTTCTCCAGAGATAGGAAGAACCACTCTTTTGCCGTGGTCTTATGTATCTTCTTGCTTTGGGGGTGGCATAACACTGGCCACCGAAGGTTGCCTTAGGGCTTCAAAGTTGTCTACACGTCCGACGGTTTGTACCAGCTCTAGACTTGCCTCGGGAGGGGCTCAGTCAGAGTAGTGCCTCGACCAGAGCTCCTCTCGAGGTACTCACTCCTCAGAGCTAATATAGACTTACATTCATAGGTAGCATGGCTTTGATTCTCACCATGAATGCAACAGAAGAATGCTTGGCCTTTGCCAACCAGCTTCCCTAACGGCCACCAGCCGCTGACCTTGCTTCCCGAAGCTTGTGGATTCTTAGGGGGAAATTTTGATGAAGAGGGAGCAATCAAAACTTCGGAGCGAGGATGCTTTTGCCCTCTTCGTCTATCATGCAGATTGTCGAAGTGGTACCCTTGTGAAGGAGTTGAAGTCTTCACTTCAAGTTTAACTTCTTGGATGGTTGGTGGAGACAAAGTCGTTCTTCGGAGCCATCCTTCCTCCGACCTAGCATACTCCTCAAAGTAGGCCATTAACTATGCTACTGAGGAAATATGCTTCCGGTGAAGCTTGTCGAGGAGGCCTAGATTTGTGACTCCTTCCTGAGCCACATCAACCACAGATGATGCGGACAACCCTCTTATCTACGACTTCGTATGAGCGAAGCACTTGAAAAACTACTGCAAAGTTTCTACAGGTTGCTACTTTACCTGAAAAAGACTTCCAGTAGAAATAGGGGGCACAAATGTACCTTAGAAGTTGCTTACGAACATCTTCCTTAATTGTTCCCAAGACTTAATTGATCTTGGTTTCAAAGACCAGAACCAACGCAGAGCGACTCCTTCGAGCGCAAGGGGGAAGCACATCGCCATTGTATATCGGACCCCTCAGCTAGCCTCGATTGCTAAAGCATACGAGCGGGAAAATTCCCCTAGATCTTGTTCTCCGGAATACTTACAAAGTTTCGAAGTTCTAAACATAGGGTCGAAGCACACCTTCTGCAAGTCTCGGTGTAACGAATATTCATCATCAAAAGAAGCATTCTCAATGCTTCTTAGAACTTTAGAAGCTTCGAGATTGAAGGCAAGATCTTCGTCTTGAGGCACCTCCAGAATAGCGGGGCTAGCTTGAGGATGAAGCCTATCCACACCTTCCTGTCTCCACCTTGTCACTTTGACCTAAAGATGGGCCATCTAAGTTGCCACATCATCAGGACTATCTTAATTTCTTCCGGAGGTGACCTCCGGGTCTTGTGAACTGAACAGGTCAGTTTGAAGCACAGTCGGAGCCGCAGGAGAGGCTCTGTCAGTTGAAAGCATGGACAGAGTCCTGAGAGGGGCTTTGTATGTTCGAGGAAGAGTGTTTGTATCTAGAGTCTGAGGTAGGGGGATCACGGAGGGTCCTCCAACCTCGGTACTGTTTGAAGATTTCAACCCGGAGGTCCGAGAAGACCTCCGGAGGGGACTAGTGCCTAGGCTCCGCTTAGGAGGCATGGCTCTAGGAAAGGATTGGTAGAAAACGAAGTTTTTGTATTAGGTTCCCCACGGACAGCACGAGCTGTTGGCGTAAAAGATTATGCTAATAGGTTTAAGAAACTAAGTGTTTGACAAACGAAGTGTTTGTTTGAGTAAACTATTCCAAGCCTATGAGATGGATAATAGCTTGAGATAGTTCGAAGTATATATTGAATGTTTTTAGTATTCGATCACCATTACAGAGTGAAGATAGGTATTTATAGACCGAATACATGGGAAAAGACTTCTTTACCCTCTAATTACAACCGACTAAGAAGATATTATTTAGTATTCTTCGTAGGGGTAAAAGAGTAAAAAGCTAATCTAATTAGTGAGAAGATAAATATTTTGTCCTTGCTGGCAACTCCCCTTCGGGTGAAGAGGCTTTAGGAGGCTTTGTTATACTGAAGCTTTGACAGAGGTCTCTGCTGAATAAGGCTCCGATCCGACGGAGCCTCATTTCCTATAAGGCCTTCAGAGAATAGAGTCCCTGACTTCATTTCTTCTGCTTGTGTTAACATAAAAGTCCTTGGACTGTCGAAGATGAAATATTTTCCCCCAACAACATGGTACACGCATATCACGTTGATGGTAGGGCACAAGAAGAAGTAGGCGGGCTAATAGAAGTGTCACTTCATCTGACCTGATCTAGAAATATGAAGAGAAATCGAGAGAAAAGGCGGACGCTGATCACAACCAAAGTTACTCGATCAACCCTCATTGGAATCGTGATTTCTTCATATTCTGCTATAACAGAGGGTTGTGTATGCTATCAATTGACAACTGTCCCGGGTGCGGCATCAGAGGTGAGTCACAAGATGACCATCGACCACATAACAGTAGGGCAAGGTCATGTGATCAAGAAGCCGTTCACCAGAGGTTGTCACCACTAAGGGTGTTGGCGCTCGAAAGACTCATCCCCTTAAACGTTAAGGACGACGGTCAATCACCGATGGTAAAAACATACCAGAGATCTGCTATGGTGCCCTAGCGGGATTTTCACAAGGAACCAAAGGAGAAGGGTGCAATGACTGTTGCAGAGGGAGGTAAAGGCACAATGGTGTGAGGAAGAAATTGATCGGCCCTGAAGGATTAGAAGCAAATGGCGAGTAAAATATAAGGTCGATCATGACAACAATAAGGACATAGGGGTAAATATGGTTTTCTTTCTCCCTGCAGAGTATCGAGCATCTTCTAAAGACAACGTAGATCTGTAGGCTCAACTAGTCTTCGGCCTACAGATGCCAATGCACAACTATGTGGAATGAAGCATGGTCTGACGCTGTGACAAAGAAAATTAGATTGTGGGATCGAAATGGCGACTAGAGGGGGGTGAATAGGCTCCTCGACTAATTTTCGTGAATTAGATGACCTTTTCAAAACACCCAACGCACCTCCAAAATCTCAGATTCAAATTTAAACCAATCAGTACAATATTTGAGGAACACTAGTTTGAAAATCACAATTCAGCTTAGTTTGGGGTTTGATTGGTCGAACTATTTTGTCAGAAACTGAAGCTCCGAAGTTCACTACCTAGATCGACAATTGGTTTGCCGACAGAAAGATATGGGAGATTGATTTGTCAAAAAAGATCAAAACACTCACACAAAAGTTCAAATCAGATTTGTAATAATTAATCAGCTTATCACAATTGAATTCCAAATGAAATCACAATAATTCAGAAAGTGCCTTGATCATGAATAGTGATCGCTGTTTCAAAAATAATCACAAATTCAAGTTTTCACTTCAACTCCAACTCTGATTACTCCAAACAGAAATACTAGCTCTGTCTCTATATATAATTCATCTCAAACACAACATGCAATGTAATCAGATATAAACTCAAACAACACTCTAAAACAGATACTAATGTTCTGAAACTGAACAATATTTTCAGTTAAAAAGAGAGTTCAAGCTGACAAGTGATTTCAGATGATGAAACTAATCTAATTCAATTGCATTTTAAAACTGAAAACAGGTTTCATATATTCAGTCCATTTCAAAAACAACAACCTGATTCAAAATTCAGTTTAGTATTTTCAAAAGCTACTTCAATTCAGAAATCAGTTCTGAATTCAGTTCAATTCAACTAGACAACTAATTCAATCAGATTCAGAGATTCAACAGAATGTGATTTGAACAAATTTGATTTAACCTTGAAGATAGAATTCAGTTTCTCAAAATTTGATTTATACCTGAACACACAATTCAGTTTTTCAGTTCATTTCAAAACAAAAAACAGATATAGCAGACCTGTTAAAACTTGAAAAGTTCAGACTACAATTCTATACAGAACAAAAAACTTGGAGGATAAAACTGACTAGATTCAGAAATATTCTAGAGTTCAAGACAAACATTTAATTCAGAACAGTGCACATTCTAATCAGTTTGCTTACACACGGATTTCAATTTGAAACTAATTACTGAAGCTGAATTAGAAAACCAAGTTGAATAAGGTTCTGAAAAGAATATTTGTATTGAAACTTTTAGCTCTATGACATAAAACTGAAAAATATCACACCAATCAGATCAGATTTGTAGGGGATAAAGTAGAGTCAATTTGTGATCTGAAAACTTGATGACTATTTAACATTCTTTACCACACAAAACACTCACTACCTAATCTGAACCTGAAACCAGAAATTTTAAGATGAACAGTAAATTTAGAGTACTAAATATGTCTATGGTAATTCAAGAATTTGAATTGGACAAAACCTATTAAATTCAAATCTGTAAACATATTGCAGTTTAACTAATGTCCTCAATAGAGAATTTCATATGAAGAAACAGATTAACTCAAAGTGATCAAACTTCTGTTTACTTTCAGATTTCAGAACTGAACAGACCAGAACATACTTGCAGAAATTATATTTTAGAACAAGTTTAACACAATAAAACCTGGATGATGATCCTTTTACTGGAGAAGCTCAAACTCCTGTTCATGATCAGATTGCTGAAGAGCACCCTTGTGATGCTAGATCATCTCTCCCCAAAACAGCAGCAATTTGATGTAGAAAAAATGAAACAACCTAGTTTCTAGAAAAGTAGGCAGTTGAAAAAATAGGCTGAAAAGTGCATTTTGTAATCCCTTTTTGATTCTAAATGCAGCTAATGAAAATTAGCATGAACATAAAAAGAATCAGAGATTCCTCAAGAACTCAAACTACTTCTTGTCAATGAGAGTGATCAAACAATCTTTGCTCAGAAAAATCTTTTCTGTCAGTTCTTGAAGTTTTCATTTCAAATGTGCCATAGCACATTTAATACGCAAAAACTTCAAGGAACATATGTTTGATCCGAGTGCAAACTTGAAAACTGGAACATCCAAATCTTCCACAATAGATGTTACATAGGCATCAAACCCATGTTCTACACTGAAATCACCAGAAAACTCTCACAAAAATCCAATCCAGACACAAAAACTTACCTGCGCCCAGAACTATTCTCTCGCTGGTTACTGTGCAATTTTCAGATCTAGAACAGTGGCTCTCTCAAGAAAAGTAATAGCTGAATAAAAATGATGTAGTGGTTGTATGGTTCAGCCAAAAAGAGAGAGAAGCCTGCCCATGGCTCTGGTCCTCTATTTATAGGCCAGCCATGGGAGGCAAATTTCTGAAAAGAACCCTCTAGATTTAATATATTACATCAAGGTCCTATTCCTTGTAATATATTTTTAGAATTAAGAAATTCTGAAAAATATACTAAAAGAGTACATTTGTTCTAGACTCTTACTAAAATTAAACCTAATTTATTACATATTGACTCAACACTAAAAAGGACTCCTAACAATCGAAATTAACAAATTTAGATTTGTGATGGTTTTCAGCAAAAACCGACAAAGCCTCTCAACTCTTCGACTCATGACACCGCTTTGCGACTCCGAGCGCCAGCAAGCCACTTTCGCAACCATCCATCCGTCCAAGTCTTGCTCGGTTCTTCGTGCACTCTTGAGATCTTCTCCAACTTCGCCCGGCCTCCCTGATCCTCCAGCATCGAGCTTCCCGCTTGACCCTTGATCACTTGCCATCGACAGTCGGTCAGCATCTCCACCTTGCACATCAAAGACAAGCCAAAACAATAACGCGATGCACCACCGAATGCCTCGGCAACCAATCCTCTTTTGTACACCAAACCCTTCGATGTAACCAAACCATCACTCAATCACTCGCTCACTCACATGCTCATTCTTGTCAATCACTGTTGGACCGGAAACGGCGACCAGAGGGGGGGTGAATGGGAGCTTTTAAAATTTCGGGCTAAAAATTTAGCCTTCGGGTCTGTTCTGTCTTCTGCGGAACAGGCTTCGAACACAGCCTTCGAAGGTCTGGTTCGGAGGTACTTCGACACCTTCGAACACAGGCTTCGGAGAGGCAAAAGTTCGAAGCCAAGAAGACTTCGCTCCACTTACAACCCTCGAAAATCTACTCTGCTAAGTCAGTGCAGGCTCTGCACACAAGGTGCTTCGAGCAGGCTTCGCACTTCACCCTTCGCAGGAGTGGACAGCCCTCTGAGGACTTCGACCAAGTACCTAGCGGCAGCAACTGGTGCTAGGCTTCGTACGCGAAGGTCTACACGCACACAAAACGGACTATGCTAAAGGCTTCGACACAAGAAGCAAAACGGGCCTCGGTCAGGGCTACGCTAGTAAGCAGCGAGGTTACACCTCCTGTTACACAGAGCGAATGCACACTGACAAAGCACACCTCGCACGAAAAACTACCTTCGCCTCAACAGGCTTCGGTGTACTAAACTAGCGAAGTATGCAAAGCGAGCTCAAGCAAAAAGCACAAGAAAAACAGGGCTTCGCCGCTTGAACAAGGAACACTGAAATAAATTGAACTCAGAATGAATACAGCGAGGTCTGTCTACAGGAGCTCAACAGTAAATGCTCAAAGTGTTAAATGTTACCTACCGAGCCCCCATATTTATAGCCCACGGCTTCATCCTAAGGAAGTGACTACTTTACCCCTAGGGTTTACAACAGATTTGTCTCTACAGAACTAAGGGGTACAAAAGGTAGTCCACCTTTATTTTGGAGGCTTCTCTGTCAGCTGCAGAGGGGACAGTGTCAGCCTTTTTCAGAACAGACAGTGTCAGCCTTTACAGTGTTGACTTCTGGAACCTCCCTTCGCACCGGAGGGTGCGGTAGCTTCGGCGAGAAGCCTGCAGCCTGTTGGCCTTCGCTCCGTCGAAGAAGTCCTTCGATACAGTGACGGTTTTAAGCCAAAGCCGTCAAAGCCCCTTGGGCCTTCGCACCACCACCTCCGGAGTGGATCACCACGGCTTCGCAGCTACTCCCAGCTTGAACACCGTCCGTCCGTGTACCGAAGCCATGCATGGCCGAAGCACCACAAGTCATCCTCACTCCGAAGCACCACCTTCGGAGTACCACCCTTCGAAGTCCCTCCTTCGTCCAAGGCCTCCGCATGAAGCATTCCATGAGCACTTCGTCGCAGTGTCTCACTCCGAGCACACTCCTCGACGAGCCTCACCCGGATCATGCCTTCGATGCACCTCGACTTCTGAGACCTTCGTCGGGCCAACTTCGAGTGTCTCCCTCCGGAGCACACTACGAACCCTTGCCTCCGCAGAGGACTTGGTCCACCAACTCCGAAGTCACTCCATTCGGAGTTCCTTCGAAGTGCCTCACCTCCGAGGACTTTGTCTCGGAGTACCTTCAGCCGGAGCCACGCTCCGCACTCTCTGCCTTCACCTGGCACGCCTCGACCCGAGGACCGACCCGGACCACCTTCGCAGCCACCGTGACGGAGCTCCCCGCTCCCCTGGCATCAAGCCTCCCGCTTGACCCAGGTTCACCCGGCTCGAACCTTGTCCGTCGCCTCCGAAGCCCCTGCGCACCACCGACAAGCAAACAAGTGTATCCAGTACTCCGGAGACCTCTCCGGGTTAACAACCTCCGGCACACACTCCGGTGTACCGCCCAAAGTACCGAAGCCATCGGTACGAACCCTGTCATCGCGTACTGTCGGACCCCTCCGACGAGCACACTCCGCTGCAACAGCTGCAGCAAGCAAACACCTCCGAACACCCTTCGGAGAACCACCTCCGAAGCCCCTTCGGAGGTACCCTTCGAACAGAGGGTAAATAAACCTGTCAATCACTCATCACATACACCGAAACCACCCTTGGTTTCTCAATCTCCCCCTTGATGAGTGCATTGACAACCAAATCCAAAATAAGAGAATGGAAAAATTTTCAGCACACAAGTGACCATAAAAACGCAGAAAAGAGCCAAAGCATGTCACTTGATAAAGAAATTTTTCTCCCCCTTTGTAAAAGAGTAAAAGCCCCTTCGGCAAATCTCCCCTTGATAAGAACTCCCCCTGAGTTAAGCAAATTTTTCTCCCCCTTTATGTCAAAAACTCTCCCCCTTTTAAAAAATATGCCTTCTTGCGGCAGAGAACATAGCAAACCTCTCCCCCTTTGGCAATGCAAGCATCAAGGAGCAGTCAAAAGATGCAAAGCTTCGAAATGAATAGAATTGCAAGGACATATATTGCAAAAATATGCCAACATTAAAACTAATGATCATGTGCTCAGCTCAATTTAACAATCTGTGAAACAAGATGATGGCATGTGATTTTGTCATTTTGAAGTAAAAGCATCACCACGTAATCAAAGCAGCTAGACATGTGAAGGCAAGGACTGCGCAAAGCTAACAATGTCTACCCTAGACAGACAAGTCTTGTTCAAAAAGAAGCTTTGAAAGCAAACTTGATGAGCAATTAAATTTGTTGTTCTTTTCTTAATGCCAGGGGTTATTTGTTTGTCCACCTTATACTTTCCAATCAAGCCAAGCCTAGGCAAGAAAGCCGTCTGAAGCTTAAGGCGGTGATTTTGGCATACACCACACTATCCCAGTTCAGACCAAAGTGCAATGGTAAGCAGTCTAGAATAGAGTAGTGCGACAAACAAACCCTCCTGGATCTTTTCATTTAAACCAGACAAATCATGGATTTTTGATTTTGATTCAGATGAATTAAATATTTTGATGCATATCCATGAATAAAGAACACAATTTTTCAAGTTGCAAATTTTAGCATCCAAGGAACACTGTCTTGCTGTCAAGTAGATAAAAGATAGCTAAAAGCAGTCCAGCCTAAACCCGCTAGATACAAGATTATGCGGTGAGCAAGTTTCGATTTTTAGAAAATAAAACATCATGCACAATCAATGTTCCAGACATATTTCATAGAGCTGAGCTGTCATGATTTCTTTGAATTAAAAGCAGGCATATAATAGCAAAAGATGTAAGTGCAATTCCACACATAATGAGCATATGCAAGACAATTAAAATCAGCTCCCCCTCACAAAATGCCGTAGGGATGACAAATACCAAGTTCCCCACGCAAGTAAGCAAATCGAGAAGCATCGAGGGGTTTTGTAAAAATATCGGCAAGCTGGTGTTGGGTATCAACATATTGAAGTTCAATATCACCCTTCTCATTGTGATCTCTGAGAAAATGATACCGTACATCAATGTGTTTGGTTCTGGAGTGCTGAACCGGGTTGTTTGCAATACAAATAGCACTAGTGTTATCACAGAAAAGTGGAACACTCTTATAATCTAACCCGAAATCCCGCAAAGTGGAAACCATCCACAAAATCTGAGAGCAACAGCTAGCTGCAGCAACATATTCGGCCTCAGCCGTTGATTGTGCAACACTAGACTGTTTGCGGGAAGACCAGCAAACCAGAGACGTACCCAGAAAATGACAAGTACAAGAGGTACTCTTCCTATCAATTCTACACCCAGCAAAATCCGCATCTGAATAACCTCTAAGACATAAAGATGAAGACGATGAATACCATATGCCAAATTCAAGGGTGTGTTTGAGATACCTTAAAATGCGCTTAACCGCTTGGCGGTGCGAAGCTCGTGGTGAAGCCTGAAAACGAGCGCACAGACACACAGCGAAGTGTATGTCCGGCCTCGTAGCAGTCAAGTAGAGGAGGGAGCCAATCATACTCCTGAACTCCTTCTGATCTACGGCTTCTCCATCTTCGTCAGGGTCCAATGCTACAGATGTAGCCATTGGAGTGGCGAGGGGCTTCGCATCGGACATGTCGAATTTCTTGAGCAGGTCCTTGGTGTACTTTGTCTGGTGGACAAAAGTACCTTGTTTGCTTTGCTAGATTTGCAAACCAAGGAAAAAGGTGAGTTCACCCATCATCGACATTTCAAACTCCCTGCTCATGGTATCTGCAAACTCGGCAACCAAAGCATGAGAAGAGCCACCAAAGATGATATCATCCACATAAATTTGCACTAGAAGGAAATCTTTGCCATGCTTGAGAGTAAACAAAGTTTTATCAACAGAGCCCATCAAATACCCTAGCTCAAGCAGAAAAGACTTAAGTCTATCATACCACGCCCGAGGGGCCTGCTTGAGTCCATAAAGAGCCTTATGAAGTTTAAGGACTTTATGTGGGTACTTGGGGTTTTCAAAACCAGGGGGTTGTTTTACATAAACATCTTCACCTATGAAGCCATTAAGAAAAGCACTTTTGACATCCATTTGATAGAGTTTGAATCCCCGGGATGTCGCAAAGGCAAGCAAAATCCTAATGGCCTCAAGGCGAGCAACAGGTGCAAAAGTTTCAGTAAAATCAATCCCTTCTAGTTGAGAAAAGCCCTGAGCTACAAGTCTAGCCTTGTTTCTAACAATTGTCCCATCCTCCCCTTGTTTATTTTTGAAAATCCATTTTGTTCCAATGAAATGAACATTTGGTGGAGGATCAACTAAAGTCCAGACTTGGTTTCTTTCAAAATTCTCAAGCTCTTCATGCATGGCATTGATCCAACTAGAATCAGAAAGTGCATGACTAACATCTAAGGGCTCGAAAGAAGCAACAAAAGCAGCATTAGTGAAATGGGCATGAGACCGCGTTACCCTTTGATCAAGCTCACCAATGATCTGCTCGGGAGGATGCATCCTTTGGACATGATGTGGAGCCTCGCGGCGGGATGCAGTCTCCCCCTCAACTTGTGCGTTGGAGTGGTCCAAGATGACCGATGTTGAGGTAGTCGCTTCGGGACCTCGTGCCGAAGTAGTAGAAGCGGGGTCAGCTTCGGGGGTTGATGTCGAGGGTAGTAGGGGATCATCCTCGAATTCTCCGGGATCTTCGTCTTCGAATAGGGTCTGTTCCATGTCGTGTTCATTTGCCTGTTCAAGAGCAGAACTAACAGAGGGGGTTGATTCATCAAAAGTCACATCACATGACTCGATGACAGTGTTAGTCTCTAAATTATAAACACGATAAGAATGACCATGAGTAGTATAACCCAAAAAGATCCCGTCAGAAGATCGCGACTCAAATTTATCCAAGTTACCACGTTTTAGGATAAAGCAGCGACAGCCAAAAACTCGAAGATGAGTAACCTTGGGCTGTCTCCCAAAACGCAGCTCATAAGATGTCAAATTTAAAATTGAGCGCAAGAAAATTCGGTTTGAGATGTAACAAGCAGTGTTCATGGCCTCAGCCCAGAATTTTCTAGGAGTCCTATGCTCATCAAGCATCGTCCTAGCCATCTCAACCAAAGTGCGGTTTTTCCTCTCAACAACACCGTTCTGTTGAGGAACCCGCGGAGCAGAGAATTGATGTTCTATGCCATGCTCCATGCAAAAGTCAACAAAGAGACTATTTTTGAACTCGGTGCCATTATCGCTTCGGATGAATTTTAATGCACCAGGGAGTTCAGTGAAAAGTCTCAAAGCCAAGCTCCGAAAGTGTGAAAACACTTCATCCTTGCTGGCAAGAAAGAAGACCCAAGAGTAGCGAGAGAAATCGTCGACAATAACAAGTACATACCACTTGCCGCCTAAAGAACTAATCCGAGAAGGACCTACAGTGTCCATATGGAGAAGTTCTCCGGGCTGTTCAGTCATCACTGTGGTGACTGGCGAATGCGAAGCGGCAATCATTTTTCCATGTCGACAAGGAGCGCAAACTAAATTCTTCTCAAACTTGAGCTTGGGCAATCCTCGGATCAAGCCTAGGGCGCTCAGACGAGCGAGCAACTCAAAGCTCATATGCCCTAGTCTCCTATGCCACTTCCAAAGCTCAGAAGTCGAATGTGCAACAAGACAATGAGAAGAACCAGACGACTCTGAAAAATCAGCTCCAAAAACTCTCCCAACCCTAAAGATCTTACACACCACAACGCCATCAGAATTGAGCACTTGCGAAGTATCGCGATGAAATCGCACTTCGAAGCCCTCATCAAGCAAGCTGAGATACAGACAGCAAATTGTATCCCAGGTTCTCAACCAAAGCAACATCTTTGAGAGTGAAGTTCGTGTTAATCCTTACCACACCTTTACCTTTCACTCTACTCCTTCGATTGTTTCCGAAGGTGATATGTTCCCTTTGCTTGGTTGTGGTGAGGCTGGAGAACCAATTTGCATCTCCGGTCATGTGGCGCGAACAACCGGAGTCCATGATCCACGTGCCCTCCAAGCCTCGACCTGTCGCCTACACATGATGAAAACGTCTCGATCGCTCAGTGCTGGGGTGAGTAAAATAATGACGAGGCATCCAGCACTGAGTGACACGAGTGGTAGGCACAGTAAAAGTAGACGGTCTACGCACATGAAAATCAGCATGATGCAAAGTGCGAGGTCTACCTACATGCAAAGAACGCAAAGCATGACGAGGTCTCCTACTCTGACGAGGTATAAAGCTACTCGCCCGAGGTCTACCACCATATGGAACATGGTGAACACCTCGAGGAGCAGAACCTCTCCGAGAAGCACGAGGAGCCTCGAAAACAGGACGAGAGTAATACTCAGACTCATGCATACCTAAAGATGAGTAATGCATGTCCTGATAGCTCATCGCTTGTGCACGTCGCTCATCCTTGATGCGACGGAAACAGAAACCAATCAAATGACCCGCCCGCTGACAATAAGAACAGTGAAACACTCTCCTGGGGGCATTCTCATGGGTCATAGGAGCAACTCTCACAGGCTCCTTGGGTTTCTTCACAGTGGTTTTCTTGGGAGGATTTTTCTTGGCAGGAGGAGTGGTTTTCTTTGGTGGATGGGTAGGCTTTTTGGCTGATGGGGTGTCCAACAGAGCTCTCTCTTTCTCTAGGGTGATGGGAGAGGTAAAAATAGTTTTGGTCTTACTGTCTGAAGCTATCCTCTCAAAACCCAAACCTAGAGCTACCCCGGCTCTGTCAGCACACAACTTGGTCTTGGCCAAGAGCAAATCCATCCTACCCTTTCCCTCAGTGCATTTGTTTACCACGGAAAGAAGGTATTCATTTTCAGACATGAGGTTTTCAGCTCGCTCTCTAGCAGTGCCTAGCTGGTCCTTAAGGGTAATGCAAGTGTCACAAACAGGTTGCACATCCTTAGAACTACCGGCCCTCTCCAATCTAGCCTCCAAATCATGAACATGCTTATCACGTAAATTAATGCTATCGCGTGATAAAGAGCAGTTCATGCAATCAATAACATCATGAGGTCTAGAATCCACCTCCAAAAGCTGCTTCTGTGCAGTCTCAAGCTCAGAAAGAGTTTGAGCATGAACAGAACGCAACTGAGCAAGCTCACTCATGACAACAGAACATGATTCACATTCAGCATCATCAAACTTAGACTTAAGCATGGCATATTCAGTAGTAATGTTTTCTAGCCTAAGTCTAAGGTCTTTTCTTTCTCTAGCGGCTTGCACAAGTAATCTATCCTGACCTAGCACTACTTCATTCAGCTCATCTAATTTAATTAGAAGCTGGTCAGATGATAGGTTTACCTCAGATGAGTCAAGCTCATCGCCGCTGTGATCGCTGTCGGCCATGAAGCAAAGGCCGGTGAAGTCACGTCCCTTCTTGTCCTTCTTGTCCTCCTTTCTTGGGGACTCCTCCTCCTCAGAGCTCGACTCCTCAGTTGAGGATGTGTCGATGTCGCTGAGAGCAGCAACAAAAGCTCTGGAAGCGGCCTTGGCTACTTTCTTAGCCATCTTGCCGCGCTTGCCCTTCACAAAGGGCTTCCTCTCCTTTTTGTGGAATTTGGGGCGCTCACTCTCATCCCTCTTTTTGACCTTGGGGCAATTGGCCTTAATGTGAGAGGTGTCGCCACATTCATAGCAGCCACTAAAACCACTTCTCCTCTGATCCCGTCTCTCATGATGAAAGCGGGTGAACCTCCGGGCAATGAGAGCAAGCTCATCATCAGCTAGAGTGTCCACCTGCTCCTTTGTGACGGAGACCAGGGAGGACAAAGCAAAACCATCTGCAAGAACACAGGTGCCTGATGTGCTTGGTTTTGCAGTGGTGCCACGGCTAGTGCTAGAAACCAATACCAATGGCTGTGGCAAAGAGCTTCTGTGCACTGCAAGAGATGCCTTGGCAATCTCTGTGGACTTCAGCTTGCTAAAGAGTTTGTTGGACCGGAAACGGCGACCAGAGGGGGGGTGAATGGGAGCGTTTAAAATTTCGGGCTAAAAACTTAGCCTACGGTTCGGTTCTGTCTTCTGCGGAACAGGCTTCGAACACAACCTTCGAAGGTCTGGTTCGGAGGTACTTCGACACCTTCGAACACAGGCTTCGGAGGAGCAAAAGTTCGAAGCCAAGAAGACTTCGCTCCACTAACAACCCTCGAAAATCTACTCTGCTAAGTCAGTGCAGGTTCCGCACACGAGGTGCTTCGAGCAGGCTTCGCACTTCACCCTTCGCAAGAGTGGACAGCCCTCTGAGGACTTCGACCAAGTACTTGGCGACAGCAACGGGTGCTGGGCTTCGTACCCGAAGGTCTACACGCACACGCAAATGGACTATGCTAAGGGCTTCGACACAAGAAGCACAACGGGAAAAGAACAGGGCTTCGCTAGTAAGCAGCGAGGTCTTGCCTCGTGTTACACAGAGCGACAGCACACTGTAAAGCACACTTCGCGATAAAAACACCCTTCGCCAAGACAGGCTTCGGTGAACTAAAAGTAGCGAGGTATGCAATACGAGCTCAAGCAAAAGCACACAGAAGCAGGGCTTCGCCGCTTGAACAAGGAACACAAAATGTATTGAACTCAGAATGAAAACAGCGAGGTATGTCTACAGGAGCTCAACAGTAAATGCTCAAAGTGTTAAATGTTACCTACCGAGCCCCCATATTTATAGCCCACGGCTTCATCCTAAGGAAGTGACTACTTTACCCCTAGGGTTTACAACAGATTTGTCTCTACAGAACTAAGGGGTACAAAAGGTAGTCCACCTTTATTTTGGAGGCTTCTCTGTCAGCTGCAGAGGGGACAGTGTCAGCCTTTTTCAGAACAGACAGTGTCAGCCTTTACAGAGTTGACTTCTGGAACCTCCCTTCGCACCCGAAGGTGCGGTAGCTTCGGCGAGAAGCCTGCAGCCTGAAGGCCTTCGCTCCGCCGAAGAATTCCTTCGATACAGTGACGGTTTTAAGCCGAAGCCGTCAAAGCCCTTGGGCCTTCGCTCCACCACCTCCGGAGTGGATCACCACGGCTTCGCAGCTACTCCGAGCTCGAACACCGTCCGTCCGTGTACCGAAGCCATGCATGGCCGAAGCACCTCAAGTCATCCTCACTCCGAAGACCCACCTTCGGAGTACCACCCTTCGAAGTCCCTCCTTCGTCCAAGGCCTCCGCATGAAGCATTCCATGAGCACTCCGTCGCAGTGCCTCTCCCCGAGCACACTCCACGACGAGCCTCACCCGGACAATGCCTTCGATGCACCTCGACTTCTGAGACCTTCGTAGGGTAACCTTCGAGTGTCTCCCTCCGGAGCACACTTCGAACACCTTGCCTCCGCAGAGGACTTGTTCCACCAACTCCGAAGTCACTCCATTCGGAGTACCTTCGAAGTGCCTCACCTCCGAGGACTTTGTCTCGGAGTACCTTCAGCCGGAGCCACGCTCCGCACTCTCTGCCTTCACCTGGCACGTCTCGACCCGAGGACCGACCCGGACCACCTTCGCAGCCACCGTGACGGAGCTCCCTGCTCCCCTGGCATCAAGCCACCCGCTTGACCCAAGTTCACCTGGCTCGAACCCTGTCCGTCGCCTCCGAAGTCCCTGCGCACCACAGTCAAGCAGACAAGTGTATCCAGTACTCCGGAGACCTCTCCGGGTTAGCATCCTCCGGCACACACTCCGGTGTACCGCCCAAAGTACCGAAGCCATCGGTACGAACCCAGTCATCGTGTACTGTCGGACCCCTCCGACAGGTACACTCCGCTGCACAGCTGCAGCAAGCAAACACCGAACACACTCCGGTGACACACCTCCGAAGCCCCTCCGGAGGTACCCTTCGAACAGAGGGTAAACAATCCTGTCAATCACTCATCACAAACACCGAAACCACCCTTGGTTTCTCAATCTCCCCCTTGATGAGTGCATTGACAACCAAACTGAAGTTCAAGAAAATGTAAAAATTTTCAGCACACAAGTGACCATAAAAACTCAAAAAGAGCCAAACATGTCACTTGATAAAAGAATTTTTCTCCCCCTTTCTCAAAAGAGTAAAAGCCCCTTCGGCAAATCTCCCTTTTGATAAAAACTCCCCCTGAGTTGAGCAAATTTTTCTCCCTCTTTATGTCAAAAATTCCCCCTTTCGAAATTATGCCTTCTGGCGCAGAGAACACAGCAAATCTCTCCCCCTTTGGCAATGCAAGCATCAAGGAGCATTCAAAAGATGCAAAGCTTTGAAATGAATAGAATTGCAAAGACATATAATGCAAAAATATGCCAAAATTAACACAAATGATCATGTGCTCAGCTCAATTTAACAATCTGTGAAACAAGATGATGTCATGTGATTTTGTTATTTTGAAGTGAAAGCATCACCACTTAATCACAGTAGCTAGACATGAGAAGGCAAGGACTGCGCAAAGCTAACAATTTCTACTCTAGACAGACAAGTCTTGTTCCAAAAAGGAGCTTTGAAAGCAAACTTGATGATTAATTAATCTAGATGTTCTTTTCTTAGTGCCAGGGGTTATTTGTTTGTCCACCTTATACTTTCCAATCAAGCCAAGCCTAGGCATGAAAGCCATCTGAAGCTTAAGGCGGTGATTTTGGCATACACTACACTATCCCAGTTCAGACCAAAGTGCAATGGTAAGCAGTCTAGAATAGAGTAGTGCGACAAACAAACCCTCCTGGATCTTTTCATTTAAACCAGGCAAATCATGGAATTTTTTGATTTTGATTCAGATGAATGAAACATTTTGATGAATATCCATGAATAAAGAACACAATTTTTCAAGTTGCAAATTTTAGCATCCAAGGAATAGTGTCTTGCTGTCAAGTAGAAAAAAGATAGCTAAAAGCAGTCCAGCCTAAACAAGCTAGATACAAGATTATGCGGTGAGCAAGTTTTGATTTTTAGAAAATAAAACATCATGCATAATCAATGTTCCAGACATATTTCATAGAGCTGAGCTGTCATGATTTCTTTTGAGTTAAAAGCAGGCATATAATAGCAAAAGATGTAAGTGCAATTCCACACATAATGAGCATATGCAAGACAATTAAAAGCAGCTCCCCCTCACAAAATGCCGTAGGGATGACAAATACCAAGTTCCCCACGCAAGTAAGCAAACCGAGAAGCATCGAGTGGTTTTGTAAAAATATCGGCAAGCTGGTGTTGGGTATCAACATATTGAAGTTCAATATCACCCTTCTCATTGTGATCTCTGAGAAAATGATACCGTACATCAATGTGTTTGGTTCTGGAGTGCTGAACCGGGTTGTTTGCAATACAAATAGCACTAGTGTTATCACAGAAAAGTGGAACACTCTTATAATCTAACCCGAAATCCCGCAAAGTGGAAACCATCCACAAAATCTGAGAGCAACAGCTAGCTGCAGCAACATATTCGGCCTCAGCCGTCGATTGTGCAACACTAGACTGTTTGCGGGAAGACCAGCAAACCAGAGACGTACCCAGAAAATGACAAGTACCAGAGGTACTCTTCCTATCAATTCTACACCCAGCAAAATCCGCATCTGAATAACCTCTAAGACATAAAGATGAAGACGATGAATACCATATGCCAAATTCAAGGGTGTGTTTGAGATACCTTAAGATGCGCTTTACCGCTTGGCGGTGCGAAGCTCGTGGCGAAGCCTGAAAACGAGCGCACAGACACACTGCGAAGTGTATGTCCGGCCTCGTGGCAGTCAAGTAGAGGAGGGAGCCGATCATGCTCCGAAATTCCTTCTGATCTACGGCTTCTCCATCTTCGTCAGGATCCAATGCTACCGAAGTAGCCATTGGAGTGGCGAGGGGCTTCGCATCGGACATGTCAAATTTCTTGAGCAGGTCCTTGGTGTACTTTGTCTGGTGGACAAAAGTACCTTGTTTGCTTTGCTTGATTTGCAAACCAAGGAAAAAGGTGAGTTCACCCATCATGGACATTTCAAACTCCCTGCTCATGGTATCTGCAAACTCGGCAACTAAAGCATGAGAAGAGCCACCAAAGATGATATCATCCACATAAATCTGTACTAGGAGGAAATCTTTGCCATGCTTGAGAGTAAACAAAGTTTTATCAACAGAGCCCATCAAATACCCTCGCTCAAGCAGAAAAGACTTAAGTCTATCATACCACGCCCGAGGGGCCTGCTTGAGTCCATAAAGAGCCTTATGAAGTTTAAGGACTTTATGTGGGTACTTGGGGTTTTCAAAACCAGGGGGTTGTTTTACATAAACATCTTCACCTATGAAGCCATTAAGAAAAGCACTTTTGACATCCATTTGATAGAGTTTGAATCCCCGGGATGTCGCAAAGGCAAGCAAAATCCTAATGGCCTCAAGGCGAGCAACAGGTGCAAAAGTTTCAGTAAAATCAATCCCTTCTAGTTGAGAAAAACCCTGAGCTACAAGTCTAGCCTTATTTCTAACAATTGTTCCATCCTCCCCTTGTTTATTTTTGAAAATCCATTTTGTTCCAATGAAATGAACATTAGGTGGAGGATCAACTAAAGTCCAGACTTGGTTTCTCTCAAAATTTTCAAGTTCCTCATGCATGGCATTGATCCAACTAGAATCAGAAAGTGCATGACTAACATCTAAGGGCTCGAAAGAAGCAACAAAAGCAGCATTAGTGAAGTGAGCGTGAGAACGTGTTACCCTTTGATCAAGCTCACCAATGATCTGCTCGGGAGGGTGCATCCTTTGGACATGATGTGGAGCCTCACGGCGGGATGCAGTCTCCCCCTCAACTTGTGCGTTGGAGTGGTCCAAGATGACCGATGTTGAGGTAGTCGCTTCGGGACCTCGTGCCGAAGTAGTAGAAGCGGGGTCAGCTTCGGGGGTTGATGTCGAGGGTAGTGGGGGATCATCCTCGAATTCTCCGGGATCTTCATCTTCGAATAAGGTCTGTTCCATGTCGTGTTCATTGGCCTGTTCAAAAGCAGAACTAACAGAGGGGGTTGATTCATCAAAAGTCACATCACATGACTCGATGACAATGTTAGTTTCCAAGTTATAAACACGATAAGAATGACCATGAGTAGTATAACCCAAAAAGATCCCGTCAGAAGATCGCGACTCAAATTTATCCAAGTTACCACGTTTAAGGATAAAGCAGCGACAGCCAAAAACTCGAAGATGAGTAACCTTGGGCTGTCTCCCAAAACGCAGCTCATAAGATGTTAAGTTTAAAATTGAGCGCAAGAAAATTCGGTTTGAGATGTAGCAAGCAGTGTTCATGGCCTCAGCCCAGAATTTTCTAGGAGTCCTATGCTCGTCAAGCATCGTCCTAGCCATCTCAACCAAAGTGCGGTTTTTCCTCTCAACAACACCGTTCTGTTGAGGAACCCGCGGAGCAGAGAATTGATGTTCTATGCCATGCTCCATGCAAAAGTCAACAAAGAGACTATTTTTGAACTCGGTGCCATTATCGCTTCGAATGAATTTTAATGCACCAGGGAGTTCAGTGAACAGTCTCAAAGCCAAGCTCCGAAAGTGTGAAAACACTTCATCCTTGCTGGCAAGAAAGAAGACCCAAGAGTAGCGAGAGAAATCGTCGACAATAACAAGTACATACCACTTCCCGCCTAAAGAACTAACCCGAGAAGGACCTACAGTGTCCATATGGAGAAGTTCTCCGGGCTGTTCAGTCATCACTGTGGTGACTGGCGAATGCGAAGCGGCAATCATTTTTCCATGTCGACAAGGAGCGCAAACTAAATTCTTCTCAAACTTGAGCTTGGGCAATCCTCGGATCAAACCTAGGGCGCTCAGACGAGCGAGCAACTCAAAGCTCATATGCCCTAGTCTCCTATGCCACTTCCAAAGCTCAGAAGTCGAATGTGCAACAAGACAATGAGAAGAACCAGACGACTCTGAAAAATCAGCTCCAAAAACTCTCCCAACCCTAAAGATCTTACACACCACAACGCCATCAAAATTGAGCACTTGCGAAGTATCGCGATGAAATCGCACCTCGAAGCCCTCATCAAGCAACTGAGATACAGACAGCAAATTGTATCCCAGATTTTCAACCAAAGCAACATCTTTGAGAGTGAAGTTCGTGTTAATCCTTACCACACCTTTACCTTTCACTCTACTCCTTCGATTGTTTCCGAAGGTGATATGTTCCCTGTGCTTGGTTGTAGTGAGGCTGGAGAACCAAGCTGCATCTCCGGTCATGTGGCGCGAACAACCGGAGTCCATGATCCACGTGCCCTCCAAGCCTCGACCTGTCGCCTACACATGATAAGAACGCCTCGATCGCTCAGTGCTGGGGTGAGTAAAATAATGACGAGGCATCCAGCACTGAGTGACACGAGTAGTAGGCACAGTAAAAGTAGACGGTCTACGCACATAATAATCAGAATGATGCAAAGTGCGAGGTCTACCTACATGCAAAGAACGCAAAGCATGTCGAGGTCTCCTACTCTGACGAGGTACAAAGCTACTCGCCCGAGGTCTACCACCATATGGAACATGGTGAACCCCTCGAGGAGCAAAACCTCTCCGAGAAGCACGAGGAGCCTCGAAAACAGGACGAGAGTAATACTCAGACTCATGCATACCTAAAGATGGGTAATGCATGTCCTGATAGCTCATCGCCTGTGCACGTCGCTCATCCTTGATGCGACGGAAACAGAAACCAATCAAATGACCCGCCCGCTGACAATAAGAACAGTGAAACACTCTCCTGGGGGCACTCTCATGGGTCACAGGAGCAACTCTCACAGGCTCCTTGGGTTTCTTCTGAGTGGTTTTCTTGGGAGGATTTTTCTTGATAGGAGGTGTGGTTTTCTTTGTTGGATGGGTAGGCTTTTTGGCTGATGGGGTGTCCAACAGAGCTCTCTCTTTCTCTAGGGTGGTGGGAGAGGTAAAAACAGTTTTGGCCTTACTGTCTGAAGCTATCCTCTCAAAACCCAAACCTAGAGCTACCCCGGCTCTGTCAGCACACAACTTGGTCTTGGCCAAGAGCAAATCCATCCTACCCTTCCCTTCAGTGCATTTATTCACCACAGAAAGAAGGTATTCATTTTCGGACATGAGGTTCTCAGCTCGCTCTCTAGCAGTGCCTAGCTGGTCCTTAAGGGTAATGCAAGTGTCACACACAGGCTGCACATCCTTAGAACTACCGGCCCTCTCCAATCTAGCCTCCAAATCATGAACATGCTTATCACGTAAATTAATGCTATCGCGTAATAAAGAGCAGTTCATGCAATCAATAACATCATGAGGTCTAGAATCCACCTCCAAAAGCTGCTTCTGTGCAGTCTCAAGCTCAGAAAGAGTTTGAGCATGAACAGAACGCAACTGAGCAAGCTCACTCATGACAACAGAACATGATTCACATTCAGCATCATCAAATTTAGACTTAAGCATGGCATATTCAGTAGAAACATTTTCTAGCCTAAGTCTAAGGTCTTTTCTTTCTCTAGCGGCTTGCACAAGTAATCTATCCTGACCTAGCACTACTTCATTCAGCTCATCTAATTTAATTAGTAGCTGGTCAGATGATAGGTTTACCTCAGATGAGTCAAGCTCATCGCCGCTGTGATCGCTGTCGGCCATGAAGCAAAGGCCGGTGAAGTCACGTCCCTTCTTATCCTTCTTGTCCTCCTTCCTTGGGGACTCCTCCTCCTCAGAGCTCGACTCCTCAGTTGAGGATGTGTCGATGTCGCTGAGAGCAGCAACAAAAGCTCTGGAAGCGGCCTTGGCTACTTTCTTAGCCATCTTGCCGCGCTTGCCCTTCACAAAGGGCTTCCTCTCCTTTTTGTGGAATTTGGGGCGGTCACTCTCATCTCTCTTTTTGACCTTGGGGCAATTGGCCTTGATGTGAGAAGTGTCGCCACATTCATAGCAGCCACTAAAACCACTTCTCCGCTGATCCCGTCTCTCATGGTGAAAGCGGGTGAACCTCCGGGCAATGAGAGCAAGCTCATCATCAGCTAGAGTATCCACCTGCTCCTTTGTGACGGAGACCAGGGAGGACAAAGCAAAACCATCTGCAAGAATACAAGTGCCTGATGTGCTTGGTTCTGCAGTGGTGCCACGGCTAGTGCTAGAAACCAATGCCAATGGCTGTGGCAAAGAGCTTCTGTGCACTGCAAGAGATGCCTTGGCAATCTCTGTGGACTTCAGCTTGCTAAAGAGTTCATCACAGGTTAGAGTGTCATAGCCTGTGGACTCCTCAATGCTGGATATCTTCACCTCCCATATGCTACGGTCAAGAGCATAGAGAAGCTTGATAGCCCTATCGTGATCACTGTAAGCAAGCGTCCCGTTGGATCGCAGGTTACTCACTATCGCGTCAAAACGAGAAAACATGGCATCTATAGATTCACCAGGTGCCTGCACAAACAGCTGATACTGTTGATTGTAGGTGCTTTGGCGCCTGGCCTTGATCTGAGCAGAGCCCTCATGAAAGACAGTGAGTGTTGTCCAAATCTCCCTAGCAGTCCTAAGGTGCTGCACCCTATCAAACTCACTCCGACTCAAACCAATGAACAATATGTTCCTTGCCTTCGAGTTGGCAATGTACTGATCTTTTTCGGTTTGAGTGGTGTGGGTATCAGGGATGGAGTATTGTGAGTCCACAATCTCCCAAATTGCATTTCCTTGGCTTAACAAGTAAGCCTCCATGCGCACCTTCCAGTATGCAAAATCTGTCCCATCGAACAGAGGAATTTTACTGCCTCTATCCATGTCGCCAACAGATCACAAAACCGGTTAAGGTCAACTGGTGATCTTAACCTGCTCTGATACCAATTGTTGGACCGGAAACGGCGACCAGAGGGGGGGTGAATGGGAGCGTTTAAAATTTCGGGCTAAAAACTTAGCCTACGGTTCGGTTCTGTCTTCTGCGGAACAGGCTTCGAACACAACCTTCGAAGGTCTGGTTCGGAGGTACTTCGACACCTTCGAACACAGGCTTCGGAGGAGCAAAAGTTCGAAGCCAAGAAGACTTCGCTCCACTAACAACCCTCGAAAATCTACTCTGCTAAGTCAGTGCAGGTTCCGCACACGAGGTGCTTCGAGCAGGCTTCGCACTTCACCCTTCGCAAGAGTGGACAACCCTCTGAGGACTTCGACCAAGTACTTGGCGACAGCAACGGGTGCTGGGCTTCGTACCCGAAGGTCTACACGCACACGCAAATGGACTATGCTAAGGGCTTCGACACAAGAAGCACAACGGGAAAAGAACAGGGCTTCGCTAGTAAGCAGCGAGGTCTTGCCTCGTGTTACACAGAGCGACAGCACACTGTAAAGCACACTTCGCGATAAAAACACCCTTCGCCAAGACAGGCTTCGGTGAACTAAAAGTAGCGAGGTATGCAATACGAGCTCAAGCAAAAGCACACAGAAGCAGGGCTTCACCGCTTGAACAAGGAACACAAAATGTATTGAACTCAGAATGAAAACAGCGAGGTATGTCTACAGGAGCTCAACAGTAAATGCTCAAAGTGTTAAATGTTACCTACCGAGCCCCCATATTTATAGCCCACGGCTTCATCCTAAGGAAGTGACTACTTTACCCCTAGGGTTTACAACAGATTTGTCTCTACAGAACTAAGGGGTACAAAAGGTAGTCCACCTTTATTTTGGAGGCTTCTCTGTCAGCTGCAGAGGGGACAGTGTCAGCCTTTTTCAGAACAGACAGTGTCAGCCTTTACAGAGTTGACTTCTGGAACCTCCCTTCGCACCCGAAGGTGCGGTAGCTTCGGCGAGAAGCCTGCAGCCTGAAGGCCTTCGCTCCGCCGAAGAATTCCTTCGATACAGTGACGGTTTTAAGCCGAAGCCGTCAAAGCCCTTGGGCCTTCGCTCCACCACCTCCGGAGTGGATCACCACGGCTTCGCAGCTACTCCGAGCTCGAACACCGTCCGTCCGTGTACCGAAGCCATGCATGGCCGAAGCACCTCAAGTCATCCTCACTCCGAAGACCCACCTTCGGAGTACCACCCTTCGAAGTCCCTCCTTCGTCCAAGGCCTCCGCATGAAGCATTCCATGAGCACTCCGTCGCAGTGCCTCTCCCCGAGCACACTCCACGACGAGCCTCACCCGGACAATGCCTTCGATGCACCTCGACTTCTGAGACCTTCGTAGGGTAACCTTCGAGTGTCTCCCTCCGGAGCACACTTCGAACACCTTGCCTCCGCAGAGGACTTGTTCCACCAACTCCGAAGTCACTCCATTCGGAGTACCTTCGAAGTGCCTCACCTCCGAGGACTTTGTCTCGGAGTACCTTCAGCCGGAGCCACGCTCCGCACTCTCTGCCTTCACCTGGCACGTCTCGACCCGAGGACCGACCCGGACCACCTTCGCAGCCACCGTGACGGAGCTCCCTGCTCCCCTGGCATCAAGCCACCCGCTTGACCCAAGTTCACCTGGCTCGAACCCTGTCCGTCGCCTCCGAAGTCCCTGCGCACCACAGTCAAGCAGACAAGTGTATCCAGTACTCCGGAGACCTCTCCGGGTTAGCATCCTCCGGCACACACTCCGGTGTACCGCCCAAAGTACCGAAGCCATCGGTACGAACCCAGTCATCGTGTACTGTCGGACCCCTCCGACAGGTACACTCCGCTGCACAGCTGCAGCAAGCAAACACCGAACACACTCCGGTGACACACCTCCGAAGCCCCTCCGGAGGTACCCTTCGAACAGAGGGTAAACAATCCTGTCAATCACTCATCACAAACACCGAAACCACCCTTGGTTTCTCAGAGTTCATCACAGGTTAGAGTGTCATAGCCTGTGGACTCCTCAATGCTGGATATCTTCACCTCCCATATGCTACGGTCAAGAGCATAGAGAAGCTTGATAGCCCTATCGTGATCACTGTAAGCAAGCGTCCCGTTGGATCGCAAGTTACTCACTATCGCGTCAAAGCGAGAAAACATGGCATCTACAGATTCACCAGGTGCCTGCACAAACAACTGATACTGTTGATTGTAGGTGCTTTGGCGCCTGGCCTTAATCTGAGCAGAGCCCTCATGAAAGACAGTGAGTGTTGTCAAAATCTCCCTAGCAGTCCTAAGGTGCTGCACCCTATCAAACTCACTCCGACTCAGACCAATGAACAGTATGTTCCTTGCCTTTGAGTTGGCAATATACTGATCTTTTTCAGTTTGAGTGGTGCGGGTATCAGGGATGGAGTATTGTGAGTCCACAATCTCCCAAACTGCATTTCCTTGGCTTAACAAGTAAGCCTCCATGCGCACCTTCCAGTATGCAAAATCTGTCCCATCGAACAGAGGAATTTTACTACCTCTATCCATGTCGCCAACAGATCACAAAACCGGTTAAGGTCAACTGGTGATCTTAACCAAGCTCTGATACCAATTGTTGGACCGGAAACGGCGACCAGAGGGGGGGTGAATGGGAGCTTTTAAAATTTCGGGCTAAAAATTTAGCCTTCGGGTCTGTTCTGTCTTCTGCGGAACAGGCTTCGAACACAGCCTTCGAAGGTCTGGTTCGGAGGTACTTCGACACCTTCGAACACAGGCTTCGGAGAGGCAAAAGTTCGAAGCCAAGAAGACTTCGCTCCACTTACAACCCTCGAAAATCTACTCTGCTAAGTCAGTGCAGGCTCTGCACACAAGGTGCTTCGAGCAGGCTTCGCACTTCACCCTTCGCAGGAGTGGACAACCCTCTGAGGACTTCGACCAAGTACCTAGCGGCAGCAACTGGTGCTAGGCTTCGTACGCGAAGGTCTACACGCACACAAAACGGACTATGCTAAAGGCTTCGACACAAGAAGCAAAACGGGCCTCGGTCAGGGCTACGCTAGTAAGCAGCGAGGTTACACCTCCTGTTACACAGAGCGAATGCACACTGACAAAGCACACCTCGCACGAAAAACTACCTTCGCCTCAACAGGCTTCGGTGTACTAAACTAGCGAAGTATGCAAAGCGAGCTCAAGCAAAAAGCACAAGAAAAACAGGGCTTCGCCGCTTGAACAAGGAACACTGAAATAAATTGAACTCAGAATGAATACAGCGAGGTCTGTCTACAGGAGCTCAACAGTAAATGCTCAAAGTGTTAAATGTTACCTACCGAGCCCCCATATTTATAGCCCACGGCTTCATCCTAAGGAAGTGACTACTTTACCCCTAGGGTTTACAACAGATTTGTCTCTACAGAACTAAGGGGTACAAAAGGTAGTCCACCTTTATTTTGGAGGCTTCTCTGTCAGCTGCAGAGGGGACAGTGTCAGCCTTTTTCAGAACAGACAGTGTCAGCCTTTACAGTGTTGACTTCTGGAACCTCCCTTCGCACCGGAGGGTGCGGTAGCTTCGGCGAGAAGCCTGCAGCCTGTTGGCCTTCGCTCCGCCGAAGAAGTCCTTCGATACAGTGACGGTTTTAAGCCGAAGCCGTCAAAGCCCCTTGGGCCTTCGCACCACCACCTCCGGAGTGGATCACCACGGCTTCGCAGCTACTCCCAGCTTGAACACCGTCCGTCCGTGTACCGAAGCCATGCATGGCCGAAGCACCACAAGTCATCCTCACTCCGAAGCCCCACCTTCGGAGTACCACCCTTCGAAGTCCCTCCTTCGTCCAAGGCCTCCGCATGAAGCATTCCATGAGCACTTCGTCGCAGTGTCTCACTCCGAGCACACTCCTCGACGAGCCTCACCCGGATAATGCCTTCGATGCACCTCGACTTCTGAGACCTTCGTCGGGCCAACTTCGAGTGTCTCCCTCCGGAGCACACTACGAACCCTTGCCTCCGCAGAGGACTTGGTCCACCAACTCCGAAGTCACTCCATTCGGAGTTCCTTCGAAGTGCCTCACCTCCGAGGACTTTGTCTCGGAGTACCTTCAGCCGGAGCCACGCTCCGCACTCTCTGCCTTCACCTGGCACGCCTCGACCCGAGGACCGACCCGGACCACCTTCGCAGCCACCGTGACGGAGCTCCCCGCTCCCCTGGCATCAAGCCTCCCGCTTGACCCAGGTTCACCCGGCTCGAACCTTGTCCGTCGCCTCCGAAGCCCCTGCGCACCACCGACAAGCAAACAAGTGTATCCAGTACTCCGGAGACCTCTCCGGGTTAACAACCTCCGGCACACACTCCGGTGTACCGCCCAAAGTACCGAAGCCATCGGTACGAACCCTGTCATCGCGTACTGTCGGACCCCTCCGACGAGCACACTCCGCTGCAACAGCTGCAGCAAGCAAACACCTCCGAACACCCTTCGGAGAACCACCTCCGAAGCCCCTTCGGAGGTACCCTTCGAACAGAGGGTAAATAAACATGTCAATCACTCATCACATACACCGAAACCACCCTTGGTTTCTCAATCACTCATCATTCAGACAGAATCCAACTGTAGGACCGAAAGTAGCGACCAGAGGGGGGTGAATGGGCGCCTAAAAAATTCTTTCGAATCAATGGCCTGCTCCCAACACCCAATGCACCTCAAAAGACTTAACACAGAAAAGTAACCAGATCAACAAAGCCTAAAAAGATCTAGCCTATAAACGACAGGTGTCCTAAACAAAGAAACACCAACACAGTGATAATAGGCAGATTAATAACACATTTAACACATGGGAAGATCAAGGTTCCCAGAAATAACTCATCACAGCAATTTATCTGAGTGCACGTAAAAAGAGATGAGAGGTTACTGTTCAAAATTTGTCTCCCGTTTGAAACTTGACGAAGCCTGTTCGGTACGAAGCCTGTAGTGGATGTGCCGAAGCCTGTTTCGAAGTTGACGTGCGAAGGTTGTTGACGTATGTAGCAAAAGTTTGAAGCCTACATCGAATCAAAGTAGCTTCGCAAGTTACAGTGCAAAAACCGAGGTCAAAAAGAGCTTCAACGCAACCAGATAAAATCAATACTGCAAGGTCTTTACTCTGAAGGCCGTGACCAGCTATCCCAACTGCGAAGCCTGCTTCAGATTCCTAGTGCGAAAGTTGGAGATACACACTTCCGAACTTCCGAAGCCTTGTAAGAACTTCGAATCTTGACTGTCAAGAAAAACACACTTCGAAGCGAGATGCTTCGAGAGGATCAGACAAAACACGTGTTGCGAAGTTAACTAGCTGAGGGATTAAACTCGGAGTACTAATTCGCATGCAACGAGGCACAACAGAAATTGAGGCTAAGACAGTGTGAAGCCTGCAGTACACTTTGCAAAATACCTCGCAGATTTTGATGAAGTTTTTACTTCGAAGGTAAAAGTAGCGAAGAAACTCCGACTCAAAACACACTTCGCAACCAGAGCAAAAAAAGGCTTCGAAGACTGTCACTTGACCTTCGCTCGGAAAGTAGTACAACGCAAGGAGAACTTCGAATCTATAGTAAAATGGCTGAATAAAAATCGACAAGCTGTCAGAGCTAGCTGTAGACTCTATGACCTGTGTACAACATGCCTTGGCTGTAGCAAAGAGAGAAAGGACACGAGCTAGAGGCTGCAGCTAGCTATGCCATAGCCTGCTGAAAATTTTCATGAGCTGCAGGGCTACTATCAGCTCAATTGTAGCCTTAGTTCTAGCTACTAGAGGAGCTGCAACACAAAGCCTAAAAAATAGGGGCTAGCTGAAAAGGCTATGCGGAATACTACTTAGCAAAAAACAGCACGCTGCTGCAGACAGTTTGAAATAATTGCTTCGTGAGACCCAACACACAGCTGCAGGCAAGAGACTAGGAAAAACTGCAGCCACAGTAAAACTATAAGGCGAAATAAATTTACTGCGGAGATCTTAGAATCAGAAGAACAAATCTGACACTCGTATCGAGGAAATCAGAATAATTACTCCACAGAGTTATATTCGACGGCTGAGAGAGAAATAAAATAATCTGATTTGGCGATTACTCGAACAGCCAAAGATGCAGACTCTGAACAGCAAAACGAATAAGACACGCAAGCCGAGGTGATCAAAAAACCTAAGAGACGAAACGCAGGCTCACGATGAACAGTGGCGACGCACGCAGGAACAGAGAATGACCCAATCCTTTTGATTAATAAAGTGATTTCTAGAAAAGGGTAACCTAACCCTAGGGATTGGAGGCCTATTTATAGGCTGCCCAATAGCTAGGAATATTCCATCAGCCCCTTAGGGTTTTTTACAGATGCTGAAATAAAAGGAAAAGACTAAACTGCCCTTAGGAAATTTTTACGGACTTGATTGACTGACTGTGGGCCTAGGGACAAAATAGTAAACTCCTATTTACAGATGACTTATCTAGAAGCTAAGCTTTCGTAGTGACTATGGCTTCTCTTCTAGACAATCCGATACAAGATCAGCGGTCATCAGTTTTGCACCGAAACTGACAAAGCGTCCACCGGCTTTGCACCAGGTACCCGGATTGGGCCGGCCCGATTCCGCAGCTCTCTCAGCGCGGCAATCAATCGCCGCCCGTGTACCTGAGTCAATCCTGGTCAACAGCCCAGTGGATCCTCTGCAGCTCATAGCCCATGTACCTGGATTGGGCCAGCCTGACTTCGCGGCCCCTCTGCCCGACAGTCGCTTGCTGCCCGTGTACCTGAGTCACATGTGGCCCAGACGCAGCAGCTCTTCACTCCTCTTCAGTCCTCTTTAACTACCGTTGACAATGACTCATCACAACTGGAGCCATGAGGCCCACACTCTTCAGCATGGCTCCTCAATCTCCGACTTGATGAGTGCATTGTCAACACTTCTCTTCATCAGCTCTTCAGTACCTGCGAACACACGTGGAAACACGAAAACAAAACACAAGAAAAATAGAGAAGAAGAAAAATAAAGTAAAAGTTTAACCCTAATAACCAAAAGCCAAACAAAAGCAAGAAGCGGTCATTATGATTAACCAAAGGTAAAAGCTCAAAACAAGTGCAATCTCAGAATTATGAACCAGGATATCAAAAGAGTAAGGACAATCGGGACAAAAACTCCCCCTGAAACAAAAAACTGAGAAAGCCAAAACTCCCCCTTAAACTCTTATCCCAAAATTTCTCCCCCTTGTTGACAAATGAACTCATCAAGCACTCTAAAAAGACACAGACTCCCCCTGAAATGCAACTCTCCCTCAAAATATGCAATGAATGCAACTGGGGTGCAGGTGGAGTGAAGGAAGCCTGCTTCTCAGATATGATTGACTGCAATTTACAAAATCTAACAAGTATAGCAAAAGACATACTGTCTAAGACACATGGCATGATCAGTGCAACAGATGATATCTAAAGAAAGTCATTAGCACACATATTTCAATTTTTGCAAACAAAAGCATCACCACATTTTCTAGTTGACAAGCAAGGTAAAGCATGAGATGCAGAAGCTAACTGATATCTACCTAGATAAGCATTGTCCAAAACAAAATGCTTTAGCAAACTTGTTATTTTTTTAATTTTCAGGATTTTTCTTTTTCCTTTTTCATTTGTGCCAGGGGTTATTTGCATGTCAAACCTTATGCTGACCGACCAAGTCAAGCCTATGCCAGAAGTGGACAATCATAAGCTTAAGACATTGGTCTTGGCATACACAACATTGTCCTAGTTCATACCAAAGTGCTATGGTAAGCAGTCCAGAACAATGCAATGCGACAAAGCAAACCCACCTGGATCTTTTCAGATTATGCATAAAAAGGCATGGAAGTTTCATTTTTCTGATTTTTCATCATTTTTATAGCACATTTTCGATGTTTAAAGCAAATAGATGTCCAAGTTGCATATTTGCATCTAAGTGAGGAACGAGCTACAAGGCATGTAACAGATAGCAAAAGCACTCAACCTACACATGCTAGTTACCAGAAGCAATGGTGATCATTTTTCAATTTTAAAGGAGAAAAGCCATGCATATGACAGATATCAGACATATCAAGTGAACTGAACCAAAACATGATCATCGACAATTAATCAAAAGCATGTACCAGCTAGAATAAGTCAAGCAGTTCAATCATATAACAGAAGCAAGTTCAAAAGTGTGATATGTGAGTATGTATGATATGAACACACACAAAAAGACTCAAGAAACGAGGAAAGAAGAAAGAAAACTGACTCAAAAATATCCTAAAAAGGATACACAACACCCAAATCCCCTCGTAAATGTTCAAAGGTAGACTGATCTAGGGGTTTGGTGAAAATGTCAGCCAACTGATGATGAGTATCAACATGAACAAGGTCAATGAGTTTGGTTTTTGAGTGGAGACAAGGGTTTTTCCCTACACTAATAGCGCTGGTGATGTCGCAAAACAAAGGAACTCTGGTAGGAAAGAATAACCCAAAGTCTCGCAAAGTGGAAATCATCCAAACCAACTATGAGCAGCAGCTACAGCCTGCCGATGAGACGCGCGAGGTGAAGACTGGAAGCGCGCGCACAGTCCCACGACGAACTGTATGTCTAGCCTCGTTGCCGTCAAATACAGCAGCGAACCGATCATCCCTTGAAACTTTCTCTCGTTGACCTTGACGCCACTCTCGTCCTTGTCCAGGCCCCCAGATGTGCCCATTGGGGTCATCTGAGGCTTCATCTCTCCACCAAAGTCAAATTTCTTCAACATATCTCGAGTGTACTTACCCTGGTGGATGAAGGTGCCGTCCTTGGTATGCTTGATCTGGAGCCCTAAGAAGTACTTGAGCTCACCCATGAGGCTCATTTCAAACTCACTGTGCATCTTCTCAGAAAACTTGGACACAAGATCATTAGAAGTACCGCCAAAGATAATATCACCCACGTAAATCTGAGCTACTAAGAAATCTGAAGTATCCCTGAGCAAGAAGAGAGTTTTATCCACAGAGCCCATCACAAAGCCCTTCCCCAACAAAAACTGCTTTAAACCGGTCATACCAAGCCCTGGGGGCTTGCTTTAGACCGTATAAAGCATTCTACAGCTTAAAAACATGTCGAGGAAACTTAGGGTTCTCAAAACTGGGGGGCTGCCTAACATAAACTTCCTCCTCTATGTATCCATTCAGAAAAGCACTCTTTACGTCCATTTGAAAAAGCTTAAAACCCTTTGAAGCGGCAAAAGCTAAGAGAATGCGAATGGACTCAAGACGGGCAACAGGGGCGAAAGTTTCTTCAAAATTAATACCCTCCTTCTGGCAAAAACCCTGGGCAACTAGTCGAGCTTTGTTGCGCACCATAACCCCATCTTCACCTTGCTTGTTTTTGAATACCCACTTGGTGCCAATGGGGTTGCATCCGGGTGGCAGCTCAACTAGTGTCCAAACCCGATTGCGGACAAAATTCTCAAGCTCTTCCTGCATAGCATTAATACAATTCGAATCAGAAAGAGCATGAGAAATGTCTCTGGGCTCAAAAGATGCAACAAAAGTAGATTCAGCAAACACATCAAGAGAGTCAATAGACGAACGCAAAGTCCTCTCAGACAAATCACCGATGATGAGCTCTGAGGGGTGATCGTGCTGAACTGCTTGGGATCCCTGGTGATCTGAAGTCACCTCACCGGAGTCAGCAGCTGGCACCTCTGGACTCGACTAAGGGGGCTCGATCGAAGTGGAAGAAGTGATCAAAGGTCCGCCCTCGTCCTCAGTTGAAGTCTTAGAAGGTGTGTGTTCTGCAGGCTATGCAGAAGGCCCACCCTCATCAGCAGCGGGAGCGTCATCATCTTCCTCGAAGATGGACTCTCCGAGCTCACCATCTCCAGAAAGCTCAAAAGGAGTCAAAGAAGGCAAGGACTCATCAAATGAAACCTCACAAGTCTCGACAAGCTGCTGGGAGTCGAGGTTCCAAACACGGAAGCCACGAGAATGCAAAGCATAACCAAGAAAGACTCCATCCCAGCAATGAGACTCAAACATGTCCAAATGCCCTCCCTTCTTGAGCACAAAGCACTTGCAGCCAAACGCTCGCAAGTGGCTCACCTGGGCTGTCTGCCAAACCGCAACTCGTATGAGGTCTAACCTAGGTAAGCTCTAAGAAAAATGCGGTCGGCCAGATAGCAAGCCGTGTTCATGGCTTCAGTCCAAAAGCGCCTAGGAGTCATGTGCTCATCGAGCATCGTCCTGGCCATCTCGACTAGCGTGCGGTTCTTTCGTTCCACAACGCCTTTCTGTGGGGGAGTGTAAGGAGTAGAAAACTGATGGTCAAGACCCTGATCACTATAGAAGTTGACGAACTGAGAGTTCTTGAACTCAGAGCCGTTGTCAGAGCGAATTGCTCGCATCCGACCATTGTTCTCATTCTTCAGCTTCAAAATCAGGTCATAAACAAAATGAAAAGTTTCATCCTTAGACTCCAAAAGAAAACACATGAGAATCGAGAAAAATCGTCAACAATTACAAGCGCGTACCACTTCCCACCGACTGAGCGTACCTGAGCTGGACCGACAGTGTCCATGTGAAACAGCTTGCCCAGATACGAAGTCATCACCTGAGTCACAGGCGAGTGAGAAGCGGCAACCATTTTCCCGTGACGACAGGGATGGCAAGCTCGATCCTTCTCCATCTTAAGCTTGGGCAATCCTCGGATGAGGTCCATAGAGCTCAACCTGACTAGCAGATCAAAACTCAAATGACCTAACCTCCTATGCCACTTCCAGAGCTCAGAGGAGGATCTAGCAATCAAACAGCAAGAAGGGCCAAAAGAACTAGAGAAGTCAATCTGAAAAACCTTATCGAAAGGTAAGATCTGGCAAATCAAAGACCCTCTAGAATCAAACACAGAAGAATTGCCCTTCTTAAAACGAACCTCCAACCCATCCTCAAGAAGTTGCGAAACAGAAATCAAATTAAAGTTCAAATTCCCAACCAAAGCAACATTCTTCAAAGAGAAATGGTCAGAGATGTGAATTGAGCCAATGCCGTGTACCTTTCCTTGAGCACTGTTCCCGAATGTGATGTATTCTTTGGAGCTCGGGGGTGTGAGACTGGAGAACCATCTGCGACGTCCTGTCATGTGGCGAGAGCATCCTGAGTCCATGATCCAAACGTCCTCCAGTCCCCGATCCTGCACAATCAGTTGTCGTAAGGGGGAGCAAATGGTCCGGCACCAGGTTTAGCAAAAGAACTAAACTAGTGTCGAGCCATCTGCTCAAAATACGGAAAGAAAAAACCATCAAAAGAGTTTGGACCAAAGTGGGGCTCAAAGCGCGGTCCATGGTTCTGCCTAAAACCTCGGCCACGAGGTCCAGGACCGTAGCCAAAACGGCCTGGAACTCTGCCGGAACGAACACCACCAACTAGAGCACGGGCATGAATGCCGTCTCCTCTACCACCACCTACATGACGCGGCCTGGCCTCCATCCTCTCCCCGCGTCGAGGAACTCTCAGTCTACCACCCTGCTGGTAGAACTGCTCCTGACCACCACGAGCTCTCTCTGCTCTCTCAACCCGCTTCCTCCTGAAGCAAAACTCCGCAAGATGCCTGTTTCTCTAACAGTACTCACAATGATAGGTGGTCTTCTTGGGATGTGGTTGAGGCATGGGGTTCTTGGGCTTAGTGGTGTTTGGTGTTGTCTTCTTGATGTGAGAGGGTCCAGGAAGAGAGTCAAGAGAAGTGTGGAGGTGTTTGGGCTTTGGAACCCAGATGGGCTTCTTGGGTGGAGCTTTGGGCTGTTCTTGGAACACTCCATCCTTGGGCTGACTAGCCTGGAAAGACTCAGTGGAGTGAGTCTTGGGGTATCTCTGCTCAGGAGTCATTTTACTCCACTCCACTGCCTAGCTAATGGCACTCTGAAAGTCAGCCTTGGTGTAGGTGTAGCCTACCACAAACCCATCCTACCTCTTAAACTGCTGGATCATCATGCCGAGTTGTGGCTCTTTGGCACTGATCCAACTCAGAATAGAACGGAGGTAAAAATTTTCATTCTGAGAATCAGCTAGCTCCTCTCTCAAGGAAGCTAGTACCTCCACCTGAGACAAGCAGGTCTCACACTCGCTATCTACTTGGACAGACTTCTCAGCTTTCAGCTTAATCAACTCTAGTCTAAGAGACAAGCAGTTCTCACAGACAGTGGGTAGAAATGACAGTGTCTCAAGCTCTAGCCTAGTCTGCGCCAGCTCAGCTCTCACTCTCTCCAAATCACCCAAATGTGCATCGCCCTTGGCTTTCAGCTCAGCTAAACTAGCTAGATGATATGGGCAATCAGCACAGGGCACGACGACAGTGGCTTTAGCATCTTTCAGCTCCAGCTGAGCACTTTCAAGCTCAGTAGCCAAAGCGTCCCTCTCATCAACCCCTTCTGTGTACTTGGACTTTAGAGTTGACAGGTCACACAGAAGCACCTCACACTTCGGACACTCACTGCTATCACCCAAGCAAGGGGAAGAAGATAGAATCTCAATTCTGTCGTTGGCCACGGCAAGTTCACTCTCTAATTCATCTATCCTCTTCTTAGCCCCCTAAGCAGTTTTTCCTGATATTTTAACTCCTGACGATTGCTTTCAAGTAAATCAATGATTTCACGTTCATAAGATGATACCTTTTCGTTGTCGTCGTCGTCAGAGTCATCGGAGGAGCCCTTCTCTCCCTTATCCCCAAGAGCCATTGAGTAGAAGCTCTTGCGGGATCTTCGGTGCTGATGTGAGCGGCTCTTCGGTCTGTCCCCAAAGGCCATGAAGCAAAGGTCTGCTGGATCGTACTTGTCCTTCCCCTTCCTGATGATGATCTCCTCATCGCTTGAGCTCGATGAATAGGAAGAAGACGTGGACCGCTTGGAGTAGCTCTTCTCCATCTCGGCGAAGAAGGCCTTGTCGCACTTCTTGTTCTCTCGCCGGTAGTCCTTCAGGGCCTTTCTAAAGAATCTGGTCTTTGGCTTGCCCTTGTTGAAGGAGGAGCTGTCGTGCTTGCCGGAGTCATGGAAGCCACCACCGGTGCCCTTCTTGTGGCCATTGCGCTTGGGGCAGTCGGCGATGAAGTGTCCAGGGTCACCACACTAAAAGCACCCAGATTTCATGCCATGTCTTTTGTACATTCTGTTGTCATAAACACGATGCACCCAGTTGTTAAAAAGACACAGGTCATCATCTCCCAAACACTCAAGCTGGTCCTCAGTGATAGACATCGAAGAGAACCCAGCACAACTAACAGAAGACGGATCAACAGAAGGTGTAGCAAGGGCCAGAGACTTTGATCCAGAACCATTGAGATTTGATCTCAACTGTGTATCAACCTCGGTGGCCTTCAGCTTGCTAAACAACTCAGAAATGGTCAAGGTATCATAAGATGTGCTCTCAATGATAGAGGATACCTTGATCTCCCAGATCTTTGGGTCCAAGGTATGGAGAACCTTGAGCGCTTGCTCATGATCTGAGACTAACTGAACACCCTCAGCCTTGTTGTCCCGAAGCTTATTTATGATCGATTGAAAATGACCAAACAACGCTTCAACAGATTCACCCGGCTTTTGTGTGAAGTTCTCATATTCACGCCAGTAGGTCTGATAGAGACGAGCCTTGACCTGAGCTGTCCCCTCATGGTGTGCCTGAAGGGTAGCCCAGATCTCTCTCGCAGTGGTGAGATGGCTCACGGACTAAAATTCAGTGGGACCTAAACCAGAAAACAAAATGTTCATAGCTTTGTTATTGTTCAGATGTTGAGCGATGATACCAGGAGAATCACACTCAGCAACTAGCAATATGACAAACGTAGCATGAACACAAATGCCCCAGATGTCCGAGCTTTGGCTCATGAGATAGGCTCGCATGTGAGTCTTCCAATAATTATAGCCATAAGCTTCCAACGACGGGACCTTTCCAGGAGACGTCATGATCACTACTGGGGGTTAGAACCGGTTAAGGTATTGAAAACCCTAACCAAGCTCTGATACCACTTGTAGGACCAAAAGTAGCGACCAGAGGGGGGTGAATGGGCGCCTAAAAAATTCTTTCGAATCAATGGCCTGCTCCCAACACCCAACGCACCTCAAAAGACTTAACAGGGAAAAGTAACCAGATCAACAAAGCCTAGAAAGATCTAGCCTATAAATGACCGGTGTCCTAAACAAAGAAACAACAACACAGTGATAATAGGTAGATTAATAACACATTTAACACATGGGCAGATCAAGGTTCCCATAAATAACTCATCACAGCAATTTATCTGAGTGCACGTAAAAAGAGATGAGAGGTTACTGTTCAAAATTTGTCTCCCGTTCGAAACTTGACGAAGCCTGTTTGGTACGAAGCCTATAGTGGATGTGTCGAAGCCTGTTTCGAAGTTGACGTGCGAAGGCTGTTGACGTATGTATCAAAAGTGCGAAGCCTACTTCGAATCAAAGTAGCTTCGCAAGTTACAGTGCAAAAACCGAGGTCAAAAAGAGCTTCAACGCAACTAGATAAAATCAATACTGCAAGGTCTTTACTTCGAAGGCCGTGACCAGCTATCCCAACTGCGAAGCCTGCTTCAGAGTCCTAGTGCGAAAGTTGGAGATACACACTTCGGAACTTCCGAAGCCTTGTAAGAACTTTGAATCTTGACTGTCAAGAAAAACACAATTCGAAGCGAGATGCTCCGAAAGAATCAGACAAAACATGTGTTGCGAAGTTAACTGCTGAGGGATTAAACTTGGAGTACTACTTCATGAGGAGCCATGCTGAATAGCGTGGGCCTCATGGCTCCAGATATGATGAGTCATTGTCAACGATAGTCAAAGAGGACTGAAAAGAGAGAGAAGACTTGCTGCGTTTGGGCCGTGTGTGAATCAGGTACACGGGCAGCGGGCGACTGTCGGGCAGAGGGGCTGCGAAGTCGGGCTGGCCCAATCCGGGTACATGGGCTAGGAGCAGCAGAGGATCCACTAGGCTGTTGACCGGGATTGACTCAGGTACACGGGCGGCGGGCGATTGCCAGGCTGAGGGAGCTGTGGAATCGGGCCGGCCCAATCTGGGACCCGGTGCGAAGACGGTGGACGCTTTGTCAGTTTCGGTGCAAAACTGACGACCGCTGATTTCGGATCTGACCGTTCTGAGGCGAAGCCGTAGATGCTACGAAAGCTCCGCATCAGGACAAGTTACCTTTATTTAGGTTTTTACTATTTTGCCTTTAGGCCCACAGTCTGTTAGTCAAGTCTGTAAAAAATCCTAAGGGCATTTTGGTCTTTTCCATTTTTATTCAGAGTCTGTAATAAACCCTAGGGGTATTTCTGCATTTTTCCATTTTAACGGGCTGCCTATAAATAGGCCCCAATATCCTAGGGTTAGGGACCCTTTTTTGAGAAAACACTTTACCAAATAGTGGGTCATTTTGTTCTTCCCTGTGTTCTTCCACCACCGGTATCTTCTCCGCCGCTTTGGTGTTTTTCGTTCGGATCTGGAAGTCGTCGCCGTCAATTTATTTTCTTCGTCGGTTTTTATCCTTCGGTCAGCTCATCTTCTCACACAATTTTTATTTTCCTGGCCGTTGTTTTCTTTGTTTGGATCCGGCTGGCAGCAGCATGCGTGCCTAGGCCATAGCCTTGCAGCTGCTAGAAGCAAGCGTTGGAGCTAGTGCCTAGCGCACGGATGCCCAGCAGCAGCTCTGCGCAGTGGACACGGCAAGCACGCTAGGCAGCAAGGCTAGCGGAATAGGGAGCAGCAGCGCAGTTCTAGAATGCAGTTTTTGTTTTGTTTTCCAGCAGCATTGCATTGGCACGTATTCCAATGAAAGTTGCAGCCGACCGGATGAACTGATTAAGCACCACGCAAATCAATGTACACGTTCACTGAAGAAATTAAATTCTTTATTAAAATGCTAGATTAGTCCGTGATAAATTTTTTCTAATCTTCAATACTGTTGCTGCACATTTCCTTGTGTATATCTCCTAATCTTGCACAGGGAAACATGCCTAATCATGTGTTTAACTTGCTGTCCAGATTAATGTTTGCGTGTTGTTCGGATTGTTTCAATACTTTCCGTAACATCCGGTTGCATGTGATGAAATACTGTTAAGAAGTATTTTTTATTATAAATGTATTTCATCTGTTGATTTAATCTTTGTGCTCTCAGTTGGTTCATCTGCTGTTTTGATTAAATAGATGATATTGAATCTGGTGTTTTAATCTGTGCACTGTTTTTATTTTGGTTGGAACTTCATTGTTTATCATCTTCATGTTTGTTGGTCTGATTAAATGTATATGAGTTAATTAATCTATTAATCTGCCTTTAAGCACTGTGTTGGTGTCTTTTTTGTTTAGGACACCAGTCGTTTTTAGGCTAGACCATTTTAGGTTCCGTTGATCTATTTATTTTTCCTTGTTAGTCAATTGAGGTGTGTTGGGTGTTGGGAGTAGGCCATTGATTCGAAAGAATTTTTTTTAGGCGCCCATTCACCCCCCTCTGGTCGCTACTTTCGGTCCTACAAGTGGTATCAGAGCTTGGTTAGGGTTTTTCCATACCTTACTTTAACCGGTTCTAAACCCCAGTAGTGATCATGACTTCTCCTGGCAAGGTCCCGTCCTTGGAAGCTTATGGCTATAATTATTGGAAGACTCGCATGCGAGCCTATCTCATGAGCCAAAGCTCGGACATCTGGGACATTTGCGTTCACGCTACGTTTTTTGTATTGTCAGTTGCTGAGCAAGGTACTCCTGGTATCATTGCTCAGCATCTGAACAATAGTAAAGCTATGAACATTCTGTTTTCTGGTTTAGGTCCCACTGAGTTTGAGCGTGTGAGCCATCTCTCCACTGCGAGAGAGATCTGGGCTACCCTCAAGGCACACCATGAGGGGACAGCCCAGGTCAAGGCTCGGCTCTATCAGACCTACCGACGTGAATATGAGAACTTCAAACAAAAGCCGGGTGAATCTGTTGAAGCGTTGTTTGGTCGTTTTCAGTCGATCATAAACAAGCTTCGGGACAACAAGGCTGAGGGTGTTCAATTAGTCTCAGATCACGAACAGGCGATCAAGGTTCTCCATACCTTGGACCCAAAGATCTGGGAGATCAAGTTATCCTCTATTATTGAGAGCACTTCTTATGATACCTTGACCATTTCTGATTTGTTTAGCAAGCTGAAGGCCACCGAGGTTGATACCCAGTTGAGATCAAATCTCACTGGCTCTGGATCAAAGTCTCTGGCCCTTGCTACACCTTCTGTTGATCCCTCTTCTGTGAGTTGTGTTGGGTTCTCTTTGATGTCTATCACTAAGGACCAGCTTGAGTTGTTGGGAGATGATGATTTGTGTCTTTTTAACAACTGGGTGCGTCATGTTTATGACAAAAGAATGTTCAAGAGACATAGCACAAAATCCGGGTGTTTTGAGTGTGGTGATCCAGGACACTTCATCGCCGACTGCCCCAAGCGCAATGGACACAAGAAGGGCACCGGTGGTGGCTTCCATGACTCCGGCAAGCACGACAGCTCCTCCTTCAACAAGGGCAAGCCAAAGACCAGATTCTTCAGAAAGGCCCTGAAGGACTACCGGCGAGAGAACAAGAAGCGCGACAAGGCCTTCTTCGCTGAGATGGAGAAGAGCTACTCCAAGCGGTCCACATCTTCTTCCTCTTCATCGAGCTCAAGCGATGAGGAGATCATCATCAGGAAGGGGAAGGACAAGGACGATCCAGCGGGCCTTTGCTTCATGGCCTTCGGGGACAGATCGAAGAGCCACTACCTTTAGCGCCGAAGATCCCGCAAGAGCTTCTACTCAATGGCTCTTGCGGATAAGGAAGAGAAGGGCGCCTCAGATGACTCCAACGACGACGACAACAAGGTATCATCCTATGAACGCGAAATTGTTGATTTACTTGAGAGCAATCGTCAGGAGTTAAAGTATCGGGAAAAACTGCTTAGAGGGGCTAAGAAGAGGATAGATGAGTTAGAGAGTGAGCTTGCCGTGGCCAACGGCAGAATTGAGAGTCTATCTTCTTCCCCTTGCTTGGGTGATAGCAGTGAGTGCCCAAAGTGTGAGGTGCTTCTGTGTGACCTGTCGACACTGAAGTCCAGGTACACAGAAAGGGTTGATGAGAGGGACGCTTTGGCCACTGAGCTTGAAAGTGCTCAGCTGGAGCTGAAAGATGCTCAAGCCACTGTCGTCGTACCCTGTGCTAATTGCCCATCTCATCTTGCTAGTTTAGCTGAGCTGAAAGCCAAGGGCGATGAGCATCTGGGTGATTTGGAGAGAGTGAGAGCTGAGCTGGCACAGACTAGGCTAGAGCTTGAGACATTGTCAGTTACACCCACTGTCTGTGAGAACTGTCTATCTCTTAGACTTGAGTTGATTAAGCTGAAAGCCGAGAAGTCTGTCCAGGTAGATAGTGAGTGTGAGACCTGCTTGTCTCAGGTGGAGGTACTAGCTTCCTTGAGAGAGGAGCTAGCTGATTCTCAGAATGAGAACTTTTACCTCCGGTCTATCCTGAGTTGGATCAGTGCCAGAGAACCACAGCTCGGCATGATGATCCAGCAGTTCAAGAGGCAGGATGGGTTTGGGGTAGGTTACACCTACACCAAGGCTGACTTTGAGAGTGCCATTAGCCGGGCAGTGGAGTGGAGTAAAATGACTCCTGAGCAGAGATATCCCAAGACCCACTCCACTGAGTCTTTCTAGGCTAGTCAGCCCAAGGATGGAGTAATTCAAGAACAGGCCAAAGCTCCACCCAAGAAGCCCGTTTGGGTTCCAAAGCCCAAACATCTCCACACTGCTCTAGACTCTCTTCCTGGACCCTCTCAACCCAAGAAGACAATACCAAACACCACTAAGCCCAAGAACCCCAAGCCTCAACCACATCCCAAGAAGCCTACCTATCATTGTGAGTACTGTCAGAGAGACGGGCATCTTGTGGAGTTTTGCTTCAGGAGGAAGCGAGTTGAGAGAGCAAAGCATGCTCGTGATGGTCAGGAGCAGTTCTACCAGCTGGGTGGTAGACAGAGAGTTCCTCGACGCGGGGAGAGGCTGGAGGCCAGGCCGCATCGTGTAGGTGGTGGTAGAGGGGACGGCTTTCATGCCCGTGCTCCAGATGGTGGTGTCCATTCCGACAGAACTCCAGGCCGTTTTGGCTATGGTCCTAGACCTCGTGGCCGAGGTTTTAGGCAGAACCAAGGACCGCGCTTTGAGCCGCGTTTTGGTCCAAACTTTTCTGATGATTTCTACTTTCTGTCTTTTGAGTAGATGGCTCGACACTGGTTTAGCTCTTTTGCTAAATCCGGTGCCGGACCATTTGCTCCCACTTACAGCCACTGATTGTGCAGGATCGGGGACTGGAGGACGTTTGGATCATGGATTCAGGATGCTCTCGCCACATGACGGGACATCGTAGATGGTTCTCCAGTCTCACTCCCCCGAGCTCCAAAGAGTACATCACCTTCGGGAACAGTGGTCAAGGGAAAGTAAGTGGCATTGGCTCAATTCGCATTTCAGACCATTTTTCTTTAAAGAACGTTGCTTTGGTTGGAAACTTGAACTTCAGTTTGATCTCTGTTTTGCAACTTCTTGAGGATGGTTTGGAGGTGCGTTTTAAGAAGGGCAATTCTTCTGTGTTTGATTCTAGAGGGTCTTTGATTTGCCAAATGTTACCTTTCGGTAATGTTTTTCGAATTGACTTCTCTAGTTCTTTTGGCCCTTCTCGCTGTTTGATTGCTGGATCTTCTTTCGAGCTCTGGAAGTGGCATAGGAGGTTAGGTCATTTGAGTTTTGATCTGCTAGTCAGGTTAAGCTCTATGGACCTCATCCGAGGATTGCCCAAGCTTAAAATGGAGAAAGATCTAGTTTGCTATCCCTGTCGTCACGGGAAAATGGTTGCCGCTTCTCACTCACCTATGACTCAGGTGATGACTTCGTATCCAGGCGAGATGTTACACATGGACACTGTCGGTCCAGCTCGGGTACGCTCAGTCGATGGGAAGTGGTACGCACTTGTGATTGTTGACGATTTTTCTCGATTCTCGTGGGTTTTCTTTTTGGAGTCTAAGGATGAGACTTTTCATTTTGTTCATGACCTGATTCTGAAGCTGAAGAATGAGAACAATGGTCGAATGCGAGCAATTATCTCCGACAATGGCTCTGAGTTCAAGAACTCTCAGTTCGTCAGTTTCTGTAGTGATCAGGGTCTTGACCATCAGTTTTCTGCTCCTTACACTCCCCCACAGAATGGCGTTGTGGAATGAAAGAACCGCACGCTAGTCGAGATGGCCAGGACGATGCTCGATGAGCACAGGACTCCTAGGCGTTTTTGGGCTGAAGCCATGAACACGGCTTGCTATCTGGCCAACCGCATTTTTCTTAGAGCTTACCTAGGTAAGACCTCATACGAGTTGCGGTTTGGCAGACAGCCCAAGGTGAGCCACTTGCGAGCGTTTGGCTGCAAGTGCTTTGTGCTCAAGAAGGGAGGGCATTTGGACAAGTTTGAGTCTCGTTGCTGGGACGGAGTTTTTCTTGATTATGCATTGCATTCTCGAGGTTTCCGTATTTGGAACCTCGAATCCCAGTAGCTTGTCCAGACTTGCGAGGTTTCTTTTGATGAGTCCTTGCCTTCTTTAACTCCTTCTTTTGAGCTTTCTGGTGATGGTGAGCTCGGAGAGTCCATCTTCGAGGAAGAAGAGGATACTCCAGCTGCTGATGAGGGTGGGCCTTCTGCACCTCCTGCGGAGCCCACACCTGCTGAGACTTCGACTGAGGACGAGGGCAGACCTCTGATCACTTCTTCCACTTCGATCAAGCCCCCTCAGTCGAGTCTAGAGGTGCCAGCTGCTGACTCCGTTGAGGTCACTTCAAATCACCAGGGATCCCGAGCAGTTCAGCGTGATCACCCCTCAGAGCTCATCATCGGTGATGTCTCTACAAGAACTTTGCGTTCGTCTGTTGACTCTCTTGCTGTGTTTGCTAAATCTGCTTTTGTTGCATCTTTTGAGCCCAGAGACGTTTCTCATGCTCTTTCTGATTCTAATTGGATTAATGCCATGCAAGAAGAGCTTGAAAATTTTGTCCGCAATCGGGTTTGGACACTGGTTGAGTTGCCACCGGATGCAACCCCATAGGCACCAAGTGGGTGTTCAAAAACAAGCAAGGTGAAGATGGGGTTGTGGTGCGCGACAAAGCTCGACTAGTTGCCCAGGGTTTTTGCCAGAAGGAGGGTATTGATTTTGAAGAAACTTTCGCCCCTGTTGCCCGTCTTGAGTCCATTCGCATTCTCTTAGCTTTTGCAGCTTCGAAGGGTTTTAAGCTTTTTCAAATGGATGTCAAGAGTGCTTTTCTGAACGGGTACATAGAGGAGGAGGTTTATGTTAGGCAGCCGCCCCAGTTTTGAGAACCCCAAGTTTCCTCGACATGTTTTTAAATTGCAAAAAGCTTTATATGGGTTGAAGCAAGCCCCCAAGTCTTGGTATGACCGGCTGAAGCAGTTTTTGTTGGGGAAGGGCTTTGTGATGGGTTCTGTGGATAAGACTCTCTTCTTGCTCAGAGATGCTTCAGATTTTTTAGTCGCTCAGATATACGTGGACGATATTATCTTTGGCGGTACTACTAATGATCTTGTGTCCAAGTTTTCTGAGCAGATGCACAGCGAGTTTGAGATGAGCCTCATGGGTGAGCTCAAGTACTTTCTAGGGCTCCAGATCAAGCAGACCAAGGATGTCACCTTCATCCACCAGGGTAAGTACACTCGGGACATGTTGAAGAAATTCGACTTTGGTGGAGAGCTGAAGCCTCAGATGACCCCAATGGGTACATCTGGGGGCTTGGACAAGGACGAAAGCGGCGTCAAGGTCAACGAGAGAGAGTTTCGAGGGATGATCGGTTCGCTGCTGTACTTGACGGCGAAGAGGCTAGACATGCAGTTCACCGTGGGACTGTGCGCGCGCTTCCAGTCTTCACCACGCGCGTCTCATCGGCAGGCTGTCAAGCGCATCTTCAGGTATCTTACCTATGCGCCTGATCTTGGTCTTTACTTTTCAGCATCATCTTCTCTTGATTTATCTGGTTTTTCGGACGCTGACTTTGGTGGGTGCCGGTTGGATCGCAAGTCGACTTCCGATACTTGCCAGTTTCTTGGTTCTTCTCTTGTCTCTTGGTCTTCTCGAAAGCAATCTGGAGTTGCTCTTTCGACCATAGAGGTTGAGTATGTAGCTGCTGCTAGCTGCTGCTCACAGTTGGTTTGGATGATTTCCACTCTGCGAGATTTTGGGTTGTTCTTTCCTACCAGAGTTCCCTTGTTTTGCGACAGCACTAGTGCAATTAGTTTAGGGAAAAATCCATGTCTCCATTCAAAAACCAAACACATTGATGTGCGCTTTCACTTTTTGCGGGATCAATATGAGAAAGGTGTCATTGACCTTGTTCATGTTGATACCCATCATCAGTTGGCTGACATTTTCACCAAACCCCTAGATCAGTCTACTTTTGAGTGTTTACGAGGGGATTTGGGTGTTGTGTATCCTTTCTAGGATATTTTGCGTCAGTTTTTCTTCTTCTTTACTCTTTTCTTGAGTCTTTTTGTGTGTTCATATCTTGCATATTCACATATCACACCTTTGAGCCTGCTTCTGTTATATGATTGAACTGCTTTACTTAGTCTAGCTGGAACATGCTTTTGATTACTTGTCAATGATCATGCTTTGGTTCAGTTCACTTGATATGTCTGATATCTGTCATATGCATGGCTTTTATGCTTTAAACTTGAAAAAATGATCACCATTGCTTCTGGTAACTAACATGTGTAGGCTGAATGCTTTTGCTATCTGTTACATGCCCTGTAGCTAGTTCCTCAAATAGATGCAGATATGCAACTTGGACATCTTTATGCTTTAACATGGAAAATGTGCTATAAAAATGATAAAAATAAAAAATGAATGAAAATTCCATGCCTTTTTATGCTTGAGTTGAAAAGATCCAAGTGAGTTTGCTTTGTCGCATTGCATTGTTCTGGACTGCTTACCATAGCACTTTGGTATGAACTAGGACAATGTAGTGTATGCCAAGACCAATGTCTTAAGCTTCTGATGGTCCAGTTCTGGCCTAGGCTTGACTTGGTCGGTTAGCATAAGGTTTGACATGCAAATAACGCTTGGCAAAAATAAAAAAAGGAAAATGAAAAAGCCAGAAAATTAAAAAGACAACAAGTTTGCTGAAGCACTTTGTTTTGAACAATGCTTATCTTGGTAGATATCAGTTAGCTTCTGCATCTCATGCTTTACCTTGCTTGTTAACTGGAAAATGTGGTGATGCCTTTGTTTGCAAAAACTGAAAAATGTGTGCTAATTACTTTCTTTAGATATCATATGTTGTACTGATCATGCCATGTGTCTTAGACAATATGTCTTTTGCTATACTTGCTAGATGTTGTAATTGCAGTTAATCATATCTGAGAAGCATGCTTTCTACACTCCACCTGCACCCCAGTTGCATTCATTGCATATTTTCAGGGGGAGTCAGTGTCGTTTTAGATTGATTGATGAGTTCACTTGTCAACAAGGGGGAGTTTTGGCTTTCTCTCGGATTTGTTTCAGGGGGAGTTTTTGTCCCGTTTGTCCTTACTCTTTTGATATCCTTGTTGATGTTTCTGAGACTGCACTCATTTTGAGCTTTTACTTTTGGTTAACCATAATGACCGTTTCTTGCTCTTGTTCGGCTTTTGGTCATTAAGGTTAAACTTTTACTTTATTTTCTTCTTCTCTGTTTTCTTGTGTTTTGTTTTCGTGTTTCCACAGTTGTTCGCAGGTACTGAAGAGCAGATGAAGTTTAGTGTTGACAATGCACTCATCAAGGGGGAGATTGAGGAGCCATGTTGAATAGCGTGGGCCTCATGGCTCCAGATGTGATGAGTCATTGTCAACGATAGTCAAAGAGGAATGAAAAGAGAGAGAAGACATGCTGCGTCTGGGCCGTGTGTGACTCAGGTACACGGGCAGCGAGCGACTGTCGGGCAGAGGGGCCGCGAAGTCGGGCTGGCCCAATCCGGGTACATGGGCTAGGAGCAGCAGAGGATCCACTGGGCTGTTGACCGGGATTGACTTAGGTACACGGGCGGCGGGCGATTGCCGGGCTGAGGGAGCTGCGGAATCGGGCCGGCCCAATCCAGGTACCCGGTGCGAAGACGGTGGATGCTTTGTCAGTTTTGGCACAAAACTGACGACCGCTGATTTCGGATCTGACCATTCTGAGGCAAAGCCGTAGCTGCTATGAAAGCTCCGCATTAGGACAAGTTACCTTTATTTAGGTTTTTACTATTTTGCCTTTAGGCCCACAGTCTGTGAGTCAAGTCTGTAAAAAATCCTAAGGGCATTTTGGTCTTTTCCATTTTTATTCAGAGTTTGTAAAAAACCCTAGGGGTATTTCTGCATTTTTCCATTTTAATGGGCTGCCTATAAATAGGCCCCAATATCCTAGGGTTAGGGGACCCTTTTTTGAGAAAACACTTTATCAAATAGTGGGTCATTTTGTTCTTCCCTGTGTTCTTCCGCCGCCGTTATCTTCACCACCGCTTTAGTGTTTTTCGTTCGGATCTGGAAGTCATCGCCGTCGATTTATTTTCTTCGTCGGTTTTTATCCTCCGGTCAGCTCATCTTCTCACACAATTTTATTTTCCTGGCCGTTGTTTTCTTTGTTTGGATCCGGTTGGCAGCAGCATGCGTGCCTAGGCCATAGCCTTGCAGCTGCTAGAAGCAAGCGCTGGAGCTAGTGCCTAGCGCACGGATGCCCAGCAGCAGCTCTGCGCAGTGGACACGGCAAGAACGCTAGGCAGCATGGCTAGCGGAATAGGTAGCAGCAGCGCAGTTCTAGAATGCAGTTTTTGTTTTGTTTTCCAGCAGCATTGCATTGGCACGGATTCCAATGAAAGTTGCAGCCGACCGGATGAAATGATTAAGCACCACACAAATCAATGTACACGTTCACTGAAGAAATTAAATTCTTGATTAAAATGCTAGATTAGTCTGTGATAAATTTTTTCTAATCTTCAATACTGTTGCTGCACGTTTCCTTGTGTATATCTCCTAATCTTGCATAGGGAAATGTGCCTAATCATGTGCTTAACTTGCTGTCCAGATTAATGTTTGCGTGCTGTTCGGATTTTTTCAATACTTTCCGTAACATCCGATTGCATGTGATGAAATACTGCTAAGAAGTATTTTTTATTATAAATGTATTTCATCTGTTGATTTAATCTTTGTGCTGTCAGTTGGTTCATCTGCTGTTTTGATTAAATAGATGATATTGAATCTGGTGTTTTAATATGTGCACTGTTTTTATTTTGGTTGGAACTTCATTGTTTATCATCTTCATGTTTGTTGGTCTGATTAAATGTCTATGAGTTAATTAATCTGTTAATCTGCCTTTAAGCACTATGTTGGTGTCTTTTTTGTTTAGGACACCGGTCGTTTTTAGGCTAGACCATTTTAGGTCCAGTTGATATATTTATTTTTCCTTGTTAGTCAATTGAGGTGCGTTGGGTGTTGGGAGCAGGCCATTGATTCGAAAGAATTTTTTTAGGCGCCCATTCACCCCCCTCTTGTCGCTACTTTCGGTCCTACACTTCGCATGCAACGAGGCACAACAGAAATCGAGGCTAAGACAGTGAGAAGCCTGCAGTACAATTCGCAAAACACCTCGCAGATTCTGATGAAGTTTTTACTTCGAAGGTAAAAGTAGCAAAGAAACTCCGACTCAAAACACACTTCGCAACCACAGCAAAAAATGGCTTCGAAGACTGTCAATTGACCTTCACTCGGAAAGTAGTACAACGCAAGGAGAACTTCGAATCTGTAGTAAAATGGCTGAATAAAAATGGCTGCAGCAAATAGAAAAAGGACATGAGCTAGAGGCTGCAGCTAGCTATGCCATAGCCCGCTGAAAATTTTCATGAGCTGCAGGGCTACTACTAGCTCAATTGTAGCCTCAGTTCTAGCTACTAGAGGAGCAGCAACACAAAGCCTAAAAAATAGGGCTAGCTGAAAAGGCTATGCAGAATACCACTTAGCAAAAAACAGCACGCTGCTGCAGACAGTTTGAAATAATTGCTTCGTGAGACCCAACACACAGCGGCATGCAAGAGACTAGGAAAAACTGCAGCCACAATAAAACTATAAGGCGGAATAAATTTACTGTGAAGATCTCAGTATCAAAAGAACAAATATGACACTCGTATCAAGGAAATCATAATAATTACTCCACAAAGTTATATTCGACGGCTGAGAAAGAGAAATAAAATAATCTGATTTGGCGATTACTCGAACAGCCAAAGATGCAGACTTTGAACAGCAAAATGAATAAGACACGTAAGCCGAGGTGATCAAAAAACTGGAGAGACGAAACGCATGCTCACGATGAACAGCGGCGGCGCACGCAGGAACAGAGAATGACCCAATCCTTTTGATTAATAAAGTGATTTCCAGAAAAGGGTAACCTAACCCTAGGGATTGGGGCCCTATTTATAGGCTGCCAATAGCTTGGAATATTCCATCAGCCCCTTAGGTTTTTTTACAGATGCTGAAATAAAAGGAAAAGACTAAACTGCCCTTAGGAAATTTTTACAGACTCGACTGACTGACTGTGGGCCTAGGGACGAAATAGTAAACTCCTATTTACAGATGACTTATCGGGAAGCTAAGCTTTCGTAGCGACTACGGCTTCTCTTCTGGACAGTCCGATACAAGATCAGCGGTCGTCAGTTTTGCGCCGAAACTGACAAAGCGTCCACCGGCTTTGCACCAGGTACCCGGATTGGGCCGGCCCGATTCCGCAGCTCTCTCAGCCCGGCAATCACTCGCCACCCGTGTACCTGAGTCAATCCTGGTCAACAGCCCAGTGGATCCTCTGCTGCTCCTAGCCCATGTACCCGGATTGGGCAAGCCCGACTTCGCGGCCCCTCTGCCCGACCATCGCTCGCTGCCCGTGTACCTGAGTCACATGCGGTCCAGACACCGCAGCTCTTCTCTCCTCTTCAGTCCTCTTTGACTACTGTTGACAATGACTCATCACATCTAGAGCCATGAGGCCCACGCTCTTCAGCATGGCTCCTCACCAACCTTGGTTTCACATAGATGCATCAGACCAGGCGACATCCATCACAATTGTTTATGGCCGAAGAAAAAATGAGAAGAAGAGGAAGGAAAAGCCGATGCTCTACGCATTGTATATGAAGTATTGGAAGATGAAAGGTTTTGGCTACTAGCGATAAATTTGAAAAGACGTTGCGAAGGCGTCTGAAAGGACGTGATGACAAAGGGTGATGATTACCGATAATTTTGAAGCATCAGTTACCCCTTTGATGCTTCAAAACTGGGGGCATCTGTTGATGCCAAGATTTGGTAAAGCCCAGGCCCACTAAAGATGTCGCATGGTCAATAGAAGTCAAAGTGGTCCGGTCAAAGGTGGTTAAAGAAGTCAGTCCATGTTGTTAAAATATGACCGGAGATGTAGGAGCCGATGAAGGAGAGAGAAGATGAGGATTATCCATAATCGGTTACAATGTAGATTACCTGGATGGCAAGTCTCTCGACTATAAATATGTATCTAATTAGCTAGGAGGAAAAACGACAAACAACTACTCCTTGGTGCATTGCCACCCTTGGCTTCCCAAGGTTAATCCCAGTGGGATTTGGCACTTAGGCTGGGCTGCATCATTTTGATCTCCAGCGAAGAGGTGAGTCCCACCAGTCCGCTGATCGTATCATCTTGGTCAGTGTTCTTTAAGGCTGCATCATATCGATCTCTTGAAGGCATCGGCTGAGTTAGTGCGGTCGCCGATTTATCTTGGTGTATTGGACAGATCTAAGCTGCATCAGATTGATCTCTTAGATTGATGTGATTTAGGTATCATAGTCTGAGGCTTCATCGGTTAGGTCTGACATCTCTTTCTATTGTATTTGCTTCATGCTGTATACCGTTCAACTAAATAAAGCATGCCCAATATTTCAAAGTACCATTAAGTTCATCGTGACTAGCTACTATCTTGGTTAGGTACAATCTTGTTATTATAATGATTTTTATGATACTGATATGTTATCTGGCACATTGTTTTATTTATTTCTATCAGAGTACAAGCCAATAGGTTATCTTTAAATTACATGTTCTGTTTTTTATGCAATCGGGAGATACCCATCGGCCCTTGCCCATGATTGTGTCATATTATCGGCCGATGGCATATTCAGCCCGACTGCCCCATAGTAGTCATCGGTCCTATGGCCAATTGGCATATTCATTCGCGATTATTTTATCCTCATGATAGACATCGGCTTAGTAGCCGATTGGCTCTACTACAAATACTACTTTTCCTTGGACTCCTTATCAGTTGTAGGGTCAAACTGATTGGCACGCCCTGAACTCTTTTTCTTCTAAGATTATAGAAACTGCACTGGAGCTAACCAGATTTCCCAGGCCACACGTTTGACCAAAAACTACACCGACACTTATTTAAAAAATCCTTCAACATCATCAGCGAGGAAGCTCAGGTACTAGGCTACAAAAGTACGTGCTACTCGGCGAGGACCTGTATTATCAAACAACAGATGGAGTCCTCCTCAAGTGCATAGATGCTGAGGAAGGCAAAGTGGCAATGTGCGAAGTACACGATGACATATGCGGGACACACCAGTCAACCCAGCAAATGAAGTCACTACTCCGGAGAGTAGGTTACTTTTGGCCGACCATGGTGGAAGACTACATAAAGTACTACACAAGGTGGCAATATTGTCAGAAGTTTGGAGCAATTTAGAGGGCACCTACATCGGCGTTGAACCCTATAGATAAACCCTAGCCTTTCAGAGGATGGGTCATTGACATGATCGGCAAAATCTACACAGCGTCAAGCAAAGGGCACAAGTTCATACTGATAGCCACTGACTATTTCACGAAATGGGTAGAGGTTGTGCCACTCAATGAGGTAACATCTACCGACGCTATCTAGTTTGCCAAGGAGCACATAGTGTACTGGTTCAGGATTCCACAAACTATCACCACAGATAAAGGGGCAATTTTTGTATCGAAGGAGTTCCAGCAATTCGCAGACGATATGGGAATAAAGCTTTTAAATTCATCACCATAATATGTGTTGTAGCAATTGTGTTAGCTACAGCATATGTTTGTATGTGTGTATATGGTGTGTAAAATGAACCTCGAAGGGTTCTCTCAGAAGGAGAAAGGATTTATATTGGTTCGGACCTCCCCTAGGGGATAATAGACCTACGTCCAGTTTGTGGTGGATTTGGCATGGTATGCCTTGGTGTGGTGTACTGTACTCTAGGGTTTCATGGCCCGGAGGAGCTATCTTGCTACAAGGGCTTGGCCCTGCTTTTATAGGCATGCAGGCCAAAGGAAAAGACCAAAATGCCCTCTATAAGTCCTAGGCTCATAGGGGCAAAAAGGGGAAAAGGAGCTAGCTACTGTACAAAAGTGTTTTACAGTTTTACATACATGTCAGACAACGTCACTTCTTTGACCAGCTAACAACATACTAGGGCCGGAGGGGCCCCTGGTATGGCTTCTACAGATATTTTCTAGGTTCGGAGTACGGGCCGGAGCTCTCCAGGCGAAGGCTGCAAGGGAGGCTTCGAAGTACACTCCGAAGTGGGCTTCGAACTGGGACCCCCGAACTAGGCTCCGAACTGGGCTCCGAACTGGGTTCTCGGAGACTGGCTCTGAGGGGCTCCGAAGGGAGCTCGACGGTTAACTCCGAACAAGGCTCGAAGGCTAACTCCAAAGTTAGCCTAAGACTTAGCTTCTGGCAGACTTCAAGAGATCTTGAGGGCTTCGCTCCGGAGGGCTCCGAAGGGGTTCGGAGGCTTCGCTCTAGAAGGCTTCGCTCCGGGGGGCTCCGAAGGGGTTCGGAGGCCTCGCTCCAGAGGGCTTCGCTGTGCACCCTGGGACTTGGAAACAACTTCTCCAGAAAGGAACAAGCTTCGACAGTGTTGGGCTCTAGGCCGAAGGCTGTCGGAGGCTGACATCATTTGGCCCCTGTTCAAGGGAAACTTATTCCCCCAACAATATGCGCAAGCCAATGGTCAGGCTAAAGCATCCAACAAGAGTCTGATCAAGTTGATAAAGCGAAATATCAACGAATAGCCAAAGCATTGGCATCGGTCTCTATCGAAAGAACTTTGGGCTTATCGGATGGCGCATCACGTGTCTACTCAAGTGTCGCCATATCAATTAGTTTATTGCAATGAAGCACTACTGCCTTTGGAAAATAATATCAGCTAAAGAAGGATAGCTATTGAAGCCATTATTTGGTAAAACCCAAGCCCACTAAAGATGCCACGGAGTCAAAGAAAGTCAACGAAGCTCGTCCATGTTGTTACAAGATGATCAGATGCAGAAGAAGCCGATAGAGATAGGAGCAGAAACAAAGATGAAGATTATCTGGAATCGGTTAAGATAGAGTACTTGGATGGCAACTCTCCAGACTATAAATATGTATGCATAGTTAGCTTATAAAAACACATATCTGTCAATCAACTACTCGGCGCATGGCCACACTTGGCTCCCAAGGTTCATCTAGTGGGGTTCGGCAGTTAGAGCTAGGCTACATCGTTTCGATCTATGGTGAAGAGGTGAGTCCCGCCACCCCCGACGTCCGTATCGATGATATCAGTATCCTCACAGCTACATCAGATTGATCTCTTGAGGTAAACATTGAAACAGTATGGTCGTCAGTTGTTCTCGGTGCATTAGCTAGGTCTAAGGCTGCATCAATTCAGTTTGATCTCATCGATTGATGTGATCTAGATGTGATAGTTTGAGGCTACATAAGTTAGGTTTGATATCTCTTGCTATGTAATATTTTTCATGATGCATACCATTCATCTAAATAAAGCATGCTCGATACTTTGATATATTATTATGATCATCGTGATTAGCTCTTGTCTTGGTTAGGTCCATTGTAGTTATTGTGATGATTTTCATGATATAGACCTATTATCTGGTATGTTTTATTTATTTCTATCGGAGTACAAGCCGGCGGGTTATCTTCGATTCCACACTACATCTTATAAGTCATCGGAAAAGCACTCATCAACATGTGTAGTTAACTGCTCATCTTATTGGTCGATGGCACGCTCGCCCAATTTCTTCATCCTAGGTCATCGACCTTATGGACAATCAGCATGATATTCCATGAATATCCCATCCTCATTAAGGTCATCGGCTCGATAGCCGATAGGCCATGCTACTAATGCCATATTTTCTATTCCCTTATCAGTTATAGGGTCAAACTTTTTGGCACACCTTGAACCCTTTTTATAAGAATGTAGGACCTGCACTAGAGAGAAGATGATATCCTAGGCCACGCGTGTGTCAAAGTGTGACAAAAAACACACCAACACGCTTTTTGGCACGCCCAGTGGGACCGAAACTTTGTCTACTTGACATACAAGGCCCGAGATTGGTGACATTACTGAGGCGATGGTTTACGGAATTAAAACAACCCACGATGGAGATCCCGAGCTCATCCTGTTAAGACCGCATTGACAGGACGGACGTCAAGCTTGGTCAGGGATTCTCTATGGCCGATGAACTTTAGAAAATATACATCGGATCGGGTGAAAGGCCTAGACCAACCTTCGTAACTGCTCAACTTGTTGATGGAATCAAGAATGAGCTAGTCACGTTGCTGCAAGAATATCAGGATTGTTTTGCGTTGGAATATCATGAGATCCCAGGTTTAAGCCGATCGATTGTGGAACATCGTCTGCCGATAAAGCAGGGATATTGGCCATTCAAGCAGTCACCTCGATGGTTCAAAGTGGAGATATATATAGATATCAAGGCTAATGTAACAAGGTTGTATGATGCAGGATTTTTATGACCATGCCAATACGTGGAATGGGGGTCAAACATTGTACCAGTTTGAAAGAAGAGCGAGAAACTCAAGATATGTGTTGACTTCAGGGACTTGAACATGACAACCATGAAAGACGAGTACCCAATGTCGATAGCAGATCTGTTGGTGGATGCCGCATCGGGACATAAGATCATTAGCTTCATGGACGAGAATGCAGGCTATAATCAAATTTTCATGGCCGACGAAGAGATCCACAAAACAGCCTACCGATGTCCGTGCGCTATCGTATTGTATGAATGGGTGGTGATGACGTTTGACCTGAAGAATGCTTGAGCAACCTACCAGGGAGACATGAACTATATTTTTCATGACTTGCTTGGCCTGTTAGTCGAGATATACATCGACGATGTCGTGGTCAAGTCAAGCGATGTCCAAAACCATGTGGCCGATCTACGTCAAGTCCTAGAGAGGGCTCGGAAATATGGATTGAAGATGAATCCCGAAAAATGTGCCTTTGGTGTATTGGCGGGGAAGATCCTGGGCTTTATTGTACACGAAAGAGGGATCGAGGTCAGCTAGCGCAGTATCGAAGCCATCAACAACACCCAACCCCTTGCCGATAAAACCGAACTGCAGTCGCTAATCGGGAAGATAAATTTCCTTAGGAGATTTATAGCCAGCCTCTAAAAAAATAGAGACATTCACCCCACTGTTGAAGTTGAAGCCCGTCTAGGAATGTGCATGGAGAGATAAGCAACAGAAAGCTTTTTACAAAATCAAAGAATACCTAAGTTTGCCACCATTGCTAATGTCGCCACAAAAGGGGACCCCATTCAAGTTGTACGCTCGACCGATGATGAGGTCATCGGTGCGGTGCTGATTCAGGAAGATGACAAGAATGGAAGGGTGCTCTTCTATCTTAGCAGGAGGCTCCTAGACACCGAGACTCAGTACCCAGTGGTGGGAAAGCTTTGTTTATGCTTGTACTTCGTAGGCACCAAGTTGAGACATTATCCTCTTTCGACAGAGTGCACCACGGTGTGCAAGGCCGATGTTATCAAATATATGATATTGACCCAATATTGATGGTATGTATTGGAAAATAGGTCCTCGTTCTAACCGAATTTGATCTCAGGTATGAATTGGCTAAATCAATAAAAGGGCAAGCAGTAGCCAATTTCATAGTTCAACACATGGACAAGATGGTAACCCATGTGGAGCCGGTACCATGGACATTGTTCTTCGACGGATCGGTATGCCAGCACGGATGCGGTATCGGTCTGGTGATCATCTCCCCTTAGTGGCACCATTTGAATTCACGTACACCATCGAGCCTTTCTCCACCAACAATCAGGCCAGATACAAAGCCATGCTAAAAGGATTGCAACTATTAAAAGAAGTCGGTGCTGATAGAGTTGAAATTCTCAATGACTCTCTGCTGGTCATGAGACAGTTGTTAGAAGAATAAGAGTGCAAGGACGATGTACAAAGAGAATACTATGATTTATGCTGAGTTGTGATAACAAGCTTCCGAAGCGTGGTTTTCACCCACATCCCAAGAGAGCAAAACTCATAAGCTAACGATTTGGCCTAGACAGTGTCAGTATACAAGCCAATGGCCTGGTCAATCGAGGTCGAGGTTGCGGAGATAAAGGCCGATGACTATCGGTATGATATTATTAATTATTAGAAGGACCCTTCGATATCAGCGCCAAGAAAACTTAGGTATCAATCAACAAGGTACGTCATGCTCAGCAAGGATTTATACCAACGAACGACAAATGGGGTCCTCATCAGATGCATAGGCATTGAAGAGGCTAAAGTGGTGATGTGTGAGGTTCATGACGGCATATCCGTGACACACCAGTCGGCCCAGAAAATGAAATGGCTACTACGATGGACAGGCTACTTTTGGCCGACTATGGTGGAGGACTGCATAACATATTACAAGGTATGTTAGGATTGCTAGAAATTTGGAGTCGTTAAGAGGGCACTCACGTCGGCAATGAAGCCAATAATCAAACCCTAGCCCTTCAAGGCATGGGCATCGATATGATTGGCCAAATATACCTAGCATCAAGTAGAGGACACAAATTCATAATAGTAGCCACTGATTATTTCATGAAATGGGTAGAGGTCGTGCCACTCAAGAAAGTTATGTTGACGGATGCTATCAAGTTTATCAAGGAACACATAATATACCAGTTCGAGATCCCATAGACCATCACCAGGGATCAGGGGACAATTTTCGTATCATATGAGTTTTAGCAGTTTGCAGTTGGTATAGGGATTAAACTTTTAAATTCATGACTCTATTACGCGCAGGCTAACGGGCAAGTAGAGGGATCCAATAAAATTTTGATCAAATTGATAAAGCACAAGATCAGCAAGCAGCCAAGGCACCGACATTAGTCCCTATCAGAGGTGCTTTGGGCTTATCATATGGCACATCATGGATCCACTAAAGTGTCACCGTATCAGCTAGTGTATAGCCATGAGGGCGTACTGCCATGGGAGAATAATATCTGGTCAAGGAGGATTTCTCTGCAATACCAGCTTACAGCCGACGACTATTACAACCTAATTACAAACGGTCTAGACGACTTAGCGTGGGTCCGATTAAAAGCTATCGAGAAGATTGAAGAAAATAAAGCAAGAGTCGCTAGGTTTTACAATAAGAAGGTGATGCCAAAATCATTCGAATAAGGAGAGATCATATGGAAACTTATCCTACCGATCAGACCTAAAGATAATTGGTTCGGTAAGTGGTCCCCTAAGTAGGAAAGACTATTTCAAGTACATCGAGTAGTGCTTGGCAACACTTATTTGCTCAAAGGACTAGATGGGGAATTGTTCGGGAAGGCGTTGAATGGAAAATACATGAAGAAATACTTCTCGAGCGTATGGATAAATGCCTAAACACATTAACGCAAAACAACCGACACCAATCGTATGATCTTCAGATGGCCGATGTCGGGGCATCGTGCGCCAGGAAGGAAACACAGTTCAAGAACACACCATATGAAACTTAGCAACATGCATATACATTTTGTTTTTTAGATTACAGGGCAAAATATTAAAAACAACTGACTAGAAGACTCCTATCAACACTGCCTTCAAGACAACTCTTCTCGCCAGTAGCCGATCGAAACCCCTCAGCACAGACGACAGTCTAGAACTTCCTTCCATTCACTCACGCCGTAGGAGTGGGGGCACCAGCGCCCATGTTCGAGACAACTGATACCAGTCCATACTGTATCGGTCGGCTACTGAAACTCAATAGGGGGCATCACGATCGCCGTCCTACAGAAGACAAGTTTAGTCAGAGATAGCAACAGGGAACAAGCAGAAGAAGAGAGTCAATGCGCACTACCTCGGGGTCCGCATAGATGACGTCCTGATGAATCTACACCCATTAGATTAGCGAGGAGCGATTGAACATGTGTTGTTTCACCTTGCTCCACTATCGGCGAAAGGACACGGAGATCACCCGGTAGGTCGTCTAAGACGCAAGGTTCCTAGTACGAATCCCATCGGTCATCCGCGAAAGACAATGCCACTCCAAGCAGCTTGAAACTCGCCGTGAGCCTGAATCTAGCCGATAAAGAAAAGATGGGGCGGGAGTTGACTGAAGCCTAGTTGGCAGGAGAAGACCAATGGGTGGTAGAATTCATATGAAGTTCATTGAGGGCGTTCATCGGTGAAGTCGATGGGAAGCAAGCAGGGAGAATTGGCGGACAAAAATATGTTGTAGGACGCATCATTTATGGATACATCCAGGAAAACCAGCTAGTTGGAGAGTGTGTACTCCGAATAGAAGCCGAAGGGGAACCAGATGGTCCGCTTCGAGAACCTAAGATAGAAACTCTTAAAGAAAGCGGCTAAAGTCATAAAAGAAAAAGGGATGGTATGAGGAGACGTGGCTTCCTCGCCTAAAGAAGGACAAAAACGATGAGTGGGGAAAGACGGTTCAAAAAAATCAATAGGGAAAAGAGATTTGCTGAAATGGGCTCTTCTAGTAGCATCGACGGTATATACATTAAGCTAAAGCTGAAGAAACCACCAAGGGCCTCTAAGTCGGTTGACGACATTGTCGGCTGATAGGCCAGCCAATACAAGATGAAGGAGGTGATAGATCACTCCCAGTAGGTAGCGAACGAGCGGGATCCACACATGAGCAGCAAGTTGCTCGACCAGGAAGCGAAACTGGAAGGTTGTGGCCAAATCCAGTATACAAAAGACGAATTATTCCTACCAGAGGTTCAAAAAAGCAATATGTTCAACAATATATACATGGCCAGTTTTCTTATTGTGCCTCACGATATAGCAGTCCCAGCTGTCGGCTGGCGTGATGCCGAGTAGATAAGAAGGTTGGAAACGGAAGGAGAAGGGATTGGCCGACGAGTCGATTTTAAATAGGTCAAAAAATGGACGTCAAGAAGGGAAGGCCTCATCGGCCCATGCCCAAAAATGAAAGTGTTCAAGGCATCCGACCAAAAGTAGTAGGATGCAGCCAGCATCGGCTCGGCAAGGGAAAGGCCAATCCAGTGGTAAATATCAATATTATCCCAAAGGGGGTGATAGATGGCCGATACCCTAAGGTATCAGTCACGCCAGCCAGGGATGGGGGAAGCAGAGTTATAAAAACCACACCCCTAGTCGGTGGAGCGCATGGGGGAACACATAAAAGGAATCCTATGGGTCTCAGTGTTTATGAAATCAGTAGGGTCCGGGTTGCCCAAAGGACCCAAAAAGAAACTGGAAGGGTGAGTAACTATGGGGACGAGGATCTAGTCTTGCAGATTCTACAAAAGAAGGAAGAAAATACGCCGTATGGAAAAAGCGAACCAAGAAAAGTCGAAGAAATAAAAGGGCTAAAATGCTAGGAACTTACCTGAGGGATCGCATGAATGTTGGCCATCTTAGAGTAACCGGAGCACGGGACAGTGATGATCATGAAGAACTACTATAAGACGATGGCAGTAAGTTCAAAGGGGAAGAAGTTGGAGTAGTAGACAAAAAGCGCGAAGGAAAGGGGTAAAGGAAATTGGATATTTATCGGCCAGGGTAATTCTTCGGCTACCACGCCAGACCAATCTCGGTGAAGAAAAAGGAGGGAAATTGCTCGGGGCTGAAACGTGAAGAGATTTTAGAAGGTGAAGGGTTTCGGCTAACAGGTAATAAATGTGAAAGGATCATATGTGAAAAGGCTTGGTTGCAGGGAATAATGAATGATAGTTTCAAAGCATCAAAAGACCTTTCATACTCCATAACTAGGGGGCATATGTTGATGCTAAGATTTGGTAAAGCCCAGGCCCACTAAAAATGCCACACATTCAAAAAAAGTCAAGCCATCGATGTTGTTACAAGATGATCGGATACAGAAGAAGCCGATAGAGAAAGGAGCGGAAACAGATGAATATTCTCCAAAATAAGTTATGATAGAGTAATTGGACATCATGTCTCCGGACTATAAATATGTATACCTAGTTAGCTTAGAAAAATACATCTATGTCAATCAACTACTCAGCGCATCACCACCGATAGCTTACAAGGTTTATCCGGCGGGGTTCGGGACTCGATCTGTGCTGCATCGTTTCGATCTCTAGTGAAGAGTGAGTCCCGCCACCCCCGACATCCATATCAATTAGATTAGTATCCTCATGATTTCATCAAATTGATATCTTGTGTTGAACGTTGAAATAGTACGGTTGTCGGTTGTTCTTGGTGTGTTAGCTAGGTCTAAGGCTGCATCAGTTCAGTTTGATATCTTAGATTGATGTGGTCTATGTGTGATAGTTTGAGGTTTCATCGGTTAGGTCCGACATTGATAAGCCATGCTGAAGAGCGTGGGCCTCATGGCTCCAGATATGATGAGTCATTATCAACGATAGTCAAAGAGGACTGAAAAGAGAGAGAAGACCTGCTGCGTCTGGGCCGCGTGTGACTCAGGTACATGAGCAGCGAGCGACTGTCGGGCAGAGGGGCCGTGAAGTTAGGCTAGCCCAATCCGGGTACATGGGCTAGGAGAAGCAGAGGATCCACTGGGTTGTTGACCGGGATTGACTCAGGTACACAGGCGGTGAGTGATTGTCGGGCTGAGAGAGCTGCGGAATCGGGCCGGCCCAATCCGGGTACCTGGTGAAAAGCCGGTGGACGTTTTGTTAGTTTCGGCGCAAAATTCATGACCGCTGATCTTGGAATGGACCATCCTGAAGTGAAGCCGTAGTCGCTACGAAAGCTCCGCTTCCGGATAAGTCATCTAAAAATAAGAGTTTACTATTTTGTCCTTAGGCCCACAGTCAGTCAGTCGAGTCTGTAAAAATATCCTAAGGGCAGTTTGGTCTTTTCCCTTTATTTCAGCGTTTGTAAAAAACCCTAAGGGTATGGTGGAATATTCTAGGTCATTGGGCTGCCTATAAATAGGGCCCCAATCCCGAGGGTTAGGTCACCCTTGGCAGAAATCACTTTACTAATCAGTTGGGTCACTTTTTGTTCTCTGTCTCCTGTTCGCATGCGTGCGCCGCCAGGCTCCTATTCATGCGATTTCTTCCTGCGTGTAGTGCCATCGTGAGTTTTGTTCTTCACAGTTCTGTGAGATTTTATTCTCTATTCCTGTCAATCAGTGTGCAACGATTTGTGGCTTTACTGCATCGTTTTGTGTGCCTACAAGTTTTTATCTCCGTGCGAATAGTCTTCTCTGGTTGCTTCTGTTTTTCAGCTGAGGAGTACTAGTTCTTCTTGTGTACTCCTATCGCAGCAAATAGTACCTATCTCCTGTAGCTACAATATGCCAGTTTTCTAGATGTTGTCTGGCATGTCTCTTGATGTTTCTAGCGAAGCTCCATACTTTGTTCGAAGTCCTTCTGTGAAGCAGGCTTCGATCATATTTTTCCACAGGCTCTACCGCTTTTAGTAACTCCGAACTTAAGTTGAGGACCCTATTTCGAAGTATGCACTAGTTGAAAGTCTTATACTGACATACTTCGACTGTTCCTTCGAAGCTCATTTCGACAGGATTCGAAGTTAGCTTCGAAGCTTGTCATTCTGTTTGGCTTCACTCGAAGTGTGTTACTGAGAGGTTTCTACTGTTGTCATTTATTTGGATCTCAGTTTGTGTGTTCGAAGTTTGTGATTCGAAGTGCATTTCTAGGCTTTGATTTCTTGTGTGAGAACACTAGCAGACTTCGATTCGAAGTTGGTCTGTGATTCGAAAGTTATCACTTCGGTAGTCATACTTCGATCAATCTAGCTTCAGAAGTTGTGTAACAGGCTTCGATCTATTCCTTATTTGCTTCGAAGTCAATTTTTTCTTGAGTTGAGCTTTGTAGCTTCGAAGTGTGCTTTTTCGAAGTAGGCTTCGGTTGCTTCGTACTTTGCACCAAAGCAGGCTTCCCTTTCTACCACACTTCACCGAACTAGCTGAGACTTCATCAACCTTCGGCACTTCCACGACAGACTTCTTCAGCCTTCGACAAAGGTCTCCGAAGCAAGCTTCGACACTGCGAAGCAGGCTTCGTCAAGAACCTTACTGGAGACAACCGTGAACAGTAACATCTCATCTCCTTTTAACGTTCACACTGAGTTTTTTAGCTGTGATGGTTTAGCTCTAATTACTTTGATCTGCCCATGTTTTAAACTTTTTTTTTATCTGCCTATTAGCACTGTATTGGTGTTTCTTTGTCTAGGACACTAGTTGTTTATAGGCTAGATACTTTTTAGGCTTTGGTGATCTGTTTACGTTTTGCTGCTTAGTCTTTTGTGGTGCGTTGGGTGTTGAGACCAGGCCATTTATTCGAAAGATTTTTTAGGCACCCATTCACACCCCCTCTGTTCGCTACTTTTGGTCCTACAGACATCTCTTGCTATTGTATCTTTTTCATGTTGTATACCATTCATATAAATAAAACATACCTGATACTTTGGTATATTATTAAGATCATCACGATTAGCTACTCTCTTGGTTAGGTCCGATCTACTTATTGTTATGATTTTCCTGATATAGACATGTTATTTGGCACAATTTATTTATTTCTGTCGGAGTAGAAGTCGATGGGTTATCTTTGATTCCACGTTGCATCTTATAAGTCATCGGAAAAGAACTCATCGACCTGTGCGGTTAACTTCTCATCTTATCAGCTGATGTCAAGCTCACCTGATTGCTTCAACCTAGGTCATCGGCCTTATGGCCGATTGACATGATATTCCACGAATATCCCATCCTCGTCGCAGTCATCGGCTCGATAGCCGATAGGCCATGCTATTGATGCCATATTTTTTGTTCCCTTGTCAGTTGCAGGGTCAACCTGATTGGCACGCCTTAAACCCTTTTTCTAAGAATGTAGGACCAGCACTGGAGTGAAGAAGATCTTCCGGTTAATGCGTGTGTCAATGTGTGACCTAAAATGGCACTAATAATAGCTCTATAGGACCAACTTATAGCCGGTGATTATTATAAGTTAACAATAGATAGCTTTATAGGACCAACTTATAGCCGATTGAGAGCCCTTGAAGGATTGAGGAAGACAAAGCAAGAGTTCCCAAGTACTATAATAAATAGTTCATGCCCAAATTTTTCGAAGAAGGAGATCTCGTATGGAAACTGAACCTGTTGATTAGGTCTAAGGACAATCAGTATAGTAAATGGTCACCTAATTGGGAAGGACCCTTCTGGATACACCAAGCTGTGCCTGGTAATGCGTATTTGCTTGAAGGATTAGATGGAAAAGCATCCGGGAAAGCGTTGAATAGAAAGTATCTAAAGAAGTATTTCTCGAGCGTTTGGATAAATGCCTGAGGGTATACACGCAAGAAAAAATAGACGATAACAAGGGTATTACCTTTAGATGGTCAATCGTAAAACATCTCCTTAGAAACAAGAAAGTACAATAAAAAGTCAAGAATCGAGTGGCAATGCATTAAAAGATATAATAGTCCAAGGGTTACAAGTAAGGGATCTTCACGATATAAGAGAATTTAGAGAAGGGTGTGACGGATCGCCTCAATCGTTTGCAACCGAATGGCGTCAACGCTCTAAAGAACAACCTGATCCTCAACAACTGAGCTAGTGATGTCTTTGATGGCACAGTGTCGGTGTTGTGCTTGGCGAATTGCCCTAGCGAGGCGATGCTCTTGGGCTTGAATCCAAGCTAGGAAGGAGGCCAGCACACCTTCTTCATCGGCTATCTTTTCCCAGACCCCATCCAGCCTTCAGACCAAATCGGCATCTTCCGCCCATAGTTGGTCGAGGCATAGTGACGTGGTCGATGACTCACCCCGAATGCAATCCAGCATATGCCTTCGGCAAATATAGCCTCATCATGGGACTTGATATCCTCCAACTATGACCCGTGGCTCATGTGATCGGCCATCTACTTCAGGGCCCGCTGGACCTCTAGCCGATGGTACTCCATGAACATGGCCGGTGTGAGGGTGTCGACAAACTTCAGCGTGAGGGAGTTCAGGATATTGTTTAAACGAGCTCGTATCAAGCCCAAATCATTGACCAAGACCTCCATTGGGTTTGACAGAACCCCTCTTACTTCTGGAGGTAGTTGAGCTATAGCTGACGGAGAGACGTTGGAGACTTCTTCGTCCTTAGGATATGAGTCGATATCAAAGGGAAATTGTTGGACGAAGGACTGAAAGAAAAAGGAGTTAGACTAGTCGAGGGTAATCATGGTAAGACATCAAATACAAAAATACTTACATCAGTCGTCCTCGTGGGATTAGTTGATGGGGGGTTCCATCGGCAGCAGAAGCTACAACATTGCCTTCTGCCCTAACAACAGGGATAATTCCTATTCTCCCCTCATCAAGATTGTCCTGGGGGGCATGCAAACTAACAAAGGCAAGCAATGACTACATTCAAGGATGATGTGAGTCCCATAAACAGCTGATAAAGCTAGAAATAGAAGGAGGCACCTGGTAAGACGCATCGGTAGCAACAGGGCCCCCCCGTATCTACACCATCAAGGGCGACAACGTCATCAGCTGTTATCGACTCGCTAGAGCCAATGACAGTACCCTTTGGCACCTCGACTCTGACTGTTTTGGCGACATCACCTCTAGTGGCTACGTCCAGTGAAGTCTCAACGACATCATCAGCCACGTTATCAAATGTCATGTACAGTGACCCAACGTCAAAAGGAGGATTTGGCTAAAAAAGGTGTCAGGTAAAAAGAACAATAAAAGAAAAGATGGACCCAACGCATAGGCATATACGAACCTGGGTCTATGGAGAGACTTCGGCTGCCAGCAAAGTGCTACCAATAGGAACCTGCGCGACCAAAGAAGTAGTCAGCTCTGGCTGCAAAGCAAATGAAACAGTAAACACACTCCACAAAACAGTGTCATGGGCGAAAGTCAGGAGTTTACCGATGGTGGTAGAATCGTGGTCGGTGGTGTCACTTGACAGGCCCGAGCCCTAGAAGATCGGTGCACAAATGTGTCCAATGCCTTGCGTTTATGCGTCGGAGTTTTGACACGCTTCTTTCTAATACATTCCGCAGTAGTGGGAACCACGTTACCCAGGTTTGTAGTTGCCGATATTGGCCCATATATTATCGTCTTTCCACTATGGCTCATTGATGGATCATCGACATCGTCCTCCTACAAAGAAAAGGGATGATCAGAAAGTAAAAACAATGAAACTAGGCAAGGGCTGCAGATTGGGGAAAACATCAGGATCGATCTCCGTGAAGGTCGGGTCTAGCGAGAGGCAAAAGCACTTGGAGTGATGGTTGAAAGCATGTTGACTCATCTCAGACCACCATTTTTTGTAAGGGACCGAGGCCACCTTACATGCACTCTAGGAAGGGAAATCCTCAAGAACAATTGAATCGGCTATAGAAAAAAGCCTATGGAACTCCAAGAAAATCATCACTTGGCCACGGACCTATATTTGGCCGAAGAAGAAAAGATTGATTTGTAGTTGGCCGAAACCAAGTTGTCGAGCGCAAACTGTGGGACCAACCGTGAAGTTGATCAGAATGAGATAGGGGAAATACTAGCAAGAAAGATGGCCTCACTCTCTAGATCGACCAACACATCGGCCAGCAAGGGCCGATGCGAGTATTCGTAATTCGCCAAAGATTCATTGGCATTCCAGACTATGCATTCATTGATGAAACCATAGTAGAAAGCCTTGAACCAACAGGCTAAGATGTCGGCGAACATTTTTGCTCCTAGCCAATAGGCAGAAGCTTCACCCAAAGAGCATCGGTGGGTAGCAGGCGGGGCAGATTCAAGATAGTCAGAGGGAAAATGAAGAACGTCAAAAGAGGGGCCAGAAGAGATTTTTGTCGTATATACATTGAGACAAAGCTAAAGAAACCACCAAGACCACCAAGGTGTCCTACCGCATCACTAGTTGATAGTCGGGCCAATACCTAGTGGAGAAGATGGTAAAGGGAGCCAATGAGGTATTGGCTTAGGAGGATTTTGACGTTGGCAGCTAATTGCTCCACCAAAAATTGAATGTGGCAAGTCGGCCCAAAGGCAGACCGATAGAAAAGAAACCTCTCGAGCTAGAGGTTAAGGAAGGTGATATGTTCATGCTGGCTAACCGTGCCAGTTTTCTTGGTATGGGTTGCAATATACTTCACCCAACCGCCACTAGGTTTGACGTCAAGACGGTGAGAAGGCTTGAAATAGAGGAGTAAAGTGTCAGCGTTGGTGGTAATATCAAGAGAGGTCAAGACAATAACGTCAAGGAGATTGGGACTCATTGGCCCAAGACCAAAAAGGAATGTGTTTAACGCATTAGACCAAAAGTAGCACGATGTGGCTAGCATCAGCTCATTTTTATAAGGAGAGGCAAGGGAAAGGCCGATGTAGTGAGATATACCAATCTACTCCCAAGAAGCGTGTTCTGACGTAGCGATCCGAAGGTACCAATAACACCAACAGGAAGTGGATAAAGGAGAAGCCATAAAACTTAAGTTCCAATCAGATGAAAGCATTGAAGAGTATTTGAAAGGGATCCAAATGGTTTCGACATTAATGATATCAGTGGGGTCTAGATTGCCCAATGGGCCCAAGAAATGACAAGCCGGATATTTAGCCATGGGTATGTGAATCTGGTTCTTCAGGTTCTACAAAGAGGAGCAAATAAGAAAAAGGAGTAGTAAGAGAAAGAAAGCGAAAGAACCAAGGAAAATTGCACAACAGCAAGAGAAGAGTTGACGTTGAAAGACTTGCCTCGGGGATGGAGTCATTGGTCGCTGCTGGGGGAAAATACTTCATCCTCAGGGCTTTATAGATTGACAGTTAAATATAGCTTATCAGCATCAAAGCTTGTGCTCATCTCCGAAGGTGAAGTTTCTAAGCCGAAGGATGCTTCGGCTTATGATTCGAAGGCATCCTCCAAAGGCCCCAAAGCTACAGTGGAAAACAGCCAGACTGATAAGACGTCTGCCTTATCTACCTTCTCCAGATAGATTTTACTATTTTAGCCCTATTCGGGGTACCGAATAGTTTCCACTATGTTGGTTGTAATTGAGGGGTATATAGGTCTTTTCCTTAAGACTTTTTGCCTATAAATACCCTCCTTCTTACCCTGTAATAGGCATCAAATACTCATCTATTTAATACACACTTTTGGACTACTTCGAGCTATTATCCTATTCGGAGGATCGGAATAGTTCCCAGCACAAACTTCCTGTTTGTTAGTTCTTAACATTCGAGAACCTGTTAGCGTAATCTTTTACGCCAATAGTTGGCGCCGTCCATGGGGATCCTACTTCTAAAAGCTAGTTCTCTACTGTTGACTGTGCTTCGAAGAGCACTTGCTGAGGGAGCTTTGGAGTCTCAAGATTCCACGCACCCTTCGGTAAGGGGCTTCCTAGTAAAGCTCGAAGGCCTTTCATCGCCTTCCCAAACCAATCGAAGTCCACGGTCTTCGGACCTCATCTTCATTAGCTATGCCTCCCAAGCGGAGCCTAGCCTCCGATCCTCCCCGAAGGTCCCCTCGGACCAACGGAGCAGGACCTTCTGTTATCCCGGTAACACTCGAAGCGGCCGCCGGACGTCGAGCACCCAGAGGCCCCCGAGTCACTCCCACGGTGCTCCGAACCAACTACGCTAGTTCCCGAGACTCGAAGTAATGGGGGATTGGTCCCGATCTTCCGCTAGGTAAGGATAACTTCGATTGGTGGAGAATCTCGACGTTGACGATCCAAAGCTCCGGTCCGGCGGATCAAAACCTTGCAATCGCTACACCACTGTCTCCGTCGATTATCAACCACACAGGGCGCGATTGACCTCACCACGAAGGCTAGTTCCTGCAAGAGAACCCAAGAACACAAGAAAGAACAGGAAGATACAAGTCGAATGCCAAATCACAGATGAACTATGATGAGGAGAGGTTTCACAAACGCTGATGCAGCAGCCAATCGGTCCGGTGCAGGAGCGGGATCTAAACACACAAGTGTAGATGCAAACAAAGCAAAAACTAACCCTAAAGGCAGCTGGCGTGAGTATATAAGGTGTGGGCAGCCTGTAGGAGGAGCACACGACTCGGACTATGGGCCAACATGGCCTACAACTCAGTACAAGGTCCAACTCGGCCCTGTTCAGTCATGCAGGACTGTTTCAGTCACACAGGACGACTCGAGAATTCAAAAGAGGCGAAACCAACGCCAAAAGATCCGTCTTCTCCTTAGCTTTCCAAAAAGTCCAGGAACGCACCAATCGGACTTCGTATGAGGAAGTTATGCCCATTTTGGTGCATGGTGGTTGATGTAGTCCGAACCAGCGAATTCTTGACTTCAAATCATCCGTGTGACTCCGTCTTCAACTTCAACTCTCCTATTCCATCTCCCATGTTCCTAAGCAACAAAATATCACTAGTATTCAGTAGCATCCCATCCAAACAAATATTAACATAGTTGCTAAGGAAAGAATTAACCTCATGGTTCAAGCGACGGGCACGGGCGCGTGTGATTGGTCCCTGTAACGGATGGTGCATGTGTGTATCACGGTGGTGCATGTGTGTATCATGTTGGTGCATGTGTGTATCAGGTTGGTGCATGTGTGTATCATGGCGGTGCATGTGTGTATCATGTGAAGTGATGTCCTCATCACGAAGCTCCCCTCCGAAGGAGACAAAGACCTTCCTAAGGACGAGGCTACCCAAGTAGTGCGACTTCAGGAGGAAGTGGCAAGATGGAGGCAAGATGCCACCGATCGACTCCGCTCTCAAGCTTCCACTCATGCTCCCGAAGGGCCTCAAGACGCTGGTGCTGGCAGCCTTCCCGAAGCTGTCCAAGTGCCGGAGGAGGTCAAGAATGCATCCTTCGATGACGAGTCTCCGTTGCATCCGGACCTGCAGAAAGTGCCCTTCGATCCTAGGTTTAAAGCCTCGAAGTTGCACAAGTATTCCGGTGGGTCCGACCCCGGAGAGTTCACTCGTTCCTATGCTTTGGCAATAGAAGACAACGGAGGGCTGCGTAACACTATGGCGAAGTGCTTCCCCCTCGCTCTCGAAGGTGTAGCTCTTCGATGGTTCTGGTCTCTAAAGCCAAGATCGATCAAGTCCTGGGAGCAGCTGAAGAGGAAGTTTGTAAGCAACTTCCATGGTACATTTGTGGCCCCAATGTCGAGGGGGAGTTTATTTCAGGTGAAGCAGCAAGCGGGGGAGACACTTCGGGAATACTTCACGTGCTTCGCCCACACCAAGTCTCAGATCAAGGGCTTGTCTACCTCTTCGGTAGTTGAGGCCACGCGTGAAGGGGTGTTGAACCCAGATCTCCTCAACAAACTTCATCAGAAATAGGTGTCATATGTGGCACAGTTGATGGTATACTTCAAACAGTATGGCAAGGCAGAGGAAGGCTGCCTCCGAAGAACTGCAACACCCGCACCAACCCTTCGAGAAGTGAAGATGAAGCCCGAAGTCCCAACCTCTCCGCGAGCCCCCCATGACAATCGTTTCAATGATCATAGGCGGGGAAAGAAGCACTTCCGCTCATAGGTGTTGAACATTGCGCCCTCTGCCCCGTAGGCAACTGCCAACTTCCAGCAGGCGCAAGGCTTCACGGTTGGAGCTTTGAAGCCCCAAGAAAGAATAGCTGGCAGGCGCCAGAACTTCTTCTGTTGTGTACATGGCGAGAATAGAAGTCATGACACGAAGGATTGTAAGTCTGTATTAACCCTTCGGGGTGAATACCTTGGATGAAGTACAGGGCGAGGTACTTCAGATCAAGCCCCTCCAGTGGCACGTTCGGAGCCCGTGCAAACCGTGGCCCGAGAAGGCAACCCCGATGCACCCATGCAGTTCCAGGTGGCCAATATTATGCCACCACCGAAGCAGGAAGATCCCCAAGATCATGGCAAGTGGGTGGTCCTGCCCATCTCCGGAGGGGGGACCCTCAGAAACATGTCAAAAAGGCAGCGGCGAGAATAGGTCCGCGAAGTAGGGCACATAGGGACCTCGAATTTTGCGGCAGGAATGACCGAGTGGTCTCATGTACCTATTTCCTTTACTGCCAATGATGCTGCGGGGGTGAAATTCCCTCATGCTGACCCTTTGGTCATTTTAGCTGATATAGCTAGAGTCGAAGTTCGGAGGATCCTGGTAGACGGCGGGAGCTCCGCAGATATACTTTTTGTCCAGGCCTTTGATCAGATGTGCATTCCTCGGAGGCATCTACTTCCGGTGGACCGCCCACTCCAAGGCTTCATAGGTCCACCTCTCGATGCCCTCGGCTAGATAGGACTCGAGGTTGCCTTCAGAGAGGGGCCCTTGGCCAGGGTGTAAGAAGTGATCTTCGACGTCGTCGATGCCCCATATGCCTATAATCCGATTTTTGGACGGGGGATGTTGAACTAGTTCGGGGCTATAGCACATCACAACTACTTATGTCTCAAGATGCCCACGCAAGGTGGAGTTCTCACTATCTCAGGAAACCAAGTTGTAGCCAGAAGAACGGAGTATGGCCACGATCAGCCATTGGACCCTCAGCAAGTGCACAGTGTGTCGGAGCACACAAAGGAGGCTTCAAAGTCTTCAAAGTCCTCGAAGGGCCTTTCCCTAAAGCCAAGCCCAGAAGGTGATGTCGTCACGAAGATAATTCTGAAAGATGGCAATGAGTACCCAATACAGTTCGGCAAGGGGCTACCTCCGGAGATAGCCGCTTCATTGGAGGAAGTAATCAAGCAAAATTTGGACATCTTTGCCTAGACCGACGATGACATCATCGGGGTTGACCGGAGTATTATCGAGCATAGTTTGCTTGTCAACCCGAAGGCTAGGCCAGTGCGCCAGGGGCTTCGTAAGTTATCAACAGAGAGGGTAGACCTCGCCAAGGTAGAAGTGGAAAAATTGTTAAGGGTTGGCATCATCAGGGATGTAGTCCACACAGAGTGGCTAGCCAACCCTGTTTTTGTCAGGAAAAAGGGCTCTGACAAGTGGCGCATGTGCATTGATTTCACTTCATTAAATAAAGCATGCCCACGAGACCCCTACCCTATGCCCCGAATAGACCAGCTGATGGATTCTATGACTGGCTCCGAATTACTGAGCTTCCTGGATGCTTACTCTGGTTATCATCAAGTCTGGCTGAAGCACGAAGAAGAAGCCAAGACGAGTTTCATAACCCCATCCGAAGTATTTTGTTATGTAAGAATGCCTTTTGGCTTGCGGATCCGTAGAAGAGTCTATGGACTTTAAAAGATCAGATTTCCGGCCTCCGGGTTCGAAGCATCTGTAAAAGAGCCGTAGGTGGCCATCCTATGGATTCCAAGCTTCGGCTTGTTAGGATCCGTAGAAGAGTCTAAGGACTTTAAAAGAACAGATTTCCGGCCTCCGGGTTCGAAGCATCTATAAAAGAGCCCTAGGTGGCCAGCCTACGGATTCCAAGCTCTAGCATGTTAGGATCCGTAGAAGAGTCTAAGGACTTTAAAAGAACATATTTCCGACCTCCTGGTTCGAAGCATCTGTAAAAGAGCCGTAGGTGGCCAACCTACGGATTCCAAGCTCTAGCTTGTTAGGATCTGTAGAAGAGTCTAAGGACTTTAAAACAACAGATTTCTGGCCTCCGGGTTCGAAGCATCTGTAAAATAGCCGTAGGTGGCCATCCTACGGATTCCAAGCTCCGGTTCGTTAGGATCCGTAGAAGATTCTAAGGACTTTAAAAGAACATATTTCAAGCCTCCTGTTTCGAATCATCTGTAAAAGAGTCGTAGGTGGCCAGCCTATGGATTTCAAGCTCCAGCTTGTTAGGATCCATAGAAGAGTCTAAGGACTATAAAAGAACAGAGTTCTAGCCTCCGAGTTCGAAGCATCTGTAAAAGAGCCGTAGGTGGCCAGCCTACGGATTCCAAGCTCCGGCTTGTTAGGATCCGTAGAAGAGTCTAAGGACTTTAAAAGAACAGATTTCTGGCCTCCAGGTTCGAAGCATCTATAAAAGAGTCACAGGTGGCCAGCCTACGAATTCCAAGCTCTGGCTTGTTAGGATCCGTAGAAGAGTCTAAGGACTTTAAAAGAACAGATTTCCGGCTTCCGGGTTCGAAGCATCTATAAAAGAGCCGTAGGTGGCCAGCCTACGGATTCCAAGGTCTGGCTTGTTAGGATCCGTAGAAGAGTCTAAGGACTTTAAAAGAACAGATTTCCAGCCTCCGGGTTCGAAGCATCTGTAAAAGAGTCGAAGGTGACCAATCAATAAGGTTTCAAGGCTCCGGCCAATGAAACACTTTTAAAAGTCCTAAGCGACTGCTCTGGGAGTTTACAAGTATAAACTTAGCTCCAAAATTTATAAACATCACAATACAAACGTATAGTTTGAAGAACCCTACGAAAGAGTAAAATATGATTACCAAGTGTTGTGCGAAGCATCAGATTGTTATCTAAATCATTGTGTCCGACGGACCCTATCGCAACGCGTACGGTCCACCACCTGAAGGAGGGGCAGGGGAGTAAGGAACAACAAAAGATGCTTTTGAAGCAATTCATATTAATTGGATAATCATATTTTTACATCAAGAGAAGTTTTGGTCTAAGCCTAGATAAAAACAGAGACCCTTCCGACCTCTAGAGCTACTTCCAAGACCACTTCGACCTTCGGAGCTCGAAGCCTTCGGGACTGTCTTCTTAGTCCGAGTGCTTCTCTTCTTCGAAGCTCGCAGCTTTTTCTGCTCCTCTTGAAGTTCAGCCCAAGACAGAAGCCTTTCAGAGTTAGCCTCTGTGGGATCCTCGGCCTGCAGGTACTCCGAGTCAGACCAGTTTACGTACTCGGAGGGCGAAGATGCTTCTTCCTTTTCCTCTTCTTTGATACAAGCCAAGACTTTGCGATGTACTTCGGGAGCTATCTCCCCTTGATCTCTGCGAGGAATAGAGAAGCGTGAGCGTCGATAAGGCCTTAAGCTTTCGAGAACAGACAATTGCCGAAGGATCCCTTCGTTAAGTTCCAACACTTCGAAGTCAAGCTCCGAAGCGCATGGCAAAACCTAAAAGAATAGACATCCAAACAAGTTCCTCATTTATAAACTTTTCAATCATTAATATAAGGGGCTTTACAAGATTTCTTGTACATGCTTAAGCGCCATATAAGACTAGACCTGTGGGTCGGTTGGCGGAGCAGGGGGCGTCGGAGCTGGTGAAGCTGGAAGCGGAGGCCTTGTTTGCGCTTGCTTTTGCCGGCAAGCCTCGTTGATCCAAGCTTTGGCTGCAGCATTGTGGTCTGTTTTCCAGATTGATCAGAAAGATTCCCAGGCAAAAGCTACATCCTGCGAATGACGCAACAAGCCCTCGTCGGCAAAGCCTGCAGATGTCGAACCCCCAACTGGAGCAACTGAGATCCCAAGAACTTCGAGATGACGGAGGACTCCAATTCCAGCAACTTGTCCGGAGATCTCTCCGTACCGGACGTCGGAGCCCATCATCAGCTTCATCGCCACTTGAATCATTTTCATCTTTCGGTCGAGGGGCTAGCTCGCCACAGTCGAAGATGAAGGGCACATGGTGTCGAAGTATTCCAAGGTACCCTGAACGGCATCCAAGGTACGCTCTGCTATTTCAGCATTCTTCGCTTCTGCCGCCTCCAGCGCAATAGCAGCAGACACTTCGGCCATCTTGGATAGGAGGGCACTTTTCTGAGCCATGGCTTGCTGAAGTGAGTCTTGGAGTTCAACAAGCTGCGCGCTTGAAGTGGCTGCCGCTTGCCAAAGCTTCTCCACCTCCTCTCAGAGCACTACACATTCGGCTTTGGCCTCTTGGGTCGAAGTTTGGAGTGTAGTGCTGCTCTGCCGCTCGATCAGGAGTTCTTCGTCGGCGGCGGCCTTAGCCCTCCGTTCTTCAAGGAGCTCCTCCAGTTGAAGTGATTTATCTTCGAAGCTCTTAAGTGTAGACTGGAGGGTAGTAACCTTCCTCTTGAGCAGATTAGTTTTTACTTCATTGGAAGTCACTGCCGCTCTAGCAGGACAAATTTCTGCAAAAAAGAGCAAGTAAGTACCAAGTAATTCTATTTATTAATTGAATGCACTTGTGGTATGTTGCATACCTGAAGGGCAGCCCTTTCGAGGGCTAGATTGAGATCCGGTGCTCTAGCCTCGCTCAAGATGGAGACCAGGTCGGAGTTTACGACTTCTTGGCCCTTCTCCACCAAGGGCTCCAGAAGCGCCCGAAGTCCTGTTCGTTGCTCCAAGAAGAGAGCCAACAAAGGGAGCCAGGACAAAGCCTAGAGATCATTCGCGGTCGCCTCCTCCTCTGAATTACTTGCCGAAGGATGGTTGGAGGAAGGCATCGTCGTCGAAGCAGGGAGGAGTCTGAGGCTCGTCATGCTCTTTCCCCTCCATGGCACGAAAGCCGGAGGAGCGACTCCAGCGGAGGTAGATCCTCCTTCGACTGATGCCCCCTCAGCCAGAAGCGCTTTGCCCGAGATGACTCCAGTCATCGAAGCTGCTATGTCTACCGGAGCCTCAACTCTGAGAGAAGCTGGAGCTCCATCTGTGATCGGAGGTACGCTAATCCTCGATGCACCTACAACATTAAGGTACTCGATGAATATTTGTGGGTAATAACTGTTACAGGAATTGTAAAGGCAAAAGCTTCGAAGTATACCTTCGTTTTTGCCTTGAGGTAGTATTGCAGGGTCCTCCAAGACCTCGTACATCCGGAGGTAATCGTCGAGGTCATCCCCTGAAGTGCTCTCCGGTGTAGTCGCTGTAGGCGCCTCGGCCTCCGGCACTATCACCCCAGCCACGAGGTGAGTTGGGGATAACCACTTCTAGCTCCGAACTCGCAGCGACGGGCTCGAGAGAGCGTGCTATGTCTGCCTCCGTAGTCTCTTGAGCAGGAACTCCGACTGCATCCACTGCTTCATCTTCGCTATCATCGACAAGATAATTTTCGAGGGCCTTTCCCATTTGGACGTTGGAGCCCTTGTTTTCGGAGCCTTTGTTTCCGGAGTCTTCCGAAGATGAGCTCTGAATTCCCAAGGATGAAGCAAAAGACACTAGAGTCGGCTGAGGAGGAGGCTTCATCATCTTCTTTCCCTTCTTGATTGGGGTCTTGACGGCTTTCTTCGAAGGCTCGAGTTGGGGCACCATTCCAAGGGCTCTCCAAACTCTGTTGAAGCGTTCCCAGCTTCCCACATATTCTATTCTTTTCGGCCTCTCTGCCACTGTAGGGGCTCCAAGTACCTGTTCGGTGGCTCTCGCTATCTGCTTTGGAGCTAGCGCCAAAGGGGCCACTGAAAAAAGGTAACATATTATAAGTTTGCTATTTCTTTCCTAATACATTACCCTAGGAAGTTCGAAGGTTTACCTAGACTTCGAAGCTCTCCCTCTGAAGAGTTTTGAACGCTATCGGCCAGTCGGCTCCGAGAGGCAGAATCTAGAGGGCGATGAATTCTTCTGCTAGGTCCCACATGCTCATGTGGCTTGCTATCGAAGAGAGTAGCCCAAGTCGCGTTGAGAGCAGGATTGGGTTCGAAGTGACTTCGGCCTCCTTTCGGAATCAGATTTCTTGGAGGGGCCCCGTGAAGCTGGAGTCTTCTCCGACCTCGGCATAAAACCACCAGAGGATCTAGTTGATGTACCACCAGTCGTTGATGGCCTTTACAGGGAAATGTTGAGCATGCTCCTTCCGCAGCTAGAAGTTGACACTTCTAAAGGCTATCAGAACCTTGGTGTCTCCGGGGCCGTCTTGTGGCTTCGATTGACAGATGGCTTCGTGGGTGGGGGCGAAGATCTCCGATCTTCCTTGACATCCTTTGGCACGTAGGGCCCACTCGAAGATCGCCAGCCTTGCGATGGCGTTGGGGGACAATTGAGGCAAGGTAATGTGAAACATTTCCAATACCAGCTTTGAAGAATGCTTCAAAGACTACTACTTCTCCACTTCGTAGCCTTGGGGTCGACTCTGTTCTAGGGACCCGAGTCCTCATTCTGGGGCCTAGCTTCCCGTCCACTGCCTCTTCAATGGATTCCGCAGTGCTTGTGGATTGGCTGATGAGGAAGCTTTGTGGGATCTGCTTCTTGGATGGAGGGCGTACATCTTGAGGATTTTTGGGCCAAGAACCTCTTGGAGCCCCCGCCATGGCCGACGCTACCAAAGCCGCCCAAGCTTGACTCTGCGTCAAAGTGCTTGCTACCGCTGGCACGGTGGTGCTGGTCCTTGCCATGAGTCGATCGCTCAGAAAGATTGAGGGGAGATTTGGAGGTTGAAGGAAGTGAGCTACGAAAGACAGGTTCTGTAAAAATTTTCGGTACGCTTCGACCTCCCTTTTATAGCCTTCCTGCTAGTTGTTGCACTTCGATCGCGTTCACACTGCAGGTTCGACTTCTGCCACCGATGGGTGGGACCCGGAAGTGAAAAGGTGTGAACCCATGGTAAAATTTCGACCGTTACCTTTTTCGGTAGCATAACGGCTACTTGAAGGGTAACAACTCAAATTTGATGGCATCCACGACATTCCGCCTCCTTAACGGTTCCCTTTCCTGTGAAGTTTTCACACAACAGTCCCTGTTTGAAGCTTTCATCGGGAATACTTTGATGTCTAATACCCATCGGATAGCTGTAACACCTTCAAATTTCTCTAAGTCCCTGAATATGAAAATATTCCTTGCGCATACTGCTTTCCTGCCATACAGGTTAAATTGGACAAGCGTATTCGAGGGGCTACTATTGAGGGAAAATACTTCATCCTTAGGGCTTTAGAGATTGACAGTCAAAGATAGCTTATCAGCATCAAAGCTTGCGCTCATCTCCCAAGGTGATGAAGTTTCTAAGCCGAAGGATGCTTCGGCTTATGATTTGAAGGCATCCTCCGAAGGCCCCGAAGCTACAGTGGAAAACAACCAGACTGATAAGACGTATTCCTTATCTACCTTCTCCGGATAGATTTTGCTATTTTAGCCCTATTCAGGGTACCAAATAGTTTCCACTATGTCAGTTGTAATTGAGGGGTATATAGGTCTTTTCCTTAAGACTTTTTGCCTATAAATACCATCCTTCTTACCCTATAATAGGCATCGAATACTTAGCTATTCAATACACACTATCAGTCTACATCGAGCTATTATCCTATTCGGATGCTCCGAATAGTTCCCAGCACAGACTACCTATTTGTTAGTTCTTAACATTCGAGAACCTGTTAGCGTAATCTTTTATGCCAACAGTCGCCATTGGAACGGTCACTAGAGTACGAGACCGGTGAAGAAGGCAGAGCAACAGTCATGGAGTCTGATGAGCTTGAGGGCTAACAGTTGAGAGTATTGTGAATGTTGAAAGCGTAATGAAGAGAGGAAGATGCCGACGAATACTTATAGAGTAAGAGAAACGCTTCGGCAAATGGGTCAAAATGATCTCGGCGAATTTGGTGGGACTGTTTTCAATGTTCGTCAAAATGTATAATCGTGAGTACGGTTTCCGTAACGCCAAAACATTTGCAGGTCCGGGATTGGAGGAACAAAGTCTTCCACTACTACAAATCGCTACTGTAGTGGCAGGCCATTAGAAGCCTGCCACTAGAGTGGTTGGTCCTGACACCAGCACCAGTGCCCACCACTACTATTGGTAAAGTCGTGGCGGTCGGTCCGTGCGTAAGCCCGGACCGCCACTACTTCACCAATAGTAGTGGCGGGCTCTGGTGCTGCCCGCCGCTGCTACGTTGTCCGCCAATAATGTATTGATGACATCATTTGCGACTGCCACTATTATTCTGGCTATAAATGCGGACATTCTTCCTCCCCGAGCCCGAGGCTACCAGAGTTCGCACTTAATTTGGTCCGTACAATGGCGACAAAAATCTAGATAAAGATGGGCGAGGCTTTGTTTTCGTTTCTTTTGAAGGATTTCATTCTAGGAGGTAAATCCATGCCGAATCTCACATTTATTTTGTATTTAATAATGTATATAATGAGTTATAAGCATTTTACTAATTTAGGGTTTGTGAATAGAAATTTTCAAATATTCTTCCATTTATAGTGTTTCTTTCTCCCAAATGAACAAATATGACCCTCCTCACAATTATTCATCACTTGTATAACTTTTTACGTCATTTTAATCTCTTTTTTAATTTGATTTATGATTATAGATCTAGATTTATGTTGTTTGGAGAGATAAACCAATGTAGTTAATTTATTTAATAATTTTTTTCTACTTAATACATAGTTTGAATTAAAGTATTTTTAATTAATGTTGTTATGAGCGATAAATAATTATATTTTCAATTTGTAAATTACTGTTGACACGAAAACGTGCCCCCGCACTTGGGTCAGTTCGACGATCCAAACGTGTGCAGATACTTAGGGATTAGCCTAAGCGTAACACAACACCGACGTCGCGTTCTGACTACCCTTAGCCGTGATAAGGGGGGTGGAGTCTCCAGGCAATCAGATCAAACAAAATAATCCAATTAGCCGAAAGAAATATATTAAACACAATAAATCAGTAGACCGAGCGAAGCCTGACTGATTTGAGGTATGGTGCGAAGGGGGTAATCAAAGTGTACCTTCGGCGTCTAATGTGAAATATCCCACCGAAGGGTACATTCGGCGTTAGGACCGACCTGGCTGAATATGAACTCCAAACAGATCTGGACGCGTCAATCACCTCTGAACAGCGGTGTTGGCGTAAAAGATTACGCTAACAGGTTTCTGTAGATTAGAAACTAACAAACGAAGTGTTTGCGAAGAGAACTGTTATAAGCCTACGAAAGGATAATAACTTAGAATAGTTCGAATGTGTGTATTGAATAACTTGTATTCGGTCCCTATTACAGGGTGAAATGGGGGGTATTTATAGGCCCAAATATTAAGGAAAAGACCTATTTATCCCTCTATTACAACCGACATAATGGAAACTATTCGGTACCCTTGATAGGGCTAAAATGGTAAAAGACTAATCTAATAATATAAAAGATAAATCTTCCATCTTAGCTGGCAATAAAGATCTCGAAAGGCCTTAGTTCGAAGATGTACTCCGAACCAATGCCTATCTTCGTACTTCGAGCCTGACTCAGGGTATCTTCGAAGATAGACGTCTGGAAACCATCGAATTCATTATCTGCTTTTGTCCTGTTACGGCAATAACCCCAAAGATGGGATATTTTCCCCCAACAGTAGCCCCTCGAATACGCTTCTCCGTTTAACCTGTAATGTTAGGAAAGTAGTATACGGAAGGAAAAAATAACCAGGCATAGGGGTTATTAGATTTTAATCTATCTCTGAAATGTACGAAGATATAAATTCCAAGTCAGTCTTAGAACAATTACTCTCGAACTATCTTAGAACTGACTGAGGAAGTTCGAAAGCCTTTTAGACTTAAAGGAAATAGCCGTTAGCTTCTTTCTTCTAACGAAAACTATAGAATGCGTTAATTTCGGAGAAAAGTAACGGGCAGGAATGCGAAACGGCATGGACTAACGGTAAAAATGTAAAGTCTAGGCTATAAATAGAGAGCCTAGAACAATCCTATTTACCTTTTCACTGCTCTCTTGCAAACAAACACCTTCCGAGCCCTTTGAGTCCTTTGAGCCCCTTGAGCCCCTTGAGCCCTAGCCTCCATTTCTCCTCCAAGGTGACCCAGTAACTTCAATGGCGAAAACCAAGAATTCTGGAGCCCCTTCGACCTTGGCTCGGCAGCAGGCGGCAGCAGCAGCAGCGGCTGCGGCGTTGGCGACGGTGCCTCCAACACCCGCAACGACATCCATGGCGGCAAGAGGGAGAAATCCCCAAAATGCTGAAGATCAAGGTCTCTACTCGCCATCAACGAAGTACTTGGACCAGTCTTTTCAACTGGGATCTTCTACCTGCAAGAGGGAATCACTGGCAATCGCAGTAGAAAGGAGGATTAGCACCGGAGTTATGATCCGCAAGCCTGGAAAAGAACTCATCCCGTCGCCAAGGCTCAGAGAAGTGGTCATCTTCGAAGCCTTCTTCGAAGCCGGCTTAGGCCTTCCAGCAGTGGACTTCCTGGCAGAGGTACTCGATTTATTTCACATCACCCTTCCTCAACTGTCTCCGAACGCAGTAGCTCGTTTGGCTATCTTCGAATGGGCATTGAGAGCCGAAGGCTGTGAGGGGAGGGCAGAGATCTTCGCTGCACTACATAGAGCTTCATGCCAGCCAAAAACCTTCGTAGGCCTCGGAGGTGAAAAACCTTCCCTAGTGCAACCGGACCAAGGTCTGCACGAAGCTCGCCTTAGCCTACTCCAGAAAATTAGCCGGAGGTTGAGCATGCGAGACTTAGCCGAAGAATTCCTTGGGTTACAAATATCTTCGCTTATGGCCAACTGGCCTATCATCTTCGAAGAGGATTCTGAAGGCGGTCTCCGAAAGATCACTTCGACTTCGAGCCCTGCAGGTAACTTCGAAGACAACATGTATTATGCATATTTATTCGAAGAAAAACTAACTTGATTCATTTTTTAGCTTCTTCAGCCCCTGTTACATCGGAACAAATCGTAAGGGCTTCGGAGAAGATTTTGGGCGCTCCAACTCCGACCGAAAAAGAATGGAGAATCAAGTTGGTCGGGAGTTGGGAGAGATTTAACAGAGTATGGGGAATGTTGGAAATCACTCCGCCCCCTCTGATGGATTGGGTGCCTTCGGAGAAAGGACCCAAAAAGAGGAAAGCCGAAGCTGGGACTTCGAGCTCTGCTAAGACTCCGGTGAAGAAGGTAGCTCGAAAGCCAAAAAATCTTGCACCTTCGAATCCTGCACCTTCAAGCTCAAGGGCTTCAGTCTCTGACTCCCAAGAGGACGAAGGGAGGTTGCTTGTGCGTCTAATGGACGAAGATGAAACTCAAAAGACTGCACAAGCCGAAGAACCTGCGAACGTGCCGGAGTCCCGAGATAATCCTGAGCAACCAAGGACTTCGGCAGTTCAGGGAGATATATCTCAGGACGAAGTTCCTGTGAATGAGAGTGGAGTGGCAGTTACTATGGCTTCGATTCCTGAAGAGGCAACGAGGACTGCTCAGGACGATACTCCTGCAGTCGAAGACTTAACGGTTGATTCGGACGAAGATCTCGCCTTCGATCCGCCGAACAGTTCGATGATTACTCCTCTGCAAAATGTCGAAGGTAGACTTCGAATAACTCTTTCATGTTTATTTTGTGTATTTATACAATGTATAATACTTTATATATTTTTTTACACAAAGTCCACTCCTGTGGAAGAAGTCCGACAGGAAGAAATAATTCCTGGACCTTCGACGACTTCGGAGCCAACCCAGAGAGTTACTCAAATGGGACCTGGAAGAGGCAAAAGGAATATAGAACCCCTCCCTGCTGCGAGTTCCGGATCAACTCCGTCTGATTCAACAGACGAGAGCCAATCTTCCGGGGAGGGCCAGTCTCCAGAAGCTCCGAAGACCACAAGCCAACGCTCCGGTCCTTCGCTGGACGAAGATGACCAACAGGCAATAAGTATGCTCCCCCTGCTAGCTCCTTTCTTAGGGAAAACAACTGGTCTTCGGACTTTGCTCGAACCTTTGGATCGAGCTAGTCGTGACATAGGGCAGACCAACTTAGTGGCCATTTTGAGCAAGGCGGACAGGACGGAGCTTAACACTGCTATAGAACGTGCAGCTTACCAGGTACGAAGCATCTACGAAATATCATAGAATTCGTTTACGAATACATATTTACCTTAGTTTTTTCTTTTTGCAGCAAACTGTCTTGGCCCGAGCTGCGAATATATGTAATGATGAAGAGATCGCTCGTCTTCGGGAGGAAAATAACGTCCTTCAACGGAATCTTAGCATCTCCGAAAGCCGAGTGGTCCAGATGGACAATATAGTGTCAACAGAGCGAAGGGCCAGACAAGGTTTGGAGGCTGCGAATAAAGAGATCGAAGCAGAAAGAATTGTGCTTCGAGCAGAAGTTGAAAAATTGCGGGCGGAGCACGCTACTGCGGGGACCGAACTTGTCAGACTCCAAGAGGAAGCTAGCCAGTTGCTGAATCAAAAGAATATTTTGACCACTGAAAATGCTAGACTTTCTGGGGTTCTGGGAGAAGTAACTTCGGCGAAGGACGCGCTGAACGAAGATAAGCTGAAGTCTGAGAAGGTGGCTGTGGAAGATATGAATCAGTTGTTAGGTGTCCTGGAGTACTTCGGTACTACTGGGACACTTCCTTCTGATGATAACATCACTCTTCTGCGCCGGTTGAAAAGGATCCAAGGAGTGGCGAAGCAGATGAAGACAGCGGGCATTCGATACGGAGAACTCTCCGGACAAGTGGCTGCTGTCGGCCTGCTTCGCTACTACGAAGATCTGGGCCGATCGATAACTCCGGACGTAGGAGGGGGCACAATTACTTTCGATGACGAGCGACTGCTAACTCCTTCCGAAGGTGTGGCTGCTGCCTGGCGAGCGTTCCAAACTTCATGGAGAGCCGAAGGTCGTTCTGCGATCAAGGCTTAGATCGACAAAGGTCAACGCCAGAAACAAGTTCGAACCCAAGCTTCAAGCAGTCAGCCTCGTCCGAACCCGCAGGTTTAGAAATACCTTAGGATTTTTGGCTATGTAAAGCTTTATGCTTATGAACATTTATCAATGAAAATTTGTTTATCATATTTTTAGGCTTTACCTCATACGGAAGATATCAAAGTGTTAGACCTTAACGACGAAGTTCGCTCATTATGGACCACCTTCGATCTTCTAAAAGCTTATAAACGTCCTTGATTTTTAGTTCCTCGAGATAGCTCCGGTGCAATTGCGCCCGAAGTAATCAAAGATATATTGTCTTATATTAAAGAGGAAGAAAAAGAGGTTAACTTGAACACTTCATCTTCTGAAGACATTATATGGTCTGAAGACGAAGATGAAGTTCGAAGTAAAAAACTTGAAGAGCTTGGAAGCTGGGAAAGGAGCCCCGAACGGCTTCGAATTTGGGCTGAGCTTCAACAAGAATAGAAGGATTTTAGAGCTTCAAAGGGGGGCAAGAGAGTTAAACGCAAAGTTGTTAGAACTCCCGGTGCTGGAACTAGTCGTTCCAACCCTAGCTCTAGAGACCGAAGAGGTCTTCGATTGCTTCTTGGTATAGATACCAATTTTTCATGATGTAATCTGTAAACATATTCGTTCGAATAATGAATACCGATTTAAAATTGTCTCCATATTTACTAGCCCCTCTTTGGGTATAAGCAACTTCGAACTGTATTCAAAGATGGTTATGCGCAAAGAAAAACTTCGGAGTACAATTTTTTGGGGGTTCGGAGCCCCTCTGTAATTTAAAGATCTTTTAAAATCTTATAAAATGTCTTCGACTATTTGTAGTCTGAAGAATGGCAACTTAGTACCCTTGTTTTTTGAAAGAAATCACTTGAGATAACTTTCAAGATATCTTAGTATCTTGAATAATTTGTCACTTTGGACTATGTTAACAGACATTCGAAGCTTATGGCTCAAACTCTGTTTTGCTTTAGCCACCTTCGGCTCATTTTTGCGATCTCTGTCGAACCAATGGTTCGGAGTATGCAATGGTCTCTTTGGACTCTTTTTACGGATGTCTACCAGCCAATGGCTTGGACTCCGTATATTTTGGCCACCTTCGGCTCTTTTTGCGGAAGTCTACCAGCCAATGGCTTGGACTTCGCATGTTTTTGCCACCTTCGGCTCTTTTTACGGAAGTCTACCAGCCAATGGCTTGGACTCCGCATGATGTGGTTTTGGGCTCTTTTACGGATGCCTACAAGCCGGTGGCTTGGACTCCGGATTATGTCAGCCCCCACGTCGGAAGCTTCGAACCAATGGTTCGAAGTCCGAAAATACGATTCAGCTTCATGACACTTCCCTCTCGGTCAACCCCTTTGTTCTAGTGCGTCCACTCGGAAGCTGGAAGTCTATGAGGGGAAGGCATTATCTGGACCATATGCTTTATTAATTCAGAAGATGATTACAAGTGAATTACAAGGAGCCCTTATGTGAAGTATCGCTTTAGGTGCTCTGCATGCCAAGTATGTGCTAACTCTTCACCTTCTAAATTAGCTAACTTAAAAGAACCAGGGCGTCCTTAACGAACAATTAGATATGGACCTTCCCATTTATTTCCTAACTTCCCTGGCGCTATAATGCTTCGTAGAACAAGATGACCCGGTCTTAGTTCATTGAGCTTAACCTTCGGGTCAAACCAAGCCTTCGTCTGTTGATGATACTTTGATAAATTTGCCACAGCTCGAAGTCTTGTTTCTTCTAATAAATCTAGCGAAGCTTGTCTTTCTTCTTCAACCTCCGGTTCGGTGCTGCGAAACGATCCTCCTTTGAGCTCCGTTGGAGTCATAGCTTCATCTCCGAATAGTAGTCTGAATGGAGTAAAACCTGTGGACCTTGTTTGCGTAGTCCGAATGGACCACAAAATCTTCGGAAGCTCTTCGGTCCACAGTCCTTTTGCTAATCCCACTATCCTTCGATTTAACCCTGACAAAATATTTCCATTGGCTGTTTCTACGGCTCCATTAGACTGAGGATGCCTTACTGCAGCAAAACATAACTGAATGCCTAGATCTTCGCAAAACTTCCTGAAAGGTTCTGCATCGAACTGTGTTCCATTATCAACTGTGAGTTGTCTAGGCACTCCGAACCGGCAAATGATGTTCTTCCAAAAGAATTTCTGTACATTGTTCGAAGTGATAGCTGTTAAGGGTTCTGCTTCCACCCACTTAGAAAAATATTCAATAGCTACCACTGCGAACTTTAGATTTCCCTTGGCTACTGGAAAGGGACCAATTAAATCCATACCCCATTTGGCCATAGGCCATACCGGAGCAATGACTTGAAGAGCTGTTGGTGGGCGATGACTTCGTCGACCCATCCACTGGCATCCTTGACAAGTGCGGACTAAGCTCTCCGCATCAGCTGTTATTGTCGGCCAATAAAGCCCCTGGCGAAGTGTTTTTCCTGCCAAAGCTCGAGGGGCTAAATGGCTACCGCAAAGGCCTTCATGAATTTCTCGAAGAATTTCTTGACCTTCGGCTTGAGATATACATCGGAGTAGAGGGGAACATACTCCGGCCTTGTATAAAATACCGTTGATTATTTGATAATTTCTAGCTCTAAGCTTCAATCTTGACAGCTGTGGCTCTTCGGGCAAATTTGTTCCTCCCTGTAAAAGTTCCATGATCGAATTTTTCCAATCTGCACTAGGAATACAAAGAATCTCTGCAGAGGTAATTTGTGGCACCGAAGGTGTACTGAGCTCCTCATAGAAAGATTCTTCTGGCACATCCACAGCTCCGGCTGCGGCTTTTGCTAAGATGTCTGCTTGCACATTTTCTGCTCTTGGTATACTCCGAATGGAAATACCTTTGAAGTGCGCTTCGATTTTACGGATTTCTTCTAAGTACTTTGCAAGCTGTGGATGCCGAACCTGGAAACTTTTATCTACGTGCCATGCTACTATTTGAGAATCTGTCTTTATAATAATTCTTGTAGCCCCTAGAGCACGTGCTTTTCGGAGTCCCAATAAAATCCCTTCATACTCCGCTATATTATTGGTAGACTTAAAGTTGAGTCTTGCGGAGTACATTGCTCTTTGCCCTGAAGGTGAAATTAATACTGCTCCAATGCCTGCTCCAGATGCTTGGAAAGCCCCATCGGAATAAACAGTCCAAACTCCGTCACTTGACTTCTCCGGAACCAAATTCGCAGGTGGAGTCCATTCTGCTACAAAATCTGCTAAAACTTGCGATTTGATTGCTGTCCTTGCCAGGAAAGATATGCCGAAGGGTGCTAGCTCAACTGCCGACTTCCCAATCCTTCCGGTGGAATCCTTACTTCGAAGCATATCTCCCAAAGGATATGAAGTTGGTACAATTACATTGTGTGCCAAAAAATAATGTCTTAATTTCCTCGAAGCCATTATCAGAGCATAAACGAACTTCTCGAGTTCGGAGTATCTTGTCTTCGCTCCTGATAATGCTTCGGATACAAAATAAACAGGATTTTGGACCAACTTCCCATTGAAATCCACTTCTCTGACAAGGACTGCACTGACAGCAGAACCTGTAGCTGCAAGGTAAAGGAGTAGGGTTTCGTCCGCAGTAGGCAACGTGAGTATAGCAAGATTACTGAGATACTCTTTAATATCTTCGAAGCTTTTCTGACACTTCGGTGTCCATGCAAAATCTTCGGACCCTTTCAATGCTTTAAATATAGGCAAGCTTCTCTCCGCAGACCTTGATAAAAATCTGCTAAGTGCTGCTAGACGCCCAGTCAGCTTTTGCACTTGCTTTAAATTTTCCGGAGGAGCCATCTTTTGTAGCACAGTTATTTGAGTACGGCTAGCTTCAATCCCCTTGCTTGAAACTAAATACCCTAACAATTTTCCAGCCTTAGCTCCGAAGATACATTTTTCGGGGTTAAGACGGATCCCACATGCCCGAAGGCTGTTGAATGTTTCTGCTAAGTCTAGGCTATGCTGGTGCTTTAAAGCACTCTTTATTACAATATCATCCATATAGGCCTCCACATTGCGACCTAATTGATGACCTAAAGCCTTAGCAACTAACCTCAAAAAAGTAGCCCCGGCATTTCTTAAGCCAAAGGGCATTCTTACATAACAAAAGACTCCCGAAGGAGTTACAAAGCTTGTCTTGATCTCATCTTCGCGCTTCAACCATATTTGATGATAACCAGAATACGCGTCAAGGAAGCTTAATAACTCCGAACATGCGGTGGAGTTGACCAAGTGATCAATTCGGGGCATGGGGTAGGGGTCATGAGGGCATGCTTTATTCAAGGATGTGAAATCGATGCACATGCGCCACTTTCCGGAAGACTTCTTTCTGACGAAGACTGGGTTGGCTAACCATTCTGTGTGAGCCACTTCTCTGATAATCCCAGCCTTCAACAATTTCTCAACTTCGTCTTTTGCTAGGACAACTCTTTCTGCAGACATTTTCCGGAGTCCTTGCCGAACAGGACGGGCCTTCGGGTTTACAAGTAAACTATGTTCAATGATATCCCGATCGACTCCGGTGATATCTTCGTCAGACCAAGCGAAGACATCTAAATTCTCTTCCACCACCTTTTCCAAGGAGGTTGCAACTTCTGGAGGTAAATCTTTACCAAATTGAAATGTATATTCTTTACCATCTTTAACAATGACCTTCGCTGCAATCTCTCCTTCAGGACATGGTCTCGGAAAGGATTTCTTTGAAGCTTCGGAAGGGGCTGAAAAAATTTCTTCATTATCTTGTACATTGTTTACTTGTCTTGGATCAAGAGGGGGACCATGACCATATTCCGCTCTCCGAGCAATAGCTTGATCTCCGAAGACAGTAAGGACTCCTGCTTGTGTGGGCATCTTCATGCATAGATAATTGTGATGCGCCATATATAGCTCCGAACTGGTTTAGCATGCCTCTTCCGAAGATGACGTTGTAAGCATACGGGGCATCTACAACATCGAAGATTACTTCCTCAGTTCGGGCCAACAAACCTTCTCCGAAGGTAACTTCCAGGCCTATTTGGCCAAGTGCATCAAGCGGAGGTCCTGTGAAGCCTTGCAAAGGATGAGCCGCTGGAAGGAGATGCTTTCTGGAGATGCACAATTGATCGAAGGCTTGAACAAAAATGATGTCTGCCGAAATACCTCCGTCAATCAATACCCTTCGAACTTCAGTGCCCGCAATATCAGCAGTGATAACAAGTGGGTCTGCATGCGGGAACTTAATGCCAGCTGCATCCTCTGCAGAGAAGGATATCGGTACATGAGACCACTCCGGCATAGCAGCAGCAGACGACGAAGTCCCAATATGGCCTACTTCTCTGATGTAGTCTCTTCGCTGTCTCTTTGACATGCTTCTGAGGGTACCTCCTCCAGAGATGGGGAGGACTACTCTTTTCCCTCGGTCTTGCCCTTCCTCCTGCTTCGGAGGTGGCATAACATTGGCCACTGGAGGGTGTCTTGCGGTATCAAAGTTTTCTATCCGCGCCACAGCCTGGACCGGCTCTGGGCGCGCTGCAGCTGGAACTCGGTCGGTAGTACCTTGACCCGAAGTTCTTTCTAGATACTCTCCTCTTAGAGTAAGTATAGCCTTGCAAGTATCAGTTGCATGACTTCGATTTTCTCCATGGATGCAGCAGAAAAGGGTCTGGCCTTTGCCAGCCGTTTTCCCTGGCAGCCTCCAGCCGCTGGCCTTGTTCCCCGAAGACTGTGGAGCTCTCTGTGTAAACTTCTGTGGGGGTGCAATATTCAAGACTTCAGAACGAGGGTGCTTTTGCCCTCTTCTCCGATCATGTTGAACTTCGAAGACTGGTTCTTGCGGCTACGCTGAAGTTTTTACTTCTACTTTAACTTCTTGCAATATGGACGAAGTAGCTGCAGTTCTTCGAAGCCAACCCTCTTCTGACCTCGCATACTCCTCGAAGTAAGACATCAGCTGAGAGACCGAGGAGATGCTTTTCCGATGAAGCTTATCCAGGAGGCCTTGATGAGTGATGCCTTCCCGAGCTGCATCAACTACCGAAGATGCAGACAACCCCCGGATCTGCGACTTCGTATGAGCAAAGCGCTTGAAATATTGCCTCAATGTCTCTCCGGGGAGCTGTTTCACCTGGAAAAGGCTTCCCGTTGACATTGGAGGCATGAAGGTGCCTTGAAAATTGCTTACAAACTTCTTCTTCAGCTGCCCCCATGAATTAATTGATCCTGGCTTCAAAGACCAGAACCACCTTAATGCCACTCCTTGAAGAGCTAAGGGGAAGCACTTTGCCATGGTGTCTCGAACTCCTCTGCTAGCTTCAATTGCTAGGGCATAAGAACGAACAAACTCTCCGTGATCTTCATCTCCAGCATACTTACAGAGCTTCGTAGTCTTAAACTTCGGATCAAAGCGAACTTTCTGCAGCTCAGGATGCAGCGGAGATTCATTATCGAAGGAGGCGTTTTCCGGGGCTTCGGGATAATCAGGTTCGTCATCTTCGGGCACTTCTGGGATAGTTGGGATGGCTTGAGAGCGAAGCCTGTTCGCAGCTTCTTGCCGCCATCTTGCTATTTCAGCTTGAAGGTTGGCCATTTGAGTGGCCATATCTCCAAGATTGTCTTCATCTCCTCCGGAAGGGTCTTCCGGGTCTTGAGAACTAGTAGGATCAGTTCGAATTGGAATGGAAGGTGGAGAAGGAACTCCGGGTGGTCGAAGTATGGAAGGAGTTGGTGGAGAAGCTTCGTATGTTCGAGGGATGGAAACTCCTTCCGGAGTTTGTGGAGGAAACGTCGAAGGCCCTTCGACTTCAACCGTGTCGAATGGTGTTTCTCCGGAGATCCGAGAGGACCTCCAAACAGGAGTGCGAGGTGCGCTCCGCTTAGGAGGCATGATGTTAGAAGTTGGTAGAGAACGAAGTTTTTGGACTAGGTTCCCCACGGACGGCGCCAACTGTTGGCGTAAAAGATTACGCTAACAGGTTTCTGTAGATTAGAAACTAACAAACGAAGTGTTTGCGAAGAGAACTGTTCTAAGCCTCCGAAAGGATAATAACTTAGAATAGTTCGAATGTGTGTATTGAATAACTTGTATTCGGTCCCTATTACAGGGTGAAATGGGGGGTATTTATAGGCCCAAATATTAAGGAAAAGACCTATTTACCCCTCTATTACAACCGACATAATGGAAACTATTCGGTACCCTTGATAGGGCTAAAATGGTAAAAGACTAATCTAATAATATAAAAGATAAATCTTCCATCTTAGCTGGCAATAAAGATCTCGAAAGGCCTTAGTTCGAAGATGTACTCCGAACCAATGCCTATCTTCGTACTTCGAGCCTGACTCAGGGTATCTTCGAAGATAGACGTCTGGAAACCTTCGAATTCATTATCTGCTTTTGTCCTGTTACGGCAATAACCCCAAAGATGGGATATTTTCCCCCAACAAGCGGGGTTCTGTGCGAAGTCTCTAATACAGTGAGATACAAAATAATGACAAACGCAACGCGTGAACGTGACTTCGTCCGGAGCGGAGTACGAGTGTGGCGAAGCCTATTGTAATGAATTTTGTTGGCGTGCGGTCGAAGTAGCAGTCTCACCGAACGTTGTTCTAGCGACCTCCGAAATTAATCTCTCAGCTCCGTACACCTTCGACGAAGTATCTCCAAACATGGAAACCTGCAATAGAGTAAATTCGAAGTACCAATTCGGCCCGAAGACCAAATTCTGCTAAGTGTTGCACTAGTGGCGAAGGTAGAAATTTGTTACGCAGATTATCGGATACTTCACACGGGAAGTAACAAGGCGATAGCAATCTATTACGTAGATTAACTCATACTTCACAAGAGATGTAACAAGGATTACCACTGTTCCGAAGTGGCCGTCGGAGGGCTTCTAGGCAAACCCACGAAGAGTACAGAAAAGTATAGATAAAGTAAATGCGATTCAAAGCTAGGGATTTGTGGTTGATTTTGTCAGGGGGGCTTTGAACCGGATTCGCTCCAGTATTTATAGGGGCTAGACTTCTAATCTCTAAATCTAATCTGCTATAACTCGGTTGAATCATGCGTAGAGATAAACACTTAGTCTGAAACGGATCCAACTCTATCTCTGCCCGAAGAGGGCCTTCGGCCGGCCCCATCTAAGCCTGTTCCTCGGGCCTAAGCTTCGGCGGCGTGGGCCTCCGAAGGCCTCCTAGCCGATGGCTGTGGGCTGGCTAGAAGCTTTCGAAGCCCGTAGCTCAATGGTCCTTCGGCCCTGTAGGGCTTTGGCCTAACCCGGGACATGTGTATTTTCGGCCCAAATTACCAAAATTTATATTTTTACAATCTTAACCATTGATGCCATTTTTTGCTATCAACACATGCCCCCTGCCTTTTCATGAACTAAGTGAACTAAAAGAAAAACGAGCTAAAGATGATACCTTCCACATATCGGCCTTTCGACACCTTTTACGATGTTTGTCACACACTTGGGAAATACATTTTCAAGTATCTACCATTCATAGCTCTTCGAAACCGCTCTCCTTGTAGAGATTCTAACACATATGCCTTGCTAGGAGTGATTTCGGCTATTTTGAAAGGGCCTTCCCAACTAGGTGACCATTTACCAAACTTGGAACTCTTAGTGCCTAAAGGTAAAATCGTCTTCCAAACCAACTCACCTACATGAAACGATTTTGGTTTAACCTTCTTATTGTAGGCTTTAGCTACTCTCCTCTTGTCTACTTCTATGGCTTCCAAAGCTCTCAATCTCTTATCGGTCATATCTTCTAGATTGTCTTTCAAAAGAGTCTAATACTCGTCGACCGATAAGCCATATTACTTTAACACTCTTAAAGAGCCAAGATCTACTTCTATAGGTAGAACGACTTCTTGTCCATATACCAACTCATATGGACTAACTTTGGTAGCACCGTGCTTTGCAATTGTACAAGCCCATAGCACCTCAGAGAGCAATTCATGCCACCTTTTAGGGAAATCTTCAATTTTCTTCCTAATGAGCTTAACCATGGTTTTATTACTAGACTCAGTCTGACCATTGGCCTGAGCATAGTAGGGCAAATAGTTTATCAACTTAATACCATAATATTCAGAGAAGTCCCTCACTTCTTTAGAAAACAAATGAGCTACCTTTATCTGTAGTGAGAGTTTGAGAAATGCCGAATCTATGTATGATGTGCTTCAAGATAAAGTCAAGTACCTCGTTGTGAGTCATGTTCTTGAGAGGCACGACCTCGGTCGACTTGGTGAAGTAATCCGTCGCCATCAACACGAACCGATGCCCTTTTGAAGAAGGAGGGTGAATTTGGCCGATGAAGTCTAAACCCCAACCTCGGAACGGCCATGGCTTGACAATAGAGTTGAGTAATAAAGCAGGAGCTAACTGAATATTGCCAAACTTCTGACACGCTTCACACCCTGTATAATACTTAAAACAATCCTCAGTCATAGTCGACTAGTAGAAACCCGCTCTTTTGAGCATCCAACTGATTTTCTGGTCCGACTGATGAGTGCCACAAAGTTCATCATGGACCTCTCTCGTAGCCACCTGGGATCGTTCATGGTCTAGACACTTTAGCAGTACTCCGTCGATGGTTCGGTGATATAGTGTGTCGTCTATTAACACAACTTTAAAAGCTTGTCGCCGAACCTTCCGATCAACCCTTTGGCTAGGGTCTCTCAAATACTGGACGATTGGAATTCTCCAATCGCCCTTATGGGCTTTGGAGGGTTTCGCTAGCTCACTCCCTGAAAAAGTATCTAGGCTACTGATTTCGGGGTGCCCCCTAACCCCTTCCTGCTTCTACCAAAGCCTGGCTGGACTGGCCGTGCGGAGCGCATCAGGCCGAAGCCTCCTGTCGGAGGGTCTGGACTCCCGGAAGCCCTCACTATCCTGGGGACTCCGGCTCGTGGGCTCTAGTGTGCTAGACTCTTCGTTGGGCGTAGCACTCCAGTCCAGTGACCTTGGCGCGCGGTAGCCTTCATCAGCCAAAGGGGTCTGACCCAGAGGGTGCGCCTATCTGAAGTCACTGGCTTCGGTAGTGAGACCAAACATCAGCTTCTCCCGTGTAGAAAATTTTCCTCTTCTGACTTGGTAACAAGATGCTTGCTGAGCCAAATCATTTGCAATCGAATTGGTCTCTCTTGACACATGAGAAATTTTGAAGTCATCAAAAGTAGCAACTATGTCCAGACACTTATCCAAGTAGCTGTTTAGCAAGTCATTGAAACATTGAGCACTCTTAGCCTCTTGCTGCACCACTAACAGGGAATAAACATGTGCATGAACATGTTTAACACCCACGGATCCCAGCAATTCAAGTCCTAGTAGTAAAGCCTCGTATTTAGCTTGGTTATTAGTAGAAGGAAACTCTAAACGGGCTGAGGTCTCAAAGTATGCTCCGCTAGGTGATATGAGAACCAATCCAATACCTTGGCCATTTTTGCAAGCTGAGCCATCAAAGTAAAGTTTCCACGGCATTACCTCAATCAAAGCAACATTGTCGCTCCAACTGACGTCTATGTGGTGATCAACTATAAAGTTGGCTACAATCTGGCCCTTCATATTTCTTAGGGGTTCATAGGCCAAATCATATTCAATCAAAGCATAAGCCCACTTTCCAATTCTTCCCCATAGAATCGGCTTTTACAACATGTGTTTTATAACATCGGTTTGGCAAATGACAACACATGTAGTGGGGGAGAAAATAGTGGCGCAATTTGGTACATGCGTAGTAAAGTGATAAACATAAATGTTACACAAACGCGTACCTGGTCTTGGCGTCCAGTAGGCGACGGCTCAAGAACGATATGATGTACTCTTTTCCTTCTACCTCCTGGGTTAGGACGGCCCCGATTACGCTATCTTCAGCAGCGATGTACAGCCGGAATGGAATCCCAGCTTTGGGTGCTCTCACCACGGGCGGCGATGATAAGCACTCCTTTATTTTCTCGAAGGCGCTTTGCTAGCTTGCCTCCCAAGTGAACTCGACCTCGTTCTTTAGCCAGAGTATGGGGACAAAGGCATCAATCTTTCCAAACATGTTAGATATAAAGCGACGCAAATAATTCATCTTGCCTAGCAAATTTTTGCACATCTTTTTTGCATGTCAGCGCCGTAACATTTCTAATTTTCACAAGCCTCTTAGGATCAATCTCTATGCCTCTTTCATGAATCATGAAACCTAAGAACTTACCCGCCGACACGCCGAGAGCACATTTGAGTGGGTTCATTTTTAAACCATACCGCTGCATCCTATCAAAAGCAACTTTCAAATCTGCTAAATGGTTTCCCATAGCGTCTGATTTGACTACGACATCATCAATATAAACTTCTAACATAACTCCTAGAAAGTCATGAAAGATCAAGTTCATAGCACGCTGATATGTGGTGCCAGCATTTTTCAAACCAAAAGTCATAACGACCCACTGGAATAAACCGACAAAACCAGGGCATCGAAAGGTAGTCTTGTAGATGTCCTCTTCGGCCATAAAGATTTGATTATAACCAGCATTGCCATCAAGAAAACATAGTACCTTATGTATTGAAGCATCATTTATTGGCATGTCGGCTATCGGCATTGGATACTGGTCCTTCGGAGTGTCCTTGTTTAGATCCCTGAAATCAATACACACTCATATCTTGCCACTCCCTTTCTTATCTACAGACACATTGTTAGCGACCCATTCTGCATACTTGCATGGCCTAATAAATCCAGCTTTGAGCAGTCGCTCTACTTCTTCTTTAACTCGGTCATAGACGACCTAGTTAAAGCGACGAGGAGGCTGTTTATAAGGCCTAAATCCGGACATGATAGGTAGCCGATGATCCACGAGATCACGACTTAGTCCCAGCATCTCGCTATACTCCCATGCAAAACAATCGACATACGACCGAAGCAACTTTATTACTTCGGCCTTTTCATCATGCTGTAAATGTTGGTTAACAAAAGTCAGCCTCGGGATGCTACCATCACCTATGTCAACTTCTTCTAAGGGATCGGACGGCGCAAAACCTTGTTCTAATTTCTCTACTTCGCTAAAGTCCTCGATGGCCTCGGCAATACCGTCTTTATTAGACTAATACTGCTCTACACGAAACTTTAGCCAATCCAGATTACTCTTGTTAGACATGACTACCAATACAAAAACAGTCGTGCTACACCAGCCGGCTTTACAGACACTGGTACAAGACGACCTCCATACACGCTAACAAAATTGTAATCCGTAAGATCTCTACCTAATAGACACTCTACCTTGTTGTGAACGGCATCAACTGACACATCGGCCAATGCTACTTGGGCCGAAGTGTCTGTGGGAATGATTTCTACGTCATCGCCGTCCCACTGAATTAGGCACTGGTGCAGAGTAGAAGGAATGCAGCAATTCACGTGAATCCAGTCGCGCCCAAGCAGCATGCAATAGTTACCTTATACATCGATGACGAAAAATGCTATTGGCAACGTCTTGTTGCCCACTGTCAACTCCATGGAGAGCACACCCTTGGCCTCGTAACTCTCACCGTTGAAACTGTTGAGAATCAAGTTAGTCTTCTTCAGATCATCCTCGTCCCTGCCAAGTTTCTTCAACAGCGAGTAGGGCATTAGGTTAATAGTGGCGCTGTCGTCAACAAGCATCCAGGAAATCGGCTTTCCGTCAATGTGACCTCTGATGTAAAGCGGCTTCAGATGGTGAGCTGAGTCCTCGGGCTTCTCAAAAATAGCGTTGCATGGGCCAAGGTGCAATTGAGCGACCTCGGCCTCGTCCTGCTACAGGGCAAACTCGGCGGGCAGCATGACGACATTGATGTCCATCGCCTGGGATGCAGGCCCCTCGGAGACAGGTGAGTAGTCGTCGTCGAGCATGTCATCGTCGTCGTCGCTCGGACTAGGAGCCGGGTTGGTCATCTCAACCGGCTTTATCCTCCATACCCATCTTGTAGTTGGTCGACGGCGGATTTCTCCAAAAATAGTATCGCGCTCATCCTCGGCTTTCTTCTCACGCATCTCCTGTGCCCGTAGTCATTGCAGGTGTCTCTTTTGTGATTTGGACATGCCTTGAGGTGCTCAAGATGGTTGTGGCTTGGTGCCAGGTGCCACTGCCTGGTTCCTGTCAACTTTAGCCGAAGTGGTCCTGCCCACCTCGGCCTCGTGCACTCTGTATCCGGAGGGGCCTTCGGTGCGGACCACGGTAGTCGGACTGGGCTCGTTTGGCAGATCGGACCAGGCTTCGGCGCGGACTTCGGCCGAAGAAGGGGACTTACCTCTGTCAGACTTCGGCAATGGGGCCCTCGGGATTGGGACTTCCTGAGACCCTACTTTGACTATGATAGCTTCGGACTCCCTGTCCTTTGCCCCTTCGTTGCGTCTGTTCGTCCCTGCCATTCATAATACTCTGAAGGAAATTAAGGCATAGTGTTAAGTCGCAGAGGGTACTCCGGCTATGATACATATGGAGCCCACAGAGTGCCTGCGCAGTTGTACGGTGTAAGCATCGGTGGCTCCAGTGGCCTCGGCCTCTTGCGAGCCTTAGCCAAAGGAATGCTGATGTTTTGTTTCCACACTCCCACCTCGGGGTTCTTAGGTATGAGTGTGCGCGTGCGTGGTTCTCCAACAATTACCACCTTCCCTTTAGTCGACTTGGCCTGTTCTGGCCGAATCAACACCTTCTTCTCACCGAGGTCGACGGCATTAACGGGGAAGGGATCTTTGTCTAGCTTCATCTTTGGATTGTGGTCTATTTTCAATTGTCCTTCTTCTATGGCCGATTGAACCTACCGTCAGAAAACATTTCAGTCGTTAGTATTATGTGAATGCGAGTCATGCCACTTACAGTATGGATGTTTCTTCAACTCATCGGCAGATGGAATGACTTGACCTTTAGGTAACTTGAGAAGCTGGTTCTTTAAGAGAAAATCAAGTATTTTATCACACTTAGTTATGTCAAATGAGTACTTGACCTCACTAGGATGATTATTTGTGGGACACGGCCGTAACTCAGAGCACGTGACAGGTTTACTCTTAGCGTTCCAAACCCATTCGACCGCGTACATGTCGGCTGAATTCTCCTCTTCTGACTCCTCCTCATCGGATTGTTCCATGACGTGGATTTCAGACCTAGGCTTGTTAAACGTCTCAATAAACTTTTATCTTTGGCTCGGCCTTGCTGGACCAGAGCCTGCTGCAAGACTTGGCTAACCTCTAAGACGTTTTGGTTGTCTAGTCTCTATTTAATCTCGGAATGCAACCCATTAAAAGCTAGCTCCGCCAAATCTCTTTCTGAAATATTAAGGCTGAAACATCGGTTCCTAGTATCCCTAAAACACTTGATGTAATCAGAGACGTTCTCATTCGATTTCTGCCTAACCGATGTCAAGTGTGAACGCCTAAGTTCTGTCTCGCCTGTGTAAAAGTAATCATGGAATTTTCATTCCAAATCATCCCACGTCTAAACAGAGTTCGGCGGGAGCGCCGAAAACAAAGTGAAAGACGTGCCGGATACCGTGTGGTTTTGCTACCCTCGCCGTCGAACTTAGTAAACTTGGGGATTCTATAGCCGTGGGGGTAGTGTATTGTATCGAAATGATCAGGATATGGCTTACGGTAAACCCTAACCCGACCCCTAGGCATGAAACCGACGCATTCCATAAATAGTGCGTGGATTGGCTCCTCTAGGTCATCTTGGCCTGTTGCCTGTGCACGTCTCTCGTGCGAGGGCACGACACACGGTGGGATATCAGTGTGTCGGCCATGGGCCTCTTCCCTACATGCTAGTTGTATGACGTGCTCGAGCCTAGGTGCATGTTCATGTGGCGTGGGCAGCGTGGGCAGGGCTGGTACCGGCGCAGGTTGTGGTGGTTCGTGGTACGCGGTACTAGTTTGGCCGTAAGCATAATGACTAGTCTCGGCCATGGGTGTTGCGGTCGAAGACGTAACGGTCTTGCTAATGCTACCATCAGTTCTGTTGTACACATGATTTACCGAAGGTACACTAGCAATAGGGACTGGTGGTACGGCCTTAGTAAAGCCGAACTTTCTAAGAGTCACCTCTACTTGGGAGCTAACTGTTGAATCTAAACGGTTGGCTAGCGAAGCGCTAACGGCCTGATCTACTAATGCGGCTATTTTTTGCTCAATCTCTAAAGAAGATAAACGAGGCGATATGGGTGTTACCTAGATCCGAGCAAGGTCGGGGGTGATGATGTCGCGCTTGATGAAGCCTGCACGTGTCTTGACGTAGCCCCCAAGCATCATGTCTTGGAGTGCCTTCAACTTTGCCTCGATCTCTGCTCGGTCTTCTGCGGGAATATTTTCAAGAGTAGGTGTTAGGATGTTGCGGATGTCGATATCCATGCCTCCTATGGTGTCCATAAGCGGTGTGGACGTAGTAGTCATTGTAGATGTACCGGTGGCTGATGTAGACGTACCCGTCATGTTGGCGTAGCTTCTCCCCAGCAGAGTTGCCAAAAAGTGTGTTGACACAAAAATGTGCCCCCGCACTTGGGTCAGTTCGATGATCCAAAAGTGTGCAGATACTTAGGGACAAGCATAAGTGTAACACAACACCGATGTCGCGTTCCGACTATCCTTAGTCGTGATAAGGGGGTGGAGTAGCTAGGCAATCAGATAACACAAAATAATCCAATTAGCCGAAAGAAATAAATTAAACAGAATAAATCAGCAGACCGAGCGAAGCCTGACTGATTCAAGGTATGGTGCGTAGGGAGTCGCCGAAGTGTACCTTCAGCGTCTGATGCGAAATATCCCGCCGAAGGGTACCTTCGGCGTTCGGACCAACTTGACCAAAGATAAACTCCGAACAGATCTAGACGTGACAATCACCTCCGAACAGTGGGGTTCGATGCAAAGTCTTTGATACAGTGAGATATAGAATAATGACAAATGCAACGCGCGAACGTGACTTCATCCGGAGCAGAGTACGAGCATGGTGAAGCCTATTGTGACGAAGTCTGTTGGCGTGCGGTCGAAGCAGTAGTCTCGCCGAAGGGTGTTCTGGCGACCTCTGAAACCAATCTCTCAGCTCCGGACACCTCTAACGAAGTAGCTCTAAACGTGGAAACCTGCAACAAAGTAGATTCAAAGTACCAATTTGGTCTGAGGACCGAATTATGCTAAGTGTTGCACTAGTGGTGAAGGTAGCAATCTGTTACTCGGATTAACGGATACTTCACAGGCGAAGTAACAAGGCGATAGCAATCTATTACGTAGATTAACGAATACTTCACAAGAGAAGTAACAAGGATTACCACTGTTCTGAAGTGGTCGTCGGAGGGCTTCCAGGCAAACCCACGAAGAGTACAGAAAAGTAAAGATAAAGTAAATGTGATCCAAAGCTAGAGCTTTGTGGTTGATTTTGTCGGGGGGCTTTGAACCAGCTTCGCTCCTGTATTTATAGGGGCTAGACTTCTAATATCTAAATCTAATCTACTATAACTCAGCTGAATCATGCGTAGAGATAAACACTTAGCCTGAAACGGATCCAACATTATCTCTGCCCGATGTGGGCCTTCGGCCAGGCCCGTCGAAGCCTGCTCCTCGGGCCGAAGCTTTGGTGGCATGGGCCTCTGAAGGCCTCTTGGCCGAAGGTTGTGGGCTGGCTGGAAGCTTCTGGAGCCCGTAGCCCAATGGTCCTTCGGCCCAGTAGGGCTTCGGCCTGACCCGGAACATGTGTATTTTCGGCCCAAATTAGCAAAATTGATATTTTGACAATCTTAACCATTGATGCCATTTTTAGCTATCAACATGGGAACATGGGGTCTGTGTGGGATGAGCACAAGAAAGAGCATTTCAATCTAAGAGGCATGATCTTTTGCACCATAGTTGACAACCCGGTACGTATGTCCCTAACAGGACAGGTTAAAGGAAAGACAACATGTGTAGTGTGTGTGGACCAGACAGAATTTGTGCATCTTCCATCATTCGTTAAGACGATATATATGCGACACCGCTGATTTTTACCAAGAAACCACAAATATCGAAGAAATAAGAACCATTTTGATGGTACAATCGAGCTTGGACAGCCTCCACAACATCGAGACGACAAATTTTTATTCGAAATGGTGAAGAATATCAAAGTTGTTTTCGGAAAGAAGAGGAAGAAATCTGAAAAAATTTCAAAGGACACTCCGTTTAAAAAGCAGTAAATCTTCTTTAGATATTTTCCCTATTGGAAGGAGTTGGAGAATGGTCATGCTATCGATACAATGCACGTCGAGAAGAATGTCTTCGAAAGCACCATCGGTATTTTGTTAGACATATCGGACAAGTCAAAATATGGACTCAAAGTACGAAGGGACCTTCAAACTCTCGGAATTAGACCCGAGCTTCTCCCACGGGAAAGGGCTAATGGAAAATTTTTCCTTCCGGCTGCTAGCTATAACCTCACAATTGACTAGAAAAGATAAATCTGTAGGTGTCTAAATGGAATCATAGTTCCAACAGGACTCTCAACGAATATAAAGAATATTGTCTCCGTAGCAGATTTGAGGATGAGCGGCTACAACACTCATGATTGTCATGTTATGCTTGGGCTATTCCTCGCCATCACTGTAAGAGGAATCAAACATTCATTTCTAATGATGGTGATAACACACATGTGTCACTTCTTCAACGTCATATCAAAGAAGGTGATCGACACTGAAGAGTTAAATGAATTACGTAAACAAATGAGGGAGACTATGTGTCAACTTGAGATGTGCTTTCCTCCTTCATATTTTGATATTATGGAGCACTATATGATACATATAGCAGACCAAATCTTTGTTCTCGGTCCATCGTACCTGCACAATATGTTCTTATCCAAAGGGTTCCATGATAGAGGGCTACACGACTGAGGAAGTCATTGAGTGCTATGCAGATTACATAAGAGATGGAAAACCAATAGGAGTTCCCGTGTTCGGGCACCATGGAAGACTCACCGGTAAAGGAACGAAAGGCAGGAAAATCATACGAGACAATAGCTACCAAACAATAAGAGAATCACATTACAGTGTAATGCATCAGTTGGTGATTATGAGACCATATGTTGAACAACACCTACAAGAGCTTCGTGAAAAGAATGAAGATCGCGATGAATAATGGATTATGAAAGAACACAAAATTCATTTCACATCATGGCTGAGGGATCTAAACCTTTCGATTCGAGAAACCGACGAAGAGATGATGATAAATAAATCGTCTTACGGTCCATTGAGCATGGTTAAAACATGGCAAGCATATGACATCAATGGTTTCACATTCTATACCAAAGCAAAGGATCAAAAGAGTCAGCGCCAAAATAGTGGTGTCAGAGTAGATGCAGAAGACAACACTAGACAAAAAAATGCTTACTATGGATACATCAAAGAAATATGGGAACTTAACTAAGGGAACTCTATAGAAATCCATGTATTTAAGTGCCAGTGGGTCAGACATCCAGAAGGTGTGGAGGTGGATGATTACGGGTTTATGATAGTTGACCTTAATAAGGTGGCTTATAAATATGACCCTTGGATACACGCTCAATCAGTGGCACAAGTATTTTACATACTTGATCCTAAAGACGAGAAAAAATACATCATTGCTCTAGGAAAACAAAGAATTGTTGGAGTTGATGGAGTCAAAGACGAAGAAGAATACAATCAGTTTGATAAGGTGTCGTTTTTCATTGACATATCAAGGATCAATATGGTTGAAGCAAAACTGTCATTTGGCAGTGTGATTCCTTATCTACGCATCGATGGTGTTGGAAAATTAGTGCAAGGCTAGATCATTTATGTTTAGCATGCATATTTGTAAAATCAATTATGTCATTTTGTTTAAGATATTGGTAATATATATAGGTTATTATTTAATTATAGTTAATACATGTCTAACATAAATTCAATAAGTTATGATGTATTTTTATTATTAAAACAATTTCAAGTTCAAACGAGGATTTAAACATCAATAAAAAAGTTTTGAAAATTTTGATTGTTTGGGGCCAGTAGCAAGGTTCAAACCTCAAACCATTTGCCGGCAGCAAAGTTCGAACCTCGAACCGCATGGCCCAAAGCGAGCCCCCCGCAACACTGCGCTATAAAGTTTTTCTCGACAATGTAGGCAGTGTATGCTAGATATATAATCCCTACCGCTATTAGTAGTGGCGGGCATGCTAACATCATCGCCCGCCACTACTAAGTAGAGCACCAACGGCGGTCGGATTAGTAGTGGCGGGCTGGTGACGTCATTACCCGCCACTACTAAGAGAACATAGCAGTGATGAGCTGATGATGTCATCATGCCCGTCACTGCTAATACACCTATATTTTTATTGAGATAACAAGTATTTTATCTATGTTCCTCCCATGACGCCTCAATCCCCAATCCCTAATCCCCAACTCTTCACCTCCTCGCTGACCCCAACCGTGGCCTCCACGCTCATCGCCAACCCCCAACCTCGACGACAATGCCCTATTCGCCGGTTCAGGATGGCTCCTCCTAAGATTGAACCAAATAGTGGATCCTCAGACTCCGCGTCAAGTGGCGTGTGTGAGGTTTGCAAATGCGGTAAACTTAAGGTACAAGATATAGTTTGCAGTTGCTTGGCAATGAAAGTGATTCTTATATTGGACTCCGACTCGGAGGGTGACTCGCCATCGCTGCAACAAGTTAGGGTAAGTGCTGGCAGACAGAAGAATGATGAGGCAACCGGTGGTAGAGGGAAACATGCCAAGGCTAGCGGTGGAAAAGGGAAGCATGCAGAGCAATGCGGCAGCAAGAGGAGGCAGGAGGCAAGATCCTCTTTTTATGCAAATTTTATATTTTTATCGGCCAATTCAATCATTGAGCATTATTTTTTACATTGCTGCATATATGATAAGTTGTTCTCACTATCGCCGTCACGTGTATTTTCTTGTTCAGGAACATGGAGAAGTTCAGACTACCTGATGATGCCGAGTTGGTTGAGGATTGTCAAGTTGAGCCTTTTCATCTGTTTAACCGGAAATAGGTTGGGTTTGTGAGGGAAGAAGAAGAAGAAGCTCCAAACCATATCTTTCTTTTGGGTTTGGACCGGTAGTGCATTTTGGTTTGGTGTGCGGTTCGATGTGTAAGCTGGTTTCCCTAGCCTGAACTTGTGTTTGTTTACTTTCTTTCAAATAAACATGATGTGCCAAGTTTGGAACCTCGAACCGCATGGCCCCAAGCGAGCCCCCGCACCACTGCGCTAAAAAGTCTCGATCATATCGTAACAACATGACATGTCTCGTCTTTTTAGACTTTATTTGATTTTTTGAGGATTAAAAAACTATAAAGATACATGTCTTGTCTTGTAGTTCAAATTTAACTTATTTTGACTTTGCTCATAAAAACACACTTAATGAAATAAAAAACAGTAAACTGATTCAGAAAATAACATTTTTTTAAAATTTGATAAGTTATGATGTATTTTTATTGTTAAAAAAATTCAAGTTCAAACGAGGATTTAAACATCAATAAAAAAGTGCTGAAATTTTAAAAATTAAGAAGTGAAAAAATTGTTTGGGGACCAACAGCAAGGTTCAAACCTCAAACCGCATGCTGGCAGCAAGGTTCGAACCTCGAACCACATGGCCCCAAGCTAGCCCCCACACCACTACGCTACAAAGTGTTTATCGACATTGTGGGCATTGTATGCTAGATATAAAAATAAAAATACTCCTTAGAGTTAGTAGTGGCGGGCACATGTTTAATCAGTGGTAGGCATGCTAACGTCACAAGCCCACCACTGCTATTTATTTTAGTAGTGGCGGTCAGGTGATGTCAGCGGCCCGCCACTACTAAGATTATGATGGTTGTAAATTTATTGGATAATAACTAATAATAGAGTCAAAAACATGAATATGGTTTTTGGTTAATTATTTCATGTCTTGTAGTTCAAATTTAACTTATTTGACTTTGATCATAAAAACACACTTAATGAAATAAAAAACAGTAACTGATTCGGAAAAATAGCAATTTTTTTAAATTTGATAAGTTATGATGTATTTTTATTGTTAAAAAAATTCAAGTTCAAACAAGGATTTAAACATAAATAAAAAAGTGCTGAAATTTAAAAACATAAGAAGTGAAAAAATTGTTTGGAGACCAACAGCAAGGTTCAAACCTCAAACCGCTAGCCGGCAGCAAGGTTCGAACCTCAAACCACGTGGCCCCATGCTAGCCCCCCGCACCACTGCGCTACAAACTGTTTCTTGACATTGTGGGCAGTGTATGCTAGATATAAAAATAAAAATACTCAGATTTAGTAGTGGCGTGCATGTGTTTAATCAGTGGCGGGCATGCTAACGTCACCAGCCCGCCACTGCTATTCCTTTTAGTAGTGGTGGTCAGGTGACGTCAGCGGCCCGTCACTACTAAGAGGAAAAGCAGGGGTGGCCGGATTACTAGTGGTGATCAGTGATGTCACCGCCCGCCACTACTAAGAGAAATAGAAGTGGCGGGCAAGATGACGTCATCTTGCCCGCCACTACAATATTGGTAATATATAGTTTTTGGCTCCCACTCGGACTAAACCCTAGTTCATTTGCAAATCAAACTCTCCCGCCATCCCAGAGCCCTTCATCGCGCATCGTCCCCCTCGCAGACCGCTGCCGCCACCATTTCCCGTCGACATCACCGGAGCCGCGTGGCATCCCCATCGCCGCCCAGAAACCGCTGCCGCCCTCGGAGACCGCCGCCTCCACCGGAGACCGCTGCCCCCCTCAGAGACCGCAGCCGCCCTCGGAGATCATCTCCGCCACCGTTTACCGTCGCCCTCACCGGAGATGGCCCGTCGCCACCGTCGGAGCCCGCCACCACCCAGAGACCGCCGCCACCCTCGGAGACCACCGCCGCCACCGTTTCCCTTCACCATCATCGAAGTTGGCCCATCGCCACCGTCGGAGCCCACCGCCGCCCCCCCAGAGCCCATCGCCGTGCACCGTCCACGTCGGCGCCCCGGAGACCACCATCGCCACCAGAGACCACCGCCGCCACCGGAGCCCGTCGCCGACACTGGTATGACACTAGTCTTCTTATCAGAGTGCTAACCATCTGCATGATGGCTGGAAAATTTCTCTTATCAATGCGCTCTGAAAAGAATTAATGAATTTGGTTAAAAATCTATAAATTTATAGTGATGCTAACATGCTACATTTCCCACATTCTTTGGTAACATAGAACATCTACATTAATTCTATATTCATTTATAAACTTTTGTCATATTGCAATTGCAAGATAACATGTAAGCAGTAGATTCATTGATGTGATGTAGTAGGTGGCATTTGAGTATTTGAATGCTGAGCTGAGTGAGTGCTAACATTGAGTGAATTTCATGTGCATCCCAGTTCAATTTTTTACATGCCATGAATAATTGACATATTTTATGGTTTGACATTACGGTAAAAGAACAATATAATAATAGTTTCTAGTGGAACTTCCCCTTCAACAAAGAGGCTTATTGCATTTGAACTGACGTGCGGGAAATGTTGATCTGAATTTTATGCATTTGAACCGTGCTGGGAAATGTAAAGGGATTTGCATTAAAAGATCTATGTTGTGGAGTGTGGGCTATTAATTTGAATTGTATTTTTGGTTGTGCTCATACATATTATTGTGCTGCATTAAAAATTACAATGTATTTGCACAAATATCATGAATGGCAATTATTTTGGTGGATATTGCATACATACCTCTTATTGCCCAAATATTCTTGGAGGTCACCAATGACACCCCTTTCACTTAGTGCTCCTTTAAGCCCAATTAGGATGTCCTCGAGAACTTGCGTGATGTTTGGATTTCGACCGACCAAAACAAAACCATAATAATCAAATTGCAAATTGGATTCTGCTATTATTTCTGAAGCTACTATACTAATCCTCAAGTGCATCCGGCTGAAGACCAACATTAGATTCTGTAATTCCTTTTAGAGGCCTATGATGCAAATTGTTATTGAATTATCTCATGTATGTCATCAAAGCCGTGAGACACATCCATTCCTTGCAACAACTTCTTCTTTCTCGTGATACTGGCAGGGAATGGATGTGCCCATGGGTTCCATGGCAGCCATGAACATATTTGAAAAACAACACAAAATATGCTGAGGCCTCAACAACACTAGAGAGAAAACAACACAATCAGCTAACTTGATGATTAGTATAGTATCACTATATTTTTCTGCCTTATTCCAAGAAACCCCTTGGGAACTGAAAAATAAAGGAAAATGGGCTCTGCCGTTGGCGCCGCCTAGGCGCCTCTAGGTGCTAGGCCCCAGGCCGCTGCCCGACTAGCACCTGGTGCGTTTTAGAACACTGCTAGGGATTAGATCTTCAATAGTCCTGTTTAGATTATATTGCTATCTTTTAGAGGCCTATGATGCAAATTGTTATTGAGTTATCTCATGTATGTCATCAAGCCATGTGACACGTCAATTAGCTTCAACAACTTCTTCTTTCTTGTGCTGCTGCCAGGGAATTGATGTGCCATGGTTCCATGGCAGCCATGAACATATTTGAAAAACAACACAAAATATGTTGAGGTCTCAACCACTTTGTGCATTGTTTCGTACATGAAAATATGACAGCAGACCTTTTTTGCATAACCAAAATTCTGATACATTAGCCTCTTAACTATGAATAGTTCATCTATGGCGGAAGAAGGACGTCTCGTCGAGGAGCTCATCTATGAGTCTCCCGCAAAAACAAATAAAGAGGGTTCATATGAAGGATCCTCCGATAGCGAATCTTCGTACCACTCTCCAGAGAATGAACATCCAATGGATCCTAGGAAAAAGTGAATGAGAGAAGACCTCGATGAGGATTACATTCCTGAAGCTCAAGCGGAGGTGATTATTGCGTTAGTAACAAGTCAGAGCAGCTTCTAACTGATAATTACATTCCTGAAGCTCACATTGTCTATCAGCGTAGAATCATCAAAAGCGAGGAAGCAAGCGTCGATTATTCCAAGTCAAGAAAAGAACAGCTATTGTCCCAGCTGTTGAGTCATCTGAGCCACCAGTTGTTGAGCCCACTACCACTACATCCTCTGCAAATTCGAAGAGGACAGGAAAACGGGAGAAGAAAAAGCTGCATACAGCAATCTACGAGGTTGAAAATGTGTATGTTGATGGGGCTCCAAAGAAGCCGAAAGAAATCATAGCTAAGTTGCATAATGATTGTGGATGTCTCGCCAAGGAGCGGTGTAAGATAATTTGGAAAAACTGGAAGATTGTCCATGAAGCTACGAAGAACGAATTGTGGGATCATATAAAAGCACATTATAAATTCCTGGAAGATCGCTTAGAAGATGCTAAAGCTGCCACATTAAAGACTATCGAGAAGTCTCTTCGTACGTTCAGGACTAAACTGAACACACAATATGTTTAGAAAGGAGAGTCGCCGCTCAACGACTACAGATTTATCACACCAAATGAATGGAATGAATTCAAATTGCAGCATTGCTCGGAAAAAAAAAAGAGAGCATCATGTTCAAAGAACTTAATAAGAAAAATAAGTTCCCACATAAACTTGGCCCAGGTGGATATAAGGCCAAGGAGTATATGTGGATTAGAAAGGAGGAGGAGGACCGTGCGGCTGGGTTACCTGAAAAGTTTTCATGTGCTGATTAGCGCACTAAGAGATGGCTCCTAGGTCGAGTTAAAAAAACACCCGAGGGCCAATATATGCTCTCCGACTAACAGACTAGTGAAGTATTTCAGAAAGCACAGGAAATCACTGAGTTGGAGAAGGCTAGAAAGTTCAAGCCCGAGGGATGTATTGACTAGCTTACATCTGCTCTCGGAAACAAGGAACGTCGAGGGCACACCCAAGGTGTCTCTTCTATAGCACCCTGGAAAAATACTTTCAAGAAACAGGAGGGTGCCACATAAAGAAGTGTCAAGCACGCACAGACGACGCCGCAGAGCGCCATGCAGTGTTGGAGCGACACTTTTTTGAATTTATTAATGAGAATACAAACATAATGTAGGCTGCAGTAGGACAGATAATTGTGCCGGAGGTATGACTTGATGTACCAAGTAGTGTTGGCTCAGTACAAGAAAAATTTCCTGTAAATTATATCAAAGAGGACACACCATGCAACCTGCATGTACCGATAGGGCGCAAAGGGCATTCCTGCAGAGTATACCAAGGTTCAGGTCAATGAGATCACCAACGACAGATTTATCAATGACCCCTTGGATCTTCCAATGCCTGATGAGGGGATTGAGACAATCGGAGATGCGCTGAATAACTTTGTCCTATGGGTGAGCCAAGATATCAAATTACTACAGACATGTTCTCAGAGTAAATCGCTTATTGTCTCATCACAATCCCCCAAATATCCTTCATCTCACGATGTGCAAAATATAGGATCTTTATCACTTATTGATGAGCGTAAGATAGAGGAAGAGGCAGAGAAGGAGCCGGTGCCCGATAAAGTGGCAGAAGTGACAGAACCTAAACTGGCCGAGCCTGATCAAGTGGAAGTGTCAGTTCCAATGGCCAAGCCTGATCAAATGCCACTGCCAGTTCTGGTCGAGCCTCAAGTAATAGAGTCAGTGCTATTGCCTGAGCCCACTGAGCCCAACACTAAAGTGCTAGAGGCTCTACCAGTGCTAGTGGCGGAGCCTGAAAAACAAGATGCACGCCCAAAGCCCGCAATCCACAAGACAAATGTTCAAGTTGGGCAGTCTTCTGCGCCGAAATCTGAAATGCTTAAATTTTTTACTACTATGGGGCAAACACGTTCTACGCCCGTAGAGGCTCCCTTAAAGGCTCTAGTACAAAAGTAGGCGGGCTCACTTTCTGTTGATAAATGGACCTACGGAGATGAGGATTATATCGAATACGAACTAGGCAAACCATTATTACCCCAACGAGTACTTAAGAGTATGTCCTGGCAGATGAGAACATTTCATTAGGAGTTACACAAATAGAAGTGAAGGTTCCAAAAGAAATATTCAACCGCCCAGAGTTTACTCTTGCACTATTTTTTGACCACTTCCATCGGATGTTCCGTCTGAAGCGAACCAACATCAGAAGCATGATGCTCTGGTGCCTGTAAGTACTTTTTTACTTTGTCAATACAAAGTAAAAATCAATCATGTCTTATATTGACTATTGTTTCATAACACATGCAGTTTGAATTCATGTTGTTTCACGTCTAATAAGTATGGGTACTTGAACCCATCATTGATAAGTCAAAGTACACTGAACCCAGTACTAAACCAGAACGATGACAAGTACTGGAATGCAGGTCGAAAAAAGTTTCAAAAGAAGATGTTCAATATAGACCAAGACGCACTTAAGAAGAGTAAAAGGAATTGTGTCGCGTTGTATATTGCGCAATGCATGTTTCAATGAAGGGATAGAGAAATGATAAGTGGGGCATATAACTTTAAGTAAGTATACCGACTATATCCACTTAATCACATTTTATCGATTATGAAACTAACATAATCATATTACTTCTGATATACACGAAGAACTTAAGGGTTTATGTGCTCGACTCTCTCGACAAACCCAAAAAAGAATATCAAGATATATTAAATGTTATTCAGAGTGCATACAAATATTACGTGGAAAGGTTAGGTGGCCCAAATGATCCACAGAGGTGGAAAGATATGCATATCAGAACCAACTATCTGGTAATATTATATTTTGAAAATTGTTAATTCAATTGATAAATCCAAACTATATATCGTTCTAACTTTGTCTATTTTGAAGTGTCACAAACAATCTCCTAGTTCGGTGCATTGCGGGTATTATAATTGTGATTTCATGAGCAATGATTTAGGAAAGTTTGTGCGGACAGTATCTGAGGATACTAAAGAAGTAAGTTGATTTATTGTGTGTTAATCTAATATAACTTGCAACGTATGTACTTATATGTTACGTATGCTGGCGTCATGTCCATCAACCGTTGCCGAGAAGAGCCAACTCTCAGAATCAAAAATGTATGGAATCGTATCAAGGATGTGGCACTTCATGATGCATGAAGTTCTTCATGAGCGTGGAGTATTCTTCGATCATGAGGGTGAAGTGGCCAAGCATCCAACTCTATATGATTGTGCTGGAAGAACTAAAAGGCAAGTACAACTAATCGCTAAGAATTTTGAAGCTGAGAAGCAAAAAAAGATGAGTAAGATGTGAGTTGGCCTTCTGAGAAGAAACATTAAACAAAATAATCATGTATACTGTTGTGGATGGCTGTGTGGAGTTGTGAATACAAGCTGTGAAACTTGATGGTGAACAATTGTTAATTTTGAAGTTCCGATGATGAGATGTAAACTTTGTAAACTTGATTTGTGATAAATGTGAACTTTGTAAATTTGTAAATTGATGTTGTTGTTGTGTTGATGTTGTTGCAGTTGTCGATGGCTGTGTGGAGTTGTGAATACATTGTGGTTTTGTTATGTTGTGTTACTGCTGTGGAGCTGTGAATTTTTGAATATATATTTTGGAGACTATTTGAATTAAGGTTTATATAACATTTCTATAAAATGTGGAAAACACAATAGTGGTGGGCAGGCAGACGTCATCTGCCCGCCACTGCTGTTATCCATAGCAGTGGCGGGCAGATGACATCAGCGTGCTCGTCACTGCTGTTGACATAGTGGTGATGGGTGCGCTGACATCATCTGCCCTCCACTGCTATGGCTACTAGCAGTGGCTGGCAGATGACATCCACGAGCCCGCCACTACTATTGGCACAGCGGTGGCGGGCACTACTAACCACAGTTAGCAATGGCATTAGAGCAGTGGCAGACTGTTTGCCCGCCACTACAGTACGTTTTTGCCCACCACTATAGTGTCGCTTTGTAGTAGTGTTCGGTGATTCTGTTAAGAGATGCCATTGCTAGACTGTGGGGATTGAAGCCTGGTCTGACGCTGCTATAGAGGAAGAGTAGATGCGTTAGACAAGGTGACATCCATCACAATCATTCATGGAATCAAGGTTGATGAAGAAAAGGTGAGGAAGAAGATGAATAATTGATACAAGGTAGTAATCCAAATATATAATGCAAAAGGCATCAGAACATGAAGAGTTTTGAACTACTAATAAAAAGATCGATGTGACTTTTGAAATGACGCGGTGCAGAGGGCTTTAATGACCGATAATTTTGAAGCATTAGTTATACTTATGCTCTGAAACTGGGGGCATGTGTTGATGCCAAGATTTAGTAAAAGCTCATGCCTGTCAGGAGTGCTGCATGGTCAATAGAAGTCTAAGGAGTCTGGTCAAAGGTTGGTCAAAGAAGTTCATCAAGGCGGTTATATGTGGCCGAATATGAAGGAGCCGATAGGGATGAAGGAAGATAGAGACAAATCTGGAATCTATTTTTATTATCATAACGGACGGCAAGTCTTTGGACTATGAATATGTAACCATTACTTACGTTAGTCATATAGACAAACACAACCAAAAAACTACTCTCGGTGCATCGCCATCATTGGCTTCCAAGGTTAGTCCCGGCAAGACTCTTCCAAGCTAGGCTACATCATTTCAATCTCCAGCAAAGAGCTGAGTCCCACCATTGTGACGGTCGTATTGGTAGGATCGATGTTTTCAAGGCTGCATCGTATCGATCTCTCGAGGCATCGACTTGGCCAGTGCAATCGCTGGTTTATCTTGGTGTGATTGCTAGGTCTAAGGCTGCATCTTTACGATCTCTTAGATTGATATCAATTAGGTATTGTAGATTTGAGGCTTCATCGGTTAAGTTCGCCATCGCATTCTATTGTATCTGATTTATGCCATACACCATTCATCTAAATAAACCATGCCGATATGTTGAAGTATTATTGATTATTCGTAATTTGCAACTATCTTGGTTAGGTATAATCTTTTAGTTATGATGGTGTGATAATATGGATGTGTTTTTTGGTATGCTAGAGTTGGTTTCTATCGGAGTAGAAGATGATAGGTTATCTTTAATTACATGTTTCATTTTATTTCCATCAGAGGGCATTCATCGGCCCTTGTGCATGAGATGTCTGTATTATCGGCCGATGGTATTACCAATCCCAATAATCTAGCCATGGTCATTGGCTCGATAGTCGATTGGTGCCGCTACCCACGATTCTTTTTACATCATCACAGTCATTGGCTTCGTAGCCAATCGACTTCGTAGCCGATTGGCTTTTGCTACTAATATCATTCTTTGTTTCCACTTATCAGTTGCAGGGTCAAACTGATTGTCATGCTCAAAACCACCTTTCTTACAAGATTATAGGATCTGCACTAGAGTTAAGTAGATCTCCCAAACCAAACGTGTCACAAAAAACGACACCAACACTTTTATGCATTAAAAAATCTAAGACATGGTCACTGCTTAGTCTGGTAACTAGTATGTGTAGGCGTATTGCTTTTGCTATCTTTTACATGGCTGGTAGCTAAGTCCATTTCATTAGATGCAAACATGCAACTTGGACATCTATATGTTGTACATAGTAAATATGCTTTGAAAAATGATAAAAATCTTGAAAATGAAAAATTCATGCCTTTTGTGCTAAAAATAAAAAGATCTAGGCGGGTTTGCTTTGTCACGCTGCTTTTGTTTTAGACTGTTTATCATTGAACTATGATCTGAACTAGGACATTATAGTGTATGCCAAGACTAATGCTTTAAGCTTTTGATGGTTTTTTCTTTGACCTAGGCTTAGCTTGGTCGGTTAGCATAAGATTGAAAAGAAAATAACCCCTAGCAATAAATCAAGAAGAAAAAGGAATTAAAAATCTTGAAAATATTGTTAAGAAGTTTTCTAAAGCTCCATCTTTTTGGATATGCTCATCTTGGTGGATATCTGCTAGCTTTTGTACTAGTATGCTAGTCTGAGTGGTGATGCTTTTGTTTGCAAAACTTGAAAACTGCCTACTCATGATTTTGTTTGGTTAATATTCACATGAGCTTGTCATGCAGTGTTAATAGACAATGTCTCTTGTTCTACTTTCTTGATCTTGTAATTGCTATTAATCTTATCTGAGAAGCTTGCTTTTACACTCCTTTTTGCACCCTAGTTGCATGAATTGTATATTTTGAGGGGAATCTGCATTTTAGGGGGAGTGGGTTTTTGTCTCATGAGTGCTTTTAGACTCGCTTGGTGAGTCCAATTGTCAACAAGGGGGAGAAATTTGAAGATTTAGCGGGAGAGTTTAAAAGGGAGAATTTTGGCTTTCTCTGAGATTTGTTTCACGGGGAGTTTATTCTCTTTTGCCTTGTTGATAATTCCGAGAAACACACAAAATTGAGTTTTTTTTGAAATCTTAATTGATTTCTTTTCTATTTGGCCTAATGACATTTTCTGGCTTTTGTTTGGCTTTTGGTCATTAGGTTGAACTCTTTATTTTTTATTTTTCTTGTTTTGTTTTTTCCCACATTTTGTTATAGGTGAACGAAGTGAAGAATGGAGTGCTGACAATGCACTCATCATGGGGGAGATTGATGAGTCATGGTGGAGACCGTGGGCCTCATGGCTCTTAGATGCTGAGTGATTGTCAATGGAAGTTGCACCGGCAGGGATAACACATCGGTTGGTAGAGACAAATCGTCTCGGACTGTATTTAAAAGAGGTAGTTCGTCGAGGGCCTGGACCTCTCCATCGCGACAGCTCCATTGCGGCGACGCGACAAGGAGGCAGGAATACAAGAAAGGCACAAGACAAACTGAACTACTCGACCATAACCCTAGTGCATCGGCCCTGCTTATATAGGCACGGGGCTAATCTAATCTAATAACCTTAATCTGGTTCAAACAACCTTAATCTGATTCTAACTCATCTAATCTAACCACTTAATCTAAACTAAAATACTCTTTTAACTAATTAGGATTCTAATAGACTTGGACTCTTTAATCAAATCTAGATTGGACTCTTAACTAACTAATCTCATTTCAACAATTAATCTGCTACAGTACTGGTGGTTCTACTCACAGCGGGCCAGGGCCTGATCTAAGGCCATGACATCTCTTCCCACCTTGAAAATCAGCTCGTCCTCGAGCTGGGCTGTTGGTGCCGCCAAGGCATCCAATGTCGATCCCCCAACTGCCAGCCAGGCCGCCATCCGTGCTCGTGAGGGTGTGCTCTGCGCAGTCAGGGAAGTAGCGTTGGCCTCCGTAGCACTGTTGATGTTGTCGATCGAGCCGTCGCATCCTGCCTTGGCCCTGCCGAGGCCGCCTACGCCGCCACCGGAGCAGCCCTGGCTGCATCCCTCCCTTGTGGCATGGAGGTGGATCCACGTGATTAGCGACAGCCTCTGGATGTTGCCGGCTAGGATTCTGGATGAGCACCTCAAACGTGGCTACCCTCTCCTCTAAGAGCTGGGTCGGCTGCAGCCTCTCTTCAATCATGTCTGCCAGCTTCATCACCGCTGCTTCCAATTCTACGACTTTCTCCTAGAGTGGTTGCAGTGATTGCACCTTCTCTTCGATGGCATCTAGGCGCTGCATAATAGCCTTCAGCATGTTATCGACGGTGCCAGATTGAGAATTCATCGCAGCGAAAGGTGAAAATGAGCCATCTGATACCAAGTTTGCACCGGCAGGGATAACACATCGGTTGGTAGAGACTAATCATCTCGAACTGTATTTAAAAGAGGTAGTTCATCGAGGAACTGGACCTCTCCATCGTGGCGGCGCCATTGTAGCGACACGACGAGGAGGTAGGAATACAAGAAAGGCACAAGCCAAACTGAACTACTCGACCATAACCCTAGTGCATCAGCCCTGTTTATATAGGCACGTGTTGACACGAAAACGTGCCCCCACACTTGGGTCAGTCCGGTGATCCAAAAGTGCACGGATACTTAGGGACAGGCCTAAGCGTGACATAGCACCGACGCCGCGTTCCGACTACCCTTAATAGTGATAAGGGGGGTGGAGTCGCCACGCAACCAGATTACACAAAATAATCCAATTAGCCGAAAGAAATAAGTTAAATAGGTTAAAATCAGCAAACCAGTCGGACCCTCCTGGTTCGAAGTCAGATGCGAAGGGTGCACCGAAGGGTACCTTCGGCGTCTGGTGCGAAGTGCTCCGCCGAAGGGTGCTTCGGCGTTTAGACAGATCCGGCCGAAGGTAGACTCCGAACGGATCTGAGCACGGTGATCACCTCCGAACAGCGGGGTTCGGCGTGCGATCTCCGATGTAGTGAATTACAGAGTAGTGACGCGAAGGCCACGCGGAGGTGCAACTTCGTCTGGTGCGGAGTGTAGTCGTGGCAAAGCTTGTCACGACGAAGTATGCTGGCGAAGCCTCTTGTCGAAGCCTTCGATCCTGTCGAAGGGTGTCTTGGGGACCTCCGGAACTGATCTCTCAGCTCCGATGACCTCCGGCGAAGGGGCTCCGAACGTGCGAACCTGCAGCATAGATAATGCGAAGTACCAATTCGGCCTTAGGACCGAATTTGCGATGTGTTGCACGGGTGGCGAAGGTAGCAATCTATTACACAGATTAGCGGATACTTCACAGGCGATGTAACAAGGCGATAGCAATCTGTTACGTAGATTAACGGGGACTTCACGGGCGAAGTACCAAGGCTTACCACTATTCCGTAGTGGTGGAAGGAGGGCTTCCAAGCAAACCCACGAAGAGGTACAAAAAAGTAAAGGTAAAAGTAAAGGTACGATCAAAGCATGGCTTTGGTTTGGTTTGAGTTGGGGAGGCTCTCCACGCCGGCGAGGCCTCTATATTTATAGGGGGTTAACACCTAATCTAATCTACTATTAATCCGGTCGGATAGAGATAGAGATTGAGCTGGCGTTGCAACCAACCTTATCTTTGCCGAGGTGTGCTTCGGCTAGGCCCATCGAGGCCTGCTCCTCGGGCCCAAGCTTCGATAGCGTGGGCTTCGGCCAGGCTCGTTGAGGCTTGTTCCTCGGGCCGAAGCTTCGACAGCGTGGGCTTCCGAAGCTTCGGCAGCATGGGCCTCCAAAGGCTTCCAAAGCTTCGGCAGCGTGGGCCTCCGAAGGCTTCCTGGCCAAAGCCCATGGGCTAGCTATAGGCTTTCAGAGCCCATAGCTTGATGGGCTTCGGCCCTGTAGGGCTTCGGACAGACCCTGGACATGTGTATTTTCGGCCCAAATCACAAAAAATTGATATTTTGAGAATCTAGACATTAGTGCCATTTTTTGATAATCAACACATGCCCCCTGCCTTTAAGTGAACTAGTGAACTAAAAGCACAACGAGCTTGAGACAATACTGTTCATATCGGCTTTTTGACACTTTTATGATGTTTGCCACACACTCGGGAAATACCCTTTCAAGTACCTACCATTCAAAGCCCTTCGAAACCGCTCTCCCTACAGGGATTCCAACACGTATGCGTTGCCGGGAGCGATTTCGGCTATCTTTAAAGGACCTTCCCAACTAGGCGACCATTTGGCGAATTTGGGACTTTTCGTGCCTAAAGGCAAAATCGTCTTCCATACTAAGTCTCCTATTTGAAAGGATTTTGGTTTAACCTTCTTATTGTAGGCTCTAGCTACTCTCTTCTTGTCTACCTCAATGGCTTCTAAAGCTCTTAGTCTCTTATCGGTCACTTCCTCCAGATTATCCTTCAGAAGAGCTTCATATTCATTAACCGATAAGTCGTCTTGCTTCAACACTCTTAAGGAGCCAAGATCTACCTCTACAGGCAGAATGGCCTCTTTTCCATATACCAACTCATATGGACTGACCTTGGTGGCACCGTGCTTTGCAATCCTACAAGCCCATAGTGCCTCGGAAAGCACTTCATGCCACCTTTTAGGAAACTCTTCAATTTTCTTCATAATAAGCTTAATCACGGTTTTATTACTAGACTCGACCTGACCATTGGCCTGAGCATAGTAAGGTGAAGAGTTTATCAACGTAATGCCATAGCATTCGACGAAGTCCCTTACTTCTTTAGAAACAAATGAACTACCTTGATCCGTAGTAAGAGTTTGAGGGATGCCGAATCTATGTATGATGTGTTTTAAAAAAATCGCGTACCTCATTATGGGTCATGTTCTTCAGAGGTATGGCCTCGGTCCATTTGGTGAAGTAATTTGTCGCCATTAACACGAACCGATGCCCTTTTGAGGAAGTAGGGTAGTTCTAGCCGACGAAGTCTAAACCCCAACCTCGAAATGGCCATGGCTTGACAATAGGATTGAGTAATGAGGCAGGAGCTAACTGGATGTTGCCAAACTTCTGACATGCCTCACACCCTCTGTAGTACTTCAAGCAATCTTCAGTCATAGTCGGCTAATAAAAACCTGCTCTTTTGAGCATCCAACTCATCTTTTGGGCCGACTGATGAGTGTTGCAAAGCCCCTCATGGACTTCTCTTGTAGCCACCTGGGACTGCTCATGGTCTAAACACTTCAATAGCACTCCGTCAATGGTTCGGCGATACAATGTGTCGTCTACCAACACGAATTTGAACACTTGTCGCCGAACCTTCCGATCAACCCTTCGGCTAGGGTCTTTCAAATACCGGACGATTGGGATTCTCCAATCGCCCTCACAGATTTCAGAGGGCTTCGCTGGTCCACCTTCTGAAAGAACTTCTAAAACACTGACTTCGGGGTGCCCCCTGAGCCATTCCAGCTCCTGTCGAAGCCCGGCCGAAGTGGCCGCTCGGAGTGTGCTGGGCCGAAGCCCTTCGGAGGGTTCGGACCCTGGAGAGCCTTCCCCGTCCAAGAGGCTTCGGACTATAGGCTATGGCATGCCGGACCCCTCGGTGGGTGGAGCACTCCGATCTAGGGGCTCCGGCATGCGGTGGCCTTCGGCGACACGAGGGCTTCGACCCGAAGGGTGCTCCTGTCCAGCATTACTGGCTTCGGCAATGAGACGAAACATTGGCTTTTTCAAAACAGAAAATTTCCCTCTCCTGACTTGGTAGCCAGATGCTTGCTGAGCCAAATCATTAGTGATTGAATTGGCTTCTCTTGACACGTGAGATATTTTGAAATCATCAAAAGTATCAACTATGTCTAGGCATTTGTCCATGTAGCTATTCAGCAAGCCATTAAAACATTGAGCATTCTTGGCCACTTGTTGTACTACTAATAATGAATCACCGTACGCGTGAACATTATTAGCACCTATAGACTCTATTAGTTCAAGACCTAGCAACAAAGCTTCGTATTCGACTTGGTTATTAGTGGAAAAAAACTCTAGTCGGGCTGAGGTTTCAAAGCATATACCATTAGGTGATATGAGAACCACTCCAATACCCTGGCCATTTTTGCAAGCCAAACCATCAAAATAGATTTTCCATGGCACTACTTCAACTAGAGAAATAGCATCCCTCCAGCTAGCATCTATGGGATGATCAACTATGAAGTTTGCTACGACTTGGCCTTTCATCGCTCTTAGGGGCTCGTAGGCCAAATCGTACTCAATTAACGCGTAAGCCCACTTTCCGGTTCTTCCGCTTAGAATCGGCTTCTATAACATGTGCTTTATAACATCGGTTTGGCAAACGACAACACATGTGGTGGGGACAAGATAATGGCGTAACTTGGTGCACGCGTAATAAAGTGATAAACATAATCGCTCTACAAACGCGTACCTGGTTTCGGCGTCCAGCAGGCAGCGGCTCAAGAATGTGATGATGTACTCCTTCCCCTCCACCTCCTGTGTTAGCATGGGTCCAATCACACTGTCTTCAGCGGCGATGTATAGCCAGAATGGAATCCCGGCCTTGGGTGCTCTCATCATAGGTGGTGATGACAAGCACTCCTTGATCTTCTCAAAAGCATTTTGCTGGCTTGCCCACCAAGTGAATGCGACTTCATTTTTCAGCTGGAGTATGGGGACAAAGGCATCAATCTTGCCGGACAAGTTGGATATAAAGCAACGTAAATAGTTCAACTTGCCTAGCAACTTTTGCACATCCTTCTTGCATGCCGGCGCTGCAACATTTCTAATCTTCTCAAGTCTCTTAGGATCAATCTCTATACCTCTCTCAATAATCATGAAACCTAAGAACTTACCTGCCGACACGCCAAAAGCACACTTAAGTGCGTTCATTTTCAACCCATACTGCCGCATCCTATCAAAAGCAACCTTCAAATCGGCTAAATGGTTTCTCATAGAGTCCGATTTGACCACGACATCATCGATGTAAACCTCTAACATGACTCCTAACAAGTCATGAAAGATCAAGTTCATAGCGTGCTGATACGTGGCACCGGCATTTTTCAGCCCAAAAGTCATGACGACCCATTCGAATAAACCAACAAAGCCAGGGCATCGAAAGGCAGTCTTATAGACGTCCTCTTCGACCATAAAGATTTGATTATAACCGGTATTGCCATCAAGAAAACTTAGTACCCTATGTCCTGAAGCATAGTTGATCAGCATGTCGGCTATTGGCATTGGATACTCGTCTTTTGGAGTGGCTCTGTTCAGATCCCTGCAATCAATGCATACTCGTATCTTGCCGCTCCCTTTCTTCTCTACAGGTACAATTTTAGCAACCCATTCTGCGTACCTGCATGGCCTAATAAATTCAGCCTTAAGTAGTCATTGCACTTCTTCTTTAACTCGGTCATAGATGACCAAATTAAAGCGACGGGGAGGCTGTTTATAAGGCCTAAACCCAGACTTGATGGGTAGCCGATGCTCCATGAGCTCGCAGCTTAGCCCTGGCATTTCGCTATACTCCCATGCGAAACAATCGACATACGACCGAAGTAACTTTATTACTTCAGCCTTTACATCGGGCTGTAAATGTTGGGTTACAAAAGTCGGCCTTGGGATGCTACCATTGCCTATATCAACTTCCTCCAAGGGATCGGCCGACGCAAAACCTTGCACTAATTTTTCTACTTCGCTAAAGTCCTCGATGGCCTCGGCAATACCGTCTTTATTAGACCGATACTGCTCTACGCGACACTTTAGCCAATCTAGATTATTTCTACTAGACATGACTACTAATACAGAAATAGTCGTGCTACTCTAGCCGGCTTTACAGACACTGGTACAAACCGTCCTCCGGATACACTAACAAAGTCATAATCTGAAAGATCTCTACCTGATAGACACTCTACTTTGTTATGGACGGCATCAACCGACACATCGCCCAAAGCTACTTGGGCCGAAGTATCCGTGGGGATGACCTCCACCTCATCGCCATCCCACTGTACCAAGCACTGGGGTAGGGTAGAGGGGATGCAACAGTTCGCATGGATCCAGTCGCGTCCGAGTAACACACTATAGTTACCTTGTACGTCGACGACGAAGAACGCTGTTGGCAAAGTCTTGTTGCCTACCGTCAACTCCATAGAGAGTACTCCCTTGGCCTCGGAGCTCTCGCCGTTGAAGCCGTTGAGCATGAAGTTAGTCTTCTTCAGGTCATCTTTGTCCCTGCCAAGTTTCTTCAACAATGAATAAGGCATTAGGTTAACAGTGGCACCGCCGTCGATGAGCATCCGGGAAATCGGCTTCCCATCGATGTGACCCCTGACATAGAGGGGCTTCAGATGGTGGGCCGAGTCCTCGGGCTTCTCAAAGATGGCGTTGCATGGACCGAGGTTCAATTGAGTGACCTTGGCCTCGTCCCGTGGTGGTGCAAACTCGGTGGGTAATGTGACGATGTTGATGTCCACCGCTTGAGGTGTGGGCCCCTCAGAGATGGGCGAGTAATCATCGTCAAGCAAGTCATCATCGTCGTTGCTCGGACTAGGAGCCGGGTTGGTTATCTCAACCGGCTTCTCCCTCCATACCTGTTTGGTAGCTGTCCGAGGGCGGATCTCTTCGAAGATGGCATCGTGCTCGGTCTCAGCTACCTTCTCGCGCATCTCCTGTGCTCGCATCCTTTGTAGGCGTCTTTTCTGTGATTTGGACATGCCCGGAGGAGCCAAAGACGGCTGCGGCTTGGTGCCTGGAGCTATTGTCCGACTCCTGTTAATTCTGGCCGAAGTGTGCCCTTCGGCCTCGGGCGTCCTCTATTTGAAGGGGGCTTCGCTGCGAACCCCGTTGAACGGATCGGCCTCATTCGGCCAATCAAACCAAGTTTCGGTGCGGAGCCCAGCTGAAGCATGCGACTTACCTTCGTCAGCCTTCGGCGACAAAGTCCTCGGGATTGGGACTTCCTGAGACCCAACCCTGATAGTTATGGCTTCAAACTCTCTGACTTCGGCCTCTGCGTGCTCGCACCCTTCGGCTTCGCTCTACAGGGTCCGATTCGTAGGTACCACAGACAGTCTGTGGACGATGCCCCCCTCCGCTGCATCTGTTTGCCCCTTCCATCCACAATACTCCGAGGGAAAACAAGGCATAGGGTTAGTCCGCGGAGGGTACCCCGACCTAGATACGTATGGAGCCCATGGGGATCCCGCACAGTCATACGGTGGAGGCACTAGAGGCTCTAGCGGCCTTGGCCACTACGAGCCGAACCCATCACCCGGAGGGGGGTTTGGCCAGGTGGAAGGTGTCACCGACCACACCAGCGAAGGATCCCGCCAGGCCAGAGGTATGTTCGGCCAGTGTGGGTCAAAGCCTCCCATCGGAGAAGTCCACCATGGTGCGGGTTTCGACCATTGGGGGCCAAAGCTGTCGTATGGGGGACCCGACCACTGGGGTTCGAAGTTGTCGTGCGGAGGGTTCGCTACCTTAGGTCGTCCGAAGCCTTAGTGCAGAGGGTTCACAACCCTCGGTCCGAAGCCACCCTTCGAAGGTCTTGGACCCTTCGGCCATTTTAACTTGGCGTGCGGACCTGCTTCTTTGGCCCTCTTCTGATGCTTGTTCAACAGCATGTTATATGTTACCTTTGGCCTCTTGCGAGCCTTAGCCGAAGGGGTATTGACATTCTGTTTCAACACTCCTACCTCGGGGTTTTTGGCACGAGTGTGCGAGTAAGTGGTTCTCCAACAATCACATCTTTTCCTTTTGCAGACTCGGCCTGTTTTGGCCGAATCAACACCTTCTTCTCGCCGAGGTCCTGGCGTTGACTGGAAAGGGATCTTTATCCAGCTTCATTTTTGGATCATGGTCTATCTTCAATCGTCCTTCTTCTATGGCCGATTGTATATGCTGTCAAAAAATATTGCAATCATTAGTATTATGAGAGTGTGAATCATGCCACTTACAGTATGGATGCTTCTTTAACTCGTCGGCAGGTGGGATAACTTGACCCTTAGGTAGCCTGAGAAGCTGACTCTTTAAGAGGAAATCAAATATTTTATCACATTTAGTCACATCGAACGAGTACTTGACCTCATTAAGTCTGTTCTTTGTGGGGGATGGTCGTAGTTCGGAGCAAGTGTGATGGGCACGAAGCCGGCACACTCCCTCAACAGTGCGCGAACTCGCTCATCTATGTCATCTTGGTAATTTTTTTGCATGCGCCTCTCATGTGGGGGTGTGACACGCGGTGGGATATCGGCATGTCGGCCATGAGCTTCTTCCCTACGCGCTATTTGTACAACGTGCTCATGTCCGGGTGCCTGCGTGTGTGGTGCGGGTAGCGCGGGTATTGGCGCAGGTGTTGTGTGGTATGCAGTGTTAATTTGTCCATAGGTATAATGATTGGTCTCGGCCATAAGTGGTGAGGCCGGAGACATGTTCGTCGGAGGTGCACTAGCTATAGGAACCGGGGGTATGGCCTTAGTGAAGCCGAACCTTCTAAGAGTCGCCTCTACTTGGGAGCTGACTGCCAAATCTAAACGGTTGGCTAGCGAAGCGCTAACGGCCTGATCTACTGAAGCGGCTATCTTTTACTCAATTTCTAAAGAAGATAAACGAGGCGATACTGGTGTTACCTCGACCTGAGCGGGGCCGGGGGTGACGATATCGCGCTTGATGAAGCATGCACGTGTCTTGATGTAGCCCCCAAGCATCATGTCTTGGACCGCCTTTAGCCTCGCCTCGATCTCTACTCAGTCCTTTGCGGGGATATCTTCAAGTGTGGGTGACATTATGTTGCGGTTGTCTATATCCACGCATCATATTGTGTCCATCAGCGGTGTAGACGTAGTAGTCGAAGTAGATGTATCGGCGGTCGATGTAGACGTACTCATCATGTTGGCGTAGCTTTTCCCCAGCGGAGTCACCAAAAAGTGTGTTGACACGAAAACGTGCCCCCGCACTTGGGTCAGTCCGGCGATCCAAAAGTGCACGGATACTTAGGGACAGGCCTAAGCGTGACGTAGCACCGACGCCGCATTCCGACTACCCTTAATAGTGATAAGGGGGGTGGAGTCGCCAGGCAACCAGATTACACAAAATAATCCCATTAGCCGAAAGAAATAAGTTAAACAGGTTAAAATCAGCAAACCAGTCAGAGCCCTCCTGGTTCGAAGTCTGATGCGAAGGGTGCACCGAAGGGTACCTTCGGCGTCTGGTGCGAAGTGCTCCGCTGAATGGTGCTTCAGCGTTCGGACAGATCCGGCCGAAGGTAGACTCCGAACGGATCTGAGCACGGTGATCACCTCCAAACAGTGGGGTTCGGCGTGCGATCTCCGATGCAGCGAATTACAGAGTAGTGATGCGAAGGCCACGTGCAAGTGCAACTTCGTCTGGTGTGGAGTGTAGTCGTGGCAAAGCCTGTCACGGCGAAGTATGCTGGCGAAGACTCTTGTCGAAGCCTGCGATCCTGTTGAAGGGTGTCCTCGGGACCTCCGGAACCGATCTCTCAGCTCCGAACACCTCCGGCGAAGGGGCTCCAAACGTGCGAACCTGCATCAGAGATAATGCGAAGTACCAATTCGGCCTTAGGACCAAATTTGCGAGGTGTTGCACGGGTTGCGAAGGTAGCAACCTATTACACGGATTAGCTGATACTTCACAGGCGAAGTAACAAGGCGATAGCAATCTGTTACGTAGATTAACGGGGACATCACGGGCGAAGTACCAATGGTTACCACTGTTCCGTAGTGGTGGACGGAGGGCTTCCAAGCAAACCCACGAAGAGGTACAGAAAAGTAAAGGTACGATCAAAGCATGTCTTTGGTTTGGTTTGAGTTGGGGGGCTCTCCATGCCGGCCAGGCCTCTATATTTATAGGGGGTTAACACCTAATCTAATCTACTATTAATTCGGTCGGATAGAGATAGAGATTGAGTTGGCGTTGCAACCAACCTTATCTCTGCCGAGGTGGGCTTCGGCCAGGCCCGTCGAGGTCTGCTCCTCGGGCCGAAGCTTCGGTAGCGTGGGCTTCGACCAGGCCCATTGAGGCTTGTTCATCGGCCCTGTAGGGCTTCGGACAGATCCTGGACATGTGTATTTTTGGCCCAAATCACCAAAAAATGATATTTTGATAATCTAGCCATTAGTGCCATTTTTTGCTATCAACAACACGGGGCTAATCTAGTCTAACAACCTTAATCTGATTCTAACAACCTTAATCTGATTCTAACTCATCTAATATAACCACTTAATCTAAACTGAAATACTCTTTTAACTAAATTGGACTCTAATAGACTTGGACTCTTTAGTCAAATCTAGATTGGACTCTTAACTAACTAATCTGATTTCAACAATTAATCTTCTACAGTACCAGCGGTACTGCTCATTTTAACAATACCACGTGGTATGATCACGTCGGGCTAGGGCCTGATCTAAGGCCATGACAGGAAGAGATGATGAAGGAAGCCCTCCGAGGGAGGTACTTCGAAAGAAGAGGTCTTGCCGTAGCGTTGGCCGGTGTGAGTCCGATAGACGGACGGGCGATCGGCGAGCTGGAGGAGCTACAGAATCGTAGTGGTACAATCCGGGTACACAATGTAAGGGCGGCAAGTGAGTGTCGTGGCGTTGGTCGTGTGACTCAATTACACAGACAAGCGATTGCTAGGCTGAGAGAGATATGGAGTCGTGGTGGTCCAATCCGGATACATAGTTCAAGGGCAGCAAGCTCTTTGGTGGTTTCGGCTTAAAACCATCAACCACATCAACAGTATACGTAAAGATTGATGTACCTGATGTGAAGCCGTGGAATCAACATTTTTTTAAATCTGTAAAAATATCCTAGAGTCATTTAAGACTTTTCCTTAAATGTATTTAGGCTATAGATATCCCTTGGGCTGTCCTTTTAGGGTTAACACTTTGGGAAAAATCATTTTCAAATCTGAAATTTCCTGGTGTTCCGGCTGTGGTTATGTCACGGATAGGAAATGGGCCAGGCCCAGGAATAGTACCGCGGGTACTGTTCATGTGAAAAGTACCCCCGATACTGTAGCAGTTAGGATAAAATCTATTTTGATTAATTAGTTAAGATTTCAGATTAGATCAAGTTGGTTATAGCAGATTAGATCGAAGGGTCAAGTCTTGTGCCTATATAAACATGACCTCATTAGGAGTCTAGGCGTCGAGTGTTCAGTTTGGCTATTGCCTTCTTGTATCGCTGCAACTTCGCCACGTCGCCACAACGTCGCCACCGCGATGAAGAGGTCCAGGCCCTCTACCAACTACCTTGTTTTCCTATCAACTAAGAAGTTTAGTTCCTTCAAATTCCCCCGAAATCCCTACCGGTGTCAACTTGGTATCAGACGTCTTAGGTTCACCATCTGCTGTGATGAGTCAAAAATCTAGCACCGGTTCGGTATCTGGGGTGGATGATGCTCTAGCCACCATCTTGGCATGCCAGGAGGCGTTCAGTGATCGCATGGACGTGTTCGGTGTTAAACTAGAGAATTTTTGTGACCGCCTGGACGCCATAGAGGGAAGATTGGGGGTACTAGAAGGCCTCAATCCAGGACACCGGCCATGGCTAGTAGTGTCATATCAGGGTGAGGATCCCCTGCGGGTGAGCACAGGCGGCCAGCCCCAATGCCACAGGTCGGAGGATGATGAAGTGGACTCGCCGCCGCACCACCAAGCAGGGGACGACAGAACCCTCGCTGGGCCACCACCATCGATGACTAGAAGGATCCGCCGCCGTGCCACCAGATAGGAGGGCATAAAAAAGGGTGGCATAACCTTCACCGAGCTACCACCGACAGTGATGGCGGCCAGGGGGACTTGCCGCTGCGCCACCGGGGAGGGGGGCGCCAGAACCCTCGCTGGCCTGCCGCAGACCCCTACACGACGTGACACCGCTATCGGTCGCCGCTGCCATGCACGGCAACACACCGACACTATTTGGTGCGTGGGCTGCTACTTCCCCGCATGAAGTGGTGCCGCCGACCACCGTGGCCACCGCCATCGTCTGCATCTCTTCCACACCATTTCTGCCTCCGACCAAATCTTCGACATCGAAGTGGTGGGCGACAGCAGGGAAGACGACTTCGCAGCTCAAGAACGAGCTGCATTTTAGGGGGGGTGAAGTGTCATGGATAGGAAGTGGGCTAGGCTCGTGAACAGTACCATGGGTTCTGTTCATGTGAATAGTACCACCGGTACTGTAGCAGTTTGAATAAAATATGTTTTAATTAATTAGTTAAGATTCCAGATTAGATCAAGTTGGTTATAGCAGATTAGATCAAAAGGGTCATGTCTTGTTCCTATATAAATAGGACCTCATTAATTAGAAGTCTAGGCGTCGAGTGTTCAGTTTGGCTAATACCTTCTTGTATCCTTGCCTCTTCGCCGCGTCGCCACAACGGCGTCGCCACGATGAAGAGATCTAGGCCCTCGACCAACTACCTCATTTTCCTATCAATTAAGAAGTTTAGTTCCTTCAAATTCTCCTGAAATCCCTGTCGGTGATATGTTATTCCTGATCTTCGGCTGCTACTGCAGCGATTTTTCTGTCGCCGGTGACTTTGCTTTGACGCCAGTTGGCTTTTGTGTGTTGCTATAGCTTGGTTTTGCCTCAGTTGTTTTTACCATCTATCTTTCTTAGTTTTCATGTCTGATCGACTGAGCAGTTTTTCTTATCGCACTGAATGGTTTCATCCAAGTGCTTTGATCGTTGATTTTATTCTTCCCAAAAAATATATTTTGGCATGGAGTGCTGTGCCGATTGGTTTATTTGATTCCTATGCTAATCAGGCCGACAATGAGTCTGCAGCTTTGTCGGAGTTCACCATCTTGAGGTTGTGTCGCTGTATTTTCTCGTAGAGCCTGGACACTGCAGTTACTACGCTGCTACATGTTCTGCTGTTCTTGGGTTTTCCACCCGTGTTTCTATGCATGCGACCCACTATCCAATATAAACCAGTGATCGAACCGGTATCAAAAGATGTCGAGGCGATGCAGCCTTAGACGACGCTATCTTAGCCAATCTGATCACCGAGGTGGCGAGACAAACCTCGTCACTGAAGATCGAGACGATGCAACCTAGCTCTAAGTGCCAAGTCCCGTCGAAATTAACCTTGAAAAAACAAGGGTGACAATGCGTCGAGAGTAATTTTGTTGTTGTTTTTGTCGTTGTAGATTATTCTAACCTAGGTAATATGTACATATTCACTACAAGAAAACAGGGAATTTTTGTCGGCGAAAGATGACTGAAGTTAGGCTAATACCTAGAAAAAAATCTAACTTCCATCGACAAAACCTTAACTTTCGTCGGCATTTGGCCAATGGAGGCGTTTCGACGGAAGTTAGCTAACTTCCGTTGGCTAAATGTGGCAAACTGACACAATCTATATGGTTCACCATAGATTGCCATCACATTTATGGTTCAACATAGATTGCCTATCTCATTTATGGTTCACCATAGATTGCCATCTCATTTATAGCAAACTGACACAATCTATATCTACATATCATTCATTAGTTACAAAAAGGAAATGACTTCTACTACTTTTCTTTTGGCAATATATCATCCTTATGAAAACAACACAATGCTAAATAAGCAGTGAAGAAATACAGTGCTATAAAGATGATATCAACTTGGTCACTTCATCATGTAGATTACCCAAACATGGTATCAACACGAAAACGGAAACATTTATCTCAAAGTGAGCATATCAAGTTTAGACGAAGCATACCACAGATAAATGATAAAAACCATAAAAAGCACATCTTCTTGCAATCAAGTCATACCTGTTGTTCAGTATCATGGAGTAAACATACTACCTCCAAGAAAGAATAAAGTCAAACTTACATAATTTCTGAACCTAATAAAATCTATTAATTGTAGAAATCAAACTAGAAAGGGCATGTGAGGTATACATGTTGATAGCAAAAAATGGCATTAATGGTTGAGATTGTCAAAACATCAATTTTTGGTAATTTGGGCGGTCCAACCGGCCATGGTAGGCCAGTCCGACTAGCCATGTAGGCCCGGTCAGACCGGTCCAATGGGTCCGGTCAGACCGGCCCAAGTCTAAAATTAGAAATAGAGTTTGATTTCGGGTTGTTTTATCTATAATTAAATCCTAACCGCTTTTGGCCAAATTCTACTCAGTTTAGGAGTCGGGGAACTTGAGACCAACACCTATAAATAAAGGGGTGAGGCCGATTCAAAGGGTATCTCCACAGAACAATACTTCAAAACCCTAGTTTTGAATTATATGTCTACTTTCATATACTTTTCGACATTAGTTCAGTCCATCTTTGTGGTTTTGCACTAAAAGCCCTCTATGCAACAAGTTGTAACCGTGGTAAGCCTTGTTTATTCGCTTGTGAATCACCCGTTTAATCCACATAACGGATTTTTATCATTTTATCGCTTTTCCTCGCCACACTTGGAAATTCGGTCTCAATGCTGGATTGGTACTTGATTTTGGTATTTCTTGCAGGTGTTCATCCTCATCATCACCGACAAGGCCTTCTACACGGAGAAATTCTCCTCGAGAAGGGCGCCGAAGAAGCGAAGTAGATCAGATCTGTGTCGTCGTTCTGACTTGTGGCTGGTTCCCGGTCCGACCGGGGTGTGCCATGCTGGATCGCCACGTGGAGTGCCGGCGATGCAAGGCGCTCCCCTTCCTCCCTCATCGGTCCAACCGGTAGCCCCTTGTCAGTCTGACTGGGTTGTGTCGCACCGTCACCAAGTTTACTAGTAGGGTCTAGGCGGACACTCTCTGTGGGTCTGGTCTAACTTGCGGTGTCGTGTCGGTTCGACCGTGCCGTGCCAACACGTACCGGTCTGCCCGGTCCCCATAGGTCATGTCCGACCGCCCTTTTACTGCAGATTGGAATCGGCCTCACCTTGGCCGATTTAGGTATTTATTTTTGTATAACACTTAGGCTAATTGAAGTTTATTTCTGAATATTTGTTTGATTACCTAGCGACTCTGTTTTCCCTTACCACTGATTAAGGGTTGTCATAACGGGATGTCAATGTCTCGCGATGTTTTTGGATCATAGAACCAACCCAAGTGCGGGGGCACGTTTTCTTGTCAGCACACTTTTTGGTGACTTCGCTAGGGACAACGCCAACATGATGAGTACATCTACACCGGCTGCGAGTACCTCTACAATGACTACTACGTCTATGATGCAGATATCCCTGAGGAAGATCGGACGGAGATCGAGGCGAAAATGAAAGAACTCCAAGATCTTATGCTCAGGAGCTAGTCAAGACACGCGCAGGCTTCATAATGCACTACGTCGACATCCCCGACCTCACCCGGACTCAAGTAACACCATCATCGCCTCCTTTATATTCCTTAGAAATTGAGTAGAAAATAGCTGGGTCTGTAGACCAAGCCGTTAGCGCTTCGCTAGCCAACCGTCTAGAGTCAGCGATTAACTCTCAGGTAGAGGCAATGTTTAGAAGGTTCGGCTTTACTGAGGCCATTCCCCCGAGTCTGATCTCTAGCATTACCCCGGTAAATCACATTTACAGCAGAACCGACGGTAGTACTGGCAAAGCTATTGTGTATCCGGCCTTGACCTATGCCTGCGCTAGCTTTTCTTACGCTGTCTGCGCCGCATCTCCTACGCACCCGCATAGACCAAACCACGTCGTATACCCTGAGAGAGCATGAGATGAGGAGCCTCACGGCCAACACACCGACATACTACCGCATGTCGCGCTCCCGCATGAGAGACGCACGCAGGCAGGAGGCTAGGATGACATTGAGGAGTGAATCCGCACACTGTTTAGAGAGTGTACCAGCTTCGCGCCTCGGGATCGGACTAGGATTTACCGAAAGTCGTACCCTGATCACTTTGATACCATACCCTACCCTCGCTGATATAGAGTCCTTGAATTCACCAAATTCGATGCGAGGATAACAAGAACACAATAGAGCATGCTAGCCAATTCTTAGCGCAGTGTGGAGAAGCTAGTGGGTTGAACACGTTAAAACATAGACTATTTCCTCTTTCAATATCCGACACCGCTTTCTCTTGGTTTTCGTCGCTGTCGCCAAACTCCATCCAAACATGGGCCCAGTTAGAACAAAAATTCCATGACTATTTCTATACTAGCGAGACAAAACTTAGGCTTTCACACTTAACGTCAATTTGACAAAAATCTAGTGAGAGTGTCTCTGAGTACGTCAAGCGCTTTAGGGACACCAGGAACCGATGTTTTAGCCTCAATATTTCAGAAAGAGATTTGATGGATCTAGCTTTTAACGGATTGCATTCTTAAATTAATGAGATGCTGGACAATCAAAACTTTTTAGAAGTCAGCCAAGTCCTACAGCAGGCTCTAGTCCAAGAAGGCTGAGTCAAGCATAAAAAAAAATCATTAAAACATTTAACAAACCTAAAGTTGAAGTTCACATCATGGAACACTCCAACGAGGAAGAGTCAGAGGAAGAGGATGATTCAGCCGATATGTATGTGGCTGAATGGGCCAAGAACACCAAGACCAAACCTATCACTTGTTCCGAACTACGGTCGTCTCCCACCAAGAGTTGTCCCAATGAGGTTAACTAATATTTTGATGTTACTAAATGCGATAAAATATTTGATTTCCTCTTGAAGAGCCAGCTTATCAGGTTACCTACGGACCAGGTCATCCCAACCGCCAATGAACTAAAGAAACACCCCTACTGTAAGAGGCATGATTCGCATTCTCATTATACTAACTATTGCAATGTCTTCCGTCGGCAGGTTCAATAGGCCATAAAAGAAGGACGATTGAAAATAGATTCTAGTCTGAAGATGAAGTTGGACAAAGACTCCTTTCCCGTGAACACCATCGACCTCGATGAGAAGAAGGTGTTGATTCGGCCAATGTAGGCCGAGTCATATAAAGGGAAAGTTATCATTATTGGAGAGCCCGTCACACGCACACTCATGTCGAAGAATCCTGAAGTAGGAGTGTTGAAAAAGAACGTTGCCGCGTCATCTTCGGTTGTGGCTCATAAGAAGCCAAAGGTAACATACCAGATGCTGCTAAATAAACATCAGAGGAGGGCCGAGAAAACAAAAACTCGGCCAATGGTGCCAAGACAGCTGAACCATCCAAGGAGGCCGAACCCTTCGCATCGGCCTAACTCACCTTCACAATGGGCGAAGCCTCCAGCCTAGTGGGACCCTTCACTGATATGGCCCGACATCCCTTCTACATGGCCGAACCTCTTCCCAAACGATGGGTTCGCCCACAGTGGACGAAGGCACTAGAGGTCCCGATGCCTCCGCCATTCCATCGGCGTAGGGTCCTTGTGGGCTCCGAGCTACGCTTCACCGCCGGAGTACCCTTCATAGTATGGTGTCACCTATTTGTTCCTTCGGAGTACTATGATTGGCAAGGGCAGATGGATGCGGCGAAGGGGAACGTTTTCCACAGGTTGTCCGTGGTACCGTCGAGTCGACTCGCATAGAATGAATCCAAAGAAGATGACCGCGGAGGGGCAATCGAAAGGGAGTCCGAAGCTATCACCATCAAGGTAGGGTCCTAGGAAGTCACAATCCCGAAGGCCCCCTCGACAAAGCACGATAGAGGTAAGTCCCTGAGACCGGCCGAAGCCATCCCCGAGGCCCGGTCCGACCAGCCTACTATGGCCGGTCTGACCGGCTTGTCTCAGGAGCCCGACATAGTGTGGTATGACCAGCCCCCCATGGCTAGTCTGACCGACACAGTCCGGTCCGACCGGCCTAGCGAGGCCGATCCGACCGATAGGGTACAGGAAACAATTTATGCCAAGTAAAAAGATCCCAAGGCTGATTCGGGCAATTCCCATTCGGCCAAAAATCCCAGGAGAAAGTTGGTGGCACCTGGTACTAAGCCACAACCATCTTAGGAACCTCCTGGTATGTCCAAATCGCATAAGAGGTACAACGTCTGCGATCATAGGAGATGCGCGAGAAAAATGCTGAGGATGAGTGAGACGTCGTCTTCAAGGAAATCCACCCTTGGCCAATCTTGAAGCAAGTCTGGAAGCCCAAATAAGTTGAGGCAAACAACCTGGCTCCCATTCCGAGCGACGATGATGGCGATATGCTTGACGACGACTACACGCCCATCTTTGAGGGGCCCGCACCTCAAGCAATGGACATAAACGTCGTCATGCTTCCCACTGAGTTGGCACTACCATAAGACGAGGCCGAGGTCGCTCAGTTAAGGCTCGGCCCACGATATGCCATTTTCGAGAAGCCCGAGGATACGGCTCGTCACTTGAAGCCTCTCTACGTCAAGGGGCACATTGACGGAAAACAGATCTCCAGGATGTTGGTTGACGGAGGTGCTACTGTCAACTTGATGCTGTACTCTCTCTTGAAGAAGCTCGGTAAGGACGAAGAAGATTTGAAGAAGACCAACCTAATGCTCAACGACTTCAATGACTAGAGCTCCGAGGCCAAGGGCGTACTTTCTTTGGAGCTGATAGTGGGAAACAAGACATTGCCGATGGTGTTCTTCATCGTCGATGTGCAAGGTAACTACAGTGCACTACATGGGTGTGATTGGATTCACGCAAAGTACTATATTCCGTATACTTTGCAACAGTGCCTGATTCAGTGGGACGATGATGATGTGGAGGTTGTACCAGCTGATACTTCGGCCCAGGTTGCTTTGGCCGATGTTTCCGTTAATGCCGTCCATGATAAAGTAGAATGTCTGTCAGGTAGAGATCTCTCATATTATGACTTTGTTAGCATGTCTGAGGGATGTTTTGTTCCCGTGTTTGTAAAGCCGGCTTGTGAAGCACATCTGTCTCTAAATTAGTAGTCATGTCTAGTAAAAATAATCTTGATTGGCTAAAGTCTCGCGTGGAGCAATATCGGTCTTCTACAAACGGTATTGCCGAAGCCATTGAAGGTTTTAGTGAAGTAGAAAAGCTAGGCCAAGGGTGTAGAAGGGAAGTAGGACTTCCGCTTCAGGTATTAATGTTTTTGAAATTAATCTTGCTACTGGTCCAAATGATTCATCCGTATGTGATAATGAATCGATGATTCATACTTGTAAATCATTGCAGGGGCTGAGTAGATTAAGAAAGTGTGCAAGTAGTGAACTGGATATCCGCATCGGGAATGGTGCAAAGGTTGCAGTATTGGCCGTCGGCGTTTATTTACTATCGCTACCATCAGGATTAGTTTTGGAGTTAAATAATTGTTATTTCATTCCCGCCTTAGGCAGAAACATTATCTGTTCTTCATGTTTAGAGGAAGATGGTTTTGAATTCGTAATAAAGAATAATAGTTGTTCAATATTTTTGAATGGCATGCTTTATGGTGTTTGTCCATTAATGAATGGATTGTATATCCTAAGTCTTGACGATGCACACGTTTATAACATCAATACTAAGAAACAACGACTCAATGATTTGAATCTCACCTACATCTAGCATTGTCGTTTGGGTCATATAAATGAGAAGCGTGTACGGAAGCTCCATAGTGATGGACTATTGGAGTCATTTTATTTTGAATCATATGACACATGTGAGTCTTGTTTACTTGGCAAAATGACAAAGACGCCTTTCATTGGACAAAGTGATAGGGCAAGTGAGCTATTGGCCTTAGTACATACTGATGTATGTGGTCCAATGAGTCACACGACTAGGAAAAGATTTTAGTACTTTATTACTTTTAGCGACGACTTTAGTAGATATAGCTATGTCTACTTGATGAGGCATAAGTGGGAATCCTTCGAAAAGTTCCAGGAGTTCTAGAATGAGGTACAAAATCATACAGACAAGACAATTAAATTTCTACGATCGTATCGTGGGGGTGAATATTTGAGCCATGAGTTTAGTGATCATTTGAAGCAGTGTGGAATTGTTCCACAACTAACTCCACCCGGCACGCCTCAATGGAATGGTGTGTCCGAGCGGAGAAACCGCACTTTGTTGGACATGGTGCGGTCCATGATGAGTCACACTGATCTTCCATTATCCTTTTGGGGTGATGCTTTAGAAACCACAGCTTTCACGATTAATAGAGTTCCATATAAGTTAGTAGAGAAGACACCATGTGAGATGTGGTCTGGGAGGCGTCCCGGTTTGTCTTTTCTAAAGATTTGGGGACGTGAGGCGTATGTCAAACGTATGACATCTGACAAGCTCAGTCCTAAGTCTGACAAGTGCTTCTTTGTGTGGTATCCTAGGGAAACCAAAGGATACTATTTCTATAATAGAGAGGAGGGCAAAGTGTTTGTCGCTCGGAAGGGTGTATTCCTTGAGAAAGAGTTTCTCTCAAAAGGAGTTAGTGGGAGGACTGTGCATCTCAAAGAGGTTCGAGAGCCACTGGAAAGTGTTCCAAATGCCACTGATCTAGAGCAGGAGACGCAAGATGTTGCTAGCCCGCCTGTTCTGGGTGCGCCAGCCCCACAGAGGTCTGGGAGAGTAGAGAGGTACATGTTCTTAACCACTAGGCATCGCAACATGTTTTGTTGGACAACAACGAACCCAAGACCTATGCAGAAGCAGTGATGGGACCAGACTCTGAGAAATGGATGGGAGCCATTGGATCCAAGTTAGAGTCCATGCGTGTTAATCAAGTTTGGAACTTGGTTGATCCACCCGATGGTGTAAAAAATATTGAGTGTAAATGGATCTTCAAGAAAAAGATAGATGTTGATGGAAATGTTGACATCTACAAGGCACGATTGGTGGCGAAAGGTTTTAGACAGATTGAAGGTGTTGATTATGATGAAACTTTTTCGCCCATCGCCATGCTCAAGTCTATTTGGATCATCCTAGCTATTGCCGCATTCTATGATTATGAGATATGGCAAATGGATGTCAAGACGACTTTTCTAAATGGAAACCTAAGTGAGGATGTGTACATGACATAGCCTGATGGTCCTGATGGTTCGGGGATGTGTACATGGAAACCCATGTTTGGCTTCATCAAGAACGAAGAAGAACCTTGTGTTTACAAAAAGACTAGTGGGAGCTCACTTTTGTTTTTGGTCCTATATGTGGATGACATATTGTTGATCGGAAATGACATTCCTTTGTTGAATGCTGTCAAGACGTCACTGAAAAATAGGTTTTCGATGAAAGATCTTGGAGAGGCAGCATACATTTTGGGCGTAAAGATCTATAGAGATAGATCAAAACGGTTAATTGGATTAAGCCAAAGTATTTAAATTGACAATGTTTTGAAATGGTATTTCTCTTAGTAAGACTCAGTGTGCTGTGACACCTGATGAGCTAGAGAATATGAGTGCAATCCCGTATGCCTCCGCAATTTGATTCATCATGTATGCCATGCTATCTACACGCCCAGATGTGTCATATGCTCTAAGTGTTACGAACAGGTACCAATCGAGCCCGAGTGAAAGTCACTGGGCGGTAGTGAAGAATATCCTCAAGTACTTGAGAAGGACTGAGGAAATGTTCCAGGTTTATGGTGGTGAAGAGGAGCTCGTTGTAAGTTGTTACATGGATGCTAGTTTTCAGACCAATAATGATGATTCTCGATCGCAATTTGGTTTTGTGTTCTACCTCAATGGAGGCGCAGTGAGTGGGAAAAGTTCCAAGCAAGAGACGGTGGCCGATTCTACAATAGAAGTTGAGTATATTTCTGCTTCAGGAGCAACGAAGGAGGCTGTTTGGATCAGGAAGTTTGTTTCTCTGCTAGGTGTTGTTCCTAGTGTGTCCAGTCCAGTGGACCTCTATTGTGATAATAGTGGTGCCATTGCGCATGCCAAGGAGCCTAGATCGCACCAGAAATCCAAACATATACTTCGGCGATATCACCTGATCCGCGAGATCATTGAGAGAGGTGATGTGAAGATTTGCAAGGTGCACATGGATTTGAACATGGCGGATCCGTTGACGAAGCCCCTTCTATAGCCCAAGCATGAGGTGCATATGAGCTCCATGGGTATAAGATACTTGCGTGAGTCAGTCATGTGTTTGTTGATGATGCTAGTAGAGTCTATGTTTGAGAAACCAAGGGTGGTTTCTGTTTGTATGATGAGTGATTAACAAATATGAGTGGTTGAGCGATTGGTAAGTGTTGGGTTGTGTGCATCGAAGGGTTCGAGGTAAAATTGAGGATTGAGTGCCGAGGGTTTCGTTGGTGCGTCGCATTCTTGTTTTGGCTTGTCTTGGATGTGCAGGGTGGAGATGCTGACCAACTGTCGACAGCAAGTGATCCAGGGTCAAGCGGGGAGCTCGATGCCGGAGGATCAGGGAGGCCGGGTGAAGTTGGAGAAGATCTCAAGAGTACACGAAAAGACTGAGCAAGACTTGGACGGACGAATGGAAGCAACGGTGTGACGACCAGGTCTACGAGAGAGAGGCCAGGGCAAGTATTCAGGCGGCTCGAGGGTATCGAGAGCGGAAGTGGCTTGCTGACACTCGGAGTCGCAAAGCAGTGTCATGAGTTGAAGGGTTGAGAGGCTTTGTTGGTTTTTGGTGAAAACCGTCACATCTCTTGATTTGCTAATTTCAATAATTAGGAGTCCTTTTTATTTTGAGTCTTTGTGTAATAAAAGTTAAGAGTCTAGAGTAAATGTACTCCTTTAGTATATTTTTTAGGATTTCTTAAATTCTGAAAATATATTACAAGGAATAGGACCTTATGTAAAATAGAGGTTCTAGAGAGTTCTTTTCAGAAATTTCCCCTCATGTCTGGCATATAAATAGAGGTCCATAGCCATGGGCTGGTTCCTCTCTTTTTGGCTGAACCATATAACTACTACATCAATTTTATGCAGCTATTTTCTTTTCCTGTGAGTGCCACTGTTCCAGATCCGAAAAACCCTACAGTACCGAGCTCTGGGCGCAGGTGAGTTTTTGGTCTGGATTCGATTTTGTGAGGCTTTTTGTGATGATTTCACTATAGAATATGACTTTGATGTTTATACAACTTTTGTTGTGGATGATTTGAATGTTCCATTTTTGAAGTTTGCAACTAGTTTCTGAAATGTTTTCTTGATTCTTTTGCTGCTCAGAAGTGACATCTTATAACTGAAAAGGAGCTCTGCCTGAAGCTGTTCTTGATGACTTTGTTCATCATCAGAACCTGTCTGAAATTAATTTTTCTCATACTGATGTAATATAGAATGTTCTTCATGAACATCTTGTTCTTTTTCTGTTCATGCTATTTTTTATCAGCTGCCTTTTGAATCAACAAGTGATCACAAAAGCACTTTTCAGCCTGTTTTTCATCTTCTCACTTTTTGGTAGAAGTTTGTGGTTGTCCATTTTTACCTACTCCAAAAATATGATGGTTTCCTGATGTTCTTACTTGTGATCCAAGAAGATAGTCATGTTCTATTGTTTGTGTTGTATTTTTAGTCAGATTATCCGTGTTTTGATCTTTGAATTTCTGGGTTTTGATTCCAATCATTTTTACTTTGAGCCATGATTGAGTATCAACTTTTGTTCTAAAAGTGTATAGAATCTTTCTTCTATTTTTTATACTATTGAGTGGAACTGTTTGAACTGAATCAAATACAAGCATATCGACAAAATCTTGTGAAGTCTGCACAGCTGAATTTTGAAGAGATAAATCAATCAAAAGGTATGTCTACACACATTTGACTCTGTTGATTGCTTTCAGCCATGAAGATTGAGTGATCATCTATCTGTTCTGTTTTGCATTTGTGGGTGTTAACTTCCGAAATTCCAAGTTGAATATGGACTGATTCAATTTGTGCTAAATCTGGTACTGTTCATTTTCAGTTTTCAGCAGAGCGTGTAGTACAAAAGTTCCTTTCTCAATTCTATTCTCTGAACTGCAGTCACTCTCTCAGTATTCTCATTTAATTCTGAACTTTGCTGACATTCTGTTTGATAATTTGAAGTAGTACTTTGAGTAATTTCAATAGCTTGAATTAAACTCAGATCTCTTCAATAATTCTCTGTATCTCCAGTGATCTTCAGCACAACAATTCTGTCTAGAATATATTTTCTTGTCATTGTACACTGGCTAAAAATTAACAGCTTCAGAACTGTTCATGTCTAGTCTCTGAAAAACAGAAAATCACTGCACCTTGTCACAGGTATTCTGTTCTTAATTTAAGTATTATAAGAGTGCTATTCCTTGCCTGATTCAGAACAGTAGCTAAGCTTTATCAAAGTCAGATTGATTGAGTAAGATTTCTGTTTTGAGGTGATCTGTTAAAACTAAAAACTGGTTTCAGTTTTTTTGTTACTCAATTGATTCAATCATGTTGTGTCATTGAAAATACTATTCATTGTCTGATTGAGAGTACAATCTACAAGCTTCTGTTTTCAGTACTGTACTTCATCTAGTTTGTACCACTCTAAAACAGATTTACATGGGTTGTTCAGACTAAATCTGTTGATAGATCATGTACTGAAAATTCTCAATTTGTGCACTGTTGTGTTTCAACTTTTACTGAATTTTCTGAAAAGTGCTAAATGATTGATGAACACTTATGTTTTGAATTGACTTGACTAGCTGGTTTGAAACATAACTTCAGAACTGAATTTGAGGCTCTGAAATTTCTGGTTCTGTCTCATTAAGTGTCGTTCAGTCTAAAATTCTATTTTCAGGTATATTTCACATCTAATTGTGCTAGTCTTACTCATTTACATCTTGTCTAATTCTGAATCTAAAGGCAAAATCAAGTAAGATCAGATTGGTTATTTCAGAAAATTGAGTTGAGACTCTTCCACAAAAATCTCATCATAATTTAGTCTGAAATCTGAATAGACCTACTGTTCTGTTTTTCATATTTGTAATAGTAAACAACTATATGTTTTTAGGAATTGAATTAAGTTGATTGTGATCATCTCAGATTCCTGAAGTGTTTTGAAATTGGTTATGCTCATAGTACTTCTGTAATTACTGTTCATCTTCAGATATCTTAATTAGGGCCAATTTAAGTGTTGATATCATTTGAGTATGTGTTGAAAATCTGTTTTGTGACTGAGTACACTTGCTGTTGATTACTGAATCTGGAAATTCTGTTCTTGAGTGTTCTAATCATTGTCGACCAACCATTCATCGATATCTTCCTATCGACAAACAATTTACCGATCTAAGTAGTATTTTTCGGTGTTTCAAATACCGACATGAGTTTGTTTTTCAGGGTGTTTTCACTCTTGAACTTGTATTGATTAATCTGCATTTTGGAGGAGCGTTGGGTGATTAGAAAAGTCCATCACATTCGTGATAATTTGTCGAGGCGCCTATTCACCCCTCTTCTAGTCACCATTCTGATCCCACAATGTTAATGTATGAGTATAATTGTTATATTGTTCCTTGAATAAATATCGCTTGCATTTAATTAATAAGTACGACTTGTTATGTGAAACTTTTTGCTTTATGACAATGTTGTTCAAAACGGTCCCAAATCTAGTCATCATGTGGGACAGTGATGATACATGGATTAGCACATCTGACTGATTGATGATTGTGTTTCATAAATCGTAGACAGAGAGATGTCAAATTAGTGATGTGGACACATGTTAGTGAACATGGTGTTGGACAGACCCACTTGAGATACAAATGAGATTGTAATGTGCCAATAGTTGTCCTCTCAAATGGTGTACCTACAGAGTCCTTAGACCTGAGATCGTCATTTGATTCTAGAATGCGTAGTGACACACTTAGATGCTTCCTAACGCTATTTCATTAAAGAGTAGTAATAAGGGTTGTTTTCAGGTGTGTTGTGAAACATGTCTTGGGATGTGAGCGGTCAAGATGGAATTTTCCCCTCCTCATAACGGGAGAGTCGTCTCTAGGCCCCTCGAGGTATTAGATTGGAAAAGTGCATGGCCATGGCACTATGACTAAGGAGTTAGTCATGATTTGAATATGATACTTGATCGAGTGAACATGTCAAGTTAATCAACAAGGGTTGCACGTATCTCACCTTGGACTTGACTGACGGCGTGTGGTGAAGGGCCTAGTGCACACGTATATCAAGGTTCATGAAAAATTGATTTTGTATGCTTCCGGGGGTCAATATGTGCTACTAGGTACCGCTATTGATCAGTGAGTCTGAAACAGTTTCCAGTGAAAAACTGTTAGTCTATGAACCTATCGGGTCACACACTAAAGGGGATCGATTAAAACATGCAAATAATTGCTTCTTGTCCTAGTGGGAGATTGAAGGATATGCCCAAGAAAATTCCATGGATCGGAAGTTCCGATAGTGAGTATCAGTAGTTCTGGTTAATTTCTGGTCTCGATATAGAGAGCAATTGTTTCTTCAGAAGTTCCAATATGGTATCAGAAGTTCCGACGAGCCAGAAGTTCCAATTTAGAATCGGAGAATTTTTTACTAATCGGAAGTTCTCATATGGTATCGGAAGTTCCAAGGTGGGCGAAAACAGATTGGATCTGTTGCATGTCGTGCTAAATTTGGAGACTTGAAAAATACCTTGTCGGAAGTTCCGATCCAGGATCGGAAGTTTCGATGTAGGGTATCAGATTGGATCTATTACGAATACAGATTAGTTGTAACTAATTTGGGGGCTCCAAGATGTGCACGGCCCAGGGGGTTTTCAGCCCTATATAAGGAGAAGAGGAGGAGCTTTTGGGATAAGGAATGAGCCTAGATAGGACCTAGCCACCCAAGAGTCCTCTCCTCCCTTTCTTGATCTCAAACGTTGAGATCGAGGATTTCCCATCTCTCACGTGTGGTGCTAGCACACTTCCGTGCGAGGAACTCCATCCCTGTATGTGTGGACTCCATGGAGGCGTTGCTCCATAAGCGACGCTCGTGGCCGTCACCACGAAGAAAGGCGACTTCTTCATCAATTGGATCGGAGAGGAACGGCCGGGACAAAGCGAGGATAGGCTTGACGATCTTCATCAACCTCTTCTTCCACTGCACCTAGCGCATCAAGTGCTAGAAGGTACCGATCTATGATCTCACACGCGCATGAGCCTAGGGCCATAGGGTGCAAATTTTGAATTTAACGGCTAGCGTAGCTCCCCTATTCCCCAACAATGGTATCAGAGCGTATGTGCATAGTGTTCGATCTGGATCCCTCATGAATGGAGATACATGGTGGAAAAACAGATTTGATATGTTTCTGTCCACGGCATATCGGAAGTTCCGATGTGATCAGAAGTTCTGATACTGATCGGATGTTCCGATGTCGAATAATGATTCAATATAGAAGGCAATTGTTGCTATGCGTGATTCCGATATTGATCGGATGTTCCGACCCACACGATTTTGAAATATTGAGCTTGCTGACCCGAGTTTTTTAGATCCAAAATCCAGTCATTTGTAGATCGCTCGGCTAACTTTGTTTTGTAGAGAATGTCATGACTAGCATAGCCTTGGATAAAATGTGAAATTTATTACGGCTTGCATGTCATTTTTGTGGTGCTATGGCCCATATAATTAGTATAGCCTATGCGAGATGGACTAGTACTCTTCATGGAGGTCGGGAGCACGCACTCGATGACGGGAGCGATGGAGATGGAGATCGCCATGTGAAGAAGGTCATGCTATATCACAGTTAATATGATTGCCTGTGATGCTTTCTTATGTTCCTATTATTCTATTCTTGCATGTTTCGTGTGCGCTAGGGACGTTACGATGCTAGAGTAGTTTTCCCTCAGAAAATTAAGTGTTGATGCTCTTCCCAATAGCTGCACCCACCAGGGTTTGTGCTCTAACAAAGCAGGGTGCTATCTTTTATCTCAACCAGTTGGGGCAGAAGTCGGATTTCTGCACGCATAGTGTTGGTTCACTTGACGAGGCTATCAAAACGGTTTTGGGCCTTGGAGCATAGGTGTTGGTGTCGAGCATTTGATTCTTCTACAATGAAAAGAGTCACATACGATGTGATTAGCAAGGAGTTGCTTACCTATGTCAACTAGCTTCTAGCAGTGATGCCAAAGCTCACTAGCAGAGAGTGTGACCATGGATCTTGCGTCACTATTAGTCATGACAGGGAAAGTGACTAGTTTAGATAGTGGAACATATTTTATTGGATAAAAGATAAACATTGCATAGTGCTAAACCTCGCATTTAATCTTTTGTAGATCATGGCACCTACTACGTCTACTATTAAGAGCACTCTAGTTTTTAATTTGCGATCTATTCTTGAACGAGATAAATTGTCTAGAACGAACTTTATGGATTGGTATCGAAACTTGAGAATTGTTCTCAAGAAAGAGAAAAAAGGATTATGTTCTAGAGGAACCCCACCCTGATGAACCAGGAGAAGATGCTTCTGCAGCAGACAAATGCGCTTATGAGAAGCATGCTTGTGATTCATTAGATGTCAGCTGCCTGATGTTTGCCTGCATGTCCTCTCAGTTTCAAAAACAATATGAGGATCGTGATGCCTACGATATGATCATAGGGCTTAAGGGCATGTTTCAGGACCAAGCAAGGGCAGAAAGATACAATGTGTCTAAATGCTTGTTTGGTAGTAGGCTAGCTGAAGGGAGCTGTTGGGGGAAAATACTTCATCCCCAGGGTCTCTACAGTTATAAGACAAAGACAATTTACTAGATCGAAGTTCAAGTATTAACTCTGGCCTCGCATATGATCAAGATCGGAGAATCCATGTAGGCTTCTGTTCGGAGTATAACTTCGAAGGTTCAATCTTCAGAGAGCTTATCTGCTAGCGAGGATGGAAGACTTATCTTCTTTCTAATTAGATTAGTCTTTTACCATTATAACCCTATTAGGGGTACCGAAATAGTTTCCACTATATCGGTTGTAATTGAGGGGTAAAAAGGTCTTTTCCTTAAGATTTTTACCTATAAATACCCCATTCTTACCCTGTAATAATCATTGAATACTCGGCTATTCAATACACAACTTCGAGCTACTTCGAGCTATTATCCTATTCGGAGGCTTCAAATAGTCCGCTTCACAAACTCCTTGTTTGTTAGTTCTTAATCTTCGAGAACCTGTTAGCGTAATCTTTTACGCCAACAGTTGACACCGTCCGTGGGGAACCTAGTCCAAAAAACTTCCTTCTCTACCAAGTTTTTGGAGCCATGCCTCCTAAGCGGAGTTCAGGTGGTAGTCCCCTTCAGAGGTCCCCTCGGACCTTCGGAGCAAGATCTTCGAATACAATTGAGGTCGGAGGACCTTCGGTAGTTCCTCCACCTCAAACCCTCGAAGGAAATTATCTTCCTCGAACATACGAAGCCCCCTCAGGAACTCTGTCTATGCTTTGACCAGACGGAGCTCCTCCTCTAGCTCTGACTGTGCTCCGAACTGACCTGTTCAGTTCCCAAGACCTAGAACCTCCTTCCGGAAGAAATGAACATAGCCTTGGCGACATGGCAACCCAGATGGCCAGGCTTCAAGCCGAAGTGGCAAGGTGGAGGTAGGAAGCGGCAGATAAGCTTCGTCCTCAAGTCATCCTATCATCCCTGGAGTGCCTCAAGATGACGACTCTCTTCTTTATCCCGAAGCCCCAGAGAATGCTTCCTTTGATAGCGAGTCTCCGCTACACCCCGATCTAGAAAAAGTGCACTTCGACTCCAAGTTCAAAACTTTGAAGCTCTGTATGTACTCCGAAGAAGAGGATCCGGGGGAGTTCTCTCATTCATATGCTTTGGCGATTGAGGCTAGTGGAGGGGTCCGAGATACCATTGCCAAGTGCTTCCCCCTCATGCTCTAAGGAGTTGCTTTACGTTGGTTCTGGTCTTTGAAGCCTGGATCGATTAGAACTTGGGAGCAGCTAAGGAAAAGTTTATAAGTAACTTTTAGGGTACCTTTTTGCCCCCTATGTCTACGGGAAGTCTTTTTCAGGTGAAGCAGCAACCTGGAGAAACTTTAAGACAATTCTTCAAGTGCTTCGCTCATACGAAGTCGTAGATAAGAGGGTTGTCTTCATCATCCATCGTCGATGCTGCCCGAGAGGGAGTTACTCATGCGGGCCTCCTCGACAAACTCCATCGGAAACAGATATCCCCTGTAGCATAGCTGATGGCCTATTTCGAAGAATATGCTAGGTCAGAAGAAGGATGGCTCCGAAGAACAACTTCAACTCCACCAATCATTCAAGAAGTCAAGCTCGAGGTGAAGACTTCAACACCTTCGCACGGGCCCAACTTTGACATCCAGCATGACACGCGTCGGGGGAAAAAGCATCCTCGCTGCGAAGTCCTAAACATTGCTCCTTCTCCGTAGAAATTTTCCCCTAGAAATCTGCAAGCTTCGGGAAACAAGGTCAGCGGCTGGAGGCCGCCAGGGAAGCCGGCTGGCATGGGCCAAGCCTTCTTCTGCTGCGTTCACGGTGAAAATCAGAGTAATGCTACCGATGCGTGCAAGTCTATACTGGCTTTAAGAGGCGAGTACCTTAAAAGGACCAATGGTCAAGGCACTACTGACCGAGTCCCCTCTGAGGCACGTCCGAAGCCTATACAGGTTGTCGTACGTATAGACAACTTTGACCCCACAAGACAACCTCCGGTGGTCAATATTATGCCACTCCCGAAGCAAGAAGATGGCCAAGACCGGGGCAAAAGAGTAGTCCTCCCCATTTCCGGAGGGGGAACTCTTGGCAGCATGTCAAAGAGGCAGCGAAGAGAGTTTGTTCGGGAAGTAGGTCATATAGGAACTTCTTTGTCTGTAGCCGCAATGCCCGAGTTTTCCTATGTGCCTATATCTTTTTCTCCAGATGATGTAGCAGGCATAAAATTCCCACATGCAGATCCCCTTGTCATCACTACTGATATAGCAGGAACTGAAGTTCGGAGAGTGCTGGTGGATGGCGGGAGTTTAGTAGATATCATCTTCGTTCAAGCTTTCAATCAACTCTGTATCTCCAGGAAATATCTCCTCCTCGCAGCTCGTCCCCTGCAAGGCTTCGCAGGACCTCCTCTTGATGCCCTCAGCCAAATAGGTCTTGAGGTTGCTTTCGGAGAGGGGCTCCTGGCAAGGATGGAGGAAGTAATTTTCGATGTTGTAGATGCCCCTTATGCTTACAATGTTATCTTCGGAAGGGGTATGTTAAATCAGTTCAGAGTCGTGGCGCACCATAACTATTTATGTATAAAGATGCCCACGCAAGCGGGAGTACTCACTTTCTTCGGAGATCAAGCCACTGTGCGAAGATCAGAATATGGTCATGGCCCCCCTCTTGACCCAAGACAAGTGAATAACGTACAAGGCAATTCAGAGGATATCTCTACTTCAAGTGAGTCTTCGAAGAAATCCTTCCCAAGGCCAAGCCACGAAGGATAAATCATAACGAAGATTATTGTAAAAGACGACAAAGACTATTCTTTTCAGTTCGGGAAAGATTTGCCTTCAGAGATTGCTACTTCATTGGAAAAAGTAGTCGAAGAAAATTTGGATGACTTTGCCTGGTATGATGAAGACATTCTGGGAGTCAGCCGAGATATCATTGAGCACAGCTTACTTGTAAACCCAAGGGCTCAGCCTGTTCGACAGGGGCTTCGAAAGCTATCAGTATAATTGGCAAGTCTTGCTAAGGCAGAAGTGGAGAAATTATTGAGGCTAGGATTATCAGAGAAGTAGCTCATACGGAGTGGCTAGCTAACCCAGTCTTCGTCAAAAAGAAATCCTCCAGGAAGTGGCGCATGTGTATTGATTTTACATCTTTGAATAAAGCATACCCACTGGACCCCTATCCCATGCCCCGAATAGATCAATTAGTTGATTCCGCTGCTAGTTCGGAGTTATTAAGTTTCCTCAACGCGTATTCTGGTTATCATCAGATCTGGTTAAAGCGCGAAGATGAAATCAAAACAAGTTTTGTAACTCCTTCGGGAGTCTTCTCCTATGTAATAATGTCTTTGGCTTGAGAAATGTCGCGGCAACCTTTTCGAGATTAACTGCTAAGGCTCTAAGTCACGAAATAGGCCACAATGTAGAAGCCTATATGGATGATATTGTAATACAGAGTGCTTTAAAGCACCAGCATAGCCTAGACTTAGCGGAAACATTTGAGAGCCTCCGAGCATGTGGAGTCCGTCTCAACCCCAAAAAATGTATCTTCGGGGCTCAAGATGGAAAGTTGCTAGGGTATCTAGTTTCAAGTAGAGGAATTGAAGATAGCCCTACTCAATTAACCGCATTACAAAAATGGCTCCGCCGAAGAATTTAAAACAGGTGCAGAAGCTTATTTGAAACCTTGCAGCACTCAGCAGATTCTTAGCAAGGTCCGTAGAATGAAGCCTGACCATATTCAAAGCATTAAAATGGTCCGAAGATTTTGCATGGACACTGGAGTGCCAAAAGAGTTTTGATGATATTAAAAATTATCTCAGCAACCTCGCAACACTCACTGTGCCCGGTGCAGATGAAACCCTCCTTTACCTCGCAGCTATCGGCTCTGCTGTTAGTGCAGTCCTTGTCAGAGAAGTTGATTTCAATGGGAAGTTGGTGCAGAATCTAGTTATTTTGTATCCGAAGCTTTATCTGGAGCAAAAACAAGATATTGTGAGCTTGAGAAGTTCACTTATGCTCTGATAATGGCTTCGAGGAAATTACGACATTATTTTTTAGCACATAATGTAATTGTACCAACTTCGTATACTTTGGGAGATATGCTCTGAAGCAAAGATTTTATGGGGAGAATTGGAAAATGGGCCGTCGAGCTAGCGCCCTTTGGCATATCCTTTATGGCAAGGATAGCAATCAAGTCGCATGTGGTGGCAGACTTCGTAGCAGAATGGACTCCGTCTGTAATATGGGCTCCGGAAAAATCAAGTGAATGAATTTGGACCATACACTCTGATGGAGTTTTTCAAGCGTCCGGAGCAGGTATTGGAGTAGTAATAATTTCACCTTCAGGGCAAAGAGCGATGTATTCCACAAGGCTCAACTTTAAGTCCACCAATAATATAGCGGAATACGAGGGAATTTTGTTAGGACTCTGAAAAGCTTGTGCTCTAGGTGCTACAAGAGTTGTTATCAAAATAGATTCTCAAATTGTAGCAGGGCACGTTGACAAAAGTTTTCAAGTCCGGCATCCGCAGCTTGCAAAATATCTGGAAGAGATCCGTAAGATCGAAGCAGCATTCAAAGGGATTTCTATACGAAGTATACCAAGAGCGGAAAATGCACAAGCTGATACCCTAGCAAAAGCTACAGCCGGAGCCGTGGATATTCTGGAAGGAGCCTTTTATGAAGAACTTACTTCGCCTTCGGTGCCACAAATTCCTCCTGCGGAGGTTCTTTGCATTCCGAACACTGACTAGCGAAGTTCAATCATGGAGTTATTGCAAGGTGAAGCAACTTTACCTGAAGGACCACAGCTTTCAAGATTGCAGCTAAGAGTTCAGAATTATCATGTAATCAACGGTATTCTTTACAAGGCCGGAGTATGTTTCCCTTACTCCAATGTATTTCTCAAGCCGAAGGTCAAGAGATACTTCGAGAAATTCATGGAGGCCTTTGTGGTAGCCATCTGCCCCCCCCCCCCCCCCGAGCTTTAGCAGGAAAAACACTTCGCGACGGGCTTTATTGTCCAACGATAGTAGCTGATGCGGAGATCTTAGTCCGCACTTGCCAAGGTTGTAAATGGATGGGAAGACGAAGTCATCATCCGCCAACAACTCTTTACGTCATTGCTCTAGTTTGGCCTATGGCCAGATGGGGCATGGATCTCATTGGCCCCTCCCCAGTAGCAAAAGGAAATCTGAAATTTGTAGTTGTAGCAATTGAATATTTTTCCAAGTGGGTCAAAGCAGAACCCCTCACAGCTATCACTTCGAATAATGTACAAAAAATATTTTGGAAGAATGTTATATGCAGGTTCAGAGTGCCTTGACAGCTCACAATTGACAACGGGACTCAATTTGATGCGGAGCCCTTCAGGAAGTTTTGCGAAGACCTTGGCATACAAATATGTTTTGTAGCTGTGCATCATCCTCAGTCTAATGGAGATGTCGAACGAGATAATGGTAATATTTTATCGGGGCTAAATCCAAGAATAGTAGGATTAGCAAAAGGGTTGTGGACTGAGGAACTCCTGAAGATTTTATGGTCCATTCGGACCACTCAAACGAGGTCCACAGGTTTTACTCCTTTCAGATTACTATTCGGAGATGAAGCTATGACGCCAACGGAGCTCAAAGGGGGATCTCTTCGCACCACCGAACTTGAAAAAGAAGATGAAAGGAAAGCTTCGCTAGATTTAACAGAAGAAACAAGGCTTCGTGCTGTTGCCAATTTGTCGAAATAGCAGCATCCGACGAAGGCTTGGTATGACCCGAAGGTTAAGCTTAATGAACTTAAACCAAGTCATCTAGTTTTGCGAAGCATCATAGCACCAGGGAAATTAGGAAATAAGTGAGAAGGTCCATACATCATTCTACGTTCAGGACGCCCTAGGTCTTTCAAACTAGCTAATTTACAAGGCGAAGAGTTAAAGCATGCCTAGCATGTGGAGCACCTGAAGCGATATTTTGCATAGGGGCTCCTTGTAATCATCTTTAAACACCTTCTGAATAAATAAAGCTCATGGTTCAGATAATGCCTACCTCTCAAACACTTCATACTTCTAGTGGACGCACTAGAGGAACGAAGTTGGCTGTGAGGGAAGTGTCATTCATTTGAACCAATTTTACGGACTTCAAACCACTGGTTCGAAGCTTCCGACGAGGTGGGAAAGTCATAAAAAACGGATTCCAAGCCACTGGCTTGAAAGCATCCGTAAAAGATTCCAAGGAGACCAAATGATACAGATTCCAAGCTTCGGTTTGAAAGCATCCGTAAAAAGAGTCCAATGAGACCACTATGGGGATTCCAAACCACTGGTTTGATAGCATTCTCAAAAAGAGCCGAAGGAGGCCAAACAAAATAGACTTCGAGCTAATAGCTTGAAACATCTGTAAAAAGAGTCCAAAGTGACTACATTCAAACAAAAAGGTACTAAGTTACAAGTTTTCAGACTCCGAATTTTTAGAGTCGAAGAAATTTTTGAGATCTTAGTCAATCTCTAATTTGATAAGGGGCTCCAAGCCTCCAAAATTGTGATCCTAACTAATGTTATTTTCGTTGCGCGTAACCACCTTCGAACATTTTGAAGTTTCTTACTCCCAAAGAGGGGCTAGGAAGTAGGGAGACAATTTTGAAACTTTAATCTTTATCATTCAAACAGATTACATTACATCATAAAAAATTTGTATCTATACCGAGAAGGAAACGAAGACCTCTTCGATCCCTAGAACTAATGTTGAAACTAGAACGACTTCAAACGCGACTCGTTCCGGAGCCAGGAGTTTTAATAACTTTACGTTTAACCCTCTTCCCTCCTTTGGAGGCTCGGAAGTCCGTCTGCTCTTGTTGAAGCTCGGCCCAGGTCCGAAGTCGCTCGGGGCTTCTTTCCCAGCTTCGAAGTTGTTCAGGGCTCTTTTCTACTTGCTCTTCGGTGGTATTTTCTTCTTCGGACCATTCAATGTCCTCAGAAGACGAAGGTTCTAAACTAACTTCTTTTTCCTCCTTTTTAATATAAGATAATATATCTTTACATATTTCGGGCATAACTTCACCGAAGCTTCCCCGAGGAATTGAAAATCGAGGGCGTTTATGAGGTCGTAGAGCTTCGAAGGTAGCCCATAACAGGCGAAGCTCTTCATTAACTTCTAGCACTTCGAGATCATCCAAAAAAGGTTGGAAAGCCTAAAAACATTTCCAAATAAGTCTTTTCATTCATAAAGGATAAAAGTATAAATTTTGACATAATCGAGGCCCTAAGGAGAACTAGACCTTTGGGTCCGAAGGGGGCTGGCTGCTCGAAGGTTGCGACCATGCTTTATTTTGGTGAAGTCCTTCGTCAATCCATGTCTTGATTGCTGATGAGCCTTCAGCTCTCCAAGATGGTTGGAAGGCTTCCCAAGCTACAGCCACGTCGGCAGAAGGAGTTAACAGTTGGTCGTCACCGAAGTTGATAGGAGTCGCCTCTGGTTCTGGTGCTACTAATAGCCCTAAATCCTCGTAGTAGCAAAGCAATCCGAGAGCAGCTACATGGCCGTAGATTTCTTCATACCGAATACCCGTTGTCTTCATGGTCTTTGCTGCTGCTTGGATCATTTTCAATCTGCGCGGCAGGGGGATGTCTCTAGTTGAAGGTAAAGTCCAAGAAGTGCCAAAGTACTCTAGGACACCCCGAAGGTTTTCCATGGTTTCTAAGGCTACCTTCTCACACTTCGCCTTGTCTTCAGACAAAGCATCTTTTGACGAAGATAGCTCGTCTATCAAAGAAGATAGCTCGTCTATCAAAGAAGATAGCTTAGCTACCTATGTAACCAAATAGTTCTTCTGTCCAAGTAAATTGTTGGCCTCCTCCGACAACTTTATCTCCTCATCACGGAGCTTAACCAGCTCAGTCCCTGCAATCTCCTGCTACCTCCGTAGTTTTTCCACTTCGGCCCGAAGCGCGATCTGTTCAGCTTCGAGCTTCCGATTTGCAGCCTCCAAGCCAAGTCTGGCTTTCCTTTCTGCGGCCACCATTTCATCCAAGCCAAAGGTCCGAACCTCGAAGCTGACAAGACTACCCTGAAGAGTCGTTATCTTCTCCTTGAGTATGTTACACTCTCGCTCATTTGATACGGCCGTAGCTCGAGCCAAGACTATTTGCTACGAAGGAAGAAAAGAGCAATGTAAGCAAACTATTTATATGTTTAAACTATCTCTGTTGTTGCAGATACTTCGTACCTGATAGGCTGCCCGCTCCAAGGCCGCATCCAACTCTGACCCCTCATCTTCCCTGAGAATAGCTACCAAGTCAGTCTCCCCAACTTCGCGATTAGCCCGAGCCAGAGGGTCTAGCAAAGTCAGAAGCCTAGTCCTTCGCTCTAGAAAAGGAGCTAGGAGGAGGAGCCTTGACAAGGCTCTATGATCATCTTCACTCGGAGAAGGGCTAGAGTGCAGCGCAACGTCCCAGGAGACCTCTATGGATTGGCCCCTTCCGTGGACTGGCCTCCGTCGGTAGATTCCGACGGGGTTAATCCGAATGTCGGACCCATTCTTATGGCCTCCTCCGGAATTGACTTCGGAGATTTTGAAGCTTTGGGTGTAGTCTTCGCGGCAGGGGTCATCTCCATTAAGGTTGATCCTGTAAAAGGCCAAATGTATTATATATTGCATAAACTTTGCAGGATACGAAAAGAAAGGAAAGGTATTCTACTAAGGTTTACCTTCAATGTTCTGTCACCGGATGAGTACGGGACTGCTCGGAGGCTCCAATGCCTCTTCGAACTTTTCCTCTGACTCAGAACTATAGGCCGAATGATTAGTTGCTAAAACTTCTTCACAGGTGTCTTGGCTGGCATCGAGGTCCTGGATTCAGCTTTCCTCTTCCTAGGACCTGGCTCAGACATGCTCTAGTCCGGAAGGGAATGAGCATCAACTTTGAGTCATCTGAGGATGAAGAACACGTAGAAATACAGAGGGAGTTCGAAGCCCTCAATACTGAGGATGAAGGGGTACAAGTAGTAAATTACAATAAAAATAATTATAAGTATAGATATACAAAAGATAAAGAACTCAGTTGCAGGTGCCAATTTTTGTGGTTGCATCTATTGTCATCCTTGTTCAAAAAAATATAGTGAAAAAAAAGAAAAAAGAAACGAGAAGTAGAGAAGCAAAAGAGAACTGGTCCTGTCGTTTGCTACCTTGTTCTGCCTCCACTTGAGTTTTGGGCACATAGTTTCCTTCTATTGCTTGAATTTCACCTTGGGAGCACTTAGACCAGCAACTTTGACGAGTACTAGGGAACACTTATTGAACTTGGTTTAACTGTTATTACTATCGTTATTCCTTGCTACTTACTTTGCCTTCCAAGCTACACCTTCTCTTGGTCAGGACAGGTTCATATCTTGCAATCGCCCACCACCCTCCACTTGGTTCGTCACCTGTAGGCCGGTTACCTCACTGCGGCGTGGTAAGAACACTTGCTAGCGTGGGTAAGGCGCTTGATGGATTGCTTCCACCATACACCCACCACCCCACCTAGTTGCTTTCCATAAGGATTATTCTTTGTTGTTTTGTCTTTTCACTAACATGGCAGATAACAATGGTACCCCTCCATCTGATTTTAATGATTGTGTCTCACGACGTGCTCTACTAGAGTCTCAGCGGCAGACCCAACACTCCATTGAATGTCTCGCGCGTACCGTGGCTGACCTAGTGGACCGGATGACTGCCCTGGAGACACGCCTGCCTGCTGCACAAGCCGATGACGACCATGTTGAGGATGAAGATGACCATGTTGAGGAGGAAGACGACCTATCCAATGCCAGGAACAATGGCATTGACCCTGACGATGCTGCACATCATCGCTTTCAGTTCAATCGTCAAGGTATGGGCGGCCACCACAACTGCCATCCACGAGGTAACAATGACAACCGCAGGAACAATGATCCCTACTCTAAGGTAAAATTTTCAGTACCTCATTTTGCTGGCACCTATGATCCAGATGCATATTTAGATTGGTAGATGTCAGTCGAACAAAAATTTAATGCTCACATGGTTCCTTCTATCCACCGCGTGCGCTTAGCTACTAATGACTTCACTGGATATGCTCTTCTTTGGTGGACTGAAATAGTTCAGGATGGCAATGAACCACAAAATTGGGGTATGTAAAATGGCAAATGCGTGGTAGATGGGTTCCTCCTTCATATAAACATTACTTGAGAAAAGAATTGCAGCGCCTAAACCAAGGAAATAAATCGGTAGAGGAGTATTATCAGGAGTTGCAAATAGGTTGCATGCTTGCTGAAATTGAGGAGGACAATGAGGATAAAATGGCCCGTTTTTATGGAGGTTTAAGACGTGAAATTCAGGATATCATTGATTATAAATAATAAAATACTATCACTCGTTTTTTCCACCTTGCTATACTTGTAGAAAAAGAATTGCAGGGTCGCCAACAACCACAACGCAGCATGAGGACCGACATTGGTGGTGCCACTTCATGCTCAAGTAGGCAGCAGCAGTGACCACCACCTCCTTCTCGACCGGCGGTTACATCAGCACCTTCTGCATCTACAGCCCAGGCTGAGAGCTCCAAAGCTGCAGCATCCAAGGCGCCAGCCAAGCCCACCTCCTCGGCGGCCTCTACTGCACGTTCTGCAGCGATCTAGTGTCACCGATGCAAAGGATTCGGCCACGTTATGAAGGACTGCCCTAGTCAGCGGGCTTATATTGCTACAGAAGACGGTGGCTATGTAAGTGCTAGTGATGTTGAAGATAAATATGCACTTGCTGCTAACATTGCAAGAGATTACGATACTTCCGACGATGACGCTGTTTTTGCACCGTATGCCTCTACCGACCATGAAGCACTTATTGTACAACGTGTTTTGAGCACTCGCATGGAGCAGGACGACCGGGCACAACGGAACAATCTGTTTCAGACCTTCTTCATCGTCAATGACCGCCGTGTACGTGTCATCATCGACAGCGGTAGTTGCAACAATTTGGTGAGCCACGACATGGTAACGAAGCTTCAACTTCCCACACGTGTGCATCCACACCCTTACCATGTACAATGGTTCAACAATAGCGGTAAGGTCAAGGTAACACAAACTGCTCACATCAGATTTTCCATTGGTACATACTTCGGAGTTGCTGATTTTGATGTAGTACCAATGCAAGCATGTTCTCTATTACATGGTAGACCTTGGGAGTATGATACTGATGCTACACACCATGGTAGGAGCAATAAGTACACATTTATGTATAAAGGAAAGAAAGTTACTTTGCTTCCTATGACTCCTGCTGAAATTGGGAAATTTGAACAAGAAAAAATGCTAAGGATGCACAAACGAGCAAACAACCTTCTGAAAATCAGCAAGTAGCTAAGACGCTTTTGAGGCAACAGAAAGATAAAGTTGCTTCTCCTTCTTCAGCACAAGTTATTAATCTGAAAGGACGTGTCATGCTTGCAACTAAAACTGACCTTGCTGAAATTTGTGATGATACTCCCATGATATATGGCTTGATTTGCACGAACGTGTTGTTTTCACTTGGGAACATTCCTAGCTTTGTTCCCGTTGCAGTCACTGACCTTTTGCAGGAGTTTAACGATGTTTTTCCTGCTGAGATACCACCCGGACTGCCACCGATACGCGGCATCGAGCACCAAATTGATTTGATCCCAGGAGCGTCTCTTCCTAATCGTGCAGCGTACCGTACCATTCTGGAGGAGACAAGAAATTCAGCGCCAAGTACAGGACCTTCTAGATCATGGGTATGTCCGTGAAAGCCTTAGTCCTTGTGCAGTACCCATTCTTTTGGTGCCTAAGAAAGATGGTAGTTGGCGCATGTGTGTTGATTGTCGTGCTATTAATAATATCACCATTCGATATCGACACCCTATTCCTAGATTGGATGACATGCTTGATGAGCTTAGTGGTGCCATTATCTTTACTAAGATCGATCTCCATAGTGGCTACCACCAAATTCGCATGAAACTAGGTGATGAATGGAAAACTGCTTTTAAAACAAAGTTTGTATTATATGAGTGGCTTGTCATGCCTTTTAGACTTACTAATGCACCTAGTACCTTCATGCGCTTGATGATGAAGTCCTACGGCCCTTTATAGGATGCTTTGTGGTAGTATACTTTGATGATATCTTGATTTACAGCAAGTCTCCCACTGAACATGTTGAACACCTACGTGTTGTTTTTTCTGTCCTACGTGAGGCTAGATTGTTTGGTAACCTTGAGAAGTGCACGTTTTGCATGGATCGAGTTGTGTTTCTTGGATATGTTGTTACTTCATAGGGCATTGAGGTTGACGCGGCGAAGGTAGAAGCAATCAACAGTTGGCCGCAACCTCAAACTATCACACAGGTATGTAGTTTTCTTGGTCTTGCAGGTTTCTACCGGCGTTTTGTGAAAGATTTCAGCACTATAGCTGGTCCTTTGAATGAGTTGACCAAGAAGGGAGTTACTTTTACTTGGGAACCAGCACAAGAACAAGCTTTTGCCACACTCAAGGATCGCCTTACACATGCACCTCTACTTCAGCTACCCGACTTCGGTAAGACTTTTGAGTTAGAATCTGATGCTAGTGGTTTTGGAATAGGAGGTGTGCTGCTACATGGAGGTAAACCCGTGGCCTATTTTAGTGAGAAATTACATGGTCCACAGTTGAATTATTCTACCTATGATAAGGAATTATATGCCTTAGTGCGTGTGCTTGAAACTTGGCAACATTACCTTTTGCCTAAGGAGTTTATTATTCATTCGGATCATGAAGCATTGAAGCATATACGTAGTCAAGCAAATCTGAATAAACGACATGCTAAATGGGTAGAATTTATTGAGACTTTTCCATATATCATTAAGCATAAGAAAGGGAAAGATAATGTGATTGCCGATGCTTTATCTAGACGTTATACATTGCTTTCTCAACTTGATTATAAGATCTTTGGTTTAGAAACATTGAAGGACATGTATGCTAGTGATTTGGACTTCAAAGATCCTTTTGCAAATTGTACAAATGACAGTGCTTGGAACAAATATGTGTTGAATAATGGATATCTTTTTCGTGCTAACAAGTTATGTGTGCCGGCTAGCTCTCTTCGCTTGTTGTTATTCCAGGAAGCACATGGTGGTGGTTTGATGGGTCATTTTGGAACAAAGAAAACTGAAGATGTGCTGTCCACACACTTCTATTGGCCTAGGATGAGACGAGATGTTGAGCGCTACGTGGCACGATGCACTACTTGCAATAAAGCTAAGTCCCGTCTAAACCCACATGGTCTTTATATGCCTCTGCCTATTCCTAGTGTAACTTGGGAGGATATTTCTATGGATTTTGTGTTAGGATTACCTAGAACTAAGAGGGGGAGGGATAATATTTTTGTGGTGGTAGATCGGTTCTCTAAAATGGCACATTTTATACCTTGTCACAAGAGCGACGACGCTACCAATGTTGCTGATTTGTTTTTCAGAGAGGTCGTACGCTTGCATGGAGTTCCCAAAACCATCGTTTCAGATCGTGATGCTAAATTCTTAAGTCATTTTTGGAGAACGTTGTGGCATAAGTTGGGGATGAAGCTGCTGTTTTCTACTACTTGTCACCCACAAACGGATGGGCAAACGGAGGTCGTCAACCGTACATTGTCCACCATGTTGAGGGCTGTTTTGAAGACCAACTTGAAGCTCTGGGAAGAGTGTCTACCTCATATTGAGTTTGCATATAATAAGTCAGTACACTCCACTACTAAGGTAAGTCCATTTCAAGTGGTCTATGGCTTTAATCTGCGTGCTCCTATTTATTTGCTACCATTGCCATCATCTGAAAAATTGAATTTTGATGCTATTACACGTGCTGAATTATTGCTTAAGATGCATGAAACTACTAAAGCAAACATAGAGAAAATGAATGAGAAATATCATGCTTATGGTAGTAAGGGTAGAAAAGAGATAACATTTGAACCGGGTGATCTTGTTTGGTTGCACTTGCGCAAGGATCGTTTTCTTGATTTGAAAAAGTCTAAATTGATGCCCCGTGCTGATGGTCCTTTCCGTGTGCTTGAGAAGATAAATGATAATGCATATAAACTTGAGTTGCCTTTAGCTTTTGGGGTTAGTCCCACATTTAACATTTCAGATTTAAAGCCCTATTTGGGAGATGACGATGAGCTTGAGTCGAGGACGACTCCAATTCAAGAAGGGGAGTATGACGAGGACATCACTTCACATGATACACACATGGAGACTCCACCTACAATTCAATTACAAGGACCAATCATACGCGCACGTGCCCGTCGCTTGAACCATGAGGTTAATTCTTTCCTTAGCAACAATGTTAATATTTGTTTGGATGGGATGCTACTAAATACTAGTGATATTTTGTTTCTTAGGAACATGGGAGATGGAATAGGAGAGTTGGAGTTGAAGACGGAGTCGCACGGATGATTTGAAGTCAAGAATTCGCTGGTTCGGACTACATCAACCACTATGCACCAAAATGGGCGAAACTTCCTCATACGAAGTCCGATTAGCGCGTTCTTGGACTTTTTGGAAAGCTAAGGAGAAGACGGATCGTTTGGCATTGGTTTCGCCTCATTTGGAGTAACGAGTCGTCCTGTGTGACTGAAACAGTCCTGCATGACAGAATTGGGCTGAGTTGGACCTTGTACTGAGTTGGAAGCCATGTTGGCCAATAGTCCGAGTCGTGTGTGCCTCCTACAGGCTGCCCACGCCCTATATACTCACAACAGCCGTAATTAGGGTTAGGTTTTGCTTTGTTTGCATCTACACTCGTGTGTTTAGATCCCACTCTTGCACCGGACCGATTGGCTGCTACAACGGCGTTTGTGAAACCTCTCCTCATCATAGTTCATCTGTGATTTGGCATTCGACTTCTGTTCTTCCTGTTCTTGCTTGTGTTCTTGGATTCACTTGCAGTAACCAGCCTTCGTGGTGAGGTCAATCGCGCCCTGCGTGGTTGATAACCAACGGAGACGGTGGTGTAGCGATTGTAAGGTTTCGATCCGCCGGACCGGAGCCTTGGATCGTCAACGTCGAGATTCTCCACCAATACAAGTTATCCTTACCTAGCGGAAGATCGGGATCAATCCCCCTATTACCAGTTGGCCATTAGAGGTGGAATTCAGAGCCCGATGAACTCCTCCGCTAAGTCTCGCATGCTCATGAGGCGACTTATTGCTTGTAGCAGGTTGAGGCGAGCTTTGAGCTGGCCCGGGTCCGGATGAACTTCTACTTCTCTCTAGTAAAATATGTCTTCAAGAGGCCCGGCCAAAGTGTTGTCCGCTCCAACTTCGACGTAGAACTAGCAAAGAACCCAGTCCATATGCCATCTGGCATTGATGGCCTTCGCTGGAAACCGAGTCTGGTACTCATCATAGAGCCAGAAGTTAATACTGCCGAAGGAAATTACTATTTTCTCTCCTCTAGAGCCCTGGTAAGTCTTTGGCTGGCAGGAAGCCTTGTGGAGTGCTGCGAAGATCTTTGCCCTCCCTTCGCAACCTTCGGCTCGCATCGCCCATTCGAAGATTGCAAGACGCGCTATGGCGTTCGGGATAATTGATGAAGAGTAACGTGAAAAAGTTCCAATACAACTACTTCGAATAATGCGGGAAGCCCAAACCCAGCCTCGAAGAATGCTTCGAATACAACTACTTCTTTGGCCCAAGGCGAAGGGATTTCTTCCTGGCCGGGCTGACGAATCTAGATCCCCGGACTGATCTTCCCCACAATCATAGTCGCAATTGTTTTCTTTGTGCAAGTTGAAGGTCCTAGGATGTAAGATTGGTCTGAATACTTAGAAGACGCTGGAAGGAGGTCGTGGGGGCCGTCCAGATGGGGATTGCCCGCAGGCGCCGCCGCTGCTATGGCCGCCATGGCTTGCTGCCTGGCCAAGGTCGAAGCCACGATGGGACCCTTCTGACTAGTCTTCGCCATAGAAAGAGATGGAAGCTTGAAACTAGAGCTTAGAAAGCTAGAAGGGGAATAATGCAGGAGCAGTGAGTAAAGTATCTCGAATGCACCTTTGCCCCTTTATTTATAGCCTGTACTCACAAATTTTTTACCATTCATACAGGACGTTTCATCTTCTATACCGTTATCATTTCTAAAAATGAAGCAACGTCATAACTCCTTCCGAAAGAAAGGAGTAACGACTATTTTCGTCAGTCTAATGGTCTTTTCAGCTTCACAAAAGTTATCTTCGGAGTTGCTTTGATGAAACCTTCACATGGAAGTCGATTCGAAGTTTCTAAATTTCTAAATACTTCCAAGGTTGGTATATTTTATTAAGCCCCCGAGAAAGAATATGTTTCTCGCATATACTTCTTTCCTAGCTTTACAGATCACTTGGAGAAGCGTATTCGAGGGGCTACTGTTGGGGGAAAATACTTCATCCCCAGGGTCTCTACAGTTATAAGACAAAGACAATTTACGAGACCGAAATTCAAGTATTAACTCTGGCCTCGCATATGATCAAGCTCGGAGAATCCATGCAGGCTTCTGTTCAGAGTATAACTTCGAAGGTTCAATCTTCAGAGAGCTTATATGCCAGCGAGGATGGAAGACTTATCTTCTTTCTAATTAGATTAGTCTTTTACCATTTAAACCCTATTAGGGGTATCGAAATAGTTTCCACTATGTCGGTTGTAATTGAGGGGTAAAAAGGTCTTTTCCTTAAGATTTTTACCTATAAATACCCCCATTCTTACCCTATAATAATCATCGAATACTCAGCTATTCAATACACAACTTCGAACTACTTCGAGCTATTATCCTATTCGGAGGCTTGAAATAGTCCGCTTCACAAACTCCTTGTTTGTTAGTTATTAATCTTTGAGAACCTGTTAGCGTAATCTTTTACGCCAATAGTTGACACCGTCTGTGAGGAACCTAGTCCAAAAAACTTCCTTCTCTACCAAGTTTTTAGAGCCATGCCTCCTAAGCGGAGTTCAGGTGGTAGTCCCCTTCAGAGGTCCCCTCGGACCTTCAGAGCAAGATCTTCGAATACGATTGAGGTCGGAGGACCTTCAGTAGTTCATGTGCCACCATTGCCACACGGTTGGGCATTGAAAGCGCAACTGCAAGGTGTACTTGGAAGAGCAGAAAAACAAGAAGGGAAGTAGGACTTCCACTTTAGGTATTAATGTTATTGAAATTAATCTTGCTACTCGTCCAAATGATTCATGGGTATTTGATACCGGATCGATGATTCATACTTGCAAATCATTGCAGGGGCTGAATAGAATAAGAAAGTGTGCAAGTAGTGAACTGGATATCCGCGTCGGGAATGGTGCAATGGTTGCAGCATTGGCCGTCGGCGTTTATTCACTGTCGCTACCGTTAGGATTAGTTTTGGAGTTAAATAATTGTTATTTCATTCCCGCCTTAGGCAGAAACATTATCTCTTCTTCATGTTTAGAGGAAGATGGTTTTGAATTCGTAATAAAGAACAAGAGTTGTTCAATATTTTCGAATGGCATGCTTTATGGTGTTTGTCCAGTAATGAATGGATTGTATATCCTAAGTCTTGACGATGCACACGTTTATAACATTAATACTAAGAAACAACGACTCATTGATTTGAATCCCACCAATGGCTGGCTTTGTCGTTTGGGTCATATAAATGAGAAGCGTGTACAGAAGCTCCATAATGATGGACTTTTTGAGTCATTTGATTTTGAATCATATGACACATGCGAGTCTTGTTTACTTGGCAGAATGACAAAGACACCTTTCACTAGACAAAGTGAGAGGGCAGGTGTGCTAATGGCCATAGTACATACTGATGTATGTGATCCAATGAGTCACACGACTAGGAAAGGATTTCAGTACTTTATTACTTTTACCGATGACTTTAGTAGATATAGCTATGTCTACGTGATGAGGCATAAGTGGGAATCCTTTGAAAAGTTCAAGGAGTTATAGAATGAGGTACAAAATCATACAGGTAAGACAATTAAATTTCTACGAATGGATCGCGGCGATGAATATTTGAGCCATGAGTTTAGTGTTCATCTCAAGCAGTGTGGAATTGTTCCACAGTTCACTCCACACGGCACGCCTCAATGGAAGGCAATGTCCGAGCGGAGAAACACACTTTGTTGGACATGGTGCAGTCCATGATGAGTCACATTGATCTTCCATCATCCTTTTGGGGTGACGCTTTAGAAACCGCAACTTTCACGATTAATAAAGTTCCATCTAAGTTAGTAGAGAAGACGCCATATGAGATGTGGTCTGGGAGGCGTCCCAGTTTGTCTTTTATGAAGATTTGGGGACGTGAGGCGTATGTCAAATGTATGACGTCTGACAAGCTCAGTCCTAAGTCTAACAAGTGCTTCTTTGTGGGGTATCCTAGGGAAACCAAAGGATACTATTTCTATAATAGAGAGGAGGACAAAGTGTTTATCGCTCGGAATGGTGTATTCCTTGAGACAGAATTTTCTCAAAAGGAGTTAGTGGGATGACTGTGCATCTCGAAGAGGTTGGAGAGCCACTGGAAAGTGTTCCAAATCCCACTAAGCCAGAGCAGGAGACGCAAGATGTTGCTAGCCCTGTTCTGGGTGCGCCAACCCCACGGAGGTCTGGGAGAGTAGTCCATGCGCGAGAGAGGTACATGTTCTGATGAGGACATCACTTCACATGATACACACATGCACCACCATGATACACACATGCACCAACATGATACACACCTGCACCACAATGATACACCCATGCACCATCAGCCAATCACATGCGCCCGTGCCCGTCGCTTGAACCATGAGGTTAATTCTTTCCTTAGCAACTATGTTAATATTTGTTTGGATAGGATGCTACTGAATACTAGTGATATTTTGTTGCTTAGGAACAAGGGAGATGTAATAGGAGAGTTGGAGTTGAAGACGGAGTTGCACGGATGATTTGAAATCAAGAATTCGCTGGTTCGGACTACATCAACCACCATGCACCAAAATGGGCATAACTTCCTCATACGAAATCCGATTGGCGCGTTCTTGGACTTTTTGGAAAGCTAAGGAGAATATGGATCTTTTGGCGTTGGTTTCGCCTCATTTGGAGTCTCGAGTCGTCCTGTCTTACTGAAACAGTCCAGCGTGACAGAATTGGGCCGAGTTGGACCTTGTACTGAGTTGGAGGCCGTGTTGGCCCATAGTCCGAGTCGTGTGCGCCTCCTACAGGCCGCCATTAAGGTTAGGTTTTGCTTTGTTTGCATCTACACTTGTCTGTTTAGATCCCGCTCCTGCACTGGACCGATTGGCTGCTGCATCAGCGTTTGTGAAACCTCTCCTCATCATAGTTCATCTGTGATTTGGCATTCGACTTGTATTCTTCCTGTTCTTGCTTGTGTTCTTGGGTTCGCTTGCAGGAACTAGCCTTCGTGGCGTGGTCAATCGCGCCCTGCGTGGTTGATAACCGACGGAGACAGTGGTGTAGCAATTTTGCAAGGTTTTGATCCGCCGGACCGGAGCCTTGGATCGTCAACGTCGAGATTCTCCACCAATCCAAGTTATCCTTACCTAGCGGAAGATCGGGACCAATTCCCCATTAGTTGGTATCAGAGCTCAGATTTCCCGTTAGGTAATCTCGATCTTCTTTTGTTTTTACCTAGAGTCCAGAAAACCCTCACAAAAAAAATCCCACCGAAAACCCCTTTGTGCCTTGCGATTTTAATTTCAGTTTTTATCTTTGTTGAGTCTATGTTCTTGGTCGAGTCTTGTTGCTGGTTTAATCCCCCCTTTGTGTCGTTTGAGGAGTAGTTGATCTTGTGTCTCAAAAAAAAATTCCCCACCCGAAACCCTCCCTCCACAACCCTAGTCGGTTTCCACATCGAGTCCTTGTGACCCCCCTTCGGTAAAACAGACATAACTTTTCGCTCGTTTGTCCAAAAAATCTGAAATTTTTTGAGCATCTTCTTGACCCAATTTGGAGCCGACCCTGTTAGCCTTCATTAGAATTGCCAAAAAAATCAGGAAGATAAAGAAAAAAATTGGTCAAAGTTTTTGCACCCCGTTCAGAGAACTTGTTGAATTTCTGTGAACCACATCCCACCTCAGTTGCAGGTGCCAATTTTTGTGGTTGCATCTCTTGTCATCCTTGTTCAAAAAAATATAGTGAATAAAAAAAAGGACAAAAGAAAAGAAAACGAGAAGTAGCGAAGCAAAAGAGAACTGGTCCTGTCGTTTGCTACCCTGTTCTGCCTCCACTTGAGTTTTGGGCACATAGTTTCCCTCTATTGCTTGAATTTTCACCTTGGGAGCACTAAGGCCAGCAACTTTGACGAGTACTAGGGAACACTTATTGAACTTGGTTTAACTGTTATTACTATCGTTATTCCTTGCTACTTACTTTGCCTTCCAAGCTACACCTTCTCTTGGTCAGGACAGGTTCATATCTTGCAATCGCCCACCACCCTCCACTTGGTTCTTCACCTGTAGGCCGGTGACCTCACTGCGGCGTGGTAAGAACACTTGCAAGCCTGGGTAAGGCGCTTGACGGATTGCTTCCACCACACACCCACCACTCCACCTAGTTTCTTTCCATAAGGATTATTCTTTGTTGTTTTGTCTTTTCACTAACATGGTAGATAACAACGACACCCCTCCATCTGATTTTAATGACTGTGTCTCACGACGTGCTCTACTGGAGTCTCAGCGGCAGACCCAACACTCCATCGAACGTCTCGCGCGTACTGTGGCTGACCTAGTGGACCGGATGACTGCCCTGGAGACACGATTGCCTGCTGCACAAGCCGACGATGACCATGTTGAAGATGAAGACGACCTATCCTATGCCGGAAACAATAGCATTGACCCTAACGAGGCTGCACATCATCGCTTTCAGTTCAATCGTCAAGGTATGGGTGGCCACCGCAACCGCCATCCACGAGGTAACAATGACAACCGCGGGAACAATGATCCCTACTCTAAGGTAAAATTTTCAGTACCTCATTTTGCTGGCACCTATGATCCAGATGCATATTTAGATTGGGAGATGTCAGTCGAACAAAAATTTAATGCTCACATGGTTCCTGCTATCCACCGCGTGCGCTTAGCTACTAGTGACTTCACTGGATATGCTCTTCTTTGGTGGACTGAAATAGTTGAGGTTGGCAATGAACCACAAAATTGGGGTATGTTAAAACGGCAAATGCGTGGTAGATGGGTTCCTCCTTCATATAAACGTGATTTGAGAAAAAAATTGCAGCGCCTAAACCAAGGAAATAAATCGGTAGAGGAGTATTATCAGGAGTTGCAAATAGGTTGCATGCTTGCTGAAATTGAGGAGGACAATGAGGATAAAATGGCCCGTTTTTATGGAGGTTTAAGACGTGAAATTCAGGATATCATTGATTATAAAGAATACAATACTATCACTCGTCTTTTCCACCTTTGCTATACTTGCAGAAAAAGAATTGCAGGGTTGCCAACAACCACAACGCAGCATGAGGACCAACATTGGTGGTGCCACTTCACGCTCAAGTGGGCAGCAGTTGCGACCACCACCACCTTCTCGACCGGCGGCTACATCAGCACCTTCTACATCTACAGCCCAGGCTGAGAGCTCCAAGGCTGCAGCATCCCAGGCGCCAGCCAAGCCCACCTCCTCGGCGGCCTCTACTACATGTTCTGCAGCGATCTAGTGTCACCGATGCAAAGGATTCGGCCACGTTATGAAGGACTGCCCTAGTCAGCGGGCTTATATTGCTACGGAAGACGGTGGCTACGTAAGTGCTAGTGATGTTGAAGATAAATATGCACTTGCTGCTAACATTGCAGGAGATTACGATACATCCGATGATGACGCTGTTTTTGCACTGGATGCCTCTGCCGACCATGAAGCACTTATTGTACAACGTGTTTTGAGCACTCACATGGAGCAGGACGACCGGGCACAACGGAACAATCTGTTTCAGACCTTCTTCATCGTTAATGACCGCCATGTACGTGTCATCATCGACAGTGGTAGTTGCAACAATTTGGTGAGCCACGACATGGTAACTAAGCTTCAACTTCCCACACGTGCACATCCACAGCCTTACCACGTGCAATGGTTCAACAATAGCGGTAAGGTCAAGGTAACTCAAACTGCTCACATCAGATTTTCCATTGGTACATACTTCGGAGTTGCTGATTTTGATGTAGTACCAATGCAAGCATGTTCTCCATTACTTGGTAGACCTTGGGAGTATGATACTGATGCTACACACCATGGTAGGAGCAATAAGTACACATTTATGTATAAAGGAAAGAAAGTTACTTTGATTCCTATGACTCCTACTGAAATTGTCAAATTTGAACAAGAAAAACATGCTAAGGACGCACAAACGAGCACACAACCTTCTGAAAATCAGGAAGTAGCTAAGACGCTTTTGAGGCAACAGAAAGATAAAGTTGCTTCTCCTTCTTCATCACAAGTTATTAATCTGAAAGGACGTGTCATGTTTGCAACTAAAACTGACCTTGCTGAAATTTGTGATGATACTCCCATGATATATGGCTTGATTTGCACGAACGTGCTGTTTTCACTTGCGAACATTCCTAGCTCTATTCCTGTTGCAGTCACTGACCTTTTGCAGGAGTTTAATGATGTTTTTCCTGCTGAGATACCACCCGGGCTGCCACCGATACGCGGCATCGAGCACCAAATCGATTTGATCCCGGGAGCGTCTCTTCCTAATCGTGCAGCGTACCGTACATTGTCCACCATGTTGAGGGCTGTTTTGAAGACCAACTTGAAGCTCTGGGAAGAGTGTCTACCTCATATTGAGTTTGCATATAATAGGTCAGTACACTCCACTACTAAGGTAAGTCCGTTTCAAGTGGTCTATGGTTTTAATCCGCGTGCTCCTATTGATTTGCTACCATTGCCACCATGATACACATAGGACAAACCAAAGACCTATGTGGAAGCAGTGATGGGACAAGACTCTGAGAAATGGCTTGGAGCCATTGGATCCGAGTTGGAGTCCATGTGTGTTACTCAAGTTTGGAACTTGGTTGATGCACCCAATGGTGTAAAAATTATTGAGTGTATATGGATCTTCAAGAAAAAGATAAATGTTGATGGAAATGTTCACATCTATAAGGAACGATTGGTGGGGAAAGGTTTAGGATAGATTCAAGGTGTTGATTATGATGAAACGTTTTTGCCCGTCGCCGTGCTCAAGTCTATTCAGATCATCCTAGCTATTGCCACATTTTAAGATTATGAGATATGAAAAATGGATGTCAAGACGGCTTTCCTAAATGGAAACCTAAGTGAGGATGTGTACATGACACAACCTAAAGGTCTTGATGGTCCGAGGAATGCTCAGAAAGTTTGTAAGTTGCTAAAGTCCATTTATGGATTGAATCAAGCTTCTCAGAGTTGGAATCTTTGTTTTGATGAGGTAGTCAAAGGGTTTGGCTTCATCAAGAACGAAGAAGAGTCTTGTGTTTACAAAAAGGCTAGTGGGAGCTCACTTGTGTTTTTGGTCCTATATTGGATGACATATTGTTGATCGGAAACGACATTCCTTTGTTGAATACTGTCAATACTTCACTGAAAAATAGTTTCTCGATGAAAGATCTTGGAGAGGCAGCATACATTTTGTCCATAAAGATCTATAGAGATAGATCAAAACGGTTAATTAGATTAAACCAAAGTATGTACATTGACATGGTTTTGAAACGTTTCAAAATGCAGAATTCTAAGAAGGGATTCCTGCCAATGTTACATGGTATTTCTCTTAGTATTATCTCAATGTTACATGAGTGTGATCCCGTATGCCTCTGCAATTGGATCCATCATGTATGACATGCTATGTACACGCACGGATGTGTCATATGCTCTAAGTGTTACGAGTAGGTACCAATTGAACCTTGGTGAAAGTCACTAGGCTTTAGTAAAGAATATCTTCAAAGAGTTGAGAAGGACTGAGAAAATGTTCCTGGTTTACGGTGGTGAAGAGGAGCTCGTTGTAAGTGGTTACACGGATGCTAGCTTTCATACCGATAAAGATGATTCTCGATCGCAATCTGGTTTTGTGTTATGCCTCAATGGAGGTGCAGAGAGTTGGAAAAGTTCCAAGCAAGAGATGGTGGCTGATTCTACAATAGAAGCTGAGTATATTGTTGCTCCAGAAGCAGCGAAGGAGGTCGTTTGGATCAGGAAGTTTTTTTTGAGCTTGGTGTTGTTCCTAGTGCGTCTAGTCTAGTGGACCTCTAATGTGATAATAGTGGTGCCATTGCGCATGCCAAGGAGCCTAGATTGCACCAGAAATCCAAACATATACTTCGGCGATATCACCTGATCCGCGAAATCATTGAGAGAGGTGATCTGCAGATTTGCAAGGTGCACACGGATTTGAACACGGTGGATCCATTGACGAAGCCCCTTCCACAGCGGAAGCATGAGGCGCATATGAGCTCCATGGGTATAAGATACTTGCGTGAGTGAGTCATGTGTTTGTGGAAGATGCTAGTAGATTCTATGTTAATGTATGAGGATAATTGTTATCTTATTCGTTGAATAAATATCGTTTGCATTTAATTAATAAGTATGACTTGTTATGTGAAACCTTTTTCTTTATGACGATGTTGTTCAAAAGGGTCCATAATCTTGTCATCATGTGGTATAGTGATGATACATGGATTAGCACATCCGACTGATTGATGATTGTGTTTCACAGATCATAGACATAGAGACGTCAAATCAGTGATGTGGACACATGTTAGTAAACATGGTGTTGGATAGACCCACTTGAGATACAGATGAGATTGTAATGTGCCAACAATTGTCATCTCAAATGGTGTACCTGTAGAGTCCTTATACCTGAGATCATCATTTGATTGCAGAATGCATAGTGACACACTTAGATGCTTCCTAACGCTATTCTGTAACAGGGTAGTAATAAGGGTTGTTTTTAGGTGTGTTGTGAAACATGCCTTGGGATGTGAGCAGTCAAGATGTAATTTTCCCCTCCTAATAACGGGAGAGTCATCTCTAGGCTCTCAAGGTATTGGATTGGAAAAGTGCATGGCCATGCCACTAAGACTAAGGAGTTAGTCATGATTTGAATTTGATACTTGATCGAGTGAACATGTCAAGTTAACCAACAAGGGTGGCACGTATCTCGCCATGGACTTGACTGAAGGCGCATGGAGAAGGGACTAGTGCATGCGTATATCAAGGTTCATGAAAATTTGATTTTGTACGCTTTCGAGGGTCAATATGTGCTGCTAGGTACCACTATTGATTAGTGAGTCAGAAACAGATTCCGATGAACAGCCATTAGTGTATGAACCTATCGGGTCACACACTTAAGGGGATGGATTAAAACATGCAAAGAATTGGTTCTTGTGCAAGTGGGGGATTGAAGGATATGCCCAAGAAAATTATGTGGATCGGAAGTTCTGATAGTGAGTATTGGAAGTTCTGGTTAATTTCTGGTCTCGTTACAGAGAGCAATTGTTGCTTCGAAAGTTCCAATATAGTATCAGAAGTTCTGATGAGACGGAAGTTCCAATTAGGAATCGGGGAATTTTTGTACTAATCGGAAGTTCCGATATGGTATCAGAAGTTCCAAGGTGGCCAAAAACAGATTGGATCTTTTGTGTGTCGTGCTGAATTTGGAGACCTGAAAAATACCTTGTTAGAAGTTCCGATCCAGGATCGGATGTTAGGATGTGGGGTATCAGATTGGATCTGTTACAAATACGGATTACTTGTAACTAATTTGGGGGCTCCAAGATGTGCAAGACCCAGGGGTCTTTCAGCCCTATATAAGGATAGGAGGAGGAGGTCTTTGGATAAGAAATAAGCCTAGATAAGACCTAGCCACGCAAGAGTACTCTCCTCCCTTTCTTGATCTCAAACGTTGAGATCGAGGATTTCCCGTCTCTCACATGTGGTGCTAGCAATCTGCCATGGGAGGAACTCCATCCCTGTATGTGTGGACTCAGGTGGAGTGAGTGTGAGACCTGCTTGTCTCAGGTGGAGGTTCTAGCTTCCGTGAGAGAGGAGCTAGCTGATTCTCAGAATGAGAATTTTTACCTCCGTTCTATCCTGAGTTGGATTAGTGCCCGAGAGCCACAACTTGGCATGATGATCCAGCAGTTCAAGAGGCAGGATGGGTTTGGGGTAGGTTACACCTACACCAAGGCTGACTTTGAGAGTGCCATTAGTCGGGCAGTGGAGTGGAGTAAAATGACTCCTGAGCAGAGATACCCCAAGACTCACTCCACTGAGACTTCCCTAGCTGGTCAGCCCAAGGATGGAGTGATCCATGAACAGCCCAAAGCTCCACCCAAGAAGCCCATCTGGGTTCCAAAGCCCAAACACCTCCGCACTTCTCTTGATTCTCTTCCAGGACCCTCTCAACCCAAGAAGACCATACCTAACACCAACAAGCCCAAGAATCCCAAGCCTCAACCACATCCCAAGAAGCCCACCTATCACTGTGAGTACTATCAGAGAGACGAGCATCTTGCGGAGTTTTTCTTCAGGCGGAAGCGGGTTGAGAAAGCTGAGAGAGCTCGAGGTGGTCAGGAGCAGTTCTACCAGCAGGGTGGTAGACTGCGTGTTCCTCGACGTGGGGAGAGGTTAGAGGCTAGGCCGCGTCGTGTAGGTGGTGGTAGAGGAGACGGCTTTCTTGCCCGTGCTCCAGTTGGTGGTGTCTGTTCCGGATGAGCTCCAGGCCGTTTTGGCTACAGTCCTGGACCTCGTGGTCGAGGCTTTAGGCAGAACCGAGGACTGCGCTTTGAGCCGCGTTCTGGTCCGAACTCTCATGATGATTTCTGCTTTCCATCTTTTGAGTAGATGGCTCGACACTGGTTTAGCTCTTGTGCTAAACCTTGTGCCGGACCATTTGCTCCGACTTACAGCCACTGATTGTGCAGGATCGGGACTGGAGAACATTTGGATCATGGACTCAGGATGCTCTCGCCACATGACGGGACATCGCAGATGGTTTTCCAGTCTCACTCCCCTGAGCTCCAAAGAGTACATCACATTCGGGAACAGTGGTCAAGGGAAGGTAAGTGGCATAGGCTCAATTCGCATTTCAGACCATTTTTCCTTGAAGAATGTTGCTTTAGTTAAAAATCTGAACTTTAACTTGATTTCGGTTTTGCATCTTCTTGGGGATGGTTTGGAAGTGCATTTTAAGAAGGGCAATTCTTCTGTGTTTGATTCTAGAGGGTCTCTGATTTGCCAGATTTTACCTTTCGGTAAAGTTTTTCAAATTGACTTCTCTAGTTCTTTTGGCCCTTCTCGGTGCTTGATTGTTGGTTCTTCTTCTGAGCTCTGGAAGTGGCATAGGAGGTTAGGTCATTTGAGTTTTGATTTGCTAGTCAGGTTAAGCTCTATGGACCACATCCGAGGATTGCCCAAGCTTAAAATGGAGAAAGATCTAGTGTGTCATCCCTGTCGTCATGGGAAAATAGTTGCCGCATCCCATTCACCTGTGACTCAGGTGATGACTTCGTATCTAGGTGAGCTTTTACATTTGGACACTGTTGATCCAGCTCGGGTACGCTCAGTCGGTGGGAAGTGGTACGCGCTTGTCATTGTTGACGACTTTTCTCGATTCTCGTGGGTTTTCTTTTTAGAGTCTACGGATGAAACGTTTCAGTTTGTTCATGACCTGATTTTGAAGCTGAAGAATGAGAACAATGGTCGGATGCGAGCAATTTGCTCCGACAATGGCTCTGAGTTCAAAAACTCTCAGTTCGTCAGCTTCTGTAGTGATTAGGGTCTGGACCATCAGTTTTCTTCTCCTTATACTCCCCCACAGAACGGCATTGTGGAACAAAAGAACTGCACACTAGTCGAGATGGCCAGGATGATGCTCGATGAGCACAGGACTCCTAGGCGTTTTTGGGCTGAAGCCATAAACACAGCTTGCTATCGGGCCAACCGCATTTTTCTTCGAGCTTACTTAGGTAAGACTTCGTATGAGTTGCGGTTTGGCAGACAACCCAAGGTGAGCCACTTGCGAGCGTTTGGCTGCAAGTGCTTTGTGCTCAAGAAGGGAGGGCATTTGGACAAGTTTGAGTCTCGTTGCTGGGATGGAGTTTTTCTTGGCTATGCATTGCATTCTCGAGGCTTCCGTGTTTGGAACCTCAACTCCCAGCAGCTTGTCGAGACTTGCGAAGTTTCATTTGACGAGTCCATGCCTTCTTTGACTCCTTCTTTTGAGCTTTCTGGGGATGATGAGCTCGGGGAGTCCATCTTCGAGGAAGATGAGGATACTCCAGTTGCTGATGAGGGTGGGCCTTCTGCATCTCCCACAGAGCCCACACCTTCTGAGACTTCGACTGAGGATGAGGGCGGACCTCTGATCACTTCTTCCACTTCGATCGAGCCCACTCAGTTGAGTCCAGAGGTGCCTGCTGCTGACTCCGGTGAGGTGACTTCAGATCACCAGGGAACCCGAGAAGTTCAGCGTGATCACCCCTCAGAGCTCATCATCGGTGATTTAACTGAGAGAACTTTGTGTTCATCTGGTAACTCTCTTGCTGTGTTTTTCGAATCTGCTTTTGTTGCAACTTTTGAGCCCAGAGATGTTTCTCATGCTCTTTCTAATTCTAATTGGATTAATGCTATGCAAGAAGAGCTTGAGAACTTTGTCCGCAATCGGGTTTGGACACTAGTTGAGCCGCCACCAGGATGCAACCCCATAGGCACCAAGTGTGTGTTCAAGAACAAACAAGGTGAAGATGGGGTTGTGGTGCGCAACAAAGCTCGATTAGTTGCCCAGGGTTTTTTCCAGAAAGAGGGTATTGACTTTGAAGAAACCTTCGCTCCTGTTGCCCGTCTTGAGTCCATTCGTATTCTTCTAGTTTTTGCCGTTTCGAAGGGTTTTAAGCTTTTTCAAATGGACGTCAAGAGTGCTTTTCTGAACGGGTACATAGAAGAAGAGGTTTATGTTAGGCAACCCCCCGGTTTTGAGAACCCTAAGTTTCCTCAACATGTTTTTAAGTTGCAAAAGGCTTTATACGGGTTGAAGCAAGCCCCCAGGGCTTGGTATGACCGGTTGAAGCAATTTTTGTTGGGGAAGGGCTTTGTGATGGGTTCTGTGGATAAAACTCTTTTCTTGCTCAGAGATGCTTCAGACTTCTTAGTTGCTCAGATTTATGTGGACGATATTATTTTTGGCGGTACTACTAATGATCTTTTGTCCAAGTTTTCTGAGCAGATGCACAGTGAGTTTGAGATGAGCCTCATGGGTGAGCTCAAGTATTGTCTAGGGCTCCAGATCAAGCAAACCAAGGACGGCACTTTCATCCACCAAGGTAAGTACACTCGCGATATGCTTAAGAAATTTCACTTTGGTGGAGAATTGAAGCCGCAGATGACCCCGATGGGCACATCTGTGGGTCTGGACAAGGACGAGAGCGACGTCAAGGTCAACGAGAGGGAGTTTCGAGGGATGATCGGTTCGCTGTTGTACTTGACGGCGACAAGACTAGACATTTAGTTCGCCGTGGGACTTTGCGCGCGTTTTCAGTCTTCACCACGCGTGTCTCATCGGCAGGCTATCAAGCGCATCTTCAGGTATCTCACTTATGCGCCTGATCTCGGTCTTTACTATTCAGCATCATCATCTCTTGATTTATCTGGCTTTTCGGATGCCGACTTTGGTGGGTGCCGGTTGGACTGCAAGTCGACTTCCGGTACTTGCCAGTTTCTTGGATCTTCCCTTGTTTCTTTGTCTTCTCGAAAGCAATCTGGAGTTGCTCTTTCGACCACTGAGGCTGAGTATGTGGCTGCTGCTAGCTGCTGCTCACAGTTGGGTTGGATGATTTCCACTCTGCGAGATTTTGGGTTGTTCTTTCCTACCGTGGTTCCATTGTTTTGCGACAGTACCAGTGCTATTAGTGTAGGGAAAAACCCTTGTCTCCATTCAAAAACCAAACATATTGATGTGCGCTTTCATTTTCTGCGGGATCAATATGAGAAAGGTGTCATTGACCTTGTTCATGTTGATACCCATAATCAGTTGGCTGACATTTTCACCAAACCCCTAGATCAGTCTACTTTTGAGCGTTTACGAGGGGATTTGGGTGTTGTGTATCCTTTCTAGGATATTTTGCGTCAGTTTTCTTTCTTCTTTACTCTTTTCTTGAGTATTTTTGTGTGTGTTCATATCTTGCATATTCACATATCACACTTTAGAGCTGCTTCTGTTATATGATTGAACTGCTTTACTTAATTTAGCTGGTACATGCTTTTGAATACTTGTCATTGATCATGCCTTGGTCCAGTTCACTTGATATATCTGATATCTGTCATATGCATGGCTTTTATGCTTTAAACTTGAAAACATGATCACCATTGCTTCTGGTAACTAGCATGCATAGGTTGAATGTTCTAGCTATCTGTTAACTTGCCTGGTAGCTAGTTCCTGACTTAGATGCAAACATGCAACTTGGACATCTTTCTGCTTTAAAACATGGAAATATGCGTTAAAATGATGAAAGATCAAAAAAAATGTAAATTCCATGCCTTTTTATGGATAACTTGAAAAGATCCAAGTGGGTTTGTTTTGTCGCATTGCATTGTTCTAGACTGCGTACCATAACACTTTGGTATGAACTGGGACAATGTAGTGTATGCCAAGACCAATGTCTTAAGCTTCTGATGGTCCAGATCTGGCCTAGGCTTGACTTGGTCGGTCAGCATAAGGTTTGACATGCAAATAACCCCTTGCATAAATGAAAAAGAGAAAAAGAAAAAGCCTGAAAAGTGAAATGATAACAAGTTTGTTGAAGCACTTTGTTTTGGACAATTCTTATCTTGGTAGATATCAGTTAGCATTTGCATCTCATGCTATACCTTGCTTGTCAACTGGAAAATATGGTGATGCTTTTGTTTGCAAAAAAAACTGAAAAATGTGTGCTAATGACTTTCTTTAGATATCATCTGTTGCACTGATCATGCCATGAGTCTTCGACGGTATGTCTTTCGCTATACTTGTTAGATGTTTGTAATTGCAGTCAATCATATCTGAGAAGCATGCTTTCTACACTCCTCATCCACCCCGGTTGCATTCATTGCATGTTTTGAGGGGGAGTTGCATTTCAGGGAGAGTCTGTGTCTTTTTTGAGTGCTTGATGAGTTCACTTGTCAACAAGGGGGAGAAATTTTGGGATATGAGTTTAAGGGGGAGTTTTTGTCCAGCTTGTCCTTAACTTTTTTGATATCCTTGTTGATGTTTCTAAGATCGCACTCATTTTGAGCTTTTACCTTTTGGTTAACCATAATGATTGTTTCTTACTTTTGTTTGGTGTTTGGTCATTACGTTAAATTTTTACTTTATTTTTCTTCTTCTTTGTTTTCTTGTGTTTTGTTTTCGTGTTTCCACAGTTGTTTGTAGGTTCTGAAGAGTTTGAAGTGAAGTGTTGACAATGCACTCATCAAAGGGGAGATTGAGGAGCCATGCTGAATAGCGTGGACCTCATGGCTCTAGAAGTGATGAGTCATTGTCAATGATAGTCAAGGAGGACAGAAGAAGAGAGGAGATCTGTTGTTTCGTGGGCCACGTGTGAATCAGGTACACGGGCAACAAGCGACTGTCAGGCTGAGAGAGCTGTGGAGTCGAGCTGGCCCAATCCGGGTACATGGGCTAGAAGCAGCAGAAGACCTATTGGGCTATTGACCAGGATTGACTCAGGTACACGGGCGGTGAGTGATTGCCGGGCTGAGAGAGCTGCGGAATCAGGCCAGCCCAATCCGGGTACCTAGTGCAAAGTCGGTGGAGGCTTTGTCAGTTTCGGCGCAAAACTGACAACCGTTGATTCTATATCGGACTGTCCAGAAGAGAAGCCGTAGTCGCTACGAAAGCTTAGCTTCCGGATAAGTCATCTGTATCTCTAGGCCCACAGTCAGTCAGTCGTGTTTGTAAAAATTCCTAAGGGCAGTTGAGTCTTTTCCTTTATTTTAGCATCTGTAAAACCCTAAGGGGCTGGTAGAATATTCTAGGCCATTGGGCAGCCTATAAATAGGACCCCAATCCCTAGGGTTGGACTACCCTTTTTTCTAAAATCATTTCCTACTCTATTGGGTCATTTTTGTCTCCTGCTTGTTCTCTCTCTTGTGCACCGCCAGGCTTATGCTCGTAGCATATTTGTCTTGAATTTATTTCGGTTCTTCATGATCCAGTAAGCTTCTATTCTCTGGTTGTGCGCAGCAAATCTGTAGCAGTTTTCTTGGCTTCGTTTCACATGCAGAGCTGGTTTTTCCTGAGCTTTTGTGCCTCGGTTGCTACTATTCTTCACGGAAGTAGTACTAGTTCATGCTGGTTGCAAGTAGTACTCTAGCCCTGCTTTTTACTGTGTTTCTTTTTAATCGAGTAGATAGGGCCAAGTGCCTTTTCTGGCTGTTCTCAAGCGAAGCCCCTTCTCTGGTCGAAGCCCCTCAGCTCCGTGAGGCAGGCTTCGATCTGACATCCTCGAGGGCTTCGCTTGAACCCTGACATCTTTTTGTATTTTGTGTTTCCAACTTCGAAGTCTGTTGGCTTGACATACTTCGACCATCGTTGCGAAGGTGAACTCTGACTCGAGCTCTTCGAAGTCAATACTTTGACAGGCTTCGAAGTTAGCTTCGGAGCTTGTCTCTCTGGTCGACTTCGCTCGACGTGAGTTCGTTCTTGCTGTCATTTTCGATGGTCACAGTGTGTGTGGGTTCGGAGCTTGTCATTCGAAGTTAGTCATCAGGTCGAAGGTCATAACTTCGTTCATCTCACCTCGACCAAGCTAGCTTCGAAGGTAGAGTATAGGCTTCGTTTTGTCTTGCTGTCGTGTGCTGGGCTTCGCTTAACTTTCGAAGGTTGATTTTCTGTGTATCGTGTTCGAAACTCTGTTCGAAGGTTGAGCTTTGAAGTACACTGTTCGAAGTAAGCTTCGACACTGTCATACTTCGCACTTTGATACTTGAACTAGGCTAGACCAAACGAACCTTCGGCACGTCAACGATAACCTTCGAACGACTTCGACATGCAACTCCGAAGTAGGCTTCGACCAGCGAAGCAGGCTTCGCCAAGTTCTGAACAGGAGACAAATTTTGAACAGTAACTTCTCATCTCACTTTATATACACTTAGATCATTCATTGATAAGTTTGACCTGCCTTGTCTTAGATATTTTGTTTATCTACCTGTTAGCACTGCTCTAGTGTTTCTCTGATTTTAACATCAGTTGCTTCTAGGCTAGATACCTTTAGACTTAGGCAATCTGTTCATACTTTGCTTCTTTGTCTTTTGAGGTGCGTTGGGTGTTGGGAGTAGGCCATTGATTCGAAAGAATTTTTTAGGCACCCATTCACCCCCCCTCTGGTCGCTACTTTCGGTCCTACAGTGGGTTCCGGGTGCAAGCTAGGGCATTGGTCGGTAGCACCCGGGGCACTATAAGGACCGGTCTGAGGGATCCGTTGCAATACACTTCCGTACTAACCACAAGTCTAATGGGTAAGTCCTAACTAAGGTATGGAGTGTTCCAAACCGAGGCCACCATTTGGAGATGGGTCAAGCAGCACCTGCGGGTGGCTTGTACCAATGTGGCACAAAAGGGGGTGCGACGTTAGCCGGGATGCGGCCCGACGCACCGACGAAACCTAGAGCGGGTGGTTATCGCTTGGAGCATTTCATGCTGAGGTTTTGGCACGAGTTCCCGTGGTATGGGTCATCTCGTTTGGGATGAGTGCGTGCCTTGTGGGTACAGTAGTACATCTCTGATCAGAGTCTTAAATCTTTTCGAAAAGCCGAGCCCACGGTCAAGGGCGGTTTGCGTGACATCCCATAGTTAGATTACTTTGAATATGTTTGTGCATGATGGTTTGACATGTAAGGACTGTTGTGCGAGGAGGTAAAACGTACTCCTCGAGTTAGATGATGTTATTGATGTTCATGTTTATATTTCCGCATGATAAAATTTGATTACACTAAATGCAATAACTGAAAATGTACTTTTCCACACTTTGAGCCATGATCCTTCCATTGTCATTACCTTGCATTATTACTTGCATTTGCGGTGGCTTGTTGAGTACTTTTTGTACTCATACCCGTTGAACACCACAGAGGATGCCTACTATGAAGATGGTCTGGAGTAGCAACCCAGTCAAGCAAAGATCCTGAAGAAGGCGTTCGTCATGCTATTTACTTTTATTATTATTTTTATTTCAACTCTAATGCAATAAATATGGTCTACGTACCATGAATACTGTCGTATATATGATTGTCGCATGATGAACCTCTTGTATTATTGTTTTTCTATGGAAATTCAATAATGTTCCGATTTCGTTAAATCGGGGCGCCACATCTACCCAAACTTCGCCCGGCCTCCTTGATCCTCGGCATCAAGCTCCCCGCTCGATCCTCGATCACCCACCGTCGACAGTCTGTTAGCATCTCCACCCTGCACAAACAAGACAAGCCAAAACAAGAACGTGACGCCCTGCCGAAACCCTCAGCAGCCATACCTTTACTCCAAAACCTCTCGACCATTCTCTCTCAATCGCTTATCATTGTCAATCACTCATCATCTAGACCGAAACCACCCTTGGTTTCTCAAACTTCTACGAAATATCTTCTCAAAGTTCACTTTTACATTCCTATTTATAGCAATCGAAATATCTTGTACTGTACGTTACAGAGTGCCATTTGGTTTCTATATTTCGGTTTCAACACCGTCATAATTCACAGGTTTGCCTCATGAAGAGTTACAACCGTCGGAGATAGTGCGACTGTTAGCTTTCTCAAGGAGTAACGACTCTATTTCTGAGTCTAACGGCTCTGAAGATTAATGGCTATATTGGCTCCAAAAGGAATCTGTCTCTGAAGCCATCCCCGCGGACGCCTCCGAATAGGATTCAGTCCAGAGATATTTTACTTCCGTGTGTTTCTAAGGATTGTAAAGATTCTCAAGCTCCATTTTTCTAAATTCTAACCATGAAATTATTTCTTGCGTATACTGCCCTCTTCACTGCATAGGCAATTTAGAGAGAAGTATTCAAGGGGCTACTGCTGGGGGAAAATATGTCATCCTCTAGAGGTCAAGGAAACTCCCATATCAATACAAGCAGAAGAATCGAAGTCAGAAGCTTTATCTTCGAAGATACTGAAAACATTAAGACTTCGAAATATTCGGAGCCTCCGTCAATACTTCAGCGTGACAGAGCCTCCTAAAGCCTCTTCACCCGAAGGGGTACTGCTAGTAAGGATGGAAGAACTACCTTCTCACTGATTAGACTAGTCTTTTACTCTTTAACCCTACGAAGAATATTGAACATTATCTTCTTAGTCGGTTGTAATTAGAGGGTAAAGGAGTCTTTTCCCTATGTATTCTATCTATAAATACCCCTTTCGCTCTATAAAGGGTATCGAATACTCAGATATTCAATACACACTTCGAACTATCTCAAGCTATTATACTATTCGGATGCTTAGAATAGTCTTCATAAACAGACGCTCTGTTTGTTAATCTTTCTAGTTCTTTAAACATGTTAGCGTAATCTTTTGCTCCAACAGTGATTAATACTATATAGTGGGTATACTTACTTAAAGTTATATGCCCCAGTTATCATTTCTCTGTCTTTCCATTGATGCATGCACCGCGCGATATACAATGCGGCATAGTTTCTTTTGTTCTTATTGAGTTCATCTTTTTCTTTATTGAACTTCTTTCTTTGAAACTTTTTTTCGATCTGCACTCCAGTACTTAGCGTCGTTCTGGTTCAGTACTGGGTTGAGTGTACCTTGACTTATCAATGATGGGTTCAAGTACCCATATCGTTTAGACTCATCACTTGAGTAATTCAAACTACATATGTTATGAAACACTAGTAAATATAAGTTGTGATTGTGTGGGATCAGAATGGCGACTAGAGGGGGGTGAATAGGCGCCTCGATACTTTCTTGCGAAGTGATGGCCTAATCAAATCACCCAACGCACCTCTAAGGATTCAAATTCAAGATCCAAATCAAATAGTACAATTTAGAGCTCAAACAGATTCAAACGCCCAACATAGGTTTGTTTCAGGATTCTTGATCAACAACAATCAGCCACTCACTTTAGAGATCAAATTTCAGATTAACAAGTAACTCAGATTGTTTCAATTCAATCACAAAAGTGTTTCATTCAAATCTGAAACTTTTCAGATGGTGAATAGTAAAAGTAATTTCAGCAAGATATATTTGATAAACTATGATTCAATTTGCAGGTTTCAAAATCAGAATCTATTTAGTTCAACACATATCAATTCAGAATATGACAATCATTGAAGATCCTGCAATTTCACTACTCTAATCATTTAACTTCAGATTGCTTGCAAAGAATACAGCATTGAATTCACTGTAGCAGAACTGAAACTATTCTCATTTCAGCAAGTAATCTACACACAATAGATTCTAGTAAAGAACTCTGGACAAGACAACAATTTGGCTGAACAGAGTTAGTTTACTCTACTGTTGAGAAACAATCCAGAGCAATCAGCACAAGCAACTCAGCATTAAATCAGTACTGATAAGAATCAAAACAGAATAGAAACTAGAAGATTACTTCTGAAATAGATGAAATTCTGCACAAAAGCTTAATAGCAGCAAAACAGTACACACAAACTTAAGAACTAATCACTTCTCTTCCTAACTTAACAACTAAATCTCATAAACAGCATTTCCAGAAAACAAGGACCAGAATTCAGTATGTAAACAGATATGTTCCTGTTTGAAATCATGCGCTGGAATTGCCCATAACTCGGCTGAACAGGTTTGCAAGCAAAATACAAATTGAAATCTGTTTTTGATAGAATGTTCTGGCTAATCCCGTGCACAGCTGCAATCTGATGCTCTACAGAAATACCAGGAATCTTATCGCTGGAATGACAAAAACAGAGCACTATTGCAGGAAGAAAACTTTCGGTAAAACCAAAATGAAGAAGAAAAGTTCAATTTGATTTCTGTTGCTTGCACATTCTGGATGAAGCAACCTCTTCCGGCCAAATCAATGACTGGCTGTAGCAAAATAAGCAAATCTACCAAACTGTACACGGTAATTTGTATTCAGCAAGAAAAAAAATTCTCTCGGCTGAACAAAACTTGCAAGAGGCAAAATCCAAATTGGTTTTCTCTTTCAAATGAAAGTTCTAGACACCTCTTTCATCCACACAAATCAAAACACTCACATGTATCAGCTAGACATTAGATGAAACACTTTAGAAATGGTTTTCAGCACTAACAGAGAAAATCAGTTCAGCCAGAAAACAGATTCAGATATATCACTTGGATTGAGCAAAAGAAATACACAGACTAGCTGAACCTTGATCCAAATTTCAAAAATAGAACATTCAAAACTAGTACAACAAATCATGTATAGACATCCACATAGAGTTCTGTAGAGAAATTGCAAGAAAATCGGATTTCAAAATTGCATTCAGCCAGAGTTTGTTCCAACTCTCGCCGGAGTTGGTGCTGGTCACCGGAGTCGAGGAAGACGAAAGCAGTGAGCAGGCACTCCAATCACAGGAAGTTTTACACGCAAGTTGAGACGGATGTTTTGTGCGGCCAAAAACAACCACCGCATTTTCTGTGTTGATTACCATTAATAGAAGCAAAGCATGCCGGCCATGCAGGCCATGCAATCTACGACTCGCGCATCGCGCGCCACGCTCCAACGCGAGCTGCGCCATCCCCCAGCTCTGAACGTGCCGCGCGAATTGCTCAACTAAACCAGACTCCATGCGAACATGCGCACGTCAAGCCTACGCGCCCAAGAGAATAGGGCTCACATGAACTGAAAACAACTGAATATGGAAAAACAAGTTCGAACTAGAAACGAGCCAGATTTATTCACAATCTCCCCCTAAGATCTGGCGCCGTTTACTTCAGTTTGATGACGCCGATCAACTCGCGGAGCTCCTGGAACTTGGATTTCCCGAGTGCCTTCGTCATGATGTCCGCGAGCTGCTCATGGGTGCTCACGAACGCCAGACGCACCTCCCCGCCATCCACGCACTCACGAATGTAATGGAATTTTGTGTCAATATGCTTGGAACGATCGTGAAGTACCGGATTCTTGCTGAGGGCGATTGCGGATTGATTGTCCATCTTGAGTTGAGGTGGAGGTACTCCGGCACCCACCACGTCCTGCAGTAGTCGCCGGAGCCAGACTCCCTGGCAAGCTGCTGCTGCCCCGGCGATGTACTCCGCCTCACACGACGACAGCGCCACAACGCGCTGCTTTTGCGACTGCCACGCCACTGCATTACCGTCGAGGAAGTAAAGAGTGCCACTCGTGCTCTTCCGGTCGTCGATGTCTCCGGCCATATCACTGTCGCTGTAGCCGACGAGGTTGAGCTCGGCGTTGCTTGTGTACGCCAAACCGTAGTCGATCGTCCCGGCCACATACCGCAGCAAATGCTTCATGGCCACCATGTGTTCCTGCCTTGGGTCCTCCATGAACCTGCTTAGGTAGCCTACAGCAAAAGCCAAGTCTGGCCTTGTGTTCGTCAGATACCGCAAGCTCCCAATTAAGCTGCGATACTCAGTCGCGTCGACCGCCGGTGAAGTGCTCTGCCTTGATAATTTCAACCTGGGCTCCATTGGCGTTGCACACGGATTGCATGTTCCCATGCCCGCCTTGTCCAGGATTTTCTTGGCGTAGGCGGCCTGCAGAAGCTCGATGCCGCGTCGTCCCTGCCTAACCTTGATGCCAAGGTAGTAAGACAGCACTCCAAGGTCACTCATGCGGAACAGGGACTTCATCTCCTCCTTGAAGTCGCTGATCACTGCAGTGGAGCCGCCCGTGATGATGAGGTCGTCGACGTAGATCCCCACCACCAGCTGTAGGACCGAAAGTAGCGACCAGAGGGGGGGTGAATGGGCGCCTTAAAAATTCTTTCGAATCAATGACCTGCTCCCAATACCCAACGCACCTCAAAAGACTATGCAGCGGAAAGTAAACAGAAGGCCTAAGTCTAAAGGTTTCTAACCTAGAAGCAACTAATGATAAACAGTGTAAAACTAAAGTAGTGCAACTAGGCAGATGAATAAGTTGTAACAGCCCTAAACTTCTCAATGAAATGATCTAAGTATGTGTAAGATGAAAAGAGAAGTTACTGTCCAAATTTGTCTCCTGTTCAGAACTTGGCGAAGCCCCCTTCGCACGTCGAGGTCTGCTTCGGAGGTTGGCGACGGAGTCGGTCCGAAATGCCGAAGGTGTCACTGTCTAGCCTAGTTCGAAGTGGTAAGAAGCGAAGATTACTTCGGAGCGAAGTAAAACAGTGCCGTAGCCTGGTTCGAAGTATGTACTTCGAGGACAAGGCTTCGAACACAGCTTCAAACCAAAAGCTTTGGAGCAAAGTGACAAAGTCGGAGCCTGCTTCGAAGTGTGCACTTCGAAGACAAAACTTCGAACACAACTTTGAACCGTGAGCTTCGAAGCACAACCTTTGAACGGAAGACTTCGAACACAACACACAAACAGACAACCTTCGAACAAAGAAGCGAAGCCTGTCACGCGACAGAAAAACAAGTCCGAAGCCAACGCTCTACCTTCGAAAAGAGCAAGCTCCGAAAAGAGAGGCGAAGGGTGACATGCTACACAGAAATCAGTACGAGGCCTAGCGTAGCTACAAGCTTCGAACCCAACTTCGAAACTAGTCGAAGTATGGACTTCGAACAGATAGGGCCGAAGCCCCTTCGCACTATTGTTCGAAGTATGTAATGTTGTCGATCAGAAAAATGCTTCGAAGCTTAGCATCACAGAACACAAACCAAATACCGAAGATCGAACGAAGCCTTCGAAAGAGATAAATCGAAGCCTGCCTCGCGAAACTGAGGGGCTTCGAACAGAGAGTAGCTTCGCTCGAAACACAGCCAAAAAGGTGACAGAGCCTGTCAGCCTCGATCAAAAAGCAGTGCAATAGAAGGTGAAAAGCTGCACAGACTACTGTAGCTACAGAAAAGTAGTACTAGTTGCAACAGCAAGAACTAGTACTCAGTTTGTGAAGAACAGAAGCAACAGAAGAAGCTTCACCTCATGAAATAAATTCAGCAGCCCGTAGCCAAGGCAATAACTCCCCAAACCGAACAATATGCAACCAATAAATTCACCAGGGACCAAAGATTAAATGCATCCAAGAGATTAAAGCCAAAATAACTCACGAACAGGGAGGAGCAAGTCCTGGCGGCGCACACAGGAGAGAGAAACGGGAGACAAAGTGACCCAAAGGGTGGATTTGATTTCAGCACAAAAGGGTTGTTCAAACCATAGGGATTGGGGTCCTATTTATAGGCAGCCCAACACTAAGAATATTCTACCAGCCCCTTAGGGTTTTTACAGACTCAAAAATAAAGGAAAAGACTCTACTACCCTTAGGAATTTTTACAGACACAACTGACTGTCTGTGGGCCTAGAGTTACAGATGACATATCCGGAAGCTAAGTTTTCGTAGCGACTACGGCTTCTCTTCTGGACAGTAAGATACAGAATCAATGGTTGTCAGTTTTACGCCGAAACTGACAAAGCCTCCACCAGCTTTGCACCAGGTACCCGGATTGGGCCGGCCTGACTCTGCAGCTCTCTCAGCCCGGCAATCACTCACCGCCCGTGTACCTGAGTCAGTCCTGGCCAACAGCCCAGTGGGTCTTCTACTGCTTCTGGCCCATGCACCCGGATTGGGCCAGCCCGACTTCGCAGCCTCCTCTGCCCGACAGTCGCTCGCTGCCCGTGTACCTGAGTCACACGCGGCCCATGAAACAGCAGATCTCTTCTCTACTTCAGTCCTCATTGACTATTGTTGACAATGACTCATCACTTCTGGAGCCATGAGGCCCACGCTATTCAGCATGCCTCCTCAATCTCCCCCTTGATGAGTGCATTGTCAACACTCCTCTGTTCTCAGCTCTTCAGCACCTGCGAACAAATGTGGAAACACGAAAACAAAATACAAGGAAACAAAGAAGAAGAAAAATAAGGTAAAAGTTTAACCCTAATGACCAAAAGCCAACCAAAAGCAAGAAACGGTCATTATGGTTAACCAAAACGTAAAAAGCTCAAAATGAATGTGATTTCAGAACAACAAGGATATCAACAGAGTAAGAACTCCCCCTTAAACTCTGATCCCAAATTTTCTCCCCCTTGTTGACAAGTGAACTCATCAAGCACTCAAAAGAGACACGGACTCCCCCTGAAATGCAACTCCCCCTCAAAATATGCAGTGAATGCAACTGGGGTGCAGGTGGAGTGTAGAAAGCATGCTTCTCAGATATGATTGACTGCAAATACAGTATCTAACAAGTATAGCAAAAGAGATACTGTCTAAGACACATGGCATGATCAGTGCAACAGATGATATCTAAAGAAAGTCATTTAGCACGCATTTTTCAGTTTTTGCAAATAAAAGCATCACCACATTTTCTAGTAAACAAGCAAGGTAAAGCATGAGATGCAGAAGCTAACTGATATCTACCAAGATAAACATTGTTCAAAACAATGTGCTTCAGCAAACTTGTTATCCTTTTAAAGTTCAGGCTTTTTCATTTTCCTTTGTCATTTGTGCCAAGGGTTATTTGCATGTCAAACCTTATGCTAACCGACCAAGTCAAGCCTAGGCCAGAACTGAGCCATCAGAAGCTTAAGACATTGGTCTCGGCATACACTACACTGTCCTAGTTCATACCAAAGTGCTATGGTAAGCAGTCCAGAACAATATAATGCGACAAAGCAAACCCACTTGGATCTTTTCAACTTAAGCATAAAAAGGCATGGAATTTTCATTCATTTTTGATTTTGATCATTTTTATAGCACATTTTCCATGTTAAAGCATAAAGATGTCCAAGTTGCATATCTGCATCTATGTGATGAACTAGCTACAAGGCATGTAACAAATAGCAAAAGCACTCAGCCTACACATGCTAGTTACCAGAAGCAATGGTGATCATTTTTCAAGTTGAACGCGTAAAAGCCATGCACATGATAGATATCAGATATATCAAGTGAACTGAACCAAAGCATGATCATCGACATGTAATCAAAAGCATGTACCAGCTAGAATAAGTAAAGCAGTTCAATCATATAACAGAAGCAGGCTCAAAAGTGTGATATGTGAATATGTATGATATAAACACACACAAAAAGACTCAAGAAAAGAGTAAATAAGAAAGAAAAAACTGACGCAAAATATCCTAGAAAGGATACACAACACCCAAATCCCCTCGTAAACGCTCAAATGTAGATTGATCTAGGGGTTTGGTGAAAATGTCAGCCAACTGATGATGGGTATCAACATGAATAAGGTCAATGACACCTTTCTCATATTGATCCCGCAAGAAGTGAAAGCGCACATCAATATGTTTGGTTTTTGAATGAAGACACGGGTTTTTCCCTACACTAATAGGACTAGTGCTGTCGCAAAACAATGGAACCCTGGTAGGAAAGAATAACCCAAAGTCTCGTAGAGTGGAAATCATCCAAACCAACTGTGAGCAGCAGCTAGCAGCAGCCACATACTCAGCCTCTGTGGTCGAAAGAGCAACTCCAGATTGCTTTCGAGAAGACCAAGATACAAGGGAGGAACCAAGAAACTGGCAAGTACCGGAAGTCGACTTGCGATCCAACCGGCACCCACCAAAGTCAGCGTCCGAAAAGCCAGATAACTCAAGAGATGATGATGCTGAATAATAAAGACCAAGATCAGGCGCATAGGTAAGATACCTGAAGATACGCTTGACAGCTTGCCGATGAGACGCGCGTGGTGAAGACTGGAAGCGCGCGCACAGTCCCACGGCAAACTGTATGTCTGGCCTCGTCGCCATCAAGTACAGCAGCGAACCGATCATCCCTCAAAACTCTCTCTCGTTGACCTTGACGCCGCTCTCGTCCTTGTCCAGGCCCCCAGATGTACCCATTGGGGTCATCTGAGGCTTCAGCTCTCCACCAAAGTCGAATTTCTTCAACATGTCCCGAGTGTACTTACCTTGGTGGATGAAGGTGCCGTCCTTGGTCTGCTTGATCTGGAGCCCTAGAAAGTACTTGAGCTCACCCATGAGGCTCATCTCAAACTCGCTGTGCATCTGCTCAGAAAACTTGGACACAAGATCATTAGTAGTACCGCCAAAGATAATATCGTCCACGTATATCTGAGCGACTAAAAAATCTGAAGCATCTCTGAGCAAGAAGAGAGTCTTATCCACAGAACCCATCACAAATCCCTTCCCCAACAAAAACTGCTTTAACCGGTCATACCAAGCCCTGGGGGCTTGCTTTAACCCGTATAAAGCTTTCTGCAGCTTAAAAACATGTCGAGGAAACTTGGGGTTCTCAAAACCGGGGGGCTGCCTAACATAAACCTCCTCCTCTATGTACCCGTTCAGAAAAGCACTCTTGACGTCCATTTGAAAAAGCTTAAAACCCTTCGAAGCTGCAAAAGCTAAAAGAATGCGAATGGACTCAAGACGGGCAACAGGGGCGAAGGTTTCTTCAAAGTCAATACCTTCCTTCTGGCAATAACCCTGGGCAACTAGTTGAGCTTTGTTGCGCACCACAACCCCATCTTCACCTTGCTTGTTCTTGAACACCCACTTGGTGCCTATGGGGTTGCATCCTGGTGGCAGCTCTACTAGTGTCCAAACCCGATTGCGGACAAAATTCTCAAGCTCTTCTTGCATGGCATTAATCCAGTTTGAGTCAGAAAGAGCATGAGAAATGTCTCTGGGCTCAAAGATGCAACAAAAGAAGATTCAGCAAACACAGCAAGAGAGTCAACAGACGATCGCAAAGTTCTTGTAGACACATCACCGATGATGAGCTCTGAGGGGTGATCACGCTGAACTGCTCGAGATCCCTGGTGATCTGAAGTCACCTCAACGGAGTCAGCAGCTGGCACCTCTGGACTCGACTGAGGGGGCTCGATCGAAGTGGAAGAAGTGATCAGAGGTCCGCCCTCGTCCTTAGTCGAAGTCTCAGAAGGTGTGGGCTCTGCAGGAGGTGCAGAAGGCCCACCCTCATCAGCAGCTGGAGTATCCTCATCTTCCTCGAAGATGGACTCTCCGAGCTCACCATCACCAGAAAGCTCAAAAGAAGGAGTTAAAGAAGGCAAGGACTCATCAAACGAAACCTCGCAAGTCTCGACAAGCTGCTGGGAGTCGAGGTTCCAAACACGGAAGCCTCGAGAATGCAAAGCATAACCAAGAAAAACTCCATCCCAGCAACGAGACTCAAATTTGTCCAAATGCCCTCCCTTCTTGAGCACAAAGCACTTGCAGCCAAACGCTCGCAAGTGGCTCACCTTGGGCTGTCTACCAAACCGCAACTCATATGAGGTCTTACCTAGGTAAGCTCTAAGAAAAATGCGGTTGGCCAGATAGCAAGCCGTGTTCATGGCTTCAGCCCAAAAGCGCCTAGGAGTCCTGTGCTCATCGAGCATCGTCCTGGCCATCTCGACTAGCGTGCGGTTCTTTCGTTCCACAACGCCATTCTGTGGGGGAGTGTAAGGAGCAGAAAACTGATGATCAAGACCCTGATCACTGCAGAAGCTGACGAATTGAGAGTTCTTGAACTCAGAGCCGTTGTCGGAGCGAATTGCTCGCATCCGACCATTGTTCTCATTCTTCAGCTTCAAAATCAGGTCATGAACAAAATGAAAAGTTTCATCCTTAGACTCTAAGAAGAAAACCCACGAGAATCAAGAAAAATCGTCAACAATTACAAGTGCGTACCACTTCCCACCGACTGAGCGTACCCGAGCTGGACCGACAGTGTCCATATGTAATAGTTCGCCCGGATACGAAGTCATCACCTGAGTCACAGGTGCGTGAGAAGCGGCAACCATTTTCCCGTGACGACAGGGATGGCAAACCAGATCCTTCTCCATCTTAAGCTTGGGCAGTCCTCGGATGAGGTCCATAGAGCTCAACCTGACTAGCAGGTCAAAACTCAAATGGCGTAACCTCCTATGCCACTTCCAGAGCTCAGAGGAGGATCCAGCAATCAAACAGCGAGAAGGGCCAAAAGAACTAGAGAAATCAATCCGAAAAACCTTACCAAAAGGTAAGATCTGGCAAATCAAAGACCCTCCAGAATCAACCACAGAAGAATTGCCCTTCTTAAAACACACCTCCAAACCATCCTCAAGAAGTTGCGAAACAGAAATCAAATTGAAGTTCAAGTTTCCAACCAAAGCAACATTCTTTAAAGAAAAATGGTCTGAAATGCGAATTGAGCCAATGCCACTTACTTTCCCTTGACCACTGTTCCCGAAGGTAATGTACTCTTTGGAGCTCGGGGGTGTGAGACTGGAGAACCATCTGCGATGTCCCGTCATGTGGCGAGAGCATCCTGAGTCCATTATCCAAACGTCCTCCAGTCCCCGATCCTGCACAATCAGTGGTTGCAAGTGGGAGAAAATGGTCCGGCACCGGGTTTAGCAAAAGAGCTAAACCAGTGTCGAGCCATCTGCTCAAAAGACGGAAAGCAGAAATCATCAGAAAAGTTTGGACCAAGACGCGGCTCAAAGCGCGGTCCTCGGTTCTGCCTAAAACCTTGGCCACGAGGTCCAGGACCGTAGCCAAAACGGCCTGGAGCTCTGCCGGAACGAACACCACCATCTGGAGCACGGGCATGAAAGCCGTCTCCCCTACCACCACCTACACGACGCGGCCTGGCCTCCAGCCTCTCCCCGCGTCGAGGAACACGCAGTCTACCACCCTGCTGGTAGAACTGCTCCTGACCACCACGAGCTCTCTCTGCTTTCTCAACCCGCTTCCTCCTGAAGCAAAACTCCACAAGATGCTCGTCTCTCTGACAATACTCGCAATGGTAGGTGGGCTTCTTGAGATGTGGTTGAGGCTTGGGGTTCTTTGGCTTAGTGGTGTTTGGTGTCGGCTTTTTGGGTTGAGAGGGTCCAGGAAGAGAGTCAAGAGAAGTGTGGAGGTGTTTGGGCTTTGGAACCCAGATGGGCTTCTTGGGTGGAGCTTTGGGTGGTTCATGGATCACTCCATCCTTGGGCTGACAAGCCTGGGAAGACTCAGTGGAATGGGTCTTGGGATATCTCTGCTCAGGAGTCATTTTACTCCACTCCACTGCCGGCTAATGGCACTCTCAAAGTCAGCCTTGGTGTAGGTGTAACCTACCCCAAACCCATCCTGCCTCTTGAACTGCTGGATCATCATGCCGAGCTGTGGCTCTCTGGCACTGATCCAACTCAGGATAGAACGGAGGTAAAAATTCTCATTTTGCGAATCAGCTAGCTCCTCTCTCAAGGAAGCTAGTACCTCCACCTGAGACAAGCAGGTCTCACACTCGTTATCTACCTGGACAGACTTCTCGGCTTTCAGCTGAATCAACTCAAGTCTAAGAGACAGACAGTTCTCACAAACAGTGGGTGGAACTGACAATGTCTCAAGCTCTAGCCTAGTCTGCGCTAGCTCAGCTCTCACTCTCTCCAAATTACCCAGATGCTCATCGCCCTTGGCTTTCAGCTCAGCTAAACTGGCAAGATAAGATGGGCAATGAGCACAGGGTACGACGACAGTGGCTTGAGCATCTTTCAGCTCCAGTTGAGCACTTTCAAGCTCAGTGGCCAAAGCGTCCCTCTCATCAACCCTTTCTGTGTACCTAGACTTCAGTGTCGACAGGTCACACAGAAGCACCTCACACTTTGGGCACTCACTGCTATCACCCAAGCAAGGGGAAGAAGATAGACTCTCAATTCTGCCGTTGGCCACGGCAAGCTCACTCTCTAACTCATCTATCCTCTTCTTAGCCCCTCTAAGCAGTTTTTCCCGATACTTTAACTCCTGACGATTGCTTTCAAGTAAATCAACGATTTCGCGTTCATAGGATGATACCTTTTCGTTGTCGTCGTCGTCAGAGTCATCGGAGGAGCTCTTCTCTTCCTTATCCCCAAGAGCCATTGAGCAGAAGCTCTTGCGGGATCTTCGGCGCTGATGTGAGCGGCTCTTCAGTCTGTCCCCGAAGGCCATGAAGCAAAGGCCTGCTGGATCATCCTTGTCCTTCCCCTTCCTGATGATGATCTCCTCATCGCTTGAGCTCGATGAAGAGGAAGAAGACGTGGACCGCTTGGAGTAGCTCTTCTCCATCTCAGCGAAGAAGGCCTTGTCGCGCTTCTTGTTCTCTCGCCGGTAGTCCTTCAGGGCCTTTCTGAAGAATCTGGTTTTTGGCTTGCCCTTGTTGAAGGAGGAGCTGTCGTGCTTGCCGAAGTCGTGGAAGCCACCACTGGTGCCCTTCTTGTGACTATTGCGCTTGGGGCAGTCGGCGATGAAGTGTCCTGGATCACCACACTCAAAGCATCCGGTCTTTGTGCCGTGTCTTTTGAACATCCTCTTATCATAGACACGACGCACCCGGTTGTTAAACAGACACAAATCATCATCACCCAAAGACTCAAGCTGGTCCTCAGTGATAGACATCAAGGAGAACCCAGCACAACTCACAGAAGAGGGATCAACAGAAGGTGTAGCAAGGGCCAGAGACTTTGATCCAGAGCCAGTGAGATTTGATCTCAACTGGGTATCAACCTCGGTGGCCTTCAGCTTGCTAAACAAATCAGAAATAGTCAAGGTATCATAAGAAGTGCTCTCAATGATAGAGGATACCTTGATCTCCCAGATCTTTGGGTCCAAGGTATGAAGAACCTTGAGCGCCTGTTCATGATCTGAGACTAACTGAACACCCTCAGCCTTGTTGTCCCGAAGCTTGTTTATGATCGACTGAAAACGACCAAACAGCGCTTCAACAGATTCACCCGGCTTTTGTGTGAAGTTCTCATATTCACGCCGGTAGGTCTGATAAAGCCGAGCCTTGACCTGAGCTGTCCCTTCATGGTGTGCCTGGAGGGTAGCCCAGATCTCTCTCGCAGTGGAGAGATGGCTCACACGCTCAAACTCAGTGGGACCCAAACCAGAAAACAAGATGTTCACCGCTTTGCTATTGTTCACATGCTGGGCGATGATACCAGGAGAATCACGCTCAGCAACTGGCAATATGACAAACGTAGCGTGAACGCAAATGTCCCAGATGTCCGAGCTTTGGCTCATGAGATAGGCTCGCATGCGAGTCTTCCAATAATTATAGCCATAAGCTTCCAAGGACGGGACCTTGCCAGGAGACGTCATGATCACTACTGAGGTTTAGAACCGGTTAAGGTATGAAAAAAAACTAACCAGGCTCTGATACCACTTGTAGGACCGAAAGTAGCGACCAGAGGGGGGGTGAATGGGCGCCTTAAAAATTCTTTCGAATCAATGGCCTGCTCCCAATACCCAACGCACCTCAAAAGACTACGCAGCGGAAAGTAAACAGAAGGCCTAAGTCTAAAGGTTTCTAACCTAGAAGCAACTGATGATAAACAGTGTAAAACTAAAGTAGTGCAACTAGGCAGATGAATAAGTTGTAACAGCCCTAAACTTCTCAATGAAATGATCTAATTATGTGTAAGATGAAAAGAGAAGTTACTGTCCAAATTTGTCTCCTGTTCAGAACTTGGCGAAGCCCCCTTCGCATGTCGAGGTCTGCTTCGGAGGTTGGCGACGGAGTCGGTCCGAAATGCCGAAGGTGTCACTGTCTAGCCTAGTTCGAAGTGGTAAGAAGCGAAGATTGCTTCGGAGCGAAGTAAAACAGTGCCGGAGCCTGGTTCGAAGTATGTACTTCGAGGACAAGGCTTCGAACACAGCTTCGAACCAAAAGCTTTGGAGCAAAGTGACAAAGTCGGAGCCTGCTTCGAAGTGTGCACTTCGAAGACAAAACTTCGAACACAACTTTGAACCGTGAGCTTCGAAGCACAACCTTTGAACGGAAGACTTCGAACACAACACACAAACAGACAACCTTCGAACAAAGAAGCGAAGCCTGTCACGCGACAGAAAAACAAGTCCGAAGCCAACGCTCTACCTTCGAAAAGAGCAAGCTCCGAAAAGAGAGGCGAAGGGTGACATGCTACACAGAAATCAGTACGAGGCCTAGCGTAGCTACAAGCTTCGAACCCAACTTCGAAACTAGTCGAAGTATGGACTTCGAACAGATAGGGCCGAAGCCCCTTCGCACTATTGTTCGAAGTATGTAATGCTGTCGATCAGAAAAATGCTTCGAAGCTTAGCATCACAGAACGCAAACCAAATACCGAAGATCGAACGAAGCCTTCGAAAGAGATAAATCGAAGCCTGCCTCGCGAAACTGAGGGGCTTCGAACAGAGAGTAGCTTCGCTCGAAACACAGCCAAAAAGGTGACAGAGCCTGTCAGCCTCGATCAAAAAGCAGTGCAATAGAAGGTGAAAAGCTGCACAGACTACTGTAGCTACAGAAAAGTAGTACTAGTTGCAACAGCAAGAACTAGTACTCAGTTTGTGAAGAACAGAAGCAACAGAAGAAGCTTCACCTCATGAAATAAATTCAGCAGCCCGTAGCCAAGGCAATAACTCCCCAAACCGAACAATATGCAACCAATAAATTCACCAGGGACCAAAGATTAAATGCATCCAAGAGATTAAAGCCAAAATAACTCACGAACAGGGAGGAGCAAGTCCTGGCGGCGCACACAGGAGAGAGAAACGGGAGACAAAGTGACCCAAAGGGTGGATTTGATTTCAGCACAAAAGGGTTGTTCAAACCCTAGGGATTGGGGTCCTATTTATAGGCAGCCCAACACTAGGAATATTCTACCAGCCCCTTAGGGTTTTTACAGACTCAAAAATAAAGGAAAAGACTCTACTGCCCTTAGGAATTTTTACAGACACAACTGACTGTCTGTGGGCCTAGAGTTACAGATGACATATCCGGAAGCTAAGTTTTCGTAGCGACTACGGCTTCTCTTCTGGACAGTCGGATACAGAATCAATGGTTGTCAGTTTTATGCCGAAACTGACAAAGCCTCCACCAGCTTTGCACCAGGTACCCGGATTGGGCCGGCCTGACTCCGCAGCTCTCTCAGCCCGACAATCACTCACCGCCCGTGTACCTGAGTCAGTCCTGGTCAACAGCCCAGTGGGTCTTCTACTGCTTCTGGCCCATGCACCCGGATTGGGACAGCCCGACTTCGCAGCCTCCTCTGCCCGACAGTCGCTCGCTGCCCGTGTACCTGAGTCACACGCGGCCCATGAAACAGCAGATCTCTTCTCTACTTCAGTCCTCATTGACTATTGTTGACAATGACTCATCACTTCTGGAGCCATGAGGCCCACGCTATTCAGCATGGCTCCTCACCAGCCTTTTTTCTCCATTTCCACGGGTGTACAGACCGTGCTCGCACTCGCTCCGGATGAAACCAAGCGCAAGCAGGCTGCCATCTAGCTTCGAGTTCCAAGCGCGCGGCGCTTGCTTGAGCCCGTAGAGCGCCTTGTGAAGCTTCAGTACTTTGCGTTCATGTCCGGCGGCGACGAAACCGGGTGGCTGTTGCACATACACCTTCTCTGCTAGATCGCCGTTGAGGAAGGCCGATTTTACGTCCATGTGGTGGACTGACCATGTCTTGTGAGGAGCCACGGCCAGAATCACGCGCACGGACTCCATTCTGGCTACTGGCGCGAACACTTCCTCGTAGTCGATTCCTTGGCGCTGAACGTAGCCCTTCGTGACAAGTCGGGCTTTGTGCTTGGTGATGTTCCCGTGCTCATCCTTCTTGATCTTGAAAACCCACTTCAACCCGATGGTGCGTTGCCCCGCCGGCAGATCTACCAGGGACCAGGTCTTGTTGTGCTCAATGGACATCATCTCTTCAGTCATCGCATCGCGCCACTCTGCAAAAAGCTTGGCTTCTTCGACCGTAGCTGGTTCGTCGCCAAGGGCCATCATAAGCTCCTCTGTCACCTCCCGTTCTGCATAGCCTGGAGGCGAGGCCGTTCTGAGGACGTCGTCCAGAGTGCGGAAACGGAGAGGTGCATCGTCGTCGTGGTCGCCATCCAGGTCAAGTTCTCCCGCCGGAGGAGAGGCGAACCTGATCGTCGGTCCGGGCGTAGGTGCCAGTGTAGACGGCGTCGCAGGCCCGGGTGCTGGTGGCATCGCAGGACTCGAAGTTGGGGGTGTCATGGTGGCGCCTCCCTGCTCCACCGGCGTCATGGTGAAGTATTCCACCAGGAAAGGCTCGGTGTCGTCGTCGAGTTCAGCTCCTTTCTCGTTGCCCCAATCCCAGCTCCGGCTTTCTTCGAACACGGCATCGCGTGATATGTGAATTCGCTGCGACGCTGGGTTGTAGAAGCGGTACGCCTTGGTTCCCACCTCATAACCCACAAACACCATCGGCGTGCTTCTGTCGTCGAGTTTGGCGAGGCGCCGGCCACCGTTTTTTACATGTGCGACGCAGCCAAACGTGCGGAGAAAATGAACCGGAGGCTTAACACCGTGCCATACCTCAAATGGAGTCTTGCCGGCGACACTCTGAGTAGGAGCTCGGTTCAAGAGGAGCACGGCAGTGTTCACTGCCTCCCCCCAAAACCATCCTGGTAGTGCCTTGGCCTTCATCATGCTTCTGGCCATCCCCATCACCGTTTGGTTCCTCCTCTCGACCACGCCGTTTTGCTGCGGCGTGTATGGCGCGGTGAGATGCCTCTGGATTCCTTGCTCGGCGCAGTGCTTAGCGAACGTATGCACCGTGAACTCCCCACCGCGGTCAGTGCGCAGTGTACGCATCTTCCGCCCAGCTTGCGCCTCTCCACATGCCCTGAACCGCTGGATGGCTCCTGCTGCTTGGTCCTTGCCGCTCAGGAGCATGAGCCACATGTAACGGCTCAGGTCGTCGACGAGAAGGAGGAACATCTTGTTTCCAATCGGTGTCGCTGGCGAAATCGGTCCACAGATGTCCGCATGTACTAGCTCAAGCTTGTTCTCCGCGCGATACTTGGCCTCGGAAGGAAACGGCAGACGCCGTTGTTTTCCGGCCAAGCAGCTGTCGCATACTCGGTTAACACCATTCATCAGGGGCAGGCCTCGTACCATGCCGTCGCGAGCGAGCTTCTGGAGCGCGCGGAAGTTGATGTGGCCGAACCTCGCGTGCCACAGCCAAGCCACGTCGCCTTCTTGTGCCACAAGGCAGATTGGCTTCGCAATGTTGAGCTTGAGGACGTAGAGGCGGTTTGGCGAGCGTTCCACCCTGGCGAGCAGGCGACGTCGCGTGTTCCAGATCTTGAGGACTCCATCTTCACAGCTCCACTTGTAGTTCTCCTCATCTAGCTGCCCCAGGCTGACGATGTTGGCGGTGAGGCGTGGGATGTGGTACACACCCTACAGCGCCTGTTGTTCCCCTCCTTTGCACATGAACAGGACGGTGCCACGCCCCTCAATGTCGACGACGGAGCCATCCCCGAACTTGACCGTGCCGCGGACGCCGGTGTCGAGCTCGGAGAAGGCAGACCGTGCTCCTGTCATGTGGTTGGTGGCTCCTGTGTCGAGGATCCAGTGCCATGGCTACCAGTGCAAAGGACTCCTCCTCTTCGCCTTGGGTTAGGTGCGCCTCATCACGCAACCGAGATCGGCACTCTCTGGCCCAATGGCCTTTCTTCCCGCAGTATCGGCACTTGTCGCCTTTCTTGGGTTGTCCACCTTGGCCATCGCCTGGTCCGGCCCCCTGCCGAGAGCCGTTGTTGCCGCGTCCACGCCCGCGCGACCCGCTGCCCCTCCTGTTCGCAGCGCCGCTGCTAGTGCCACCGGATCCACTCGAGCCGCCGGAGCCCCCATTTTCCTCGGCCTTGAGCTTCGCCGACCACTCCTCCTGGGTCAGCAGAAGTCGACCCTGGCTGTCCAACACAGGGGCCGCCTTCCGACGACGTTGCTCGACAGCGCGCTGTCTCCTAGTGACCTCCTCCACCGAGACGCTGTTCAAGTCGAGGAGGGTCTCCATCGCCACGGCTATTTGCTCCAAGTGGTCAGGTGCGGTGTCCAGCATCTTGCGCACAATGTCGATGTCGGAGATGTTGTCGCCGAGTACGCGAAGGTTGTTGGCGAGGCCGGTGATGCGCACGGAGCAATCCTCGGCGGATTCCCCCTCCTTCCAGCTCAGAGCAGCGAATTCCCGCCGGAGTTGCTGGGCCTTGCTTTCGCGCACGCGCTCGACGCCGACCCGTATTGTCCTTACGGCCTCCCATGCGGCTCGCGCCGTGCGCTTGCCCCGGAGTGTGGGCAGCATCTCAGTCGGGACGGAGCGCAGAATAGCCGCCAAGGCGAGGCGATCGTCGCGGTACTCCACTTCTTCGCCCTCGTACGGCTCGATCGCGTACCAGATCCCTGCCGCCTCCATGTTCACCTGCATAAGCATTTCCCATTCTTCATAGTTGGTTCGGGTGAGCATCGGGTATTGGACGTTGGCATTGGACTCCTTGACAGGGCGCCTGACGACGATCTGTTGCGCCGTTCGGCCTCGACGCGGCGTGGGGGAGAGAGACAGGTGGCGACGGCGTGGTGGCGTGTGAGTGCGCCCTCCGTGCGGTGCAGACTCCCCTGGCATTGCGTCTTCCCTTCAACCTCAGTGGCTCTGATACCAATTGTTCCAACTCTCGCCGGAGTTGGTGCTGGTCACCGGAGTCGAGGAAGACGAAAGTAGTGAGCAGGCACTCCAATCACAGGAAGTTTTACACGCAAGTTGAGACGGATGTTTTGTGCGGCCAAAAACAACCACCACATTTTCTGTGTTGATTACCATTAATAGAAGCAAAGCATGCCGGCCATGCAATCTACGACTCGCGCATCGCGCGCCACGCTCCAACACGAGCTGCGCCATCCCCCAGCTCTGAACGTGCCGCGCGAATTGCTCAACTAAACCAGACTCCATGCGAACATGCGCACGTCAAGCCTACGCGCCCAAGAGAATAGGGCTCACATGAACTGAAAACAACTGATTACGGAAAAACAAGTTCGAACTAGAAACGAGCCAGATTTATTCACAGAGTTTACCTCTCGCGCTGCATGTAGCAAATCAATATCGGCAACACTGTCGATCTCCCGGCAAAAGTCCTTAGCGCTGGCTATGTGTTGTTCACGGTCACGCAGGAAAAATTCTGTTGAATCAAACTTCATTGTAGAAGCAAAAACAAATTTGAATTGTGGATAGTTCTCTATGTCTCATACGTCCTTTTTTTCGGCCAGCACAGCACAAGTGGATATTTATCCCAGCAACCCATGTTTCTATAAGGCCCTTTTTGCACTAAGCCCCCTAGAAAAGACACAAATTACAAACTAAAAATTACAACTAGAATTACCCTATTTTACTCAAGAAAAACACAAAAGACTCCTCTTTAGAATATTTTCAGAATATGTATACTCCAAAAATACTCTAAAAAGTACACACTAAGACACTAAAAATTTAAACTAATATTTTGACACTATTTTATTGAAATAGTAAAAACGGTAAATGTTTCGACGGTTTTCAGCAAAAACCGACAAAGCCTTTTCAGCTCCTCGACTCGTGACACCGCTTCGCGACCCTGAGCACCAGCAAGCCACTTTCGCTCTCGATCCCCTTGAGCCACGTGAATGCTTGTCCCGGCCTCCCTCTCGCGAACACGGTCGACACGCCATCGCAGTCAGCCGTTCGTCCGTCAACCGTCCGTCCGAGTCTCGCTCCGTCTCTTTGTGCACTCTTGATATCTTCTCCAACTTCGCTCGGCCTCCCTGATCCTCGGCATCAAGCTCCCTGCTCGACCCTCGATCACCCGCTGTCGACAGTCGGTCAGCATCTCCACCCTGCACAAACAAGACAAGCCAAAACAAGAACGCGACGCACTATCGAAACCCTCGGCAACCACCACATCGAACCCCTCGATGCACTCCACATACTCTCAACCACTCTCTCGCTCAGTCGCTCATCCTTGTCAATCACTCATCATCCAGACCGAAACCACCCTTGGTTTCTCAGATTGATTTTTGCTTTGTATTGATAAAGTAAAAACTACATACAGGCACTAGAGGATCATGCCTGTAATGTCTGTTCTCTTCAGACAGAACATCCGGTGGAAGTCATCGAAAAATAGTGCAAGACTAAACTCTAGACAGTTGAATACTTCTTTTGGAACCTTAACTTTTATTTGCATCACTCCTAATGAAGATGCTTCAAGGTACCTGTCATGGAATATTTTCATCTCCTAGTTCATACTCTTAAGTTCTCGATGAGGTAAGAATGGTTTTCCTAGTTCGTACTCGATATAATACTTGTCTCCGTAGGTCCATTGTTTCTCAGAGAGTGACCCCTTCTTTTGTACTGGAGCCTTTACGGGAGCCTCTACGGGCATAAAACGTGTTTGCCCCACCGTAGAAAAGAATTTAAGCATTTCAGACGTAGGCTCAGAACATTGCCCAACTTGAACAATTGTCTTGTGGATTGTGGGCTTTGAACGTGCGTCTTGTTCCACAGGCTCGGGCAATAGCATTAGCATAGGCTTTGGAAGTGCCTCTTGTTCCCCGGTCTCCGGTAGTAGCACTGGCATAGGCTCTGAACGTGCCTCTTGTTACCCAGGCTTAGGTAGTAGCACTGGCACAGGCTCTGAACGTGCCTCTTGTTTTTTGGGATCAGCCAATGGAACTGGCTCTAAACGTGTGTCCTGCTATTCCAGTTCAGCCTCTTTCTCCATCTCACGCTCTTCCACGTTCTCGGGCACGCGCTCCTTGAGTTGTTGAGTTATTTGAGGCTCTGTCACTTCCTCGAGCATGCGCTCCTCGAGTTGTTGAGCTATTTGAGGATTTGCCACTTCCTCGGGCATTGGCTCCTTCTCTGCCTCTTCCTCCACCTCATGCTGAGATCTTATCAGAGACTGCCTCTCGAGTAAATGGATATCTCGGCTTGCCCATAAGACAAAGTTGTTTAATGCATCTCTGATTGTCTCAATCCCCTCATCGGGCATTGGAATATCTAGGGGGTCATTGCTAAATCTATCGTTGGTGATCTCATTGACCTGAACTTTGGTATACTCAACGGGAATAGGGTGATTGTTGAATACATTCCCAGGCATAGCAATGCCTCGTGCAGCCTCTTGGGAATGCTCTTTGCGTCCAATCGGTACATGAAGACTGCATGGTGTGTCTTCTTTGATATAATTTATGGGAAACTTCTCTTGTACAGATCCAACACTGCTTGGAATGTTAAGTCGTACCTCTGCCACAACTATCTGTATCGCGATGGGCGGAGGGCGGCGGCGTGGGCTCCAGGAACGGCGACGGGCTCTAGGACGGCGGCGACGGGCGGAGGGCGGTAGCACGGGCTCCGGGACAGCATCGACGTGCGGAGGGCGGTGGCATGGGCTCCGAGACGGCGGTGATGGGCTCGAGATTGCAGCGATGACGGGTGGAGTGCATGACATGGGAGTTTTAAGTTAGGTTTTCGTAGGGCGGGAGCGAAAAAACATTTATAGCTGAATTAGCAGTGGTGGGCAAGATGACGTCACCAGCCCACCACTTCTATTCCTCTTAGTAGTGGTGGACGGTGACGTCACCCGGCCTGCCACTGCTAAGCCGCCCACACTGCGTTCGACTTAGTAGTGGCAGGCAAGCTGATGTCACCCGACCGCCACTACTAAGAGGAATAGCAGTGGCGGGCTAGTGACGCCAGCTTGCCCGCCACTCATTACACACGTGCCGCCACTGCTAACTCTGAGTATAATCATATATTACCAATAAGTAAATAAAAGGTTTCAATTGATATTCTACATGATTATTATTTTTTTCTTAAGGAATTTTTTCATTAGATTAGATATATATTACCAATAATTAAATAAAAACATAGATTAGACATATACACATCAATGACTTAAATAAAAACATATATTACCAAATGACATAAATGATTTTACAAATACGCACAATCTATTAAACTAAACATAAATTATTTAGCCTTGCACTAATTTTCCATCGCCATCGGTATGTAGATAAGGAATCACACTGCCAAATGAAAGTTTTGCTTCAACCACATTGATCCTTTCTATGTCCACGAAGACCGGCAGCTCATCAAACTGATTGTAATCTTTTTCGTCCTTGACTCCATCAACTCTAAAAATTCTTTGTTTTCGTGGAGCAACGATGTATTTCTTCTTGTCTTTAGGATCAAGTATGTAAAATACTTGTGCCACGGATTGAACGAGTATCCAAGGGTCATATTTGTAACCCACCTTATTAAGGTCAACTATCGTAAACCTGTAATTATCCACCTCCACACCTTCTGGATGTCTGACCCACTAGCACTTAAATACGGTGATTTCTATAGAGTTCCCGTAGTTAAGTTCCCATATTTCTTCAATGTATACATTATAAACATTCTTTTGTCTAGTGATGTCTTCTGCATCTGCTCTAACACCACTATTTTGACACTGACTCTTTTGACCCTTTGCTTTGGTATAGAATTTGAAACCATTGATGTCATACGCTTGCCATGTTTTAACCATGCTCAATGGACCATAAGACAATTTATTTATCATCATCTCTTCATCGATTTCTCCAATCGAAAGGTTTAGATCCCTCAGCCATGATGTGAAATGAATTTTGTGCTCTTTCATAATCCATTCTTCATCATGATCTTCATTGTTTTTATGAAGCTCTTGCAGGTGTTGTTCAACATATAGTCTCATAATCGCCAACTGATGCATGACACTGTAATGTGATTCTCTTACTATTTAGTGTCTATTGTCTCGTATGATTTTCCTCCCTTTAGTTCCTTTACCGATGAGTCTTCCATGGTGCCGTGACACAGGAACACCTATTGGTTTTCCATCTCTTATCTAATCTACGTAGCACTCAATGACTTCCTCAGTCGTGTAGCCCTATATCATGGAACCCTCTGGATAAGAATGATTTCGTACGTAACCCTCAAAGATAACCATGAGACGATCGTACGCATACATATTGTGCAGGTACGTTGGACCGAGAACAAAGATCTAGTCTTCTATATGTATCATATAGTGCTCCATAATATCAAAGTATGAAGGAGGAAAGCACATCTCAAGCTGACACATAGTCTCCCTCATTTGTTTACGTAATTCATTTAACTCTTTAGGGTCGATCACCTTCTTTCATATTACATTGAATAAGTGACACATGCATGTGATCACCATCTTCATAAATGAATGTTTGATTCCTCTTACTACGATGGTGAGGAATAGCCCAAGCAGAACATGATAATCATGAGTGTTGTAGCCGCTCATCCTCAGATCTGCCACAAAGACAATATTCTTTATGTTTGTTGAGAATCCTATTGGAACTCTGATTCCATGTAGTGAGCATAAGGTACTTCATTTTGCGGCACAACCATGATGGAATATTGAACAAGCACAGAAAGATTGTCCACGTACTATGTGGGTTCCTCATCTCACCAAATGGATTCATTCCATCCGTGCTAAGTCCCATGCTGATATTTCTAGGATCCTTTGAGAAGTATGGATAGGCCATGTGAAATGATTTCCACTGCCTAGAACCGCAAGGTGCCGAAGTTTTCCATCCTTCTTTCATCTAGCGAAATGCCATATTAATAGTTCAGCATCTCTCAGATTAGAGAACATATGTTTCAAGCGATCAATCACCGGTAGGTACCACATTACTAAGGCTAGAACTTTCCTCTCCGTCTTATCTTCGTGCTGGTCTGCAATAACATTCCTCTTCCTCTTTTGTAACCTCTTATTCTTCTTCCGGTGGTCATTGTAGTCCGCCACACAGTCATTTTCCTGTCTGTATCGACTTGCGTTGTAGTGCAGGTAGCTCTCTAACAGTTCATACTTTTCTCGATATAGGATACAGTGGTTCGGGCTTGCATGAATCTTTTGAACGCCCAAAGTCAATGGACAAATCATCTTCTTTTATTGGTACGTATCAGATGGCAAACCATTGGGTTTTGGCAAAACCGTTTTGAGGAGTTACAAAAGATATGAAAAACTAGTGTCAGACCATCCATTGTTGGCCTTCTATTTCATAAGCTCAAGAGTTGTGTACAACACAGTATATTGCTTATCGCAGCCATGATGTTCCTCGTAAAGAAGGTTCTTCGATGTTTTGTCAAGTGCTTCAAAGTTACCGTAGCCGTTCATTGTAGTTCTCTACAACAACACCTCAGGCGCAACATTTCACATCAGTTCCTCCACATAAAAGGCATTGTCATCATCGTGTTGATCAACATCATGTGTTATATTGGACGTATGATTACAACCACTTCTATGTTGATGTGCATCTTGCGGCACATCAGAATCAACAGGACAATTTTCACCTATCTCACCGTGTTTGGTCCACATATAGTAGTTCTTCACGAAGCCATTTTTCACCTATCTCACCTATCTGAACACAGATGCATCGCTTCATTCTTACAAACTTTATAAGGACAATATATTGTCGCTTCACTCTGACGTTAAGCATATTGTGCGGCAGCTTCAGTAAATTCAGTTACTTGGTTAAAATATGCCACCACATATCCCTTGTTGGACGAGTACATCTAGGAACTGTGGTCCATCTAAAACATATTATTTTTGAAAAAAATATTAATAAAAAGCTACCTATTCATTATAAAAGCATATTGATTTCTCTCTCCTAACAACATTAATTAACTACATTGGTTTCTCTCTCCAAACAACATAGATCTAGATCTATAATCATAAATCAAACTAAAAAAGAGATTAAAACAAGGTAAAAATGTAAACAAGTGATGAATAATTGTGAGAAGGGTTATATTTGTTCATTTGGGAGAAAGAAACACTATAAATGGCATAATATTTGAAAATTTTAATGCACAAACCCTAGATTAGTAAAACACTAATAAATCATTATATACTTGATTAAAGACAAAATAAATCTGATATTCGGCATGGATTTTGCTCCTAGAACGAAATCCTTGAAAAAAACGAAAACAAAGCCCCCCACCACTTTCTAGATCTACGTCGCCATTGTACGGATGAAATCGTGAAGTCCTGTAGCCTCGGGCTCGGTGGAGAAAGATGGTGTGTATTTATAGTCGGAATAGTAGTGGTGGTCGCATGTGATGTCATCAGCACATTAGTGGCGAACGACGTAGCAGTGGCTGTCGGTGCTGGCGTCAGCACCGACCGTCATTAGTAGTGGCCTGGCAGTGGGTGGTGCCATTGTAGTGGCGGACCTCTAATGGCCCACCACTACAGTGAAATCGCCCAACGGCACTAAAGTTCGTGTTTGTGGTAGTGTATAATGAAGATAATGTCACTGCCATCAAAACTAGTTGAACTCAACCGATCATGTAAAACAATTTCTTTATAGTTGTTCATTACACAACATCAACATATGGTAGTTTTCTTTTAACTTTTGCAAGGGTTACAAAACTCACCATTACGTATGATTGCTCTTAAAGAGTCGACGATCTGCTACACGAAATGAAGCACGAAGTTGGGGAGAGTAAGGACACAGATCTATGGAAGGAGCGAGGGTGGGAGGGAAGGGGAGGGGAGATGTATGGGTGTTGGTCTGTGGCGAGAGATCCGACGGGTACGAGCGCGAAGTCCCCGATGGCGATGGTTGGGCGTGCTCGCGGTTGCGTCGGCGGGGGCTGGTGTCGTGGTGGCTACGAGCGTGTGGCAGGGCACCATAGGGGTAGCGTTTGGGCGGCAAGAATGCGACAGGGAGCCGGCGGGGCCGACGGCAGCGTTGTAGCGGGGAACCAGTGGGGCCGACGACAATGTAGTGGTAGGGCTGACGGCAGCGCTGTAGAGAGATGCCAGTTGTGCGGTGGATAGGGCATCTGTCAGGCTGCGGCAGGGTGGCACACTGGGTCGCTGGCAGAGGCGTATGGTCAGGGCGTTGCCGCAAAGCAAGAGTATGGCTGGAGAGAAAAAAAACACTAGATGCAGTTGCGGGGAGAGAGTGGGGAAAAATAGGGCACCTAGGGAGTAATATGATAACTTTCGTCGGCTACAGGAAAAGCTGATGGAATTTAAGTTACTTTCATCGGCTAAAGGAAATGCCGACAGAAGTTATGTGAACTTCTGTCGGCCTAAAAAAGCTGACGGAAGTAACATAACTTTCATTGGTTTTAGGAAAAGAAGACAAAAATTATTTTAGTCGACAAAAATTTATCATTTTCCTATAGTTATTTATAGTCCGGAGACTTTCCATCCACTACGATTGCAACCGATTCTTTTGTATCTCCGCCTTCACCTCAATCAGCTCCTCCTTTTCTGGTAACGTGCAATTGATGGACTTCTTTGACCAACTTTGACCTGACTTCTTTGACTTATGTTGACCAAGCTAGATCCTTACTAGGATTGGGCCTTGACCAATTTGTAGCATCAACAGGTTCCTCTAGAACATATTCCTTTTTATTCTACTTGAGAACAATTCTCATGTTTCTGTACTAGTCATTAAAATTTTTTCTAGACAATTTTTCTTTTTCAATAATAGATCGTAGGTTAAAAGCTAAAGTGTTCTTTGCAGTTCCATGATCTACAAAATAATGTAGGGTTCAGCACTATGCTATGTTGATCTTGTATCAAATAAAAGATATATCACAATATGAAAATGATAATATTCCCTCTAACGACACATTGTAGGACAAGATCCATATTCATCTAACTCCTACTGAGCTTTGGCATCAGTGCTAGAAGCTAGGCGACATAGGTAAGCAACACTTTGCTAATCACATCATATGTGACTCTTGTTCATTGGGGTGGTGTTGACGCCAAGATTTGGTAAAAGCCCAGGCCCAATAAGGATGTCACACGGTCAACAAAAGTAAAAAAGGACCAGTCAAAGATGGTCAAAGAAGCCCGTCCATGTTGCATACTTGGACGGCAAGTCCCCAGACTATAAATATGTACCTCTTAGCTAGGTTATAAACACATGTCTGTCAAACAACTAGTCGGTGCATCGCCACCGTTGGATTCCCAAGGTTAATCCCGATGGGATTCGACACTCGGAGTTGGGCTGCATCATTCCGATCTCCGGCAAAGAGGTGAATCTCGCCACCACCGATGACCATACGACTAGGTCAGTATCCTAATGGCTGCATCAGATTGATCTCTTGAGGTGAACATAAAAATAGTATGATCGTCAGTTTCATGGTGTATTGGCTAGGTCTAAGGCTGCATTAGATTGATCTCTTAGATTGGTGTGATCTAGGTGTGATAGTTTGAGGCTTCATCGGTTGAGTCCGACATCTTTTTTTATTGTATCTTTTCATGTTGTATACCGTTCATCTAAATAAAGCATGCTCGATACATTGATATATCATTAAGATCATCATGATTATCTATTGTCTTGGTTAGATCTGATCTAGTCATTGTGATGATTTTCCTGATATAGACATGTTATCTGGCACGTTTTATTTATTTTTCTCGTAGTACAAGCCGATATGTTATCTTCAATTCAACGCCACATCTTATTCGCCATCGAAAGGCACTCATTGGCCTATATGTGTAAATTTCCCATCTCATCGGTCGATGGAACACTCGCCCGATTGCTTCACCCATGGTCATCAGCCCTATGGTCGATCGACATGATATTCCACGATTATTCCACTCTCATTGCGGTCATCAGCTTGATATCCGATAGGCTATGCTATTGATTATCTTTTCTTGTTTCCTTATCAGTTGTAGGGTCAAACTTATTGGCATGGCTTGAACCCTTATTTCTATGAACGTATGAGCTGCACTGGAGTTAAGAAGATCTCCTGGGCCACGTGTGTGTCAATGTGTGACCAAAAAACGCACCAAAAGGTGGCATCAAATGCCTGACCCCTAACTTTATAGCCCAAAGCCTAAAATTGTTTTGATAGATTTCTTAAGTAAACTAATACTATGCTTGTGATTGTCCGACATCTGTCCTAGCTAGTTAGGATAAAAGAAGGTACTTTGCTTTGGCAGACCCACTGTTGGCGTAGAAGACTAGACCAACATGTTTCCGACCTGTTTTGGAATAGGAGATTGGGCTCGGAGCCGTATTCTTGGATCAAGTGTTTTTTGTCTTTACAATGCGGAGAGGGGGGAGTATTTATAGTGGAGCCCTACAGTGGCCCAATACTTCCAGACCCTCTGATAGTAGTACTACATGCAACGACCCTATAATATAGGCAAAGGGCATAGTCCTGACAGTCTATCGGCTGCTCTGGGCACGGCTGCAGTGTCAGTCACTGCACAAGCAATCGCGATCCTGCCACCAGACCAGCTTGACCGGACTGGTCTCGGTCTCTCGCCTTGGTGTCGAGGCCACAACGCCTGCCGGAGACATGCCTCCGGCCTTCAGTCAGCTCCCCAGGCTCGGACGCCTCCTGGATTCAGATCCTCAGCCAAGGGCCTCAGAGCCCCAGATCTCGAGCCGAGGTGGGTGTCCCCTCCTCCTTTGTTCTGGACCGGGTGCTCTCTTCCAAAGGGGGTCAGATGCCATTTGGCCTCCGTACTCTTCTGCTTCGGAGCTAGCGGCTTCACTGGTCACCATCTTGTGGAGCCCCTTCTTCAAACTTCACTCCGCATCCTTCGCGCTCCTAAGCACCATCAGGATTTTCTCCCCCAATAGTAGCCCCTCACATTCTCCCGTTTGGTGGTCCTGAGCAAAGAAAAGGGAGGAAGCGCCATAAATAATCTCGATGGGAGGTCCTATCGGAGGTTGACTCACCGCGAGGTTCTGGTCAAGAGGATGCCGAAGCCCGGTGGGACTCGGACGGCCGTAGCAGATGGACCATCTCCCCTTGATGTCGTGAAGCCTGCTCAGGGCGCTAGGCCCAAGAACAGTTTTAATGCGGCTTTCGCTTGTTGCATGCTGGCGCATGGGAGGACTTGGACTGTCGGGACATTAAATGGACCCAATGCTGACTCGCGCATATAAATCCACCTCTTTGGCCGCGACCCATCACTCTCCACCATCTCACTAGCCACGCCCATGCCCTGTGTTCAGCTGCTGCTTTGTGCTCGTAGCTCTCAGTCCGATCCTCCCTTGGCCATTGCCTCTAGGAATGTCGAGAGAGATAGTGTTCCCTACTGCGGTCGACCCCCGGTTCCTGCAGCGCCAAGCGGCCACGACTACGGCTACAGCGATTGCTCCCAATCCGACCGAGACCCATGACCCTCGAGAGCTCAGCCCAATGTTAGAAATGTTTCGGGAGCAGGCCTTGGAGCTGGGGAAGTAGGCCTGCATGTATAGGTCGATTGCGCTGGCAATCCAGCACCGCCTTGGCCCCGGCGTGGAGACCAGGAAGCCAGGGCTAGAGAGAGAGTGTTCCCTACTGCGGTCGACCCCCGGTTCCTGCAGCACCAAGCGGCCACGGCTATGGCTACAGCGATTGCTCCCAATCCGACCGAGACCCATGACCCTCGAGAGCTCAACCCAATGTTAGAAATGTTCCGGGAGCAGGCCTTGGAGCTGGGGAAGTCGGCCTGCATGGATAGGTCGATTGCGCTGGCAATCCAGCACCGCCTTGGCCCCAGCGTGGAGACCAGGAAGCCAGGGCTAGAGACCATCCCGGAACCGCATGAAGGAGAGGTCATTTTCTTTGAGTCGTTCTTTGACATGGGGCTCAGATTCCCTGCCTCGGAACTCTTGGTTGGAGTCCTCGACGCATTCCACCTCGAGCTGCCCCAGCTATCTCCGAACGCGATGGCCCACCTCGCCATCTTCGAGTGGGCCATGCGGGCGGAGGCTTGCGACGGATGAGCGGAGGTCTTCACGAAGATGCACGAATCGTGCTGCCAGCCGAAGAAGAAAGGGGGCCTGGTGCAGGCATACAGAAGCATCAACTTCCAACTCCGGAAGAAGTACGCCGACTTCTTCCCTGCAAAGGCCATCAACGAACGGTGGTATTCTCAATGGATACGCCATTTGTTCTATGTCCGAGTGGGGTTGGACTCCGGGCTAGCCGGGCCTCCGTGCCATATCTGGTTTTGGAGGGAGGCGAACATCGACATCAACGCCGGCTCGGTCTCTTCGTGCATTCAGCTCCTCCAGATCATCACCCGTCAGATTAGCATGCGGGATCAGATGGAGGAGTTCGTTGCTCTCAAGATCCCCCCTTGAAAGAGGCGTGGTCGGTCTCGCTTCGGAGGAACTCTTTGATTCACTAGGTTCGATCGCTTTTCCCTTCCTACAACAAGTAGTGCACAGTTTCGGGGGTCAGCGGAGGTATTAAGTACTTATCTTGACTTGCAGGGTCGCGCGTGATCAAGACCCCTGAACGGGTTGTTCGAATTGCAGACAAGCTTCTCGGAGCTCCCACTTTGGCCGAGTGCAAGCGGAGGATCGAGCTCATGAGATCTTGGGAGCAGTTCAACCACGTGTGAGATGCTCTCAAGCTACCTCCCCCATGCCTTCTGGAAGCAGATGCCCTAGGTCCGGCTTCAAAAAAGAGAGTGGCAGACCCCGATGCCACGGAATCCTTGAAGAGCCCTTTGAAGAAGTGGACTACGAAGGGCACGAAGCACCTTTCCCCGCTCCATTCCTCCGTCTCCAGCTCGGAAGGGGAATCCTTCAGCGGGGAGGTGGAAATAGAGCTGGATGACTCCGTGCCGGATCCTGGCACATCTCAGCCAAACCACTCGGCTCGCGGCGATGGCGGCGGCGATGGGGCACCGGCTTCGACAGACCCGCCTTAGCCTGCCCTGGGGTCTGAACCAGAGGGAGGCGACGCCAGAGTCAGGGTGACCCCACGGGCTACCTCCCCCCTCGGCCTGGTGTCGGAGGGGGTCTCCGCCAGCTCCCATGGTAGCCGGGAGGCGGATAGCCTAGACCTTGGGGGATTAGCCGATCCCCTAGGAGAAGTGGTGGGGAGTGCCAACGTTGTGGCTGAATTGGACGCGGCGTTAGTTGGCTCCCCGGTGAACTCGGTATACAACTTCTTCTTTCGGCCTCGCTCCCCCGCAACCACGTGGTTCTTAGATCCCCTACCCGAGGTTGGGAACGAAGGTATGGAGATTGCGCAGCTCTCCTTCCTACTCGGTCATTTTCATTTGTCTCATTACCTTACGACTTACCTTTTCTCCTGGTTAGGTGCTTCGGTTCGGGCCCCAACTTCGCCGCATGTGCCTTCCGGAGATGCCGCTGACGCGGGATCCAAAGTCCCCATCGACGTTGTAGAGCTCTCGGGGTCGGACGAAGAGGTGGACTTGGGGAGAACCTATAGGGGTGCTGCCCCGCAGATCGAAGTTCGCTCGCTCGCGGATCATAGAAATGCGCGCACATGCGTGCCCCTCTTGGTTCCCTTCATGGAAAGTGGCCTGGACTTCGCGACGAGAACTGCGCCCCTCCACTAGTCATATTTAGGCCTAAGAGACACCGAGCTGGTGTCAGAGCTTAGCCAGTCAGATGGGGCCGGCCTTGACTTCCCTATTGAAAGCGCAGCGAGCCAGGTAAACCGTCCCAACGCTACCAGCCGAGCCCCTGGCCCTTTCTTTGCCTTCGTCTTACTCTTCGCTTCATTGTGCGTAGATAGTCGCCTTAGCACAAGGGTCATTGGTGTTCCTCTCTGCCGAACAGAGTCATCATGAGCGTGAGGCCTCGAGGCTCCGTGATTGTGCCGAAGCTGCCGAAGGGGCCACCCAGGAGCGCGCTATCGAAGTGGACCATCTCCACACACTGAAGCGGAGATCATTGGCCTCTACACCCAGGCCGCCGAATTCGGTGGGCTTCGGGCTCAAGTCGCGGAGATCGACGAGCTCCAGGCTCGAGATGCCGAAGTGGAAGGGCTCTGGGTCACCGAGGTCGACGCCCTTAAGGCCCAAGTCATTCTGGGCTCGGGCTGCTGAGGTCGACGCGCTCAAGGACCATGTAGCCGAGGTGGATGAGCTCCGAGCTCAGGCTATTGAGGTATATGCGCTTAAGGCCCAGGTCGCAGAGGTGGACGAGCTTCACTCGAAGGTGGCCGTGGACAAAATCCAAAAGATCCAGGGGCTCAAGCTGGAGCGAACCATCACAGATCTCTTGGCCCAGAATGAGGCGGCGACCGAAGCCTTGGATCAACGTGAGAAGACCACGGCTGACACAGTGGGGCCCTTCGAAGGGTCTTGGAGCGCTACAACATGGGGTGCATAGCCTTTGACATCGCGAGGGAGCCACTTAGCCGTCGGCTGAGGTTTATCCAGGATACCATTCGGAAGGTGGATTCCATGGCATCCATATACGGGGAGGAGTCGGCGCGGGTGGCTTCCCTCGGCGTCTTGCCTTCGGCTTTGGACTCACCTCCGGTTACCTTCGGGGGGAGTCGCCTCCTTTCCCCGACTCCTGCAGTCGTGCAAGCTTGGAAATCCCTCCAGGCGGCTTGGAAGGCGGAGGGCCCAGGCACGGTGAAGGCTTGGATGGATGAAGCCCTCCGATCGAGCCTCCCTCAATCTTCCTCGAAGCCTCCTCCTACTGCCTCTATTCCGGACCCGAAGGTGTAGTTTCCTCTAGGGCTTTTCTACCGCAGGTTCCTGTAATAGAAACTTTCATAACCCAACAATAAAGGAAAGTTGTTTTCTGAAAATCGCCTAGGGTGTCTGTGACACTTGTGATCCCGATGTCGACATACTTGATGGGGGCAAGGCCCTTCGGCACCAATGGGGCATCTTCGAGGCCCTCAGGGCCAACCGACATGCGCGCTTCAACGTTCCTTGAGATGACAACGGACGCGTTATTCCCGAAGTCCTGCACGAAGTCTTGGCTTTTGTCAAGGAAGAAGAGAAAGGGAAATCTGGCTCATCTTCATCACCCGAAACAGTGGACTGGTCTGACGTAGAGACCGATCTCGGCGAGCCAGAGTCCGGAGACCAAGGCCTACGCAACTGGGCACAGCTTCAAGAAGAACAGAAGGCTCTTCGGTCTCAGAAGGAGGAAAAGAAGCAGAAGGAGGAAAAGAAGCGCTCCGTCTGCGCGGCTCCGAAGGCACGGACCGGGCAACCTACAAGACCGGAAGGGCTTTGGGCAACCTACAAGACCGGAAAGGCTTCCGGTTATTGCTTGGTTTAGACGATGAGTTCTCGTAGCTCGAGTGTCCAATTCGATCTTGTAATAACTGGTGTTCACTTGCTACTACATTCCCTACGAAGCAGTTTTATGTCGCTGATGGATCCTGATCGCTTCCGTGTCTACTCCCCTGCCCCCTCCTTGTGGGTAGTCGACTTGTTAGCTAGGCGCACTACGTTAGAGCCTAGAATCGAGAGCTAGAAATGCCACACTTTCGCTTTGAACAAGGACTTGGAATCCGGACGTAAGGCGCTGAACACATGGTGCTTCGAGCTAGAACTCGGGACCCGAATGCGGGGTGCTTCGAGCTAGATCTCGGAACCCTAATGCGGGGTGCTTCCAGCTAGAGCTCGAAACCCGAATGCATGCTTCGAGCCAAAGATCGGAACCCTTACTACCTGCCGGAATTACGCTAGTACCGTAGTGCGTCCACTTCGGTAAAACGTTTCACCGGGCGAGCACCTTTCCGCTTCTGCTTATATCATTAAAACTGAGAGGAAAAGTACAGCGAACAGAAAAGCAAAATTGATTACATGAGATCACGTGTAATAGTGTTTTAGATCATCCGCATGCCAAGTGTGCTTCAGGTCCTCTCCTTCTAGAGTGGCTAGACGAAATGACCCCGACCGGACGGAACCGACGATAATGTATGGACCTTCCCACTTGTTGCCCAACTTCTTGGGGGCGACAACTGCTCGAAGTACAAGGTGCCCTAGCTTCAACTCGCTACGTTTTCCCTTGGGATTGTACCATGCTTTCGTCTGGCATTGATACTTGGATAGGTTGGCGACGGCCCAGAGCCTCGATTCTTTAGTGAGGTCGAGGGAGACATCATGCCCTTGGTCGGCTTCTGGTGTTTTGACCCGCAGAGAACTGGCCCGGAGCTCCGTCGGCATCATTGCTTCATCTCCAAATAACAGCCGAAAGGGGGTGAACCTAGTTGCTCGGGAAGGAGTGGTCCGGATAGACCATAAGATCTTGGGAAATTCTTCAGTCCACAAGCCTTTAGCCAAACCAACAATTCGCTTGTTGAGGCTATAAAGTATATGCCCGTTAGCCCATTCGACAGCTCTGTTAGATTGCGGGTGCTGGACAGCATCGAAGCACAGCTGCACTCTGAGCTCATCAAAGAATGCCTTGAAATACCTGCGTCGAACTGAGTGCCATTGTCCAACGTGAGCTGCCTGGGCACCCCGAACCAGTAGACGATGTTCTGCCAAAATAACTTCTGGACGCTCCTTGAAGTGAAGGCTATCAGTGGCTCGGCTTCGACCCACTTAGAAAAGTATTCAATGGCAACGACGGTGAAGCGCAGGTTGCCCTTGGCTCTAGGAAATGGATAGACGAGATCCATCCCCCACCGGGTGAGGGGCCACACTGATGCGATGACTTGTAGAGGGGTGGGGGCTGATGGTGCCGCCTCCCCATCCACTGGCACCCTTGACAAGTGTGCACCAGATCTTCAGCATCGGTGACAATAGTAGGCCAATAAACACCTTGATGGAGGGTCTTCCCCGCGAGTGCCCGAGGAGCCAGGTGGCTACCACATAGGCCTTCATGGATATCCCAAAGCATCTGCTGTCCTTCAGAGCGAGAGATACACCGAAGCAGCGGGGAACAAACACCTGACTTGTACAGAACTCCGTTGATGACCATGTAACGCCTCGCTCGGAGCTGAAGACGTGAAAGCTCGGTACCAGGCTGAAGCTTCACCTCGCCCTTGAGCAGATGCAGTATCGGGTCCCGCCAATCATCAGTGGCTGTATAGAGGACCTTGGCTGCTTCCGAGGATACCGGGATGTCTTCCGGGACCTGGCTCGGGGTATCCTCTTATTAGGATGCAGATGTCTTGACTAACTCTTCGAAGAAAACCTCGGGAGGAAGCGCTTGACCTCCGGCAACCGCCTTAGCAAGGACATCGGCCTGGTAGTTTTCACTCCGAGGAATGCTTCGGACGGAAATTCCTTTGAATGTTGCCTCGGCTTTCCTGACTGCTTTGAGATACGCGACGAGATCGGGGTGCCGAGCTTGAAAACTCTTATCAACGTGCCCGACCACGACCTGAGAATTAGTTTTGATGACAACTCTTGCAGCCCCTAGCGCATGCGCTTTGCAAAGGCCCAGTAACACTCCCTCATACTCGACGATGTTGTTTGTAGACTTAAAATTCAACTGGGTGGAGTATAATGCATGTTGGCCCGAAGGAGAGATAAGGACTGCCCCTACACCCGCCCCAGAGGCTTGGTATGCGCCGTCAGAGTAAATGGTCCACACTCCTTCACCGGCTTCATCGGGGACATGAATGGCCATCGGCGTCCATTCGGCAACCAAATCCACGTGGATTTGAGACTTGACGGTGGTCCGGGTCACGAAGGTGATGTCGAATGGAGCCAGTTCCACTGCCCACTTTCTGATCTGCCCGGTAGCATCCTTCTTTCGGAACATGTCTCCAAGAGGGTATGCGGTCGGGATGATTATACCATGGGCCAGAAAATAGTGCCACAACTTCTGGGAGGCCATGACAATGGTGCATGCCACTTTTTCAAGTTTGGTGTACCGAGTTTTTGCTCCGGAGAGCGCTTCAGATACAAATTACACCGGACACTGGATCAACTTTCCATCGGCTTCTTCTTCTTTGATTAAAGTGGCACTCGCCGCACAACCGGTGGCGGCAAGGTAAACGAAGAGGGTCTCACCGCTCTAGGGTGTAGTGAGGGTGATGAGATTGACGAGGTATTCCTTGAAGTCGTTGAAGCAGCACTGACATTCGGGAGTCCATGCGAAGTCCTTGGAGCCTCACAATGCCTTGAATATGGGCAGAATTCGCTCGGCTGACCTGGCCAGGAAGTGGCTGAGAGCTGCAAGGCGCCCAGCTAGCTTCTGAGCCGGCTTCAAGTTTTGGGAGGGGCCATATTTTGGAGTGCGCTGACTTGAGTAGGGCTAGCTTCGATGCCTCTACTGGAAACTAGATAGCCTAGCAGCTTCCCGGCCCGAGCTCCGAATACGCACTTCTTTGAATTGAGGTGGATCCCATAGCTCCGAAGGATATCAAATGTCTCCGCTATATCTAATCTATGGTGGTGCTTATCTGCACTTTTGATTACAATGTCATGCATGTATGCTTTGATATTGTGGCCTAGCTGGTGGCCTAGGGCTTTGGCGATCAATCTATAGAAGGTGGCCCCAGCATTCTGGAGGCCAAATGACATTCGCACATAGCAGAATACTCCAGAGGGGGTAACGAAGCTTGTCATGGCTTGATCCTCCTGCTTTAGCCAAATCTAATGGTACCTAGAGTATGCGTCAAGGAAGCTGATGAGCTTGGAACCTACCATGGAGTCGACCAATTGGTCGATGCGAGGCATGAGGTAGGGGTCACGGGGGCAAGCTTTATTCAAAGATGTGAAAGCGATACACATGCGCCATTTGCCAGATGTTTTCTTCTCGATGAACACAGGGTTTGACAACCACACCGTATGACTGATCTCCCAAATGACTCCGGCCCTGAACAGCTTCTCGACTTCAGCCTTGGCAAGGTCAGCTCATTCGGAGGATAGCTTGTGGAGCCCCTAGTGCACTGGGTGGGCCTTTGGGTTGACTGCCAGGGAGTGCTCGATGATGGAGCGATCGATGCCCGGTATGTCCTCATCGGACCATGCGAAGATATCCATGTTGCTTCGAACAACTTCTTCAAGCTGCGCCAGTACTTCCGGCTCCAGGATTCCTCCGAACTTGATGGGGTACTCCTTACCATCCTAGACTAGGACCTTGGTGATGACCTCCCCCTCTGGGTGTGGCTTGGCGGTGGGGCCTTTTGGGGGTCCCGTCGTGGAGCAAAGGGACGTTGTTGACACCGAAGAGTTTGATTGCTCTCACACTGTCGTGAACGCTGTGGACTTGTCTCGGTTCCAATGGTGCGGAGTGACCATACTCCACCCGCTGAGCCATGGCTTGATCGCCGGGGACAAACAGCACACCTCCGGGAGTTGGCATCTCGAGGCATAGGTAGTTGTGGTGTGCGACGGCTCTGAAGCGGTTGAGCATACCCTCTCGAAGATGGCGTTGTAGGCGTATGGGGCATCGACGATGTCAAAGATGATCTCCTCGACGCGGGATAAGGGGGCTTCTCCGAAGGTCACCTCTAGCCCAATCTAGCCAAGGGCGTCAAGGGGTGGCCCTGCGAAGGGTTGTAACGGCTGGGAGGCCAGCAGCAGATACTTCCGCGAGAGACACAGCTGGTCGAAGGCCTACACGAAAATGATGTCAATACAGCTACTGTAGTGCCCCGATTTACCGAAATCAGAACATTATTGAATTTCATAAGAAAAACAATAATACAAGAAGTTCATCATGCGACAATCGTACATACGGCAATATTAATGGTACGCAGACCATAATTATTACATCAGAGTTGAAATAAAAATAGTAATAAAAGTAAATAGCATGACGAACATCTCCTTCAGGATTTTTGCTTGACTAGGTCACTATTTCAGACCGTTTTCATAGTAGGCGTCCTCTGTGGTGTTCAACGGGTATGAGTACAAAAAGTACTCAACAAGCCACCGCAAATGCAATAATAATGCAAGGTAATAAAAAAGGAAGGATAATTGGCTAAAAGTGCGGAAAAGTACGTTTTCAGTTATTGCAGTTAATGTAGTCAAGTTTTATCATGCGGAAAGTAAATATGAACAACAACAACATCATCTAACTTGAGGAGTACATTTTACCTCCTCGCACAACAGTCGTTACATGTCAAACCATCATGCACGGACATATTCAAAGTAATCTAACTGTGGGATGTCACGCAATCCGCCCTTGACTGTGGGCTCGGCTTTTCGAAAAGATTTATGACTCTAATCAGAGATGTACTACTGTACCCACAAGGCACGCACTCATCACAAACGAGATGACCCATACCATGGGAACTCGTGCCAAAACCTCAACATGAAATGCTCCAAGCGATAACCACCCGCTCTAGGTTTCGCCGGCGCGCTGGGCCGCATCCCGGCTAACGTCGCACCCCCTTTTGCGCCACATTGGTACAAGCCACCCGCAGGTGCTGCTTGACCCATCTCCAAATGGTGGCCTCGGTTTGGAACACTCCATACCTTAGTTAGGACTTACCCATTAGACTTGTGGTTAGTACGGAAGTGTATTGCAACGAATCCCTCAGACCGGTCCTTATAGTGCCCCGGGTGCTACTGACCAATGCCCTAGCTTGCACCCGGAACCCACCATGCATACACTCACAACCATAACTCATCACCGACAGAATTCCAAAGATAAGAAACAATGGGGATCGTATAGTAGAACCATGTTGCTACGACTCATTTTTATCCTATAGCGTTCGTGTCGATACATTGGACACTAGCTAATAACATTTATCATATGGTGACAAGGAGTTTAGGCTAGAGAGCATGGCTTGGGTTGCACATCAAGGTCGGGGGATCCTAAATAAATATATATAATGGTTTCATTTGACTAATGCATGTATCACCTATGTGTTTTAGCGATAGTTTAATAAAACATGGGTTCAATATGCTCAAAAGATTGGTTTGGTGACTTGCCCAATCTGGACCATTGGATCCAGATCCAACGCACGAGGGCGAGGCAGGGGTGTTAAGTGAAAATGTACGTGCGAGATTAAAAGGCCGAACCAGTATGCGATGGACGGCTGAGATTAAATGCGGGTTTTAAATATTAACGAACGCGCGAGATTAAAACGCACTCCTTCACTCAGATCTGACGGCCCAGATTAAACCGCACATGGGATTTAACCGGTACTGTTAGATCCAGATTGCATGGCCAAGATCAAATCCGACACGGCACGGGTACTCGACCCGTGCCGGTCGTCTTCTCCGGCGACGGCGAGTGGGCTAGAGGCCACGGCGAGGCGGTCGTGTCTAAGGCCTAAAATGGAAAGAGGGTGAGTAGGGGGTTATGAGGGTACCCTTGCGGTGACGAATGGTCGATGGAGCGAGGCCGGCGACGAGCGGAGGCGATGGAGGCGTTCGGGTCCTTGTCGGCGACGGCGATCCGGCGGGGTTCATCGACGACGGAGCAGTTGCAGCGGTGCGGTCGGCGAGGATGGAGGGGGACTCCGGCGAAGGCGAGCGATGGCTGGAGGACAGGGGGCGGTGTTGTGCTAAAAATCAAATGGAGGGCGTTCTGTTTGGTCTGAGCGCAATTGGACGCGTGGACCGAATGCGGCGGAGGTGAGGGGTTTAAATAGGGTCGTCGGCGAGGGATAACGGGCGACGAATCCAAGGAAAGGGGAGGGGAGGTCTTCAATGGCGCCGGTGAGGCTCGGTCATGCATGCGAGCGCTGATCCCGTGGCTTAATGGCGTGGGTTAACGGGGGGAAACGGTCGGGAGAATGCGGGGGATTCAATGCCGACGAGTAATTAAGGAGAGGGGGCCGGCGAGAGCGAATACGAGGTGGGGCTAGGGTTTCGGCCGGCGAGGGGGGGATTTGCGGGCGGATCTCGCGGGGAGGACTGGTCCGATAGGTGGGCTAAGGTGGTCAGCGGGTGCGAGTGCGCGAGGGTGGCGGCTGACGGGTGGCGTCGGGCTCGGGCGCAAGAGGGGACTGTTGGCACTGACAGGTGGGGTCGGCCTGTTAGACGGAGGCGGGCGAGGGTGATAGGCTGGGCCGGCCGGGAGAGAGAGAAAGGGAGGAGGGAGGCCCGTTACTATTTCAAAACATTTCTGAATAAAAATAATTCCAGGAAATAGATTAAAATCTTAGGGCTATTTCAATCTTGGTAAAAATTTATAAAAATTCTCAAAAATATGTTTTGGTCTTAGGATCATAGATAAAAAGTTTCAGCTCCTGGTTTGGCCATTTACTCTATGTTGTAGTTCAAAATGGTAAAGGAGGGTATTAAAGGTATTTTCAGAATAATAAATTCAAGAAATTGAATTAAATAATATTTTTATTACTTTGCAAATTTGCGGTGTTACAAACCTATCCCCCTTACAAAGAATCTCGTCCTCGAGATTGGAACGTTACTCGAATAACTCGGGGTATTGGGCTTTCAGCTCGTCTTCTTTTTCCCATGTAGCTTCTTCGGCGGGGTGGTTGTCCCACTGAACCTTGCAGAAGCGAACTACACGACTCCTGGTTACCCTTTCCTTGGTTTCCAAGATCTTAATGGGTTTCTCGATGTAGGTCAAATCTTCTTGGACGTTGAGCTGTTGAAGATCGGCTTGCTCGGCGGGCACACGAAGACACTTCTTCAACTGGGAGACGTGGAACACATCGTGAACTCCTGCCAAGGATGGAGGCAGTTCCAGTTGATATGTCACTTCTCCTTGCCATCGGAGGATCTGAAAAGGTCCGACATAGCGGGGTGCTAGCTTGCCTTTCATGTTGAACCTTTGAGTGCCACGGAGGGGAGTGACTCGAAGATAGACATAATCACCCTCTTCAAAGGATAGGTCCCTTCGACGGTTATAGGCGTAGCACTTCTGTCGGGACTGGGCTATCCTGAACCTGTCCCTTATGACCTTGACCTTCTCTTAAGCTTCTCTTAATATACCTGTCCCAAACAGTTGTAACTCTCCGGTTTGATCCCAGAGCAACGGCGTTCTGCACTTATGTCCATAGAGTGCTTCGAACGGGGACATTTGCAGGCTGGCTTGATAGCTGTTGTTGTAGGAGAACTCTGCATATGGCAAGTTCTTGTCCCACATTCCGCCAAAGTCTAGAGCGCAAGCTCTAAGCATGTCCTCCAATATCTGGTTGACCCTTTCGGTTTGACCGTCGGTCTGTGGATGATAGGCGGTGCTAAAGTTCAGTCGGGTGCTGAGTTCCTCTTGAAGGTTCTTCCAAAACTTGGAGGTAAACTGACTCCCACGGTCAAATACGATCTTCTTAGGAACTCCATGAAGGCACACGATCCGGGTCATATACAACTCGGCCAACTAGGCGACTGTGTAAGTTGTCTTGACCGGGATGAAGTGGATACCTCGGTGAGTCGATCGACGATTACCCAGATAGAATCGTGACCAGCTTGGGTTCTGGGCAGTCCCATGATGAAGTCCATTCCTATCTCTTCCCACTTCCATTCAAGGACTTTGAGAGGCTGCAATAGTCCAGCGGGCCTTTAATGCTCTGCCTTGACTCGCCGGCATGTGTCGCACTTGGCCACATACTCCGCTATTTCTCTCTTCATGCTGACCCACCAATATTTTTCCTTCAGGTCTTAATACATCTTCGTACTCCCGGGATGTATGGAGTATAGAGTATCGTGGGCTTCTTAAAGGATGAGGGTTTTCAACTCAGGCTTGTTGGGTACGCATATCCGGTTTCCGAACCAGACAGTACCATGCTCGTCCTCGGAAAATCCGGGGGCTTTACCCTTCCTCATCCAAGATGTCCGGGTCTTCCTTCTGCTTTTCTCGGATTTGGTCTGTCAAGACAGGCCGAGACTCCAAGGCAGCGAGGTATGCTCGGGTGGTGATCCCTAAATTCAGACTTTCCATCTCCTTGTAAAGTAAAGGAGCCTGGTCCTGAATCATGATGGCGTTGCAGTACCCTTTTCGACTAAGGGCATCTGCCACCACGTTTGCCTTGCCTGGATGATAATGGATGCCCATTTCGTAATCCTTGATCAGTTCCAACCATCTCCTTTGTCTGAGGTTTAGATCTGGCTGGGTGAATATATACTTGAGGCTCTTGTGGTCGGTGAAGACCTCACACCGATTCCCCACAAGGTAATGTCTCCATATCGTCAAGCCATGAACCACGGCTGCTAACTCCAGCTCGTGGGTCGGGTAGTTCAGCTCATGCGGTCTCAGTTGTCGGGAGGCGTAGGATATCACCTTCCCTTATTGCATTAAGACGCATCCCAATCCTTGACGAGAGGCATCACAGTAGACGTGGAAGTCTTTCCGGATGTCTGGCAGAGTCAGAATAGGAGCTGACACGAGCTTCTTTTTGAGGGTCTGGAAGCTTTCTTCACAGTCGGGGGTCCATTCGAATTTCACTTCTTTCCGTAGAAGTCTGGTCATAGGCTTGGCGATCTTTGAAAAATTCTCGATGAACCGGCGGTAGTATCCGGCCAATCCAAGAAAGCTCTGGATCTCGGTCACAGTCGTGGGTTGCAGCCAGTTGGTTACTACTTCCACGGTGGTCGGGTCCACTGCTATTCCTCCGGCAGATATGACATGGCCTAGGAATTTCACCTCATACGACCAAAATTCGCACTTGTTGTATTTGGCGTACAGTTGCTTCTCCCTTAGCTTTCCGAGGGTTAGACGGAGGTGAGTTTCATGTTCTTCCTTGGTCTTGGAGTAGACGAGGATATCGTCGATGAACACCACGAAGAACTTATCCAAGAACTCCATGAATACATTGTTCATCATGTTCATGAAAAATGTCGAGGCATTCATTAGTCCGAACGACATCACAGTATACTCGTAGAGTCCATAGCGGGAGGTGAAGGCAGTCTTGGGTATGTCATCTTCTCTAATCCTTAATTGGTGATAACCTGACCTGAGGTCAATCTTGGAAAACACCGAGGATCCCTTCAGTTGATCAAACAGGTCGACGATCCGAGGCAATGAGTACTTGTTCTTGATGGTTACGTCGTTTAGGGCTCTATAGTCCACGCACATCCTCTTTGTCTTGTCTTTCTTCATGGCAAAGATGACCGGTGCACCCCAGGGTGAGGTACTCGGTCGGATGTACCCTTTCTGCTCTAGGTCTTCTATGTTGCTCTTGACCTCGGCTAGTTCATTGGCGGCCATCTGGTATGGGTGCTTGGAGATTGGAGTGGTCCCGGGGACAAGTTCGATTCTGAATTCGATGTCCCGCTTGAGAGGCATTCCTGGTAGGTCCTCTTGGAAGACGTCCATGAACTCTTTGACTATGGGCACTTCTTCAAGGGCTAGCGAATGAAGGGATGCTTCGAGTGGTTTGCGGCTGGTCATCCAAAAAATGACAGCTTCGCCTTCAGGGTTGGTCACTATGACGGACTTGTTGGCACAATTGATCACTCCCTTATGCTTCATCAACCAATCCATCCCTAGGATGAGGTCGAGTCCGGTGCACTTTATGAGGACTGGCTCGGCCCGCAATAATACTCCTTGGATCTCTATCTGAACCTTAGGGATGTATAAGTGGGCTAAGGTTTTATTGCCGGGAGTGGCAATCACCACGGGGACGGATAGAGGGAGTACGTCCAATTCGTTGATTTTCACAAAATCTTCCGAGACGAAGGAGTTTGTTGCTCCAGAGTCAAATAAAATTATGGCTGGTACGGAATTCATGGTAAACGTACCCAGCACGACTTCGGGAGCCTCTTGAGCTTCCTCCGCGGTGATGTGGTTGACGCGGGCATGAATCGCCTGGTTGGGTGCCACGCCTTGGGGCTGCTTGGGGTAGGGACACTGGTGTGAATAGTGCCCTTCCTTCCGGCAGTTGAAGCAGACGACCGGCCTCCCTTGGCGATCCTTCAAGATCGGGGCCTTGGCGGCTGGTGTCGGCTGTGCGGCCAAAGCTGGTGGAGCGGGGCGAGGATGCCCAGCGTTGGATCCACCAGCGGTGTGAGGTGGCCTGTAGGCGGGTGCTGGTGGCGGAGGGACGAAGCGGGGCCTCTGAGAGTTCGCCTGTTGATGCTTGAAGGTGATCATCTTACTCTTCTTGAGGTCCAACTTGTTCTGCTCAGTCTCTTGGATGAGCGCTTTATTGACTAGCCGTTGGAAGTCGGCGTAGTCGGTCGCGATGAGCTGGATGGACAGCTCATCCTTAAGTCCCCGGAGGAACTTAGCCTGGCGGAGGGCGTCGGTACGCACTTCTTCCAGCGCGTAGAGGGCGAGGCGGTTGAACTCATGGAGGTACTCCATGACAGTCTGACTGCTCTGTTGCAGGTCACGGAACTCCTGCTGCTTCACCGCGATGACACCGGTGGGGACATGGGCGGTGTGAAAGGCGATGGTGAACTCCGCCCATGTCACCACATGGTCCTCAGGCTGGGACTCACGGTAGTTGTCCCACCATTCGGCGGCGGGACCCTGGAGCTAGTGAGTGGCGAAGGCCACTCGCTCCCGGTCGGTGCAGGGGAGGAGATCAAGCTTCTTCCCAATGGTGCGGAGCCAATATCCGGCCTCCATGGGGTTGGTGGTGCTCGAGAAGATAGGGGGACGCACACGCAGGAACTCCGAGAGTTGAGGAGCAGGTGCGGGTGCTGGTGCACGAGGGGTGGTTTCTCCATTCTACAGACGGTCCAACTGAGCTTGTTGGTGCTGCATTTGAGTGAGGAGGGCGGTGATCAGCTGGTTCTGATTCGCCATCATCTCCGCCAAAGTAGGGTGGTTGGCGGATGGTGACCCAGACTGACGTGGGCCCGTTGCACCCCAGTTGGGTACAACACCCTCGGGTGCGTCGCGGCTTCCTCCTTCTCCGTGGTTGGAACCGGTGTTCTGATGGTTGGCCATCTTCTGATTCTCATGCCATAAGGTAAAAAGATGATGACAATATAAGAAAATAGCTAAAAAATTTCATGCATATAAATCAGTGGTAAAATTGTTTATTACAATCAAGCTTTTATTCTATCCACAACACACTCTGAGAAACCAAGGGTGGTTTCGGTGTTTGTGATGAGTGATTGACAGGTTTATTTACCCTCTGTTCGAAGGGTACCTCCGGAGGGGCTTCGGAGGTGGTACCTCCGAAGGGTGTTCGGAGGTGTGTCACCGGAGTGTGTTCGGTGTTTGCTTGCTGCAGCTGTGCAGCGGAGTGTACCTGTCGGAGGGGTCCGACAGTACACGATGACTGGGTTCGTACCGATGGCTTCGGTACTTTGGGCGGTACACCGGAGTGTGTGCCGGAGGTTGCTAACCCGGAGAGGTCTCCGGAGTACTGGATACACTTGTCTGTTTGTCTGTGGTGCGCAGGGACTTCGGAGGCGACGGACAGGGTTCGAGCCAGGTGAACTTGGGTCAAGCGGGTGGTTTGATGCCAAGGGAGCGGGGAGCTCCGTCACGGTGGCTGCGAAGGTGGTCCGGGTCGGTCCTCGGGTCGAGGCGTGCCAGGTGAAGGCAGAGAGTGCGGAGCGTGGCTCCGGCTGAAGGTACTCCGAGACAAAGTCCTCGGAAGTGAGGCACTTCGAAGGTACTCCGAATGGAGTGACTTCGGAGTTGGTGGACCAAGTCCTCTGCGGAGGCAAGGTGTTCGAAGTGTGCTCCGGAGGGAGACACTCGAAGGTGGCCCGACGAAGGTCTCAGAAGTCGAGGCACATCGAAGGCATGGTCCGGGTGAGGCTCGTCGAGGAGTGTGCTCGGAGTGAGACACTGCGACGAAGTGCTCATGGAATGCTTCATGCGGAGGCCTTGGACGAAGGAGGGACTTCGAAGGGTGGTACTCCGAAGGTGGGCCTCGGAGTGAGGTTGACTTGAGGTGCTTCGGCCATGCATGGCTTCGGTACACGGACGGACGGTGTTCGAGCTCGGAGTAGCTGCGAAGCCGTGGTGATCCACTCCGGAGGTGGTGGTGCGAAGGCCCAAGGGCTTTGACGGCTTCGGCTCAAAACCGTCACTGTATCGAAGGACTTCTTCGGCGGAGCGAAGGCCAACAGGCTGCAGGCTTCTCGCCGAAGCTTCCGCACCCCTCGCGTGCGAAGGGAGGTTCCAGAAGTCAACTCTGTAAAGGCTGACACTGTCTGTTCTGAAAAAGGCTGACACTGTCCCCTCTGCAGCTGACAGAGAAGCCTCCAAAATAAAGGTGGACTACCTTTTGTACCCCTTAGTTCTGTAGAGACAAAATGGATGTAAACCCTAGGGGTAAAGTAGTCACTTCCTTAGGATGAAGCCGTGGGCTATAAATATGGGGGCTCGGTAGGTAACATTTAACACTTTGAGCATTTACTGTTGAGCTCCTGTAGCCACACTTCGATTGAATACATCCTGAGTTCATTTTCAGTGTTCCTTGTTCAAGCGGCGAAGCCCTGTTTGTCTTGTGCTTTTTGCTTGAGCTCGATCTACATACTTCGCTAGTTTAGTGCACCGAAGCCTGTTGAGGCGAAGGTTGTTTTTCGTGCGAGGTGTGTTTTGTCAGTGTGCTGTCGCTCTGTGTAACACGAGGCAAGACCTCGCTGATTACTAGCGAAGCCCTGGTTGTTTCCCGTTTTGCTTCTTGTGTCGAAGCCCTTAGCGAAGTCCGTTGTATGTGCGTGTAGACCTTCGAGTACGAAGCCCAGCACTTGTTGCTGTCGCCAAGTACTTGGTCGAAGTCCTCAGAGGGCTGTCCACTCTTGCGAAGGGTGACGTGCGAAGTCTGCTCAAAGCACCCTGTGTGCGGAGCCTGCACTGACTTAGCAGAGTTGGTTTTCGAGGGTTGTTAGTGGAGCGAAGTCTTCTTGGCTTCGAACTTTTGCTCCTCCGAAGCCTGTGTTCGAAGGTGTCGAAGTACCTCCGAACCAGACCTTCGAAGGCTGTGTTCGAAGCCTGTTCCGCAGAAGACAGAACAGAACCGAAGGCTAAGTTTTTAGCCCGAAATTTTAAGAGCTCCCATTCACCCCCCCTCTGGTCGCCGTTTCCGGTCCAACAATTGGTATCAGAGCGGGTTAAGATCACCAGTTGACCTTAACCGGTTTTGTGATCTGTTGGCGACATGGATAGAGGCAGTAAAATTCCTCTGTTCGATGGGACTGACTTTGCATACTGGAAGGTGCGCATGGAGGCTTACTTGTTAAGCCAAGGAAATGCAATTTGGGAGATTGTGGACTCACAATACTCCATCCCTGATACCCGCACCACTCAAACCGAAAAGGATCAGTACATTGCCAACTCGAAGGCAAGGAACATATTGTTCATTGGTTTGAGTCGGAGTGAGTTTGATAGGGTGCAGCACCTTAGGACTGCTAGGGAAATTTGGACAACGCTCACTATTTATCATGAGGGCTCTACTCAGATTAAGGCCAGGCGCCAAAGCACCTACAACCAACAGTATCAGCTGTTTGTGCAGGCACCTGGTGAATCTATAGATGCCATGTTTTCGCGCTTTGATGCTATAGTGAGTAACTTGCGATCCAACGGGACGCTTGCTTACAGTGATCACGATAGGGCTATCAAGCTTCTCTATGCTCTTGACCGTAGCATATGGGAGGTGAAGATATCCAGTATTGAGGAGTCCACAGGCTATGACACTCTAACCTGTGATGAACTCTTTAGCAAGCTGAAGTCCACAGAGATTGCCAAGGCATCTCTTGCAGTGCACAGAAGCTCTTTGCCACAGCCATTGGCATTGGTTTCTAGCACTAGCCGTGGCACCACTGCAGAACCAAGCACATCAGGCACTTGTGTTCTTGCAGATGGTTTTGCTTTGTCCTCCCTGGTCTCCGTCACAAAGGAGCAGGTGGATACTCTAGCTGATGACGAGCTTGCTCTCATTGCCCGGAGGTTCACCCGCTTTCATCATGAGAGACGGGATCAGAGGAGAAGTGGTTTTAGTGGCTGTTATGAATGTGGCGACACCTCTCACATTAAGGCCAATTGCCCCAAGGTCAAAAAGAGAGATGAGAGTGACCGCCCCAAGTTCCACAAAAAGGAGAGGAAGCCCTTTGTGAAGGGCAAGCGCGGCAAGATGGCTAAGAAAGTAGCCAAGGCCGCTTCCAGAGCTTTTGTTGCTGCTCTCAGCGACATCGACACTTCCTCAACTGAGGAGTCGAGCTCTGAGGAGGAGAAGTCCCCAAGGAAGGAGGACAAGAAGGACAAGAAGGGACGTGACTTCACCGGCCTTTGCTTCATGGCCGACAGCGATCACAGCGGCGATGAGCTTGACTCATCTGAGGTAAACCTATCATCTGACCAGCTTCTAATTAAATTAGATGAGCTGAATGAAGTAGTGCTTGGTCAGGATAGATTACTTGTGCAAGCCGCTAGAGAAAGAAAAGACCTTAGACTTAGGCTAGAAAATATGTCTACTGAATATGCCATGCTTAAGTCTAAATTTGATGATGCTGAATGTGAATCATGTTCTGTTGTCATGAGTGAGCTTGCTCAGTTGCGTTCTGTACATGCTCAAACTCTTTCTGAGCTTGAGACTGCACAGAAGCAGCTTTTGGAGGTGGATTCTAGACCTCGTGATATTATTGATTGCATGAACTGCTCTTTGTTGCGCGATAGCATTAATTTACGTGATAAGCATGTTCATGATCTAGAGGCTAGATTGGAGAGGGCCGGTAGTTCTAAGGATGTGCAACCTGTTTGTGACACTTGCATTACCCTTAAGGACCAGCTAGGCACTGTTAGAGAGCGGGCTGAAAACCTCATGTCCGAAAATGAATACCTTCTTTCTGTGGTGAATAAATGCACTGAAGGGAAGGGTAGGATGGATTTGCTCTTGGCCAAGACCAAGTTGTGTGCTGATAGAGCCGGGGTAGCTCTAGGTTTGGGTTTTGAGAGGATAGCTTCAGACAGTAAGACCAAAACTGTTTTTACCTCTCCTACCACCCTAGAGAAAGAGAGAGCTCTGTTGGACACCCCTTCAGCCAAAAAGCCTACCCATCCACAAAAGAAAACCACTCCTCCTACCAAGAATAATCCTCCCAAGAAAACCACTGTGAAGAAACCCAAGGAGCCTGTGAGAGTTGCTCCTGTGACCCATGAGAGTGCCCCCAGGAGAGTGTTTCATTGTTCTTATTGTCAGCGGGCGGGTCATTTGATTGGTTTCTGTTTCCGTCGCATTAAGGATGAGCGACGTGCACAGGCGATGAGCTATCAGGACATGCGTTACCCATCTTTAGGTATGCATGAGTCTGAGTATTACTCTCGTCCTGTTTTCGAGGCTCCTCGTGCTTCTCGGAGAGGTTTTGCTCCTCGAGGTGTTCACCATGTTCCATATGGTGGTAGACCTCGAGCGAGTAGCTTTGTACCTCGTCAGAGTAGGAGACCTCGACATGCTTTGCGTTCTTTGCATGTAGGTAGACCTCGCACTTTGCATCATTCTGATTATTATGTGCGTAGACCGTCTGCTTTTACTGTGCCTACTACTCGTGTCACTCAGTGCTGGATGCCTCGTCATTATTTTACTCACCCCAGCACTGAGCGATCGAGGCGTTCTTATCATGTGTAGGCGACAGGTCGAGGCTTGGAGGGCACGTGGATCATGGACTCCGGTTGTTCGCGCCACATGACCGGAGATGCAAACTGGTTCTCCAGCCTCACCACAACCAAGCAAAGGGAACATATCACCTTCGGAAACAATCGAAGGAGTAGAGTGAAAGGTAAAGGTGTGGTAAGAATTAATTCGAACTTCACTCTCAAAGATGTTGCTTTGGTTGAGAACCTGGGATACAATTTGTTGTCTGTATCTCAGTTGCTAGATGAGGGCTTCGAAGTGCGATTTCATCGCGATACTTCGCAAGTGCTCAATTCTGATGGCGTTGTTGTGTGTAAGATCTTTAGGGTTGGGAGAGTTTTTGGAGCTGATTTTTCAGAGTCGTCTGGTTCTTCTCATTGCCTTGTTGCACATTCGACTTCTGAGCTTTGGAAGTGGCATAGGAGACTAGGGCATATGAGCTTTGAATTGCTCGCTCGTCTGAGCGCCCTAGGTTTGATCCGAGGATTGCCCAAGCTCAAGTTTGAGAAGAATTTAGTTTGCGCTCCATGTCGACATGGAAAAATGATTGCCGCTTCGCATTCGCCAGTCACCACAGTGATGACTGAACAGCCCGGAGAACTTCTCCATATGGACACTGTAGGTCCTTCTCGGGTTAGTTCTTTAGGCGGCAAGTGGTATGTACTTGTTATTGTCGACGATTTCTCTCGCTACTCTTGGGTCTTCTTTCTTGCCAGCAAGGATGAAGTGTTTTCACACTTTCGGAGCTTGGCTTTGAGACTTTTCACTGAACTCCCTGGTGCATTAAAATTCATTCGAAGCGATAATGGCACCGAGTTCAAAAATAGTCTCTTTGTTGACTTTTGCATGGAGCATGGCATAGAACATCAATTCTCTGCTCCGCGGGTTCCTCAACAGAACGGTGTTGTTGAGAGGAAAAACCGCACTTTGGTTGAGATGGCTAGGACGATGCTTGATGAGCATAGGACTCCTAGAAAATTCTGGGCTGAGGCCATGAACACAGCATGTTACATCTCAAACCGAATTTTCTTGCGCTCAATTTTGAACTTGACATCTTATGAGCTGCGTTTTGGGAGACAGCCCAAGGTTACTCATCTTCGAGTTTTTGGCTGTCGCTGCTTTATCCTAAAACGTGGTAACTTGGATAAATTTGAGTCGCGATCTTCTGACGGGATCTTTTTGGGCTATACAACTCATGGTCATTCCTATCGTGTTTATAACTTGGAAACTAACACTGTCATCGAGTCATGTGATGTGACTTTTGATGAATCAACCCCCTCTGTTAGTTCTGCTTTTGAACAGGCAAATGAACACGACATGGAACAGACTTTATTTGAAGACGAAGATCCCGGAGAATTCGAGGATGATCCCCTACTACCCTCGACGTCAACCCCCGAAGCTGACCCCGCTTCTACTACTTCGGCACGAGGTCCCGAAGCGACTACCTCAACATCGGTCATCTTGGACCACTCCAACGCACAAGTTGAGGGGGAGACTGCATCCCGCCGTGAGGCTCCACATCATGTCCAAAGGATGCACCCTCCCGAGCAGATCATTGGTGAGCTTGATCAAAGGGTAACACGTTCTCACGCTCATTTCACTAATGCTGCCTTTGTTGCTTCTTTCGAGCCTTTAGATGTTAGTCATGCACTTTCTGATTCTAGTTGGATCAATGCCATGCATGAAGAGCTTGAGAATTTTGAAAGAAACCAAGTCTGGACTTTAGTTGATCCTCCACCTAATGTTCATTTCATAGGAACAAAATGGATTTTCAAAAATAAACAAGGGGAGGATGGAACAATTGTTAGAAATAAGGCTAGACTTGTAGCTCAGGGCTTTTCTCAACTAGAAGGGATTGATTTTACTGAAACTTTTGCACCTGTTGCTCGCCTTGAGGCCATTAGGATTTTGCTTGCCTTTGCGACATCCCGGGGATTCAAACTCTATCAAATGGATGTCAAAAGTGCTTTTCTTAATGGCTTCATAGGCGAAGATGTTTATGTAAAACAACCCCCTGGTTTTGAAAACCCCAAGTACCCACATAAAGTCCTTAAACTTCATAAGGCGCTTTATGGACTCAAGCAGGCCCCTCGGGCGTGGTATGATAGACTTAAGTCTTTTCTGCTTGAGCGAGGGTATTTAATGGGCTCTGTTGATAAAACATTGTTTACTCTCAAGCATGGCAAAGATTTCCTCCTAGTTCAGATTTATGTGGATGATATCATCTTTGGTGGCTCTTCTCATGCTTTGGTTGCCGAGTTTGCAGATACCATGAGCAGGGAGTTTGAAATGTCGATGATGGGTGAACTCACCTTTTTCCTTGGTTTGCAAATCAAGCAAAGCAAACAAGGTACTTTCGTTCACCAGACGAAGTACACCAAGGACCTGCTCAAGAAGTTCGACATGTCCGATGCGAAGCCCCTCGCCACTCCAATGGCTACATCTGTAGCATTGGACCCTGACGAAGATGGAGAAGCCGTAGATCAGAAGGAGTTTCGGAGCATGATCGGCTCCCTCCTCTACTTGACTGCCACGAGGCCGGACATACACTTCGCAGTATGTCTGTGCGCTCGTTTTCAGGCTTCACCACGAGCTTCGCACCGCCAAGCGGTTAAGCGCATCTTAAGGTATCTCAAACACACCCTTGAATTTGGCATATGGTATTCATCGTCTTCATCTTTATGTCTTAGAGGTTATTCAGATGCGGATTTTGCTGGGTGTAGAATTGATAGGAAGAGTACCTCTGGTACTTGTCATTTTCTGGGTACATCTCTGGTTTGCTGGTCTTCCCGCAAACAGTCTAGTGTTGCACAATCGACGGCTGAGGCCGAATATGTTGCTGCAGCTAGCTGTTGCTCTCAGATTTTGTGGATGGTTTCCACTTTGTGGGATTTCGGGTTAGATTATAAAAGTGTTCCACTTTTCTGTGATAACACTAGTGCTATTTGTATTGCAAACAACCCGGTTCAGCACTCCAGAACCAAACACATTGATGTACGGTATCATTTTCTCAGAGATCACAATGAGAAGGGTGATATTGAACTTCAATATGTTGATACCCAACACCAGCTTGCCGATATTTTTACAAAACCCCTCGATGCTTCTCGGTTTGCTTACTTGCGTGGGGAACTTGGCATTTGTCATCCTTACGGCATTTTGTGAGGGGGAGCTGATTTTAATTGTCTTGCATATGCTCATTATGTGTGGAATTGCACTTACATCTTTTGCTATTATATGCCTGCTTTTAATTCAAAGAAATCATGACAGCTCAGCTCTATGAAATATGTCTGGAACATTGATTGTGCATGATGTTTTATTTTCTAAAAATCAAAACTTGCTCACCGCATAATCTTGTATCTAGCTTGTTTAGGGTGGACTGCTTTTAGCTATCTTTTATCTACTTGACAGCAAGACACTGTTCCTTGGATGCTAAAATATGCAACTTGAAAATTGTGTTCTTTATTCATGGATACTCATCAAATATTTAATTCTTCAAAATCAAAAATTCATGATTTGCCTGGTTTCAATGAAAAGATCCAGGAGGGTTTGTTTGTCGCACTACTCTATTCTAGACTGCTTTCCATTGCACTTTGGTCTGAACTGGGATAGTGTAGTGTATGCCACAATCATCGCCTTAAGCTTCAGATGGCTTTCATGCCTAGGCTTGGCCTGATTGGAAAGTATAAGGTGGACAAACAAATAACCCCTGGCATTAAGAAAAAGAACAACAAAATTAATTGATCATCAAGTTTGCTTTCACAGCTCCTTTTGAACAAGACTTGTCTGTCTAGGGTAGAATTTGTTAGCTTTGCGCAGTCCTTGCCTTTCATGTCTAGCTACTGTGATTAAGTGGTGATGCTTTTACTTCAAAATGACAAAATCACATGCCATCATCTTGTTTCACAGATTGTTAAATTGAGCTGAGCCCATGATCATTTGTGTTAATTTTGGCATATTTTTGCATTATATGTCTTTGCAATTCTATTCATTTCGCAGCTTTGCATCTTTTGAATGCTCCTTGATGCTTGCATTGCCAAAGGGGGAGAGAGTTTGCTATGTTCTCTGCTGCAAGAAGGCATTATTTCTAAAGGGGGAGAGATTTTTGACATAAAGGGGGAGAATCATTTGCTCAACTCAGGGGGAGTTTTTATCCAAAGGGAGATTTGCCGAAGGGGCTTTTACTCTTTTTCAAAGGGGGAGAAAATTTCTTTTATCAAGTGACATGCTTTGGCTCTTTTCTGAGTTTTTATGGTCACTTGTGTGCTGAAAATTTTTACATTTTCTTGAACTTCAATTTGGTTGTCAATGCACTCATCAAGGGGGAGATTGAGAAACCAAGGGTGGTTTCGGTGTTTGTGATGAGTGATTGACAGGTTTATTTACCCTCTGTTCGAAGGGTACCTCCGGAGGGGCTTCGGAGGTGGTACCTCCGAAGGGTGTTCGGAGGTGTGTCACCGGAGTGTGTTCGGTGTTTGCTTGCTGCAGCTGTGCAGCGGAGTGTACCTGTCGGAGGGGTCCGACAGTACACGATGACTGGGTTCGTACCGATGGCTTCGGTACTTTGGGCGGTACACCGGAGTGTGTGCCGGAGGTTGCTAACCCGGAGAGGTCTCCGGAGTACTGGATACACTTGTCTGTTTGTCTGTGGTGCGCAGGGACTTCGGAGGCGACGGACAGGGTTCGAGCCAGGTGAACTTGGGTCAAGCGGGTGGTTTGATGCCAAGGGAGCGGGGAGCTCCGTCACGGTGGCTGCGAAGGTGGTCCGGGTCGGTCCTCGGGTCGAGGCGTGCCAGGTGAAGGCAGAGAGTGCGGAGCGTGGCTCCGGCTGAAGGTACTCCGAGACAAAGTCCTCGGAAGTGAGGCACTTCGAAGGTACTCCGAATGGAGTGACTTCGGAGTTGGTGGACCAAGTCCTCTGCGGAGGCAAGGTGTTCGAAGTGTGCTCCGGAGGGAGACACTCGAAGGTGGCCCGACGAAGGTCTCAGAAGTCGAGGCGCATCGAAGGCATGGTCCGGGTGAGGCTCGTCGAGGAGTGTGCTCGGAGTGAGACACTGCGACGAAGTGCTCATGGAATGCTTCATGCGGAGGCCTTGGACGAAGGAGGGACTTCGAAGGGTGGTACTCCGAAGGTGGGCCTCGGAGTGAGGTTGACTTGAGGTGCTTCGGCCATGCATGGCTTCGGTACACGGACGGACGGTGTTCGAGCTCGGAGTAGCTGCGAAGCCGTGGTGATCCACTCCGGAGGTGGTGGTGCGAAGGCCCAAGGGCTTTGACGGCTTCGGCTCAAAACCGTCACTGTATCGAAGGACTTCTTCGGCGGAGCGAAGGCCAACAGGCTGCAGGCTTCTCGCCGAAGCTTCCGCACCCCTCGCGTGCGAAGGGAGGTTCCAGAAGTCAACTCTGTAAAGGCTGACACTGTCTGTTCTGAAAAAGGCTGACACTGTCCCCTCTGCAGCTGACAGAGAAGCCTCCAAAATAAAGGTGGACTACCTTTTGTACCCCTTAGTTCTGTAGAGACAAAATGGATGTAAACCCTAGGGGTAAAGTAGTCACTTCCTTAGGATGAAGCCGTGGGCTATAAATATGGGGGCTCGGTAGGTAACATTTAACACTTTGAGCATTTACTGTTGAGCTCCTGTAGCCACACTTCGATTGAATACATCCTGAGTTCATTTTCAGTGTTCCTTGTTCAAGCGGCGAAGCCCTGTTTGTCTTGTGCTTTTTGCTTGAGCTCGATCTACATACTTCGCTAGTTTAGTGCACCGAAGCCTGTTGAGGCGAAGGTTGTTTTTCGTGCGAGGTGTGTTTTGTCAGTGTGCTGTCGCTCTGTGTAACACGAGGCAAGACCTCGCTGATTACTAGCGAAGCCCTGGTTGTTTCCCGTTTTGCTTCTTGTGTCGAAGCCCTTAGCGAAGTCCGTTGTATGTGCGTGTAGACCTTCGAGTACGAAGCCCAGCACTTGTTGCTGTCGCCAAGTACTTGGTCGAAGTCCTCAGAGGGCTGTCCACTCTTGCGAAGGGTGACGTGCGAAGTCTGCTCAAAGCACCCTGTGTGCGGAGCCTGCACTGACTTAGCAGAGTTGGTTTTCGAGGGTTGTTAGTGGAGCGAAGTCTTCTTGGCTTCGAACTTTTGCTCCTCCGAAGCCTGTGTTCGAAGGTGTCGAAGTACCTCCGAACCAGACCTTCGAAGGCTGTGTTCGAAGCCTGTTCCGCAGAAGACAGAACAGAACCGAAGGCTAAGTTTTTAGCCCGAAATTTTAAGAGCTCCCATTCACCCCCCCTCTGGTCGCCGTTTCCGGTCCAACACACTCGTTGTGGATAGCACCACATACAAAATTCTGCTTTATTAAAATAGCGGCTTATAACGCCTACTCGCCACCGGAGGCGGTCTCCGTGCTCTCGGAACCACGAGTACGCGGCTCCTGAGGGATGGTGGGCTCGAGGAAGTTCTCGATAATGGAGTCGGAGATGAGGCCGGGGCGTGGTGCAGGGGCGCTGGGGGTGGATGGTCCGGCGGTGGAGGGGTGTGATGGGATCCGCTTGGGGCGAGGGACGGGCTCACGGATGGGATTCCTCTTCCTAGGGAGGAGGGTAACCATCTCCGCGATGTCCTTCTGCAGCTGCATGATCTTGCGCTGCAGCTCGCCGTTCTGCTGGATCAAGTTCTTCGTCTCCTCACGAAGAAACTCAACCGCCTCATGGTGCTCGTCGGCGTCGAGCACCGCCTCAGTATGGAGATCATACATAGCCTGAAGAAGACGCGACTGTCGAGCCATGACCGGATCACGCACGGAGTGAACTCCGAGGTAGATGCTACGGTAGGCGCCGGGAGTGCGCTTCGGCACAAGCCGGAAAGACGAGTTCTGAAGACGATCATCGTAGATCATCCTTAGCTCCATAAGGGCCTGGAGGGCGACTCGTTGGCACGCGACGTCGAAAGTCGGGCCTCCAAGCACGGTGGTGTAGGACGGCAGATGCTCTCCGGAGCCGTGGACGGTGAGGGAGACGTCGCAGGGTCCGGCAAACTCCTCCAGGTACACGCCCTAGAATTCGGGCTCGAAGAGGAACCCGAGGAAGGTGAGCATCATGCGGAGCTCCCGGACGAAACCCTCGAAGTGGCGGCAGTAATTGTGGTCTTGGTAGACAGGCATCTACAAAACAGCAAGTTGAAGAAAAGTGAGGGGAGGAACAAAGTTTATAAAGTTGGTTTTCAAGAAATAATTTTCTGCAGCTACTCGCTAGGCGGGTCTGTTTGGCTTCCTACAGTCAAGTCAGCTCTCATACCATCTTGTAGCGCCCCGATTTACCGAAATCGGAACATTATTGAATTTCATAAGAAAAACAATAATACAAGAGGTTCATCATGCGACAATCGTACATACGATAGTATTAATGGTACGCAGACCATAATTATTACATCAGAGTTGAAATAAAAATAGTAATAAAAGTAAATGGCATGACGAACATCTCCTTCAGGATTTTTGCTTGACTGGGTCGCTACTCCAGACCGTCTTCATAGTAGGCGTCCTCTGTGGTGTTCAACGGGTATGAGTACAAAAAGTACTCAACAAGCCACCGCAAATGCAATAATAATGCAAGGTAATAACATAGGAAGGATAATTGGCTAAAAGTGCGGAAAAGTACATTTTCAGTTATTGCAGTTAATGTAGTCAAGTTTTATCATGCGTAAAGTAAATATGAACAACAACAACATCATCTAACTCGAGGAGTACGTTTTACCTCCTCGCACAACAGTCCTTACATGTCAAACCATCATGCACAGACATATTCAAAGTAATCTAACTGTGGGATGTCACGTAACCCGCCCTTGGCCGTGGGCTCGGCTTTTCGAAAAGATTTATGACTCTGATCAGAGATGTACTACTGTACCCACAAGGCACGCACTCATCCCAAACGAGATGACCCATACCACGGGAACTCGTGCCAAAACCTCAGCATGAAATGCTCCAAGCGATAACCACCCGCTCTAGGTTTCACCGGCGCGCCGGGCCGCATCCCGGCTAACGTCGCACCTCTTTTGCGCCACATTGGTACAAGCCACCCGCAGGTGCTGCTTGACCCATCTCCAAATGGTGGCCTCGGTTTGGAACACTTCATACCTTAGTTAGGACTTACCCATTAGACTTGTGGTTAGTACGGAAGTGTTTTGCAATGGATCCCTCAGACCGGTCCTTATAGTGCCCCGGGTGCTACCGACCAATGCCCTAGCTTGCACCCAGAACCCACCATGCATACACTCACAACCATAACTCATCACTGACAGAATTCCAAAGATAAGAAATAATGGGGATCATATAGTAGAACCATGTTGCTACGACTCATTTTTATCCTATAGCGATCGTGTCGATACATTGGACACTTGCTAATAACATTTATCATGGTGACAAGGAGTTTAGGCTAGAGAGCATGGCTTGGGTTGCACATCAAGATCGGGGGATCCTAAATAAATATATTGTAAGGGTTTCATTTGACTAATGCATGTATAACCTATGTGTTTGAGCGATAGTTTAATAAAACATGGCTTCAATATGCTCAAAAGATTGGTTTGGTGACTTGCCTTATTCAGCGAAGGGTGAGGGAGGAACTTCTGGGTAATATTCCGGCTCCTCGGCGGCGTCGTAGTCTTTCCAATATAAATAAAATAAAATACAACATTCAATCAAACAAGATAACATCACACAATAAGCACATAGGTTTAAGTTGGTTTGATTTAAAGAAAAATCAAGTTGTTCAGGTTCTGAAATTCATTTTATAAATAATTTTAAAAGGAATTAAAATGAGGTGTTCTTTGAAAAAGAGTTTTAAATGTGAGTAACCACATTTTAAACATTCTAATCAATTTAAAATGAGGGGTTCAAGGGCAATGTAGTGGTTTCCAGTATATGAACAGAAAGAAAATAAATATAGACTTTACTGAAATTTAAATAATTGAATTTTCATTCTTACCCTAAGGGCATTTGAATATCTATTTAAATAATCATGAAAAATTCAAAGTAAACATATTGTTTTTATTGAACTAAAGTGTAGAGAATAAAATTATAAAATTTCTGCAATTGAAATGACAATTTTTAGAGTTCAAATGCGCTAGATATGAATTTTACAAGTTTTAAACAGTTTCTGGAATTTATTTTTAAAATTTAAATCCCCTCGGGTCCACGGTGAACCCGCGCACTGTGCGCGTGGTCCGGCCCAATCTGGACCATTGGATCCAGATCCAACGCGCGAGGTCGAGGCGTGGGCGTTAAGTGAAAATGGACGCGCGAGATTAAAAGGCCGAACCGGTATGCGATGGACGGCTGAGATTAAATGCGGGTTTTAAATATTAACGAACGCACGAGATTAAAACGCACCCCTTCGCTCAGATCCGACGGCGCAAATTAAACCACACATGGGATTTAACCGGTACCATTAGATCCAGATCGCACGGCCAAGATCAAATCCGACACGGCACGGGTACTCGACCCGTGCCGGTCGTCTTCTCCAGTGACGGCGAGCGGGCCAGAGGCCACGGCGAGCGATGGCGGTCATGTCTAAGGCCTAAAACGGAAAGAGGGCGACTAGGGGGTCATGAGGGTACCCTTGTGGTGACGAATGGTCGATGGAGCGAGGCCGGCGATGAGCGGAGGTGATGGAGGCGTTCGGGTCCTTGGCGGCGACGGTTCATCGACGATAGAGTGGTGACCGGGGTCGGTGAGGTTCTTGCGGTCACAGCGATGCGGTCGGCGAGGACAGAGGGGGACTCCGGCGACGGCGAGCGATGGCTGGAGGACGGGCAGTGGTGTTGTGCTAAAAATCGAATGGAGGGCGTTCTGTTTGGTCTGAGCGCAATTGGACGCGTGGACCGAACGCGGCGGAGGTGAGGGGTTTAAATAGGGTCGTCGGCGAGGGATAACGGGCGACGAATATAAGGAAAGGGGAGGGGACGTCTTCAATGGCACCGGTGAGGCTCGGCCATGCACGCGAGCGCTGATCCCGTGGCTTAATGGCGTGGGTTAACGGGGGGAAACAGTCGGGAGAACGTGGGGGATTCAATGCCGACGAGTAATTAAGGAGAGGGGGCCGGCGAGAGTGAATCTGAGGTGGGGCTAGGGTTTCGGCCGGTGAGGGGGGGATTTGGGGGCGGATCTCGCGGGGAAGACGGGTCCGACAGGTGGGCCAAGGTGGTCAGCGGGTGCGAGTGCGCGAGGGTGGCGGCTGACGGGTGGGGTCGGGCTCGGGCGCGAGAGGGGACTGTTGGCGCCGACAGTTGGTGCTGGGCTGTCAGATGGAGGCATGCGAGGGTGACGGGCTGGGCCGGTTGGGAGAGAGAGAAAGGGAGGAGGGAGGCCCGTTACTGTTTCAAAACATTTCTGAATAAAAACAATTCCAGGAAATAGATTAAAATCTTAGGGCTACTTCCAATGTTGGTAAAAATTTATAAAAATTCTCAAAAATATATTTTGGTCTTAGGATCATACATAAAAAGTTTCACCTCCTGGTTTGGCCATTTACTCTATGTTGTATTTCAAAATGGTAAAGGAGGGTATTAAAGGTATTTTCAAAATAATAAATTCAAGAAATTGAATTAAATAATATTTTTATTACTTTGGAAATTTGGGGTGTTACAGCTACCTCCATCGACTAGGATGTGACGCACCTCGACGCCAGCAATATCCATTGAGATGACGAGGGGATCAACATGAGGGAACTTGACGCTGACAGCGTCGTTGGTGGTGAAGGAGATGGGAACATGGGACCACTCGGGAATCGTGCTGAGGCTGGAAGTCCCGATGTGCCCGACTTCTCGGACGTACTCCCTTTGCTACCGCTTCTACATGGCACCAAGAGCACCTCATCCGGATATGGGTAGCACCACGTGCTTCCCCCGATCTGACCCATCTTCGAGCTTGGGAGCTAAAAACCTGCTAGCCTCCGGAGCAAGCCCCGGAGCCCCTGGCTTATCGTTGCACCCAACCACCTGGACGGACTCGGTGCGGGGTGCGGGGGGTGCCTTGTCGGGGGAACCTCGACCGGAGCTTCGCTCGAGGTAGTCATTCCGGAGGGCGAGGATGGTACGGCAGGAGTCGGTGTCGTGGCTCCGAATCTCACCATGAATGCTGAAGTGGAACATTGTGCCTCCCTGAAGTGTCTTCGTAGGTGGCTTGGCGCCGAAGGGTCGCCCCCCGCCTGGGGTGTGCTGGTACTTGGCGGGGCCTTTGGGGGTGATGTTGAGCACTTCTCCTCGGAGGTGCTTCCGCCCTCACCGAGAATCCCAATGGCGAAGATCCAGGGTGGGGTGGAGGGTGTTCCGTTGATCTTGACACTCGGAGCCCGAACGGGGGTGATCATTTCCTAGCGATGCAGCTAGCCCACTTCGGACCGGGCATACTCCTCGAAATACGTCATGATCTAGGCCACCGAAGACATCAGCTTTCGATGGAGCTTGTCGAGGAGGCCAGGGTTGGTGACGCCTTCTCGGGTAGCATTGATGATGGAGGAGGCCGACAACCCCTTGATGTGGGCTTTGGTATGTGCGAAGTGTTGTGAATACTATCGCAACGTCTCCCCGGGCTGCTGCTTCAATTGAAAAAGACTTCTGGTGGACATGGGAGCTACGAAGGTCCCCTGGAAGTTGTTGATAAACTACTTCTTCAGCTGGTCCCATGACCTGATGGTCCCTGGCCTCAGCGACAAGAACCACTGAAGAGCGATTCCTTCGAGGGATAAAGGAAAGCATTTCGCCATTGTGTCTCGACCTCCCCCATGGGCTTCTATCGCCAAGGCATATGAACGAGAGAACTTTGTAGGATCGGACTCTCTGGAGTACTTCGGGAGGTTTGCGGTGCGGAACTTCGAGTCGAACCGCACCCTTTGCAAGTCGGGGTGCAGTGGAGACTCCTCATCGTAGGACACATTCTCCTCCTCCCTCTGGTCTTTGTCATCGCTTAGCGCGACGGCCTCGACCCCTAGCGCCTGTGAGGGCTCAGTTGGTGGGGGGCGGAGCGAAGCCACCTGGCGCCATTGTGCCAGTTCATCCTTCAACCTTGCATTTTCAGCGGCCAAGCCATTGGCTTGGCTCCCTCTGCCTCGAAAATTTGTCTCTGGGTCTTGCGAGTGAACAAAGTCGGTCCAGAGGGCCACGGCTGAGGGACCACCTGGGAGGTATAGCCCAAAGAGCCCCTCCTGAGAAGCTAGCGGATTCCCCGACGCAGGCCCTGCTGAGCCGGTGAGGTCCCGTACCTCCGGCAGCTCTCTTGGAGCCTCGTCCGGAACTCTTCCCAGCACCTCGGGGGGATTGGCGGAAGAGGGGCTTGCGGGAGGAGTAGGTCCCACGGCAGGGACGGGCCCCGCCCTCATAGTGCGAGCTTACCTTCGGAGGGGGGCCGTGCTCGCACCCTTCCTGCTCGACATGCTTCTTCTTGGATGATTGATGGAGAGGACGCTAGCTTCTTGAACTAAGATCCCACTACTGACAAGAAAACGTGCCCCCACACTTGGGTCAGTTCAACAATACAAAAGTGTGCGGATACTTAGGGACAAGCCTAAGCGTAACACAACATCGACGTCGTGTTCCGACTACCCTTAGCCATGGTAAGGAGGGTGGAGTCGCCAGACAATCAGATCACACAAAATAATCCAATTAGCCGAAAGAAATATATTTAACAGAATAAATCAGCAAACCGGTCAAAGCCTGTCTGCTTCGAAGTATGGTGCGAAGGGGGTCACCGAAGTGTACCTTCAGCGTCTGATGCGAAGTGTCCCACCGAAGGGTACCTTTGGCATTCGGTCTGACCCGACCAAAGATGAACTCTGAACATATCGGGACATGACAATCACCTCCGAACAGCGGGGTTCGGTGTGAAGTCTTTGATACAGTAAGATACAAAATAATGACTTAGACGCAATGCGTGAGTGCGACCTCGTCTGGAATGAAGTACGAGCGTGGCGAAGCCTCTCGTGACTGTTGGGGGAAAATGCTTCACTTTCAGGACTTAGAAATTAACAGTTCAAAATAACTTATCAGCTTCAGAGCTGATGGGCTTATGGACGAAGGTGGAGGAGTCGTTAAGCCGAAGGGTGCTCTGACTTACGATCCGAAGGAACCCTCCGCACGATATGAGGCTCCAGAAACAAACGGCAAGGTTGATAACATGTTTGGCTTTCCTACTTGTTCCAGGTATATTTTACCATTTTAACCCTGTTCAGAGCACCGAATAGTTTCCACTATGTCAGTTGTAATTGAGGGGTAAAATGTCTTTTCCTTAGACTCTTTTGCCTATAAATACCCCCCTTCTTACCCTGTAATGGGCATCGAATACTCATCTATTCAATACACATATTTGGACTACTTAAGTTGTTATCCAATTCGGAGGCTTGAGATAGTTCCTAAACATGAACTCACTGGTTGTCTGTTCTCAATCTTAGAGAACCTGTTAGCGTAATCTTTTACGCCAACAGTTGGCGCCGTCCGTGGGGACCATAGTTCTAGAAGGTAGTTCTCTACTGCTGACTGCACTTCGAAGAGCACTTACGGAGGGAGCTTCGGAGTCCCAAGATTTCACGCACCCTTCGGTAAGAGGCTTCCTAGTGCGGTTTGAAGGCCTTCCCTCGCCTTCCCAGACCAATCGAAGTCCTCGGTCTTCAGACCTCTCCGTTACTAGCAATGCCTCCCAAGCGAAGCCAAGCCTCGGGTCCTCTCCGAAGGTCCCCTCGGACCAACGGAGCCGGACCCTCAGTCGTTCCAACAATTCCCGAGGGCGTCGCTGGGCGTCGAGTGCCCAGAGGCCCTCAGGCTCCTCCTACGGTGCTCCAAACTGATTGTGTCAGTTCCCGAGACCCGGAGATACCCTCTGATGAAGACGAGGACCTTCCTGAGGCTGAGGATACTCAGATAGCGCGGCTTTAGGAGGAAGTGGCTAGGTGGAGGCAAGAGGCCGCTGATCGCCTCTGCTCGCAAGCCTCCACCCAAACTCCAGAAGGGCCCCAAGACGGTTGTGCTCACAATCTTCCTGAAGCTGTTCAAGTCCCGGAGGAGGCTGAGAACGCATCTTTCGATGATGAGTCTCTGCTACATTCAGACTTGCAAAGGGTGTTCTTCGATCCCAGGTTCAAGGCCTCGAAGTTGCACAAGTATTCCGGCGGGTCTGACCCTGGAGAGTTTGCTCGCTCATATGCCCTGGCGATAGAAGCAAGCGGAGGGGTGCGCAACACTATGGCAAAGTGTTTCCCCCTCGCTCTCGAAGGTGTGGCTCTCCGATGGTTCTGGTCCTTGAAGCCAAGATCGATCAGATCTTGGGAGCAGTTGAAGAGGAAGTTGATAAGCAACTTCCAAGGTACCTTTGTGGCTCCGATGTCGACAGGGAGCTTATTCCAGGTGAAGCAGTGAGTAGGGGAAACGCTTCGGGAATACTTCACGCGCTTCGCCCACACCAAGTAGCAGATCAAGGTCTTGTCTACCTCTTCGGTAGTCGACGCCGCCCGTGAAGGGGTGTTGAACCCCGATCTCCTTAGTAAGCTCCATCGGAAGCCTGTCTCGTCTGTGGCACAGCTGATGGCATACTTCAAACAGTATGCCAAGGCGGAGGAGGGCTGCATTCGACGAGCCATAACACCTGCACCAGCCCTCCGAGAAGTGAAGACGGAGCCCGAAGCCTCAGCTTCTTTGCAACCCCCTCAAGACAATCGCTTCAACGATCACAGGCGAGGAAAGAAGCACTTCCGCTCGGAGGTGTTAAGCATTGCACCCTCCGTTCTGAAGGCACCTGTCAATTATCAGCAGGCGCCAGGCTTCAAGGCTGGAGTGCCGAAGTGAGGAGCCATGCTGAATAGCGTGGGCCTCATGGCTCCAGAAGTGATGAGTCATTGTCAACGATAGTCAAAGAGGACAAAAGAAGAAGAGATCTACTGTTTCATGGGCCGCGTATGACTCAGGTACACGGGCAGCGAGCGACTGTCGGGCAGAGGAGGCTGCGAAGTCGGGCTGGCCTAATCCGGGTGCATGGGCCAGAAGCAGTAGAAGACCCACTGGGCTGTTGACCAGGGTTGACTCAGGTACACGGGCGGTGAGTGATTGCCGGGCTGAGAGAGCTGCGTAATCAGGCCGGCCCAATCCGGGTACCTGGTGCAAAGTCAGTGGAGGCTTTGTCAGTTTCGGCGCAAAACTGACAACCGTTGATTATGTATCTGACTGTCCAGAAGAGAAGCCGTAGTCGCTACGAAAGCTTAGCTTCCGGATAAGTCATCTGTATCTCTAGGCCCACAGTCAGTCAGTCGTGTCTGTAAAAATACCTAAGGGCAGTAGAGTCTTTTTCTTTATTCTTGCGTCTGTAAAAAACCCTAAGGGGCAGGTGGAACATTCCTAGTATTGGGAGCCTATAAAAAGGACCCCAATCCCTAGGGTTTGGTTTACCCTTTTGGCTGAATTCAATACTACTCCTTTGGGTCACTTTTTGTCTCTTGCTTTGTCTCTCTCCTCTCCTATTCTTGCTTGCGCCGCCAGGGAGTTTTTGTCCCTGTTTTTGTTGCCTTGCATTTATTGTTGCAGTGAAGGTTCTATTTCCAAATCGTGTGCAGCAACTGCAGAGTTTTAAATGGGTTCATTTCATTCGCACAGCAAGTTTTTCCATGATTTGTGAGGCTTCGGAAGCTTCTCTGTTGCGTGTGTTCTTCTTGAGAAGTAGTACTAGTTCTTGCTGTTGCAACTAGTACTGCTACTGTAGCTACAATACTCTGTGCCAGCTTTTCACTTTCTATTGAGCAGCTTTTTGATCGAAGTTGACAGGCTCTAGAAACTTTTTTGGCTGTATTCTGGCGAAGCCATCCTCTCTATTCGAAGCCCCTCAGCTCTGTGAGGCAGGCTTCGATCTGATATACTCGAAGGCTTTGTTCAAACTTCGAACTTCGTTTTGTGTCCTCTGTTGCTAGCGTCGAAGTACTTTTTGAACAGACAACATCGCATACTTCGAACGACAGTGCGAAGGTACTCCGGCTCTAGCTATTCGAAGTCCACACTTGGATAGGTTTCGAAGTTGGCTTCGAAGCTTGTCGTTCTGCTAGGCTTCACTTTGGTTTCCTTGTGGCGTGTCAGCCTTCGCTTCTCTTTTCGAAGCTTGCTCTTTTCGAAGGTAGAGTGTAGGCTTCGAATTTGGTGCCTCTGTCGTGTGACAGGCTTCGCTTCTTTGTTCGAAGGTAGTCCGTTTGTGTGTTGCATTCGAAGTTTTCTGTTCGAAGGTGTAGGTCCGAAGCACTTGGTTCGAAGCTGCGTTTGAAGCTGTGTTCGAAGCCTTGCCTTCGAAGTACATACTTCAAAGCAGGTTCCGACTTTGTCTACTTCGCTTCGAAGCATACTTCGTCATCTACCACTTCGAACTAGGCTAGATCGAAACACCTTCGGCATTTACAACTGCCTTCGGCAGACCTCGCAACCAACCTCCGAAGCAGGCTTCGACAATCTTCTCCGAAGCAGACTCCGACAGGCGAAGCAGGCTTCGCCGAGTTCCAAACAGGAGACAATTCTGAACAATAACTTCTCATCTCACTTTATATATATTTAGATCAATTCATTGAGAAGTTTTGGCCTGACATACTTTGTTTATCTGCCTAGTTGTACTGCCTTGGTAGTTCTCTGTTTAACATCATTTGATTCTAGGCTAGATACTTTTAGACTTAGGCTATCTGTTCATTTTTTGTTGCTTAGTCTTTTGAGGTGCATTGAGTGTTGGGAACAGGCCATATATTCGAAAGAATTTTTAAGGCGCCCATTCACCCCCCCTCTGGTCGCTACTTTAGGTCCTACAAGTGGTATCAGAGCGAGGTTAGGGTTTTTCCATACCTTAAGCGGTTCTAAACCCCAGTAGTGACCATGACTTCTACTGGCAAGGTCCCGTCCTTGGAAGCATATGGCTATAACTATTGGAAGACTCGCATGCGAGCCTATCTTATGAGCCAGGGTTCGGACATTTGGGATATTTGCGTTCACACCATGTTTGTCATATTGCCAGTTACTGAGCAGGGTACTGCTGGTATCATTGCTCAGCATCTGAGCAACAGTAAGGCTGTGAACATTCTGTTTTCTGGTTTAGGTCCCACTTAGTTTGAGCGTGTGAGTCATCTCTCCACTGCGAGAGAGATCTGGGCTACCCTCAAGGCACACCAAGCGGTCCACGTCTTCTTCCTCTTCATCGAGCTCAAGCGATGAGGAGATCGCCATCAGGAAGGGGAAGGACAAGGACGATCCGGCGGGCCTCTGCTTCATGGCCTTCGGAGACAAGCCGAAGAGCCACTCACACCAGCGCCGAAGATCCCGCAAGAGCTTCTGTTCAATGTCTCTTGGGGATAGGGAAGAAAAGAGGTCCTTCGACGACTCCGACGATGACGACAACAAGGTATCATCTTACGAGCGCGAAATCGTTGACTTACTTGAGAGCAATCGTCAAGAGTTGAAATATCGTGAAAAACTGCTTAGGGGGGCTAAGAAGAGGATAGATGAGTTAGAGAGTGAGCTTGCCGTGGCCAACGGCAGAATTGAGAGTCTATCTTCTTCCCCTTGCTTGGGTGATAGCAGTGAGTGCCCGAAGTGTGAGGTGCTTCTGTGTGACCTGTCGACTCTGAAGTCCAGGTACACAGAAAGGGTTGATGAGAGGGACGCTTTGGCCACTGAGCTTGAAAGCGCTCAGCTGGAGCTGAAAGATGCTCAAGCCACTACTGTCGCACCCTGTGTTGATTGCCCATCTCATCTAGCTGTCTTAGCTGAGCTGAAATCCAAGGGCGATGAACAGTTGGGTGATTTGGAGAGGTTGAGAGCTGAGCTTGCGCAGACTAGGCTAGAGCTTGAGACATTGTCAGTTCCACCCACTGTCTGTGAGAACTGCCTGTCTCTTAGAATGGAATTGATTAAGCTAAAAGCCGAGAAGTCTGTCCAAGTAGAGAGTGAGTGTGATTCCTGCTTGTCTCAGGTGGAGGTTCTAGCTTCCTTGAGAGAGGAGCTAGCAGATTCTCAGAATGAGAACTTTTACCTCCGTTCTATCCTGAGTTGGATCAGTGCCAGAGAGCCACAGCTTGGCATGATGATCCAGTAGTTCAAGAGGCAGGATGGGTTTGGGGTAGGTTACACCTACACCAAGGCTGACTTTGAGAGTGCCATTAGCCGGGCAGTGGAGTGGAGCAAAATGACCCCAGAGCAGAGGTATCCCAAGACTCACTCCACTGAGACCTCCCAGGCTTGTCAGCCCAAGGATGGAGTGATTCATGAACCACCCAAAGCTCAACCCAAGAATCCTATCTGGGTTCCTAAGCCCAAACACCTCCACTCTTCTCTAGACTCTCTTCCTGGACCCTCTCAACCCAAGAAGACCACACCAAACACTACCAAGCCCAAACATCCCAAGCCTCAACCACATCCCAAGAAGCCCACCTATCATTGTGAGTACTGTCAGAGAGACGGGCATCTTGTGGAGTTCTGCTTCAGGAGGAAGCGAGTTGAGAGAGCAGAGATGGCTCGTGGTGATCAGGAGCAGTTCTACCAGCAGGGTGGTAGACTGCGTGTTCCTCGGCGCGGGGAGAGGCTTGAGGCCAGGCCGCGTCGTGTAGGTGGTGGTAGAGGAGACGGCGTTCTTGCCCGTGCTCCAGTTGGTGGTGTTCGTTCCGGTAGAGTTCCAGGCCGTGTTGGCTACGGTCCTGGACCTCGTGGCCGCAGGGTTAGGCAGAACCGAGGACCGCGCTTTGAGCCACGTTTTGGTCCGAACTTTCTTGATGGTTTTCGCTTTCCATCTTTTGAGCAGATGGCTCAACACTGGTTTAGCTCTTTTGCTAAAACTGGTGCCGGACCATTTGCTCCCACTTACAGCCACTGATTGTGCAGGACCGGGGACTAGAGGATGTTTGGATCATGGACTCAAGATGCTCTCGCCACATGACGGGACATCGCAGATGGTTCTCCAGTCTCACTCCCCCGAGCTCCAAAGAGTACATCACCTTCGGGAACAGTGGTCAAGGGAAAGTAAGTGGCATTGGCTCAATTCGCATTTCAGATCATTTCTCTTTGAAGAATGTTGCTTTGGTTAAGAATTTGAACTTCAATTTGATTTCTGTTTCGCAACTTCTTGAGGATGGTTTGGAAGTGCGTTTTAAGAAGGGCAATTCTTCTGTGGTTGATTCTAGAGGGTCTTTGATTTGCCAGATTTTACCATTCGGTAAAGTTTTTCGAATTGACTTCTTTAGTTCTTTTGGCCCTTCTCGCTGTTTGATGGCTGGATCTTCTTCTGAGCTCTGGAAGTGGCATAGGAGGTTAGGTCATTTGAGTTTTGATCTGCTAGTCAGGTTAAGCTCTATGGACCTCATCCGAGGATTGCCCAAGCTTAAGATGGAGAAGGATCTAGTTTGTCATCCCTGCCGTCATGGGAAAATGGTTGCCGCTTCTCACTCACCTGTGACTCAGGTGATGACTTCGTATCCAGGCGAGCTTTTACACTTGGACACTGTTGGTCCAGCTCGGGTACGTTCAGTTGGTGGGAAGTGGTATGCACTTGTGATTGTTGACGACTTTTCTCGATTCTCGTGGGTTTTCTTTTTGGAGTCTAAGGATGAAACTTTTCAGTTTGTTCATGACCTGATTTTGAAGCTGAAGAATGAGAACAATGGTCGGATGCGAGCAATTCGCTCCGACAATGGCTCTGAGTTCAAGAACTCTCAGTTCATCAGCTTTTGTAGTGATCAGGGTCTGGACCATCAGTTTTCTTCTCCTTACACTCCCCCACAGAACGGCGTTGTGGAACGAAAGAACCGCACGCTAGTCGAGATGGCCAGGACGATGCTCGATGAGCACAGGACTCCTAGGCGTTTTTGGGCTGAAGCCATGAACACGGCTTGCTATCTGGCCAACCGCATCTTTCTTAGAGCTTACCTTGGTAAGACGTCATATGAACTGCGATTTGGCAGACAGCCCAAGGTGAGCCACTTGTGAGCATTTGGTTGCAAGTGCTTTGTGCTCAAGAAGGGAGGGCATTTGGACAAGTTTGAGTCTCGTTGCTGGGACGGTGTTTTTCTTGGCTACGCTTTGCATTCTCGAGGCTTCCGTGTTTGGAACCTCAAATCCCAGCTGCTTGTTGAGACTTGTGAGGTTTCATTTGATGAGTCCTTGCCTTCTTTGACTCCTTCTTTTGAGCCTTCTGATGGTGAGCTCAGAGAGTCCATCTTCGAGGAAGATGAGGATACTCCAGCCACTAATGAGGGTGGGTCTTCTGCACCCCCTGTAGAGCCCACACCTTCTGAGACTTCGACTGAGGGCGAGGGCGGACCTCTGATCACTTCTTCCACTTCGATCGAGCCCCCTCAGTCGAGTCCAGAGGTGCCAGCTGCTGACTCCGGTGAGGTGACTTATGATCACCAGGGAACCCGAGCAGTTCAGCGTGATCACCCCTCAGAGCTCATCATTGGTGATTTGACTGAGAGAACTTTGCGTTCTTCTGCCTCTCTTGCTGTGTTTGCTGAATCTGCGTTTGTTGCATCATTTGAGCCCAGAGATGTTTCTCATGCTCTTTCTGATTCTAATTGGATTAATGCTATGCAAGAAGAGCTTGAGAACTTTGTCCGCAATCGGGTCTGGACACTAGTTGAGCCGCCACGAGGATGCAACCCCATAGGCACCAAGTGGGTATTCAAGAACAAACAAGGTGAAGATGGGGTTGTGGTGCGCAACAAGGCTCGACTAGTTGCCTAGGGTTATTGCCAGAAGGAAGGTATTGACTTTGAAGAAACCTTCGCTCCTGTTGCCCGTCTTGAGTCCATTCGCATTCTTTTAGCTTTTGCCGCTTCGAAGGGTTTTAAGCTTTTTCAAATGGACGTTAAGAGTGCTTTGCTGAGCGGGTTCATAGAGGAGGAAGTTTATGTTAGGCAACCCCCCGGTTTTTAGAACCCTAAGTTTCCTCGACATGTTTTTAAGTTGCACAAAGCTTTATACGGGTTAAAGCAAGCCCCTAGGGCTTGGTATGACCGGTTGAAGCAATTTTTGTTGGGGAAGGGCTTTGTGATGGGTTCTGTGGACAAAACTCTTTTCTTGCTCAGAGATGCTTCAGATTTTTTAGTTGCTCAGATTTACGTGGACGATATTATTTTTGGCGGTACTACTAATGATCTTGTGTCCAAGTTTTCTGAGCAGATGCACAGTGAGTTTGAGATGAGCCTCATGGGTGAGCTCAAGTACTTCTTAGGGCTCCAGATCAAGCAGACCAAGGATGGCACCTTCATCCACCAAGGTAAGTACACTCGCGACATGCTTAAGAAATTTGACTTTGGTGGTGAATTGAAGCCGCAGATGACCCCGATGGGCACTTCTGGGGTCTGGACAAGGATGAGAGCGGTGTTAAGGTCAATGAAAGGGAGTTTCGAGGGATGATCGGTTCGCTACTGTACTTGACGGCGACAAGACCAGACATACAGTTCGCCGTGGGACTTTGCGCGCGTTTCCAGTCTTCACCACGCGCATCTCACCGGCAGGCTGTCAAGCGCATCTTCAGGTATCTCACTTATGCGCCCGATCTCGGTGTTTACTATTCAGCATCATCATCTCTTGATTTATCTGGTTTTTTGGATGCCGACTTTGGTGTGTGCCGGTTGGATCGCATGTCGATTTCCGGTACTTGCCAGTTTCTTGGTTCTTCTCTTGTCTCTTGGTCTTCTCGAAAGCAATCTGGAGTTGCTCTTTTGACCACAGAGGCTGAGTACGTAGCTGCTGCTCACAGTTGGTTTGGATGATTTCCACTCTACGAGATTTGGGTTGTTCTTTCCTACCAGCACCAGTGCAATTAGTGTAGGGAAAAACCCGTGTCTCCATTCAAAAACCAAACACATTGATGTGCGCTTTCACTTCTTGCGGGATCAATATGAGAAAGGTGTCATTGACCTTGTTCATGTTGATACCCATCATCAGTTGGCTGACATTTTCACCAAACCCCTAGATCAGTCTACCTTTGAGCGTTTACGAGGGGATTTGGGTGTTGTGTATCCTTTTTAGGATATTTTGCGTCAGTTTTCTTTCTTCTTTACTTTTTTCTTGAGTCTTTCTGTGTGTGTTCATATCTTGCATATTCACATATCACACTTTTGAGCTTGCTTCTGTTATATGATTGAACTGCTTTACTTATTCTAGCTGGTACATGCTTTTGATTACTTGTCGATGATCATGCTTTGCTTCAGTTCAAATGATATGCTGATATATGTCATATGCATGGCTTTTATGCTTTAAAATTAAAAAATGATCACCATTGCTTCTGGTAACTAGCATGCGTAGGCTGAATGTTCTTGCTATCTGTTACATGCCTTGTAGCTAGTTTCTGACTTAGATGCAAATATGCAACTTGGACATCTGTATGCTTTAAACATGGAATTGTGCTATAAAAATGATGAAAATTCGAGAACAATGAAAATTCCATGCCTTTTTGTGCATAACTTGAAAAGATCCAGGTGGGTTTGCTTTGTCGCATTACATTTGTTCTGGACTGCATACCATATCACTTTGGTATGAACTAGGATAGTGTAGTGTATGCCAAGACCAATGTCTTAAGCTTCTGATGGTCCAGATCTGGCCTAGGCTTGACTTGGTCGGTCAGCATAAGGTTTGACATGCAAATAACCCCTGGCAAAAATGAAACAGGAAAAAGAAAAAGCTTGAAAATTGAAATGATAACAAGTTTGCTGAAGCACTTTGTTTCTGAACAAAGCTTATCTTGGTAGATATCAGTTAGCTTTTGCATCTCATGTTTTACCTTGCTTCTTTATTGGAACATGTGGTGATGCTTTCTATTTGCAATAACTGAAAAATGCGTGCAAATGACTTTCTTTAGATATCATCTGTTGCACTGATCATGACATGTATCGTTACAGTATGTCTCTTGCTATATTTGTTAGATGTTGTAATTGCAGTCAATCATATCTGAGAAGCATGCTTTCTACACTCCTTATGCACTCCAGTTGAAATCACTGCATATTTTGAGGGGGAATTGCATTTAAGGGGAAGTTTGTGTCTCTATTGAGTGCTTGTTGAGTTCACTTGTCAACAAGGGGGAGAAAATTTGGGATCAGAGTTTAAGGGGGGAGTTCTTACTCTGTTGATATCCTTGTTGTTCTGAAATCGCACTCATTTTTTGAGCTTTTACGCTTTGATTAACCATAATGACCACTCCTTGCTTTTGTTCGGCTTTTGGTCATTAGGGTTAAACTTTTACCTTCTTTTTCTTCTTCTTTGTTTTCTTGTGTTTTGTTTTCGTGTTTCCACATTTGTTCATAGGTGCTGAAGAGCTGAAAAAGAGGAGTGTTGACAATGCGCTCATCAAGGGGGAGATTGAGGAGCCATGCTGAATAGCGTGGGCCTCATGGCTCCAGAAGTGATGAGTCATTGTCAACGATAGTCAAAGAGGACAAAAGAAGAAGAGATCTTCTATTTCATGGGCCGCGTATGACTCAGGTACACGGGCAGCGAGCGATTGTCGGGCAGAGGAGGCTGCGAAGTCGGGCTGGCCTAATCCGGGTGCATGGGCCAAAAGCAGTAGAAGACCCACTGGGCTGTTGACTAGGGTTGACTCAGGTACAGGGGCGGTGAGTGATTGCTAGGCTGAGAGAGCTGCGGAATCAGGTCGGCCCAATTCGGGTACCTGGTGCAAAGTCAGTGGAGGCTTTGTCAGTTTTGGCGCAAAACTGACAACCGTTTATTCTGTATCCGACTGTCCAGAAGAGAAGCCGTAGTCGCTACGAAAGCTTAGCTTCCGGATAAGTCATCTGTATCTCTAGGCCCACAGTCAGTCAGTCGTGTCTGTAAAAATACCTAAGGGCAGTAGAGTCTTTTCCTTTATTCTTGCGTCTGTAAAAAACCCTAAGGGGCAGGTGGAACATTCCTAGTGTTGGGAGCCTATAAATAGAACCCCAATCCCTAGGGTTTGGTTTACCCTTTTGGCTGAATTCAATACTACTCCTTTGGGTCACTTTTTGTCTCTTGCTTTGTCTCTCTCCTCTCCTATTCTTGCTTGCGCCGCCAGGGAGTTTTTGTCCCTGTTTTTGTTGCCTTGCATTTATTGTTGCAGTGAAGGTTCTATTTCCAAATCATGTGCAGCAACTGCAGAGTTTTAAATGGGTTCATTTCATTCGCACAGCAAGTTTTTCCATGATTTGTGAGGCTTCGAAAGCTTCTCTGTTGCGTGTGTTCTTCTTGAGAAGTAGTACTAGTTCTTGCTGTTGCAAGTAGTACTGCTACTGTAGCTACAGTACTCTGTGCCAGCTTTTCACTTTCTACTGAGCAGCTTTTTGATCGAAGTTGACAGGCTCTAGAAACTTTTCTGGCTGTATTCTGGCGAAGCCATCCTCTCTATTCGAAGCCCCTCAGCTCCGTGAGGCAGGCTTCGATCTGATATACTCGAAGGCTTCGTTCAAACTTCGAACTTCGTTTTGTGTCCTCTCTTGCTAGCGTCGAAGTACTTTTTGAACGGACAGCATCGCATACTTCGAACGACAGTGCGAAGGTACTCCGGCTCTAGCTGTTCGAAGTCCACACTTGGATAGGTTTCGAAGATGGCTTCGAAGCTTGTCGTTCTGCTAGGCTTCGCTTTGGTTTCCTTGTGGCGTGTCAGCCTTCGCTTCTCTTTTCGAAGCTTGCTCTTTTCGAATGTAGAGTGTAGGCTTCGAATTTGGTGCCTCTGTCGTGTGACAGGCTTCGCTTCTTTGTTCGAAGGTAGTCCGTTTGTGTGTTGCATTCGAAGTTTTCTGTTCGAAGGTGTAGGTTCGAAGCACTTGGTTCGAAGCTGCATTCGAAGCTGTGTTCGAAGCCTTGCCTTCGAAGTACATACTTCGAAGCAGGCTCTGACTTTGTCTACTTCGCTTCGAAGCATACTTCGTCATCTACCACTTCGAACTAGGCTAGATCGAAACACCTTCGGCATTTACCACTGCCTTCGGCAGACCTCGGAACCAACCTCCGAAGCAGGCTTCGACAATCTTCTCCGAAGCAGACTCCGACAGGCGAAGCAAGCTTCGCCGAGTTCCGAACAGGAGACAAATCTGAACAGTAACTTCTCATCTCACATTATATATATTTAGATCAATTCATTGAGAAGTTTTGGCCTGACATACTTTGTTTATCTGCCTAGTTGTACTGCCTTGGTAGTTCTCTGTTTAACATCATTTGATTCTAGGCTAGATACTTTTAGACTTAGGCTATCTGTTCATTTTCTGTTGCTTAGTCTTTCGAGGTGCGTTGAGTGTTGGGAACAGGCCATATATTCGAAAGAATTTTTAAGGCGCCCATTCACCCCCCCTCTGGTCGCTACTTTTGGTCCTACACGAAGCCCCAAGAGAGAGTACCTGGTAGGCGCCAGAGTTTTTTCTGCTGTGTGCATGGCGACAATAGAAGCCATGACACGAAGGACTGCAAGGTGGTGTTAACCCTTCGGGGTGAATACCTAGGACGAAGTACCGGGCGAGGTACTTCGGATCGAACCCCACTAGCGGCACGGTCGGAGCCTGTGCAAATCGTGGCCCGAGCCGGTGTCCCTGAAGCCCCCATGCGGTTACCGGTGGCCAACATTATGCCACCGCCGAAGCAGGAAGACCCCCAAGACCACGGCAAGCGAGTAGTCCTACCCATCTCCGGAGGGGGGACCCTCGGTAACATGTCCAAGAGGCAGTGGCGTGAATACGTCCACGAAGTAGGGCACATTGGGACCTCGAATTCCACGGAGGGAATGCCCGAATGGTCTCATGTGCCTATTTCTTTTACTGCCAGTGATGCCGCGGGGGTGAAGTTCCCCCATGCTGACCCCTTGGTCATTTTAGCAGATATAGCTGGGGTGGAAGTTCAAAGGATCCTGGTGGAAGGCGGGAGCTCCCCAAACATACTTTTTGTCTAGGCCTTCGACCAAATGTGCACACCTCGGAAGCATTTACTTCCAGCGGCCCCGCCACTTCAAGGTTTTGCAGGCCCACCTCTCGATGCCCTCAGCCTAATAGGCCTCGAGGTTGCTTTCCGAGAGGGGCCTTTGGCCCAGGTGGAAGAGGTGATCTTTGACGTCGTCAACGCCCCCTATGCCTACAACGCAATCACAACTATCTATGTCTCAAAATGCCCACGCAAGGTGGGGTTCTTACTGTTTCAGGAGACCAAGCTATAGCCCGAAGAATGGAATATGGTCATGGCCAGCCGTTGGACCCCCGGCAGGTACATAGTGTGACGGAGCACACCGAAGAGGTTCCGGAGGCTTCGAACTCTTCGAAGGGGCTCTCCCTTAAGCCAAGCCCGGAAGGTGATGTCGTGACGAAGATAATTTTGAAGGATGGGAAAGAATACCCAATACAGTTCGGCAAGGGGCTATCCCTAGAGATAGCTGCCTCGTTGGAAGATGTCGTCAAGCAAAATTTGGACGTCTTTGCTTGGACTGACGAAGACATCACTGGGTTGATTGGAGTATCATTGAGCATAGCTTGCTCGTCAACCCGAAGGCTAGGCCAGTACGCTAGGGGATCCATAAGCTATCTGCGGAAAGGGCAGGCCTCGCCAAGATCGAAGTAGAAAAATTGTTTAAGGGCTGGCATCATCAGGGAGGTAGCCCATACCGAGTGGTTGGCAAACCCTGTTTTTGTCAGGAAAAAGGACTCGAGCAAGTGGCACATGTGCATCGATTTTACATCATTAAATAAAGCATGCCCGCGACACCCCTACCCTATGCCCCAAATAGACCAGCTGGTGGATTCCACAGCTTGCTCCGAATTGCTAAGCTTCCTCGATGCTTACTCCGGGTATCATCAAGTCTCGCTAAAGCGTGAAGACGAAGCCAAGACAAGTTTCATAACTCCATCCGGAGTATTTTGTTATGTAAGAATGCCTTTTGGCTTGCGGAATGCCGGAGCCACATTCTCACGTTTAATAGCTAAGGCTCCAGGTCACCAAATAGGATGGAATGTTGAAGCCTATATGGATGACATTGTAATAAAGAGTGCTAAAAAGCACCAGCATAGTCTAGACTTAGCTGAAATGTTTGAGAGCCTCCGAACATGTGGAGTACGCCTCAACCCTGTAAAATGTATATTCGAGGTGCAAGTAGGGAAACTGCTGGGGTACTTAGTTTCGAGCAGGGGAATCGAAGCTAGCCCAACACAGATAAGTGCACTGCAAAGAATGGCTCCACCAGAAAATTTGAAGCAAGTCCAGAAGCTAACAGGAACGCTCGCAGCTCTTAGCAGATTCTTGGCCAGGTCAGCCGAACGAAGCCTTCCAATCTTCAAAGCCCTAAAGGGGTCCGAAAGTTTCAACTGGACGCTGGAGTGCCAGAAGAGCTTCGATGATATCAAGGCATACCTCGAAAGCCTCTCAACGCTTATTGTGCCCCTCCCGGAGGAAACACTCCTCCTTTATCTTGCAGCAACAGGCTCCGCAGTAAGTGCAGTACTGGTCAGAGAAGTTGAGCTTAAGGGAAAGCTGGTGCAAAACCTAGTTTATTTGTTTCACAAGCTTTGTCCGGAGCAAAGACAATATACTCCGAGCTCGAGAAATTTGCTTGTGCCCTAGTAATGGCCTCGCCCAAGCTAAGGCATTACTTTCTGGCACATAACCTAATCGTTCCTACCTCGTACCCTCTTGGTGATATGCTCCAAAGCAAAGACTCTACAAGTAGGATCGGAAAATGGGCTATCGAGCTAGCCCCCTTCAGAATCTCCTTCACGGAAAGAACAACTATCAAATCCCAAATCATAGATGACATCGTAGCAGAGTGGACTCCATCTGCAGCTTGGGCTCCAGAGTAGCCCTCCGAAGGTTTATGGACAATATTTTCTAACGGAGCTTATCAGACATCTGGTGCCGGAGCTGGAGTGGTAATTATATCACCGTCAGGGCAAAAGGCCATGTATTCTGCGAGGCTCAACTTTAAGACCACCAATAATATCGCAGAATATGAAGAGATCCTGCTAGGCCTCCGAAAGGCAAAGGCACTTGGAGCAGCAAGGATAATAATTAAAACAGATTCCCATGTCGTCGTAGGGCATGTTGACAAAAGCTTTCAAGCAAGGAACCCACATCTAGAGAAGTACCTAGAGGAAATCCGCAAGACTGAAGCAGCATTCAAATGATTTTCTGTTCGAAGTATCCCTCGAGCAGATAATCAACTTGCAGACATTCTAGCAAAAGCTGCAGCCGGAGCATTGGACCTCCCGGAGGGTGCTTTCTATGAAGAACTAGTCAAGCCTACAGTCAATCAATTACCCTTCGCAGAAGTCGTTTGCATTCGAGCCACAGATTGGTGGGCTCCGATAACGGATATCTTCCAAGGTAGCGTAGATTCTTCAGAGGGTCCGGATTTCCGAAGGTTACAAGCAAGGGCTCGAAATTATAAGCTTGTCAATGGAATGTTGTACAAAGTCGGAGTTTGTTCTCCTCTACTCCGGTGCATATCCCAACCCAAGGGCCAAGACATACTTCGGGACATTCATTAAGGTTTATGTGGAAGCCACCTAGCCCCTCGTGCTCTAGCAGACAAGACGCTTCGGCAGGGGCTCTACTGGCCGACAATTGTAAGAGATGCGGAGGAGTTGGTTCGAACCTGCCAAGGATGCAAATGGATGGGAAGACGAAGCCATCGTCCGCCGGTACCACTTCAAGTTATTGCCCCGGTATGGCCAATGGCTCGGTGGGGCATGGACCTCATCAGCCCTTTTCCAATGGCCAAAGGCAGCTTGAAGTTTGCAGTGGTAGCAATCGAATATTTTTCCAAGTGGGTCGAAGCTGAACCCTTGACTACTATCACTTCAAGGAATGTGCAAAAATTTTCTGGCAAAATATTATATGCAGGTTCGGAGTACCAAGGGAGCTAACTGTCGATAATGGAACTCAGTTCGAAGCTGACATATTCAGAGAATTCTGTGAAGAACTGGGCATTAAGTTATGCTTCGCAGCAGTGCGCCACCAACAGTCCAACAGAGCCGTCGAGCGAGCCAACGGGAATATTCTCTCTAGTCTGAATCGAAGGATTGTCGGGTTGGCCAAGGGGTTGTGGGTCGAAGAGCTCCCCAAGATTTTATTGTCCATTCGGACCACCCAAGCCAGGTCCACAGGCTTTAGCCCATTTAGAATGCTATTCGGAGATGAGGCCATGACTCCTACGGAGCTCAGGGGTGGATCCCTTCGTGTAGTACAACCCGGAGACGAAGACGAGAGGAACACTTCGCTGGACTTGTCAGAAGAAACAAGGCTTCGAGCTGTCGCCAATCTGACAAAGTACCAAGACCAAACAAAAACATGGTACGACCCGAAGATAAAGCTAAACGACCTTAGACCAGGTCATTTAGTTTTGCGAAGTGTAATAGCCCTGGGGAAGCTAGGAAATAAATGGGAAGGACCATATATTATCCTACGCTCAGGGCGCCCCGGATCATTTAAATTAGCCAATTTAGAAGGGGAAGAATTGAAACATGCATGGCATGCGGAGCACCTTAAGCGTTACTACGCTTAGGGGCTCCTTGTAATCAATTGTAAAAGTTCCTTTTCTAAATAAAGTGGAGGTTCGAATCTTGTTTGCTCTTCGAATATCCCTTACTCCAGGTGGACGCATCAAGAGGACGGAGATGCTTGTGGAGTCAAGCATCTTTCTAAGGACCCGAGCAACAGCCTGCGAACCATTGGTTCAAGGGCTTAGCTGCCAGCCTATGGATTCCAGGCTCCAGCTTGTTAGGATCCATAGAAGAGTCTAAGGACTTTACAAATAAAAAGATTTCTGGCCTCCGGGTTCGAAGCATCTGTAAAAGAGCCGAAGGTGGCCAGCCTACGGATTCTAGGCTCCGGCTTGTTAGGATCCGTAGAAGAGTCTAAGGACTTTAAAAATAAACAGATTTCTGGCCTCCAGGTTCGAAGCATCTGTAAAAGAGCCGAAGGTGGCCAGCCTACGGATTCCAAGCTCCGGCTTGTTAGGATCCATAGAAGAGTCTAAGGACTTTAAAAATAAACAGATTTCCGGCCTCCGGGTTCGAAGCATCTGTAAAAGAGTCGAAGGTGGCTAGCCTACGGATTCTAGGCTCCGGCTTGTTAGGATCCATAGAAGAGTCTAAGGACTTTAAAAGAACAGACTTCCGACCTCCGGGTCCGAAGCATCTGTAAAAGAGTCGAAGGTGACCAAGCAATAAGGTTTCAAGGCTCCGGCCAATGAGACACTTTTAACATCCTAAGCGACCAGTATAAGAGTTTGCAAGTATCAATTCACCTACAAAACTTACAAAAACCATAATACGAACGTATGGTTCGAAGAACTCTACGAAAAAGTAAACTATGTTATTAAGTGTTGTGCGAAGCATCAGATTGTTGTGCACGTCATTGTGTCCGACGGACCTTATTGCAACGCGTAAGGTCCCCCACCCACAAGGAGGGGTAGGAGGGTAAAGAACAACAAGATGCTTCTGGTACAATTCATATTAATTTGTCATACTTTTACATCAAGAGAAATTTTGGTCTAAGCCTAGGTAAAATCGGAGACCCTTTTGGCCTCTAGAGCTACCTCTACGACTACTTTGACCTTCGGAGCTCGAAGCCGCCGAGATTGTCTTTTTAGTTCGAGTGCTTCTCTTCTTCCTCGAAGCTCACAGTTTCTTCTGCTCCTCTTGAAGCTTGGCCCAAGTCAGAAGCCTTTCGGAGTTAGCCTCCGTAGGGTCTTCGGCCTGATACTCCGAGTCAGACCAATCTATATATTCGGAGGATGAAGATGTCTTCTACTTTTCCTCCTCCTTGATGTAAGTTAAGACTTCTTGACAAACTTCGAGGGTTGCCTCTCCTTTATCTCCGCGAGGAACAGAGAAGCAGGAGCGGCGGTAAGGCCTTAAGCTCTCAAGGATTGACCACTGCTGTCGGAGCCCTTCGTGAATTTCCAGTATTTCGAAGTCAGGTTTCGAAAGACATGACAGAACCTAAAAGAATAAAACACCCAAACAAGTCCTTCGTTTATAAACTTTTCATTAATGCAAGGGGCTTTACAAGATTTCTTATACATGATTAAGCGCCCTATGAGCTAAACCTGCGGGTCGGTTGGCGGAGTAAGAGGCGTCGGAGCCGGCGAAGCTGGAAGCGGCGGCCTTGTTTGTGCTTGCTTCTGCCGACGGGCCTCGTCGATCCAAGCTTTAGCTGCAGCCTTATGGTCTGTCGTCCAGGTTGACCGAAAAACTTCCCAAGCCGAGGCTACATTTGGCGAAGGATGCAACAAGTTCTTGGAGGCAAAGCTTCCGGGTGTCGAACCCCTGACCGGAGCGATAGTAATCTGAAGGGCTTCGAGGTGACAGAGGACTCCAATTCTAGCGCACTCTCCGGAGATCTCTCCGTACCGGACACCGAGGCCCATCATAAGAGACGTCGCCACTTGAATCCTCTTCAGCATCCGGTCGAGGGACTCGCTGGCCGCAACGGAAGACGAAGGGCACATAGTGCCAAAATATTCCAAGGTACCCTGAAGGGCATCCAAGGTACGTTCTGCTATAATGGCATTCTTCTTCTCTGCCGCCTCCAACCCCACAGCAATAGCAGATACACTGGCCATCTAGGACAGCAGGGAGCTTTTCTGGGCCATCACCTGCTTGAGAGAGCCTTGGAGCTCTACCAGTTGAGTGCTCGAAGTAGCCGCCGCTTGTCGGAGCTTCTCGACCTCCGCTCGGAGCACCAAGCACTCGGCTTCAGCTTCTTGGGTTGAATTTCGGAGTGTGCCACTATTCTACCTTTCGAGTCAGAGGGCTTCGTCGGCTTTGGCCCTAGCCCTCTGCTCTTCGAGGACCTCCTCCTCCAACCGAAGTGTTTTCTCTTCGGAGTCCTTAAGCGCGGATTGGAGGGTGGTAACCTTCCTCTTGAGTCGATTAGTTTCGACTTCGTTGGAAGTCGCTGCTGCTCTAGCAAGGACGAATTGCTGCAAGAGGAACAAGTAAGTACCAGGTATTTACATTTGCTAACTAAAAATATTCGTGGTACTCTTTATACCTGAACGGCAGCCCTTTCGAGGGCTAAGTTAAGCTCTGGGGCCGTGGCTTCGCTCAAGACGGAGACCATGTCAGAGTTGATGACTTCCTGGCCTTTCTCCGCCAAGGGTTCCAGAAGCGCCCGGAGGCCTGTCCGTTGCTCTAGGAAAGGAGCCAGCAGAGGAAGCTAAGACAGAGCTTGGCGATCATCTACCGTTGCCTCTTCCTCCGAGTTGCTTGCCGAAGGCTCGTTGGAAGAGGTTGTTGTCGTTGGAGCGGGAGGGAGTCCAAGGCTTGACATGCTTTTTCCCCTCCCTGGCATGAAGGCGGGAGGCCCGACTCCGGCAGAGGAAGATCCTCCTTCGGTGGTTGCCCCTTCGGCCGGAGCCGCGTCGGCAGGGACAGCCCCTGCCACCGGAGCAGCGTCGGCAGAGACGACCTTAGAAGAGGCTGGAGCTTCATTTGCAGTCGGGGCTTCGTCGCCCTTCGATATTTCCCTACAGCATCAAGGTATTTGGTGAGCATTTACGAGTAATAATTGTTGCAGGAATTGACCAAAGCAAAACTTTCGAAGTATACCTTCGGAGGCACCTTGAGGTAAAATGGTCAGGTCCTCCAGGACTTCGTACATCCAGAGAATCTCGTCGAGGTCGTCCCCCAATGTCCTCTCCGATGTAGTTGCTACTGGAGCCTCAACATCCGTCGTGATCACCCCAGCTACGGGTGAGTTGGGGTGACCGTTTCCGACTCCGAGCTCACAGCAGCAGGTGCCGGGGTATGGGCAATGTCTGCTTCCGCAGCCTCTCGAGCAGAAGCTTCGGTCGGGGCCCCTGCTCCATCTTCATTGCCTTCCAGAAGATAGTTCTCGAAGTCCTTTGCTAGTTGGACGTCGGAGCCCTTCCTTCCGGAGCTTTTGCTCCCAGAGTCCTCCGAAGCTGAGCTCCAAATGCCCAAGGACGAGGTAGATGAAGTCGGGGTCAGCTGAGGAGGAATCTTCGCTACCTTCTTCCCCTTCTTGACGGGGGTTTTGTTGGCCTTCTTCGGAGGCTCGGCGACGGCTTTCCTCTTCCGAGGGGCCGCTCTGGCCAGGTTGAAATCTGGTAGAGGAGGAGGCACCATTCTGAGGGCTTCCCACACCCTGTTGGAGCGCTCCTAGCTCCCCACCAGTTTAATCCTCTTTTGCCTTTTGGCCACCGTAGGGGCTTCGAGGACCCGTTCAGTGGCCCGTGCTATCTGCTCCGGGGCTAACGCCAGTGGAGCCACTGAAAAAAGGTAACATATTGTAAGTATGTTATTTCTTCATCTAACATGTTATTGCAGGAGAGTCGAAGTCTTACCTAGATTTTGGAGCTCACCCTCCGAAGCGGGTTGAAACACTATCGGCCAGTCAGCCCCGAGGGGTGGAATTCGAAGAGCGATGAACTCCTCGGCGAGGTCGCACATGCTCATGCGACTGGCCACTAAAGTCAATATCCCTAGCTGTGTTGAGAGCAGGCTAGGGTTCGAGGTGACCTCTTCCTCCTTCCGAAACCAGATCTCTTGGAGGGGTCCGGCAAGGGGGGATTCCTCTCCGACTTCGGCGTAGAACCACCGAAGGATCTAGTTGGTATACCATCGGTCATTGATGGCCTTCGCTGGAAAATGCTGGGCGTGCTCCCTCCACAACTAGAAGTTGACGCTCCGGAAGGCCGTTATCACTTTGGTGTCTCCGGGGCCATCTTGTGGCTTTGGCTGGGAGATGGCTTCGTGGGTGGCGGCGAAGACCTCTGATCGCCCTTCGCATCCTTTGGCTCGAAGCGCCCACTCGAAGATGGCCAGTCGGGCGATAGTGAGAAACTAAGGGTTGGTTTCGGTGTTTGTGATGAGTGATTGACAGGCTTTTAACCTCTGGTTTGAAGGGGTACCTCCGAAGGGTTCGGTGGTTTGGTTGCTGCAGCTGTTGTAGCGGAGTGTGCCTGTCGGAGGGGTCCGACAGTACATGATGACTGGGTTCATACCGAAGGTCTCGGTATTTTGGGCGGTACACCGGAGTGTGTGCCGAAGGTTGCTAACCCAAAGAGGTCTCCGGAGTACTGGATACGCTTGTCTGTTTGTCTGTGGTGCGCAGGGGACCGCGGAGGCGACGGACAGTTCGTAGCAGGTGAACCTGGGTCAAGCGGGAGGCTTGATGCCAGGGGAGCGGGGAGCTCCGTCACGGTGGCTGCGAAGGGGTCTGGGTCGGACCTCGGGTCAAGGTGCGCTAGGAGAAGGCAGTAAGTGCGGAGCGTGGCTCCGGGTGAAGGTACTCCGAGACAAAGTCCTCGGAGGTGAGGCACTTCGAAGGGTACTCCGGATGGAGTGACTTCGGAGTATGGTGGAACAAGTCCTCTGCGGAGGCAAAGCGTTCGAAGTGTGCTCCGGAGGGAGACATTCGAAGGTACCCGACGAAGGTCTCAGAAGACGAGGTGCATCGAAGGTATGGTCCGGGTGAGGCTCGTCGAGGAGTGTGCTCGGGGAGAGACACTGCGACGAAGGGCTCATGGAATGCTTCATGCGGAGGCCTTTGACGAAGGAGGGACTTCGAAGGGTGGTACTCCGAAGGTGGGGGTTCAGAGTGAGGAAGGATTCGGAGTGAGGCTAGCTCCGGAGCGAGGTTGACTTGTGGTGCTTCGGCCATGCATGGCTTCGGTACACGGATTGACGGAGTTTGAGCTGGGAGTAGCTGCGAAGCCATGGTGGTCCACTCCGGAGGTGGTGGTGCGAAGGCCCAAGGGCTTTGACGGCTTCGGCTCAAAATCGTCACTGTATCGGAGACTAACTTCGGTGAAACGAAGACCATCAGGCTCAAGGCTTCTCACCGAAGCTACCGCACCCCTCGCGTGTGAAGGGGGGCTCCAGTTGACCTTAACCGGTTTTGTGATCTGTTGGCGACATGGACAGAGCTAGTAAAATTCCTCTGTTCGATGGGACTGACTTTGCATACTGGAAGGTGCGCATGGAGGCTTACTTGCTAAGCCAAGGAAATGCAATTTGGGAGATTGTGGACTCACAATACTCCATCCCTGAGACTCGCACCTCTCAAACAGAGAAGGATCAGTATAATGCCAACTCCAAGGCAAGAAATTTACTGTTCATTGGTTTGAGTAGAAGTGAGTTTGATAGGGTGCAGCACCTTAGGACTTCTAGGGAAATTTGGTCAACACTCACTATTTTTCATGAGGGCTCTACACAGATCAAGGCCAGGCGCCAAAGCACATACAATCAACAGTATCAGCTGTTTGTGCAGGCACCTGGTGAATCTATAGATGCCATGTTTTTGCGCTTTGATGCTATAGTGAGTAACTTGCGGTCCAACGAGACGCTTGCTTACAATGATCATGATAGGGCTATCAAGCTTCTCTATGCTCTTGACCGTAGCATATGGGAAGTAAAGATATCCAGCATTGAGGAGTCCACAGGTTATGACACACTGACCTGTGATGAGCTCTTTAGCAAGCTGAAGTCCACAGAGATTGCCAAGGCATATCTTGCAGTGCATAGAAGCTCTTTGCCACAGCCATTGGCATTGGTTTCTAGCACTAGCTATGGCACCGCTGCAGAACCAAGCACATCTGGTACTTGTGTTCTTGCAGATGGTTTTGCTTTGTCCTCCCTGATCTCCGTCACAAAGGAGCAGGTGGACACTCTGGATGATGATGAGCTTGCTCTCATTGCCAGAAGGTTCACCCGTTTTCACCATGAAAGACGGGATCAGAGGAGAAGTGGTTTCAGTGGTTGCTTTGAATGTGGCGACACTTCTCATATTAAGGCCAATTGCCCTAAGCTCAAGAAGAGAGATGAGAGTGAGCGCCCCAAATACCACAAGAAGGAGAGGAAACCCTTTGTGAAGGGCAAGCGCGGCAAGGTGGCTAAGAGAGTAGCCAAAGCCGCTTCCAGGGCGTTTGTTGCTGCTCTCAGCGACATCGACACTTCCTCAACTGAGGAGTCGAGCTCTGAGGAGGAGGAGTCCCCTAGGAAGGAGGACAAGAAGGAAAAGAAGGGACGAGACTTCACTGGCCTTTGCTTCATGGCCGACAGTGATCACAGCGGCGATGAGCTTGACTCATCTGAGGTACCTCTATCATCTGACCAGCTATTAATTAAATTAGATGAGCTGAATGAAGTAGTTCTCGGTCAGGATAGATTACTTGTGCAAGCCGCTAGAGAAAGAAAAGACCTTAGACTTAGGCTAGAATCTGTTTCTACTGAATATGCCATGCTTAAGTCTAAAGTTAATGATGCTGAATGTGAATCTTGTTCTGTTGTCATGGGTGAGCTTGCTCAGTTGCGTTCTGTACATGCTCAAACTCTTTCTGAGCTTGAGACTACACAGAAGCAGCTTTTGGTGGTTGATTCTAGACCTCATGATATTATTGAATGCATGAAGTGTTCTTTATTACGCGAGAGCATTAATTTACTTGATAAACATGTTCATGAGTTAGAGGCTAGATTGGAGAGAGCCGGTAGTTCTAAGGATGTGCAGCCTGTTTGTGACACATGCATTACCCTTAAGGACTAGCTAGGCACTGTTAGAGAGCGAGCTGAGAACCTCATGTCAGAAAATGAATACCTTCTTTCCATGGTTAACAAATGCACTGAGGGAAAGGGTAGGATGGATTTGCTCTTGGCTAAGACCAAGATGTGTGCTGATAGAGCAGGGTCAGCTCTAGGTTTGGGTTTTGAGAGGATTCCTTCAGAGACTGGAAACAAAACTGTGTTTACCTCTCCCACTACCCTAGAGATAGAGAGAGCTCTGTTAGACACCCCATCAACCAAAAAGCCTACCCGACCACCAAAGAAAACCACTCCTCTTGCCAAGAAAAATCCTCCCAAGAAAACCACTCAGCAGAAGGTCAAGGAGCCTGTGAGAGTTGCTCCTAAGACCCATGAGAGTGCCCCTAGGAGAATTTTCATTGTTCATACTGTCAGCGGGCGGGTCATTTGGTTGGGTTCTGTTTTCGTCGCATCAAGGATGAGCGACGCTCTCAGGGGATGAGTTACCAGGACATGAATTACCCATCTTTAGGTATGCATGAGTCTGAGTTTTACTATCGTCCTGCTTTTGAGGCTCCTCGTACTTCTCGGAGAGGTTTTGCTCCTCGAGGTGTTCACCATGTTCCATATGGTGGTAGACCCCGGGTGAGTAGCTTTGTACCTCATCAGAGTAGGAGACCTCGACATGTTGTTCGATCACAGCATGTAGGTAGACCTCGCACTTTGCATCATTCAGATTATCATGTGCGTAGACAGTCTACTTTTACTGTGCCTACTACTCGTGTCACTCAGTGCTGGATGCCTCGTCATTTTTTCACTCACCCCGGCACTGAGCGATCGAGATATTCATATCATGTGTAGGCGACAGATCGAGGCTTGGAGAGCACGTGGATCATGGACTCCGGTTGTTCGCGCCACATGACCGGAGATGCAGCATGGTTCTCCAGCCTCACCACAACCAAGCAAAGGGAACATATCACCTTTGGCAACAATAGAAGGAGTAGAGTGAAAGGTAAAGGTGTGGTAAGAATTAATTTGAATTTCACTCTCAAAGATGTTGCTTTGGTTGAAAACCTGGGATACAATTTGCTGTCTGTATCTCAGTTGCTTGATGAGGGCTTCGAAGTGCGATTCCATCGCGATACTTCGCAAGTGCTCAATTCTGATGGCGTTGTGGTATGTAAGATCTTTAGAGTTGGGAGAGTTTTTGGAGCTGATTTTTCAGAGTCATCTGGTTCTTCTCATTGTCTTGTTGCACATTCTACCTCTGAGCTTTGGAAGTGGCATAGGAGACTAGGGCATATGAGCTTTGAGTTGCTCGCTCGACTGAGTGCCCTAGGTCTGATCCGAGGATTGCCCAAGCTCAAGTTTGAGAAGAATTTAGTTTGCGCTCCTTGTCGACATGGAAAAATGATTGCCGCTTCGCATTCGCCACTCACCACAGTGATGACTGAACAACCCGGAGAACTTCTCCACATGGACACTGTAGGTCCTTCTCGGGTTAGTTCTTTAGGCGGCAAGTGGTATGTTTTAGTCATTGTCGACGATTTCTCTCGCTACTCTTGGGTCTTCTTTCTTGCCAGCAAGGATGAAGTGTTTTCACACTTTCGGAGCTTGGCTTTGAGACTTTTCACTGAACTCCCAGGTGCATTGAAATTCATTCGAAGTGATAATGGCACCGAGTTCAAAAACAGTCTCTTTGTTGACTTTTGCATGGAGCATGGCATAGAACATCAATTCTCTGCTCCGCGGGTTCCTCAACAAAATGGTGTTGTTGAGAGGAAGAACCGCACTTTGGTTGAGATGGCTAGGACGATGCTTGATGAGCATAGGACTCCTAGAAAATTCTGGGCTGAGGCCATGAACACTGCTTGCTTCATCTCAAATCGAATATTCTTGCGCTCAATTTTAAACTTGACATCTTATGAGCTACGTTTTGGGAGACAGCCCAAGGTTACTCATCTTCGAGTTTTTGGCTGTCGTTGCTTTATCCTAAAATGTGGTAATTTGGATAAATTTGAGTCGCGTTCTTCTGACGGGATCTTTTTGGGTTACACTTCACATGGTCATTCTTATCGTGTTTATAACTTGGAAACTAACACTGTCATCGAGTCATGTGATGTGACTTTTGATGAATCAACCCCCTCTGTTAGTTCTACTCTTGAACAGGCAAATGAACACGACATGGTACAAACCATCTTCGAAGATGAAGATCCCAGAGATTTCGAGGATGAACCCCTACTACCCTCGACATCAACCCCCGAAGCTGACCCCGCTTCAACCACTTCGGCACGAGGTCCCGAAGCAACTACCTCGACATCGGTCATCTTGGACCACTCCCACGCACAAGTTGAGGGGGAGACTGCATCCCGCCGCGAGGCTCCACACCATGCTCAAAGGATGCATCCTCCCGAGCAGATCATTGGTGAGCTTGATCAAAGGGTAACACGTTCCCATGCTCATTTCATTGATTCCGCTTTTGTTGCTTCTTTCGAGCCCTTAGATGTTAGTCATGCACTTTCTGATTCCAGTTGGATCAATGCCATGCATAAGGAACTTGAAAATTTTGAGAGAAACCAAGTCTGGTCATTAGTTGATCCTCCACCAAATGTTCATTTCATTGGAACAAAATGGATTTTCAAAAATAAACAAGGGGAAGATGGGACTATAGTTAGAAACAAGGCTATACTTGTAGCTCAGGGTTATTCTCAACTAGAAGGGATTGATTTTACTGAAACTTTTGCACCTGTTGCTCGCCTCGAGGCCATTAGGATTCTGCTTGCCTTTGCGACATCCCGGGGATTCAAACTCTATCAAATGGATGTCAAAAGTGCTTTTCTTAATGGCTTCATAGGTGAAGATGTTTATGTAAAACAACCCCCTGGTTTTGAAAACCCCAAGTACCCACAAAAAGTCCTTAAACTTCATAAGGCTCTTTATGGACTCAAGCAGGCCCCTCGGGCTTGGTATGATAGACTTAAGTCTTTTCTGCTTGAGCGGTGGTATTTGATGGGCTCTGTTGATAAAACCCTGTTTACTCTCAAGCATGGCAAAGATTTCCTCCTGGTTCAGATTTATGTGGATGATATCATCTTTGGTGGCTCTTCTCATGCTTTGGTTGCCGAGTTTGCAGATACCATGAGCAGGGAGTTCGAGATGTCCATGATGGGCGAACTTACATTTTTCCTTGGGTTGCAAATCAAGAAAAGCAAACAAGGTACCTTCGTCCACCAGACGAAGTACACCAAGGACTTGCTTACGAAGTTTGACATGGCTGATGCGAAGCCCCTCGCCACTCCAATGGCTACATCTGTAGCATTGGATCCTGACGAAGATGGAGAAGCCGTAGATCAGAAGGAGTTCTGAAGCATGATCGGCTCCCTCCTCTACTTGACTGCTACGAGGCCAGACATACACTTCGATGTGTGTCTGTGCGCTCGTTTTCAGGCTTCACCACGAGCTTCGCACCGCCAAGCGGTAAAGCGCATCCTAAGGTATCTCAAACATACCCTCGAATTTGGCATATGGTATTCAACATCTTCATATTTATGTCTTCGAGGTTATTCCGATGCGGATTTTGCTGGGTGTAGAATTGATAGGAAGAGTACCTCTGGTACTTGTCATTTTCTGGGTACTTCACTGGTTTGCTGGTCTTCCCGCAAATAGTCTAGTGTTGCACAATCGACGGTTGAGGCTGAATATGTTGCTGCAACTAGTTGTTGCTCTCAGATTTTGTGGATGGCTTCCACTTTGCGGGATTTCGGGTTAGATTATAAGAGTGTTCCACTTTTCTGTGATAACACCAGTGCTATTTGTATTGCAAACAACCCGGTTCAGCACTCCAGAACCAAACACATTGATGTGCGATATCATTTTCTCAGAGATCACAATGAGAAGGGTGATATTGAACTTCAATATGTTGATACCCAACACCAGCTAGCCGTTATTTTCACAAAACCCCTCGATGCTTCTCGTTTTGCCTACTTGCGTGGGGAACTTGGTATTTGTCACCCTTACGGCATTGTGTGAGGGGGAGCTGTTTTTAATTGTCGTATGCTCATCATGTGTCAAATTGCATTTACATCTCTTGCACTTATATGCCTGATTATAATTCATGAAATCGTGTCAACTCAGCTCTATTTAATATATCTGAAACATTCATGTGCATGATGTTTTCTTTCCAAACTCAAATCATGCTCACTGCTCAATCTTGTATCTAACATGTTTAGGCAGGACTGCTTTAGCTATCTTTTTTCTGCTTGATAGCAAGACACCTTTCTTTGGATGCTAAAATTTGCAACTTGAAAAATTGTTCTACTTACTCATGGAAGTTCATCAAGTGCTAAAATTTGGTTCACTTAGTTAAAATCAAAAACTCCATGATTTGCATGCTTCAAGTGAAAAGATCCAGGTGGGTTTGTTTGTCACACTACTCTATTTTAGACTGCTTACCATTGCACATTGGTTTGAACTGGGATAGTGTAGTGTATGCCAAAATCACCGCCTTAAGCTTTCGATGGCTTTCATGCCTAGGCTTGGCTTGATTGGATAGTATAAGGTGGACAAACAAATAACCCCTGGCATTATGAAAAAGAACAACACAATTAATTGATCATCAAGTTTGCTTTTCATGCTCCATTTGAACTGGACTTGTCTGTCTAGAGTAGAAATTGACTAGCTTTGCGCAGTCTTTGCTTTTACTTGTCTAGTTTCCTTGACTAAGTGGTGATGCTTTTATTTCAAAAATGATAAAATCACATGCTGTCATCATGTTTTAGAGAATGATAAATTGAGTTGAGCCCATGATCATTGGTATTACTGTTGGCATATTTTTGCTTTATATGTCTTTGCAATTCTGCTCATTTCCAAGCAATGCATCTTTTACATGCTCCTTGATGCTTGCATTGCCAAAGGGGGAGAAATTTCTAAGGGGTTAAATTAACTCAGGGGGAGTTTTTATGAGTTTTTATCTTGAAAAAGGGGAGATTTGCCGAAGGGGCTTTTACTCTTTTGAAAAGGGGGAGGAAAATTCTTTTGTCAAGTGACATGATTTGTCTCTTTTTCTGAGTTTTTATGGTCACTTGTGTGCTGAAATTTTTAAATCTTCTTGAAATTGAATTTGGTTGTCAATGCACTCATCAAGGGGGAGATTGAGAAACCAAGGGTTGGTTTCAGTGTTTGTGATGAGTGATTGACAGGCTTTTAACCTCTGGTTCGAAGGGGTACCTCCGAAGGGTTCGGTGGTTTGGTTGCTGCAGCTGTTGCAGCGGAGTGTGCCTGTCGGAGGGGTCCGACAGTACACGATGACTGGGTTCGTACCGAAGGTCTCGGTATTTTGGGCGGTACACCGGAGTGTGTGCCGAAGGTTGCTAACTAGGAGAGGTCTCCAGAGTACTGGATACGCTTGTTTGTGTCTGTGGTGCGCAGGGGACCGCGGAGGCGACGGACGGTTCGTAGCAGGTGATCCTGGGTCAAGCGGGAGGCTTGATGCCAGGGGAGCGGGGAGCTCCGTCACGGTGTAGGACCGAAAGTAGCGACCAGAGGGGGGGGTGAATGGGCGCCTTAAAAATTCTTTCGAATCAATGGCCTGTTCCCAATACCCAACGCACCTCAAAAATACTACGCAGCAGAAAATAAACAGAAGGCCTAAGTCTAAAGGTTTCTAACCTAGAAGCATCTGAAGATAAACAGTGTAAACCTAAAATGGTGCAACTAGGCAGATGAACAAGTTGTAACAGGCCTATACTTCTCAATGAAATGATCTAAGTATGTATAAAGTGAAAAGAGAAGTTACTGTCCAAAGTTGTCTCCTGTTCGGGTCTTGGCGAAGCCCCCTTCGCACGTCGAGGTCTGCTTCGGAGTTTGGTGTCGGAGTCTGTTCGAAATGCCGAAGGTGTCACTGTCTATCCTAGTTCGAAGAAGTAAGAAGCGAAGTGTACTTCGAAGCGAAGTAAAAGCAGTGCCGGAGCTTGGTTCGAAGTAAGCACTTCGAAGACAAGACTTCGAACGCAACTTCGAGTCACGAGCTTCGGAGCGAAGTAAAACAGTGCCGAAGCCTTCTTCGAAGTATACACTTCGAAGACAAAACTTCGAACACACTTAGACCCGAAAGCTTTCGGAGCTAAACCTTCGAACACAACAAAAACTTCGAACCCCACTTCGAAGCCTAACGAAGTGTGCACTTCGAACAGATAGATTCGGAGTATGCCAGTTCGAAGTATGCGATGATTTCGATACAGGGAGAACTTCGAAGCTAGCAACTCAGACACAGAAACCGAAGTTCGAAATCTGAGCGAAGCCTTTAACAAGGTTCGATCAGAGCTTGCCTCACGGAGTTGAGGGGCTTCGCACGGAACCGAGCTTCGCCAGACACACCAGGAAAAGGCAAAAGAGACTGTCAGCTTCGATCAAAAAGCTGGGCAATAGAAGGTGAAAAGCTGCAGCTGAACACTGTAGCTACAGTAAGGCAGTACTATTTGCAACAGCAAGAACTAGTACTACCACCGTGAAGAACACACCCAGCCGAAGAAGCTTCTTCCCAAGAAATAAATACAGCAGCCTGAATCCAACTCAATAACTCCCCAAACCAACCAGATGCAAACAATAAATTCTCCAGGGACCAAGAATTAAAAGCATCCAAGAGATTGGAGCCAAAATGAGCCACGAACAGAGAAACACAAGGGCCTGGCGGCGCACACAGGAGAGAGAAGAGAGACAAAAGTGACCCAATGGGTGGATTTGATTTCAGCACAAAAGGGTAGTCCAAACCCTAGGGATTGGGGTGCTATTTATAGGCAGCCCAACACTAGGAATATTCTACCAGCCCCTTAGGGTTTTTACAGACTCAAAAAATACAGAAAAAGACTCTACTGCCCTTAGGTATTTTTACAGACACAACTAACTGACTGTGGGCCTAGAGTAACAAATGACATATCCTGAAGCTATTCTTCTGGACAGTCGGATACAGAATCAACGGTTGTCAGTTTTACGCCGAAACTGACAAAGCCTCCACCAGCTTTGCACCAGGTACCCGGATTGGGCCGGCCCGACTCCGCAGCTCTCTCAGCCCGGCAATCGCTCACCGCCCGTGTACCTGAGTCAGTCCTGGTCAACAGCCCAGTGGGTCTTCTACTGCTTCTGGCCCATGCACCCGGATTGGGCCAGCCCGACTTCGCAACCTCCTCTGCCCGACAGTCGCTCGCTACCCGTGTACCTGAGTCACACGCGGCCCATGAAACAGCAGATCTCTTCTTCTCTTCAGTCCTTGTTGACTATCGTTGACAATGACTCATCACTTCTAGAGCCATGAGGCCCACGCTATTCAGCATGGCTCCTCAATCTCCCCCTTGATGAGTGCATTGTCAACACTCCTCAATTCACAGCTCTTCAGCACCTGTGAAACAAATGTGGAAACACGAAAACAAAACACAAGAGAACAAAGAAGAAGAAAAATAAGGTAAAAGTTTAACCCTAATGACCAAAAGCCAACCAAAAGCAAGAAACGGTCATTATGGTTAACCAAAACGTAAAAGCTCAAAATGAGTGCGATTTCAGAACAACAAGGATATCAACAGAGTAAGAACTCCCCCTTAAACTCTGATCCCAATTTTCTCCCCCTTGTTGACAAGTGAACTCATCAAGCATTCAAAAGAGACACGGACTCCCCCTGAAAAGCAACTCCCCCTCAAAATATGCAGTGAATTCAGCTGGGGTGTAGGTGGAGTGTAGAAAGCATGCTTCTCAGATATGATTGACTGCAATTACAACATCTAACAAGTATAGCAACAGACATACTGTCTTAAGACACATGGCATGATCAGTGCAACAGATGATATCTAAAGAAAGTCATTAGCACGCATTTTTCACTTTTTGCAAAACAAAACATCACCATATTTCCTAGTTAATAAGCAAGGTAAAGCATGAGATGCAGAAGCTAACTGATGTCTACCAAGATAAACATTGTTCAAAACAAAGTGCTTCAGCAAACTGGTTATCTTGTTAAATGTTCAGGCTTTTTCATTTTTCCTTTTTCATTTGTGCCAAGGGTTATTTGCATGTCAAACCTTATGCTAACCGACCAAGTCAAGCCTAGGCCAAAACTGGACCATCGGAAGCTTAAGACATTGGTCTTGGCATACACTACACTGTCCTAGTTCATACCAAAGTGCTATGGTAAGCAGTCCAGAACAATGCAATGCGACAAAGCAAACCCACTTGGATCTTTTCAACTCAAGCATAAAAAGGCATGGAATTTTCATTCATTTTTTGATTTTTTATCATTTTTATAGCATATTTTCCATGTTAAAGCATAAAGATGTCCAAGTTGCATATCTGCATCTATGTGATGAACTAGCTACAAGGCATGTAATAGATAGCAAAAGCACTCAGCCTACACATGCTAGTTACCAGAAGCAATGGTGATCATTTTTCAAGTTGAAAGCGTAAAAGCCATGCATATGACAGATATCAGACATATCAAATGAACTGAAACAAAGCATGATCATCGACGAGTAATCAAAAGCATGTACCAGCTAGAATAAGTAAAGCAGTTTAATCATATAACAGAAGCAGGCTCAAAAGTGTGATATGTGAATATGTATGATATGAACACACACAAAAAGACTCAAGAAAAGAGTAAAGAAGAAAGAAAAACTGACGCAAAATATCCTAGAAAGGATACACAACACCCAAATCCCCTCGTAAACGCTCAAAAGTAGACTGATCTAGGGGTTTGGTGAAAATGTCAGCCAACTGATGATGGGTATCAACATGAACAAGGTCAATGACACCTTTCTCATATTGATCCCGCAAAAAGTGAAAGCGCACATCAATATGTTTGGTTTTTGAATGGAGACATGGGTTTTTCCCTACACTAATAGCACTCGTGCTGTCGCAAAACAATGGAACCCTGGTAGGAAAGAGCAACCCAAAGTCTCGAAGAGTGGAAATCATCCAAACCATCTGTGAGCATCAGCTAGCAGCAGCTACGTACTCAGCCTCTGTGGTCGAAAGAGCAACTCCAGATTGCTTTCGAGAAGACCAAGATACAAGGGAAGAACCAAGAAACTGGCAAGTACCGGAAGTCGACTTGCGATCCAACCGGCACCCACAAAAGTCGGCGTCCGAAAAGCCAGATAAATCAAGTGATGATGATGCTGAATAATAAAGACCAAGATCAGGCGCATAGGTGAGATACCTGAAAATGCGCTTGACAGCCTGCCGGTGAGACGCGCGTGGTGAAGACTGAAAACGCGCGCAAAGTCCCACGGCGAACTGTATGTCTGGTCTTGTTGCTGTTAAGTACAGCAGCGAACCGATCATCCCTCGAAATTCTCTCTCATTGACCTTGACACCGCTCTCGTCCTTGTCCAAACCTCCAGAGGTACCCATCGGGGTCATCTGCGGCTTCAATTCACCACCAAAGTCAAATTTCTTAAGCATGTCACGAGTATACTTACCTTGGTGGATGAAGGTGCCGTCCTTGGTCTGCTTGATCTGGAGCCCTAAAAAGTACTTAAGCTCACCCATGAGGCTCATCTCAAACTCACTGTGCATCTGCTCAGAAAACTTGGACACAAGAGAATCAGTAGTACCGCCAAAGATAATATCGTCCACGTAAATCTGAGCAACTAAAAAATCTGAAGCATCTCTGAGCAGGAAAAGAGTTTTGTCCACAGACCCCATCACAAAGCCCTTCCCCAACAAAAATTGCTTCAATCGGTCATACCAAGCCCTGGGGGCTTGCTTCAACCCGTATAAAGCTTATGCAACTTAAAAACATGTCGAGGAAACTTAGGGTTCTCAAAACCGGGGGGTTGCCTAACAAATACTTCCTCCTCTATGAACCCGTTCAGAAAAGCACTCTTAATGTCCATTTGAAAAAGCTTAAAACCTTTCGAAACGGCAAAAGCTAAAAGAATGCGAATGGACTCAAGACGGGCCACAGGAGCGAAGGTTTCTTCAAAGTCAATACCTTCCTTCTGGCAATAACCCTGGGCAACTAGTCGAGCCTTGTTGCGCACCACAACCCCATCTTCACCTTGTTTGTTCTTGAATACCCACTTGGTGCCTATGGGGTTGCATCCTGGTGGCGGCTCAACTAGTGTCCAAACCCGATTGCGGACAAAATTCTCAAGCTCTTCTTGCATAGCATTAATCCAATTAGAATCAGAAAGAGCATGAGAAATGTCTCTGGGCTCAAAAGATGCAACAAACGCAGATTCAGCAAACACAGCGAGAGAGGCAGAAGAACGCAAAGTCCTCTCAGACAAATCACCAATGATGAGCTCTGAGGGGTGGTCACGCTGAACTGCTCGGGTTCCCTGGTGATCTGAAGTCACCTCACCGGAGTCAGCAGCTGGCACCTCTGGACTCGACTGAAGGGGCTCGATCGAAGTGGAAGAAGTGATCAGAGGTCCGCCTTCATCATCAGTCGAAGTCACAGAGGGTGTGGGCTCTGCGGGGGATGCAGAAGGCCCGCCCTCAACAGCAGCTGGAGTATCCTCATCTTCCTCGAAGATGGACTCTCCGAGCTCATCATCACCAGAAAGCTCAAAAGAAGGAGTCAAAGAAGGCAAGGACTCATCAAAAGAAACCTCACACGTCTCGACAAGCAGCTGGGATTCGAGGTTCCAAACACGGAAGCCTCGAGAATGCAATGCATAACCAAGAAAAATACCATCCCAGCAACGAGACTCAAACTTGTCCAAATGCCCTCCCTTCTTGAGCACAAAGCACTTGCAGCCAAACGCTCGCAAGTGGGTCACCTTGGGCTGTCTGCCAAACCGCAACTCATATGAAGTCTTACCAATGTAAGCTCGAAGAAAAATACGGTTGGCAAGATAGCAAGCCGTGTTCATGGCTTCAGCCCAAAAACGCCTAGGAGTCCTGTGCTCGTCGAGCATCGTCCTGGCCATCTCAACTAGCGTGCGGTTCTTTCGTTCCACAACGCCATTCTGTGGGGGAGTGTAAGGAGAGGAAAACTGATGGTCCAGACCCTGATCACTACAGAAGCTGACAAACTGAGAATTCTTGAACTCAGAACCGTTGTCGGAGCGAATTGCTCGCATCCGGCCATTGTTCTCATTCTTCAGCTTCAAAATCAGGTCATGGACAAATTGAAAAGTTTCATCCTTAGACTCCAAAAAGAAAACCCACGAGAAACGAGAAAAGTCGTCAACAATCACAAGTGCATACCATTTCCCACCGACTGAGCGTACCCGAGCTGGACCTACAGTGTCCAAATGTAAAAGCTCGCCTGGATACGAGGTCAACACCTGAGTCACAGGTGAATGAGAAGCGGCAACCATTTTTCCATGACGACAGGGATGACACACTAGATCCTTCTCCATCTTAAGCTTGGGCAATCCTCGGATGAGGTCCATAGAGCTTAACCTGACTAGCAGATCAAAACTCAAATGACCTAACCTCCTATGCCACTTCCAGAGCTCAGAGGAGGATCCAGCAATCAAACAGCGAGAAGGGCCAAAAGAACTAGAGAAGTCAATTCGAAAAACTTTACCGAAGGGTAAAATCTGACAAACTAAAGACCCTCTAGAATCAACCACAGAAGAATTTCCCTTCTTAAAACGCACTTCCAAACCATCCTCAAGAAGTTGCGACACAGAAATTAAATTAAAATTCAGATTTTTGACCAAAGCAACATTCTTTAAAGAGAAATGGTCTGAGATGCTGATTGAGCCTATGCCACTTACTTTCCCTTGACCGTTGTTCCCGAATGTAATGTACTCTTTGGAGCTCGGGGGAGTGAGACTGGAGAACCATCTGCGATGTCCCGTCATGTGGCGAGAGCATCCTGAGTCCATGATCCAAACATCCTCCAGTCCCCAGTCCTGCACAATCAATGTCTGTAAGTGGGAGCAAATGGTCCGGCACCAGGTTTAGCAAAAAAGCTAAACCAGTGTCGAGCCATCTGCTCAAAAGATGGAAAGCGAAAACCATCAAAAGAGTTTGGACCAAAACGCGGCTCAAAACGCGGTCCACGGTCCTTCCTAACCCTGCGGCCACGAGGTCCAGAACCGTAGCCAACACGGTCTGGAACTCTGCCGGAACGAACACCACCAACTGGAGCATGGGCAAGAAAGCCGTCTCCTCTACCACCACCTACACGACGCGGCCTGGCCTCCAGCCTCTCCCCGCGCCGAGGAACACGCAGTCTACCACCCTGCTGGTAGAACTGCACCTGATCACTACGAGCCCTCTCTGCTCTCTCAACCCGCTTCCTCCTGAAGCAAAACTCCGCAAGATGCCCGTCTCTCT